>JAVJIX010000137.1:205000-932500 GCA_036785185.1 Paratrypauchen microcephalus
GGACCAAGCACCGAACCTTGGGGGACGCCTTGCAATAGGGGAGCAGTGGCGGAGGAGCAGTTGTTGATGTGGATGAATTGTTGACGGTTGGTGAGGTAGGAGTTGATCCAGGATAGTGCTGAGCCGGTGATGTTGAAATAGTTCTTGAGACGGGAGAGGAGGATGGAGTGGCTGATAGTGTCAAATGCTGCTGTAAGGTCCAGGAGGATGAGGATACTGAAGTGGCCGGAGTCAGAGGAGAGGAGGAGATCGTTGGTGACTTTGAGAAGGGCTGTTTCTATACTGTACTGTACTGTACTGTTTCTGTACATAGAAACATACTGTATATGTAAAGGAGGGCCACAGACAGCCCTTCTTTTAGATAGACATAAGTTTGACAGAGCCATAGCACCTTTAAAAAGTCTTGAAATACAATTTTAGGTCTCACAATGCAGTGTGATATTATTGAGATTGCAGTGATACTTCAATTTACAGTAAAAAGTATTGCCTGTAATCATTACGGAAAATTCAGCAAGATCCTTGAAGGCCAACAAAAATTGGTCTGAGGGCCGCATTTGGACCCCGGACCATAGTTTGGACACTAGATTATTGTTGTTTTTTACTCAAATGTGTAGTTTGTCCTTATTTCTTAATCTTAATCTTAATTTCAAGTATATTTATAATTTATAGTATATAAAATATATTTATATAAGTATATAGTTTGAAACTGACAAAATAATGTATTGTACTAAGATGCGTGAAGAATCCCTCAGTCGTCCAGGTAGAATCCATGATAAAAGGAATTCAATTCAATTTGTCAACTGGACAAAGTTTATTTGGTCGAAAACGTTTCGCAGCTCATCCGCGCTGCTTCGTCAGTTCTGGTTAGAGTGCTGAAGGACACTGCTTATATCTAGCTGCAGGGAGGAGCTAACTATACTGAAGAGTTTAAACCAGAGTTTAAACAGAAATGGTGGAGTCAGACATAACTTGTCTCCCATCTATAATTCCATTCTCAAACCTAAATCAAAACAAACAAAGGAAACAATAGGGCTAGCCAGGTCAGGGCCAGAGGTGTGAAAAAACAGTCGCTTAGGGGTTGAATAGGTATGCTAAACTAGACGCCAGAGAAATTGGTATAACAAAAGACAGAAACTCAAAAACAAATAGTTGAGATAGTTTCAGAATAATTTCAGTATAGTTAGCTCCTCCCTGCAGCTAGATATAAGCAGTGTCCTTCAGCACTCTAACCAGAACTGACAAAGCAGCGCGGATGAGCTGCGAAACGTTTTCGACCAAATAAACTTTGTCCAGTTGACAAATTGAATTTCTCCTTTTATTATTGTACTAAGTAAAACAAATATTCACTATTACTCTAAACATGCATACTGCTACTTAATGTGTAAATTGGTTGATCTTGTGATATAGACCATTAACAGTAAAGCCCTATAGCTTTTTCAAATGACTGAAATATTTCAAATAAACAGAGAAAAAGTAGCATCACAGCAGGTTTATCTGTCTATTTAAAGATGAGCATCAGTTTTTGACCCAAGTTTTCTGATTAGTGGGAGCCCTCATGTGCATTTTTCAACTATGGGTTAAAAAAACCCAAAAAAAACATTTTTCTGAGTTCCTGGTGGGCCACATGAATGCAGCGTTAGTCTGTTTGTGTTTCGGAGCAAAAGCTGGTTTAAAGAATGCCTAGAGACGATGCGTGAGATGTTTTATGTTATCACACATGCCTCTCCCTGGCAGCCATCTTGATCTAGGACAATCCAAGCAGAAAATTATACACTTTTTTTTCTTCAGTAGCTGCAGTGGAGGAGAGCAGATTTCGATCAGCCTCGTCTCCTCAAAGCCGGTATCAGAGACCTTTATATTCTTGTGTGTTTACAAAATGTCAGGTGTGGGCTCTATAGAAAATACAGCAGAGAAAATACTGTTTCGTCCCCAGGAGAGTGGCTGTGCAGAGCTGAATCTTACTGTTTGTGAGTGAAAGTGCAAAGCTAAAAAAAAAAATCACACAATTGTTCTTGCCAAAACTGGTCATGTAATTTAAAGTAAACAACTAATAGGAGGGTTGCTGGTTATTATTATTTTTATTTTTTGTATCTATGAAGGAGACACTTCTACATTTCACGGTGCAGAAATTTCAGTGGCTGAGGAGAAACTGAATAAAACATTATTAATATTACAGATCCACTACAGAATCTCTTTTTTAAAAATTCTGGATATTTTTCTTGCATTGGAAAAATGAGAAAAATATGCATTCTTACTCTTATTCTTACATCTCCACAAACCTGACTCTTATTTGACCTAGAAGAGAGCCTGCTCCTAGCCTGGGAATTCCCAGGCCGCTTCCGTTCGTTTCGAACTGGAAGGCGGCCTGGAAACTCGTCCAAGCGAGAGTCCCAGATTTAGGGCCCCAATCAGAGAGCGGGGGAGGTGTGACAAGACGGTGACGCGTACTACATGACAAACGGAAGCTTGTAGTTTGAACTGACAACTGACATGATTGGCTATGGACTTACGTATACGCTCAATGATAGACATTCATAACGCCCAATAAACGGCCGTTGGCAATCGCTAACCACACCTCCGCTACGGGATTTTTCGAAGCGAGTTTCCAGACCCATATCTCACTTGTGATATGGTCAGGTGTTAACCAGACTAAGCCTGCTCCTGCTTTCTATCATGGGAATGTTGTTTCTTTGACTATAATATTCCACAGTACAGCGAATCTGTCTCAAAGGAGGATGTTCCGAAGTATTTATAATTTCACGTAATCATGCAGGTGAAAGTTACACAGTGTTGCTTTAAAGGTGCACTTTGCAACTTTTCTTGTGGAGGGTCTATAACTAAATGACGCTACCAAGCAAAGTTACAGGTCAGACATGTGGAGAGGCAACCCCATTCACAGCAAAAATGCTTGTTTTTCAACATATTTTTAACCCTAGATCACTATCGCCGGGTGATTTTCACCTGAGCAAAAGTATTTACATGATTTTCAATATGCTGCATTTTTCCGAGTGTCATGGGTCCCTGGGGAGCTTCACCATTGTTTTTGACATCTTTGAAGGTGTAGGTGTTTCCCTACCCCAAAGTGAAAGAGGAATGTAACAATGTAATGAATTTAATGTAAGAGGATGTAAAAAATAGATAAGTAAGAGTGGTCCTGGAAAGTGTATCTATCCTTATTTAGTGCAGTGGTTATGAATAAATATCACAAAGTGGTGTTTTCAAAGGGAATTCTTATGGTGAAAACAATATTTTAGTCAACTGGTCATTTTTACCCACTGAAAAAATATTTTTGTTCCTCTCTTCTGCAACTGTTGGTGTGTCAAGGAGTCTGTGTCAGGGAAGTCTCACATGTCCCAGGAATGAGTGGACCAAACACCAAGTTTCCAGTATCTTTTTTTTATTTTTTTTTTTAGGAATTTTTGTTCTCAAATTCCTAATTTTTCAGTAATTTTCATTTAGTTACACATAACACAGTTGAAAATAAAAGAAAACCACTCTAATTCATTGATCTATTTTTCATGACAAGTACTTTATCGTGGATATATTATATCGGGTAAAAATGACCCGGCAAAAGTTATGGTGTTCCTTTTTATAGCGAAAGTGTTCTAGGGTTACGCATAAACACACCCTTAATAGTATAAATGCAAGATACAGTCTTATGCCATACTGTGAAACATTCAAGGAAGAGTTGTAACATTACATAACCTTTATCAAAAAGTTACACAGTGCAGCTTTAAGTAATAATATTGTAACTGTATAAAAGAGATTCGGCCCTGATTGCAGAGCATACAAAACAGACACATTATTCCTCTAAAAATAAAATATTCAGTTGCGTTCAGTTCAGTACCTCATCATGTACTAAAAAGAGAGAGAAAAATCATATTTCAGTGTTGGATTTGCGTGATATGATCCGACCCTTGGAGATATTAAACCGTGTATTCTCCCTTCGCTTCTTCCTCCTCCTCTTCCTCACGTCATGCGCTCCCCTGGTACAGATCTACATCATTTCTGTGCGTTTCTACAGACTGCACATAATATGAGGCAGTAGTGCTAAAGTGGATTACAATCATCCGGAGAAGGCCGTGAATCTGGGACACTGTTAGCCCATAAATGTGAGTTTAAAGGGTCTCTGTGGGAGAATATAAGACTGACTACTGCTGTCATATACTTTTAAACTTACATTTGGACTTTTACTGCCCCCTGCTGGTTACAATATTTGGATATTCATTGATTCTAACAAAAATAAATGAAACAGAACAGATTTCAGGCAAAATTGTGGGGTAAAACAGTTTTAGTAATTACGGTCAAAATGTTATTCGACAAATTTTGCAAAAATATCAAAACTAAAATTGATTACAAATGCAATATTATGACCAGTGATGCCGGTAACGCGTTACTTAGTAACTTAGTAACGCGTTACAGTAGTCGAACTACTTTTTTCAGTAACGAGTAGTATAACGCAACTACTATTTCAAAACCAGTAGTCAGATTACAGTTACTTATCTAATACACCGTGCGTTACTATTTCTGCATTTCGGGGGAACGTAGGTTACATTTATTTATTCTTATTTTTTGGCTACGCGTTTCTTACGAGGTTACATCATCTCGGCTCCGCGGCGCCAAAGTCGATGTAAACAATATGGAAGGAGAGAGGTTCACCTTTTCCAGCTGAAAATACAGGCATTATTTTGATTTTATTTTGGCTAAGGATGACAACATTAAAGTCCGTTGTACACTCTGTGCTGGTGACAGAGTGCTGTCTACCTTCAAAAACACAACATCAAATCTGAAAAAACATCTGGATAAACTGCACAGCACAACGAAGCTAACAGAGCAAGACCCGCCTGAAGCGAAAGTCACAGGTGAAGGAGGTCCCAGACCTAGCAAGCAAAGGAAGCTGGATTTCGGTGTAAAACCAGTAAGTGGGGAGTTGAATAGGATGGTTGGGCATTATGTGGTTGACGAAATGCTGCCTGTGAACACTGTTGACTCACCATCATTTCGTGCCATTGTATCTAAGATCCCTACCAGTAACGATACTGAGCTGCCTCACAGAACATGCTTTTCTAGTTACCTGGACAAGCAATATAATAATAAGATAATATAATAATATAATAAAATGTAATATAATAATATTATAATATATAATATAATATAATAATATAATATAACAAGCCTCTGCTGACAGTAACTAAAAGTAATCTAACTTAGTTACTTTAAAAGCAAGTAGTCAGTAACGTAACTAAGTTACTTTTTAAAGAAGTAGTCAGTAGTCAGTAGTCAGATTACTATGGCAACACTGATTATGACACTGCTGCTTAAAAGACACTTTAATGACACTGACACTGCTGCTTAAATGACACAATTTGAGCTTTATTACACCACACATTGTGATTTACCTATTTGTATTATACATGTTTACTGTACTTTTGCTACAGGTATATGTGATGTTTTAGTCATTGTGTTTATTGTCTTGTTTATCAGATGTTTTATGTTCACTGTGAGCCTAAGGAGCGCTGCAATTTCAAATCCTGTGTGTGTAACCTGTACATATGTTTTTTGACAATAAAGCTGACTTTGAACTTTGAACTTTGATATGAAACTTCTGCTGGTGATGTTATGGTTCAGTCTGGAATGTTTCACAATATGGAGGTTAATTTATCTAGCTCCGTGGAGACATCATACCATTCTATAGGCCAATATTATTTAATACAGATAATACATTATTTTTGAATTTTTCAAGACAAAGCACAATAAACTAATCAACAGGGAAATCTGAATGTAATGTTGTCATACCCTCAGGCAAGGCAGATTTCCATATCGATTACATTGTACTTTGCCATGAAATATAGAAAAGGTAAATGCACAAATGTTGAAACTGATCATTTTCATTAGTGACTAGACCCAAGAACTCATTGCATTGCAACACAAATGCATGTTAGCAAAATCAATTTTAGCTGCCCTTATCTGTATTGAATATTACTGGATTATTAAATGGTAATTGGTCACATTTTAATATAGCGCTTTTCCACCTTCAAGGCACTCAAAGAGCTTTACACCAAGGAACCACTGACATAATCACACAACAGTGTACACAGAAGCAAGGTGGGATAAGTGCCTTGCCCAAGGACACAACAATAGCATTCATCTGTGGAAGCTGGAATCACATCATTAATCTGTGGGCCAACCAATGATATACAGCTCTGGAAAAATCAGTTTTTCTGATTTTACTGCTTATAGGTATGTGTTTGGGCAAAAGGAACATTTTTTGTTTGAGTCTATAAACTACTGACAACATTTCCCCCAAATTCCAAATAAAATATTATCATTTAGAGCATTTATTTGCAGAAAATTACAAATGGTCAAAATAACAAAAAGATACATGTTTTCAGACCTCAAACAATGCAAAGAAACAAGATCAAATTCATTTTAAAACAACATAATACTAATGTTTACACTTAAGAAGAGTTCAGAAATCAATATTTAGTGCAATAACCCTTATTTTTAATCACAGCTTTCATGCGTCTTGGCATGCTCTCCACAAGTCTTTCACATTGTTCTTGGGTGACTTTAGTCCACTCCTGGTGTAAGAACTGCCTTCTGTTTGTGTTGGAATTCAACAGACGCTGGAATGGAATGGCTGTAATACATGTAGAGATGCTGATTTCAGAAAAAAATGCAGTGGTCTCTTATTTTTTTGCAGAGCTGTATACGTCCAGAGCGTTATTCAAACCTTCAGTGGACAAACACTCTACCAACGGAGCTCCTGTCGCTCAATACTGTTAATGTAATTTGAAACTCAGCAATACTAGATAAATCTCAACGAATGAATATTACTCAAATAAATTCATTTTTATTTGATTTAAATAGAGCAGAACACAAAAGGATACAGCGTCTTTTCACTCTAACTACATTTTTATTTTGAATCAGAGAGGCCGTATAAATATTACAAGAATATTGAATGCCTTTCTTGTTCGTCTCTGTTCTCTTCACCTCTCTGTGTTTCGGATGTGACCATTGCTTGTATTGCCTTGTATTTTTAAACATTCTTCAGTGATACTTTGAACCCACTGTGTCCGGAACAGCAATCAGTATAAGACTATAGCACTGCCCAGTTATAAATAAAAAGTAAAAATATTTTCAGCAAAGCAAAAAGACCTGTTAAAAAAACAGTCCTTTACTTTTTAACCTCAAATTTGTTCATTGCTTGTTTCTAATGTAGATGTTTAATGCAACACTCCAGACAAAACAATGACATGGAGAAAAATAGAATAAAAGAACAGAAAAGTTACATATTGCATCTTTATTATAACCAGCTCTTTCTTGTGTATGGGAAAAAGACAGTAATTACAGTACAGTAATTTGGGCTTAGGTTAATAATTAGTTTAACCTAAAAATTGCCTATTGTTGACCTATTTGTAATTACTGTGTTCCCGTACACTTGGAAATGCAGATTTTAATATTAAAGTTCCACCAACTCCTTGTTTCCATGGAGATGTTATTACTTTGCTGAAATGTTCCACAGTATTGTGTTTAACTGAAGGCAACAATGAATGAAATTTGGGTTAAAAAGTATGGGACAGTGTTAGGAACATTTTGCTTGTCTCCATGGAGGTGTTATTGCTTTGCCATGAATGTTTCAGTATGGCATTAAATGCATTTGTATCCATGGAAAGAAATTGGTGATGCCACAAAGGCAAGTTACAGGTAAAATCTGTAGAGGGAATGCATTTTTTTCAAGTTGCCTTAAAAACGCATGTAATTGAACAAAAGCAAGGTACTGACAGAACTTTATGGTTACTAATAAATACTTTAAAACCATTGGGAAAAAAAACTGTTATTGCAAATAACTGTTAAAAACTGTTATTTGCAATAAATAAAAGAAACATTTTACAGCTGCTTTCCATTGTTATACTAAAACTAAAACTGTATTATTCATGTGCAGTTTGATATCCACTTTTACCCTTTAATCCTTTGAAATTGCACATACATTAATTACTGGTACCTGGTTTCATTAAATTATTTTGCAAACCCGCAGTGGTCTGTTAATTAAATGGTCACATTTTTATATAGCACTTTTCCACCTTCAAGACATTCAAAGTGCTTTACATCAAGGAACCACTCACCTATTCACACACATTCACACACCAGTGTATGCAGACACTGGGGTGAGGTAGATTAAGGCTGTGTCCTATTACTCTGTCTTACCCCTTCTCCTTTCCCTTTATCTACATCTTTGTCTTGCCCCTCGATACTGAGCTGAGAGGGCTCGGGGTACGAATGTTCCCCTAAGAAATGGGACACCACTCGATTACCGTTTGCATCATCATCCATTGCCTCTACCTGGCTGCTACGTCTACAGAGGTGAAAACAATTGACGCAAACAAACAAATGTCAAAGATTATCGGGTACCTCAGCTCGACAAAAAACTAGCTTGTTTATACATGAAAGTTCGATGAAAACCATAACGTCGGCTAAACAGACATCACTACAATTAAAACCACAACAACAGTTCACTAAAAGTAACGTAGAACATAAGCATCATAATTGTAAACCATGCCAAACTGTTAATTGATAATTACAACTGTTGAAAATATGTTTATGAGACTCCTTGGCTGGTCGATGTTACGCTGACTTCCTGATCACAAAACCTGCCTGAGCTTGTAAGCGTACCCCTTCGTTTCAAGTCTGGTCGAGAGCTTATTTCGTTTCAAGGGGTATGTAGCCCTCGGTTGTGGCCCTAGCCCTTGATCAAAATTAGAATCGGGACACCCCTCACATGAACACAAAAACCAAGGGGTAGGGGTAAGATGAAGGGGTAAGACAGAGAAATGGGACACAGCCTTAGTGTCTGACACAATGGCAGCATACATCTATAGGAGCTGGAATCCCACCGCCAACTTGTGGGTCAATGGATCGGACCACTGAACCAATGATGTTTATATCGAGAGCGGGATTCGACCTGCCAACCTTCAGATCAGTTGCCCAATGCTGTGATGTCCTCTCAAACACAGCAATACTAGATACATCTCAGCTAGTTAATACTAGTCAAATAACTACTTTTGTATTTGATATAAATAGAGCTGAACACAGAAGGATAGAGCATTTTTTCATTCACACAGCAGTATATGCAGACAATGGGAATAGGGTGGGTTATGTGTCTTGCCCAAGGTCTCAACAGCATTCTACATCTGTGAGAGCTGCAATCTACCATTAATGGTTATGTTGAGAACAGGATTCGAACCAAAAACCTTCAGATCAGTGGAGAAACAATCCACCAACTGAGCTACCATCTCTCCTAATTACAGCTGTCAATCAAACGGGATGAGGTAGGTTTGTGTGGGGAGGAAAAATAAAGTTTGGTGAAGTTGAATTATTGAGGACAGGAGCTGCTGGGTGAGATTTACGAACATTATTTTGGAGAGGGCTAATGCAGATGGGGTCACACTGCCCTTTATAAGATATCAGGCCATTCAAAAACAAAACACCCACAAATCAAAACAAAACAGGACACACTCATGGGCATTAATAAACATGATAAATAGAAAAGTTAAGGTTCACTGAGTTTTATTTGTGGTTCAGTTAATACAGACATTTGCCCATTCACCAGGTTGGAGGTTAGGGGGTTATTGACATTTGACCTTGGAAAAGACTATTTCTTATAAAATTTTCTCACAAGATTTCACTTTAGAGAAAATATCGCTAAAGAAAATGTATGTAGGTTAGGATTAGGGTTACACAGTTTTGTCAAAACTTGTGTCCATCTTTTCACAAGTTCTTAAAATTCTCAATATGAAATGTCTATAGATAACAAGGAGTAAATATATAATATAATTGTACTAGGAGCAGGGGGCTCTACTCCTAGAACTTCCTTTTTTTATTTTATTTTTTTTTTTTTTTACAATCTTTCACATTCGTTTTAAAATTTAACAGAATCCATGGTGTCAACTTATACGAGAATCTTAAAACTAAGATGCACTATGTAAGTGATATCGGGAGATTATGGTTGATAAAAATGGACTCCATAGCCAGGTGAATAGTTATGTGATAGAAGTTTAATAATATCAGAATGCTCCATGTCACATTTTTGCAAGTGGCCCAGAAGCCTAGACAAAAGAGACCATCGGCATTTATAGTTTATGATAATGAGTAGACTGGGTGTGTACGCATGAACTCTTGGTACAGAGAATATATTTGTTTACCTCAGAACGCTTACATGTAAAAATGACAAAATATTTTATCGGAAGTGCCTTTCATTTAGATGGGGACGGCATTTTGGGGGCTTAAAAAACACAAAAAATTGACACTGCCCTCCAAAGTGGAAAACTTTAATATGCTCTGCTGTAGCGTTTTTGTCTACACTGCCCAAGACGCAAAACTCTGGTCAAATCTGCTGACGTTGCGTACACGTTTACGTCACATCGGTCCATATACTTTGTACTTTGTTCGGCAGGACTCCCTGTCTACACCTTGATGCACCTTCGTTGCTTTATAGTCTAACGTGGTCTGAAACAATAGTTGAACTTCTTCGTCCATACAATTTTTTTTTTTTTTTTTGCTACCGGTAGCCATGTTTTGTTTTGCTTTTCACGGCACAGATGAGAAGAAGGAAGATTCTAAGCATGTACGTGGACATAGTGATAATGTATCACAGCACCACCTAGCTGCCTGGCATGCATACCCAATCTAATTCCACACACTTTTGCATCACCGTATGCACGCAGATTTCCTCCCGAAAACGCTTGTCTAAACGCAGAATAAAAAGTGAACACGCCACTTTTGCCTCTTCTGTTCAAACTGTCATCATATAAACATAGCCTAAGGCAAAAGTACATGTACAAAAGAGGAGGCTGCTGTAGGTGCCCAAATAGAACAGGGAGTACTAAATGAAAGTCCTGATCATTGAAGAGGAACATTTCATACTTTCAGTAACTTTTCTAGTAGAGGGTCTGTCTCCTGCATGTCTCCATCGAGATTTTAGTGCTCTGCAATGTTCAGCAGTATAGCATTTAACTTTAACTCAATTATGCATTTCAATACAGGTGTTTTATTGAAAAGAAAAAGTATCACCTACTTGTCTCCATAGAGATAGATACATTTAATGCATATTGTGGGGCTTTTAAGGCAACGCTATAACATCTCCAAGGAGACAAGACATTTCCCTGAAAAGTTATACAATGCTTCTTTAATGCATATGACCTTAAGAGCATGGAAAGTCTTTGTAAGTTTGCTCGGCCTTCGCCTTTGCCTCAGATGTAAACAGCTGTAACTGAAACGCCTTTAAGTGAAAGTGGACGGCTCCTTGGAGACCGGCTCTTCTCATTCACAGGCTGTAGTCATCAGTGTTCACCTTTACCTTAAAACTACAAACACAAGAGCCACGGAGACTCAACTTTCAAAGAAAAGTCAAGACAAACTGAGCAGTGTCTTCACATTGAGGTTGGGTGTGAATGATAGGCTCTGATTTTCAATAGAGGAGAACATTGTTAAAGTGTCACTGTATTTTAGACGTGACAGTTGAGATTTCAGTGACAGATGAGGCACTGGGATGAAAATACAGCTACCTGAAAACATTTAACTGCAAAAATTGCTATTAAATGTATATAATAGGCCTTGACTTGAGTGTCGGTAGTTGCATCCTGGATTCTATGATGTTATACTTCACCAAGTCACATGATTGTTGTCTAAATTGCATTATTGTATTTTGCATGTATTCTCTGCTGTTGGCATCCAGGGACTAGAGCTGAAAACTAGCTTTGCAACTAAAACTGATGCATTTACATTTATCTATTTGCCTCTATGAAAGACTGGTATTAGAAGATTTAAATATTAGAATGTGCCAAATACAAATTCATTTGTTTTGTTTAACTTGCCATAAAAATATGCTCCTTATATGTAAAATGGCCCTGCGTTTTGGATGGAAATTTGTGTATTGATGACATGTTGGAATATTCATACCAAGCAAGTGGCATACCCTCCACCAGAAGAGTTATGTAGTGTACATTTAGTTATGCAGTGTGTTTAAATATACTCTGATATACAGCTCTGGAAAAAAAAGAGACCAATGCATTTCAACCAATGCAATCAGCATCTCTACATGTACTACAGCCGTTCCATTCCAGAGTCTGTTGAATTCCAACACAAACACAGTTCTTGCACCAGGAGTGGAATAAAGTCACCCAAGAACAATGTGGAAAAACTTGTGGAGAGCATGCCAAGATGCATAAAAGCTGTGATTAAAAATAAGGGTTATTGCACCAAATATTGATTTCTGAACTCTTCTTAAGTGTAAACATTAGTATTATGTTGTTTTAAAATGATTTTTTTTCTTTGTTTGATGTCTGAAAACATGTATCTCTTTTGTTATTTTGACCATTTGTCATTTCTGCAAATGGTCTAAACGATAATACTTTTATTTGGAATTAGGGGGAAAGTAGTCAGTAGTTTTTAGACTCAAACAAAAATGTTCCTTTTGCCCAAACACATTATACACTATAAGTAGTAAAATCAGAAAAACTTCACAGTGGTCTCTTATTTTTTTCCAGAGCTGTAGACTTACTTCATTGAAGTGCAAGAGTTATGCCTTTATATGTGTAGTATATAACTGCCATACATAAGGCATTTGCTGTGATATATGTAAAATTTCCACTCTCCATCATTGATTCAAAGGTTTTATTGTGATTTAAACCAGGTCAAAACCCCTCACTCCACTCTATGACTCATAAAACCTGTGAGGACCTTTGAAAGAGTCACAGTGGGACTCTATGGCTCCAGAGACCAAGGTTTAGACCAATTACAGTCCACTTTATGTGTTCACAGGCGGGAGGCACTGTAGGTCTCTTTTTCCACTTATTTTAGTCATTCTTAAAGGTGCATTGTGTAACTTTTCTGGTGGGGGGGTCTGTCACCTGCTTGTTTCTATAGATATGCCATTGCTCTGTCTGGTATGTTCCACAGTATGACAGTAAACAGCTCCACCTTACATTTATTCTATTACAGGTGGATTTATACCTCAGAAATACATAGAAAAACAGGCACTGTGACATGAGCGGGGTTGCCTCTCCACAGATCTGACCTGTAACTTGGTCTGGTTTGGTCTCCATGAAGATAGGTTTAAAGTAATACTGTGAAACATTCCAGACAAAGCATGGAGAAAAGCGTATGACGGACCCTATGCCAGAAAAATTACGCAATGCATCTTTAAATATTGTGCAACACTTTTTGGAGTTGTATTATCATGTTACTTATCATAATAAAACATTTTAATTTACAGTACATTCAATCAGCAAAAGGTCTTAGTATTTTATGTCTTTTGTTTCAGTAAGTCTCCCTGAAGTAAGTCTATTTTAGCTCTTTCAGTGAGGTTGAACAGCATGTGGGGAAAAAAATACATATTTGGAATCCTCCTTTCAAGAATATTATCTTTTAAAGTGGTGTATGAAAGTCACATTTGAAATTCAAAACAAAAATAACATTCTACCAGCAGATATTTTGTCTAAAAATGAAATCTTGACTACTCAAAAAACCTTGAAATCTTTAGGCCTAATACATTAATTAACAGTGCACTGTGTAACTTTTAATCTCCATGGAGATGTTATTGCTTTGCCTGGAATATTTCACAGTATTGCATTGAACTTCAGTTACATAATTTAGAACTTGTTGAAAAATACACATTTTTCAGGGTTAATTACTTAGGTGCCACTCACAAAATTTTTAAAATCATGGTCATATTTTATACAAATACAAATCTGTGGAGAGTCGACCTCGCTTTCAGTAACGACACATGTTTTCCAATGTATTTTTGAGTAATAAAAACACATGTAAAGGATTAAATGCATGATAAATGAAGTTTAAAAGGTCCCATATTGCGCCGATCTATGCTATAATATTGTTTCCTCATCACAAACATACGTCACACAAACCCTGCATATTTAGTTCTTCTCCTAAATGGAAAACACACCTTGTGAAGTCATGTGGTAACACAGGAAGTGCTCCACTGTGCTTTTAAACTCCGTACACTTTCACGAAGAATCATTTGAGTGATTTCAGCCCTGGAACTGTCAATCTCTACTGAACAAAAAGTCAATGGAGCAACATGAAAACAAATGCTTTATGACAACAAATGCAACAGAGCATTTTGAGCTTTGGAGAGGTAAACAAACTATTAAGCCAAGCATGTGTGACTGAGACAAAATACAACTCTACATATGTTTTAGAGGAGGTAACAACATTATAACATGGCTCACAAGAGTCAATTTTTCATAATAGGCCTATAGTACCTTTTACTGTATAACATACCATGCAAAGCAATTACACCTCTGTAGAGACAAGAAAAGATACACTGTGCAACTGTAATATCACTGTTTTCCCTGCCAGACTTAAATAGCTCAACATTTAACCATTTGATTTGAATCTTATTCCAGCCCTTGTACAAGCACATATAAACCTTTATTACTTTACCTTCTATTTACACATGTTCTCCCCATATGTCTGCATTCAGGTCCTCTCTCTCTCACTCATGCCCCAGCCTCAAATATGATGAAGCGCCACAATTACTCTGGGGTCTATAGGATGCGTGTTATTGATGCTGGATGCTTAGACACGCAGGAAGCAGAATGTTTCCTGTCGTCTTATCTGTAAAACACTGATAAACGATAGGAGCTGTTTATTCACACATGTTCAGGTGCAAGGGAGCAGGCCTCCCCTTTCTAGTATCTGTTTGTGTTTGAGATTGGGTGGAATTTAAAGTGAGTTTAAAGGTACAACTTTTCTCGTTGGGGGAGCTAAATGATGTTCGACAGTATGGCATTAACTGCATATGCCTTATGAGGTGCTGAACTCAATATATTCCATATATATCGAACACAATTTGGTACAAGGCCTTTAAGTTACAGGTGTTGTTATATAAGGTAAAGGTACATGTTATTGTCCAAGTAGGGAAATTTGTTCTCTGCATTTGACCCATCTCTGTAATCTTGGGTTGTGTATAATATAAATGCTTTGAAAAGCCTACTGGTAGTATGGGTTGCCTCTCCCTTTCTTGTAAGATTGGTAATCTTAATGCCATATTGTGGCAAAATAGCAGGTAAATCTCCATGGAGATGAGCAGTATCAGAATGACTTTTATTCAACCCCAAAGGAAATTCTTCTTTTACAGACGTGCGGCCGACCAGCACCAAATAGGAAGAGTTATAAAAATAACAAAAGCAGGTGGTGGACCCTCCACCAGAAATGTTGCAAAGTACTTTTTAAATTCACAACAACACAGTGGTAAGCTATAGCAGCCTTACTTAACATATATTTTTACATGTACATTTTATTTTAATAATTACAATGAAGTAGAGAAGTAGGCAGGGACAGGGGGTGGGTGAAAACTGAGATTGTATGAACACTCAAGCCACAAATACAGATTAACCCATCTTTGTCGAAACATGCTTGAATTAGTCTAAATACAACTTTGAGTAGACTAATGAAACGCTAATTTAAATGTTCTGCTCTAAATAGAAATATCAATTTGACTGTGTAATTAAAAATAAAGTAATTTGCTGGACAACTTTTTAGAAAACTTTAGCAATACAAGTTATACTGAAGATATTGAAAACTTAAAATAGCTTTTAAATTGAGTACAAACGAGTTTAGCATAGGGTGAAGAACCAGGAAGTAGTGCAGGTGTCTCTGGGGAAATAAACCAGTGAAAGTTTTAGAGCAGAAGTAATTTGAACTTTGTGTATGAACGATGTTATCTGGAACTGCCAAAGGCTTAGGGCCAGCCTTAATTAACACATAACGGATTTAAGTGAGCAAAGATAATTGTGTAAATAGGATGAAAAGCTGTTTTTATTTTATTTTTTTTAACTAATGAACAGACCGGGCTGGACAAATGTTGCCTCAGCTGACCACAATGCATAAGTAATTACCAATGTTTTTGCTTGTTTAAAGGTCCTATATTCCACTAAATTAACTGTTGTAAGTTTTAAGATGTATTAGAATGTTATTTCATCAAAAATATACCTGGAGTCGTATTTTGTTTCATTCACACATGTATGAATAATCCTTCTTTATTAGCCTGTCTACATGTTCAAACTCAAAATGCTTTCTTCCACCTTGTGATGTCATGAAGCAGTAGTTTTCATTTTAACAGCTACTTTTTACCTTATTAGGCACTTTGTCAGAAAAAAAAGAAAGATGTCCCCTGCTGTACACAAGCCCAAGGAGTGGTTCAACTGGAGCATGCAGCCTAGTGACGCCTCTGAGGCACAAAGGTCATTCGAGACCGAAAACATCCCCTTTTAGAAATACTATTAGGTTAAGAAGAAATTGTTAATTACAGGGCTGAAATCATCCAGATGATTCTAGTATTAGTATTAATATTCTGTATTGCCTCATGACAAGGCAGAACAAAGTGTTTTCCATTTGAGAGAAAAACTCAGGCTAAATACGCAGAGTTTGTGTATTAAACATGAATGAAACAAAACAAAACTCTGACAGAACTTTGATGAGAAAACAACATTATAACACAAACAAACAAACCAACAAACAATGTAATATGGGCCCCTTAATGCCATATTCACCACATTCTCTATAAATAAACTAAAAATGGCTTTAAACATGATAGTAATTGGGGTGAGCACTATTATGATCAACCTGAAACATGTACAGTTGGCAAAAATCTTCCAGTTTTCCTGGCCAACATGAGATCTGGAGATGAGTCTACTGCTCCTGACAGGTTTCCCCATAGATAAGATGCAGAGGACAAAGTTCCCTATAGGCACTTTGGATATGGAAACACAACCAAAAAAAATAATAATAATAAAATAGACCACATGTTTTGATTTTTGTCTATTTCTTTTGCTTAATAACGGCATGTTTCCACCAGCCCTACTTGGTCCTTCTCTACTCTGCTCAGCCCTGCTTGGCCTGTTTGTGTTTCCATTACTTTGTACAATCTGGTACTGTATCCATGGAAACTGCCTGCAGCCAATCATTATCCATGGAAGCTATATGGTAACCATGGATTCCGCCAGCTGTCTGACCAATCAGTAACAGTGTAGTGTACTCTACTCTACGTTCCAGTCACCCTTGGAAGCCGGAGCTTGGGTCTCGGAATGACGTTACCTCCAAATTCAACATTGGATTCCCATTCCAGTTGTCAAGTCGGAAAAAGAATGACCAGTATATTACAGTAAAGAGTCAATAAACTGGGAAAAAGCTCAAATCATTCAAAATGAGAATCCAATTAAGTCAGTTTAACGCGGACATTGTCACTACATTAACAGTTAATAAAGCACGGTTTGAGAATGCATTTGTGCACAGAAGAAAATTCACAGAAGCGAGGTGACAGGAGTAGAAACTAAAGTATGATCAATATTTTAACTGTCAGCTATCAGTTACAATTTTTTTTGTTTTTGATGAGGAAATAACATTATAACACAGATCATAAAAAAGTGTATTATAGGCCTTTTACAGTGCCTACGGGTTGGATATTTTACTAAAACACAGTTAAAATGATTGGGCCTCATTCATGAAACGTTCTTATGAACAACTTTGTA
This sequence comes from Paratrypauchen microcephalus, assembly GCA_036785185.1. NCBI lineage: Eukaryota > Metazoa > Chordata > Actinopteri > Gobiiformes > Gobiidae > Paratrypauchen > Paratrypauchen microcephalus. The sequence goes on from JAVJIX010000137.1 coordinate 222,550, forward strand.
CTTAAGGCCTTCTTACAAACATTTTTGGCATTCATTAAACTTTTTCTTCACTGAAAATGTTCTTCTGGAAGAATAAGAACAGTCAGGACTACTCGTAAGAACAAAAAATCTACCCTTAGAATATTATCACTCTGATAGTGCAATAAAAATTCTAATTCCTCCATGATTGTAAGATATATATTTTCATAAATTATTTCATATAAACATATTACTATGTGACCCAATAACAGTTTTGAGGTGTTTTATAGAGCATCTAGTCTATTGTGTCTAACAGACATTATACAGGCTGCAGAGAGCCTGTATATTCAGCCTTTGGAAGTTCAGAGAGAGTTTCTGACCAAATACATATTGATTTTCTATGTAAATTAATTGTAAATGAGCATTGAGGTGTTCATAGCTGGGTGTTGGTGAATTTGGTGCAACTGTCACTAAAGAAGGAATTCCGCTGCTTAAGAACGTTTTGTGAAACTGGGGCAGAGTTCGCTCAGCATCTCAATCAATCAATCAAACATTATCTTCTTAAAGTGGAAGCGACGAACATATTTTAAAAAACGATTCATGAATGAGGCCCATTTACGATTTTACAAAACATTTTACACTTTCTTTACCAGTTTAGCTATTTTTTAGGTTTCAAATGAATGTTACTCCCTGGTTGAAAATCATATCACACTAGAATTCCATAAATGTTTCCATGATGATGACCACTCCTGTAATGTACATAGAGATTATTATTGACAAAATAAAATTGAAAATACCTTTATTTTTGATGAAATCATGTTTAAAGTGTCAGAAAAATGTGTTTTGTAAGTATAGATTGTGCCTAAATGTTGGATAGAATTCTCCCAGTGTGATGACATCAGTATGGAACTCTCCAAAATTAAACTGTCTACTGTTCTTCCTGTAATTTTCAACATATTTTTCAACTTTTCTCACCAAACTGCTTCTCGATTTGTGTGAAACTAACTAATTTATATTTACAACAGGTATTATATCACCAAATTAAGTCAAAATTAGAGAATGATTACGCACTTTAAGTAGCTTACTTGAGTACAGTCTCTACATCCCATCTCTGTTTAGCCCATTGTTAGCCATTATCCTTATCCTTATCCTCCTTATCCTTTATTATTTCTCTCCATTTGACCCAGGAGCAGTAGGCAGCTCATCTTTCAGGCACCCGGGAACCCATCTCCATGATCTTATTGCTAGGCTTGGTCAGGAATTTAGCTGGAGGATTTTACCTATGGAGCATGTTTTTGTGTTAGGAAGAACATGCAAACTCCACACAGAAAGGCCCGGAGATCGACTGGGGACTGGGGAAACCTGGGGATCGAACCCGGAACCTTCTTGCTGTCAGGCGTGAGTGCTAGCCATACAAACAACAGAACTTGTCCCTATGTCTCTTCCATAAGCTCATATAATTACACAGTGATGGACAGCAGTCAATTTCACTCAGTTGGCTTCTCAAACCTGGGTCTCCTGGTTTGATCTATGAGGCAATAAATAGTAATATGATGGAGTCACCTTCAATGCACGCCCCCGTCACCCAAAATTACAATGAATTATCCTCATGGTTCTTTTTTGGATTTTCCAGTGCACTTTAATATTGTGAGCGAGTGGATATCAGGTTTGAGGTGGAAAGTACAAATAGTTTGGGGGTAACTGTAGTTTTGAATAGATTTAAGATTCAAGATTTTGATTGTGTCATTGTCGTAGAAAACAACAAAATTTAGAGCATCAGACCCCCATCCCATACCACCAACAAAGTGCACAAACTAAAGCAGTTATAAAAGCTCTGGGCCACTGTGTCTGTATAAAGAAGTGGACTAAAGGAGTGTGAACTATAGCGTTCAGCTATGAAATGAATTTGGAGCCAGGTCCGTATTAGGAATAGGAATTTATTTACATGCAAACTAGGAAAATAAATACACCAGGATCATTTAAGACCAAAATGATGAGGCTCACTGCAGCCGTTACAGAGAGAGAGTGACAATTGGAGTCGATGGAGCCAGAAGCGCCCCCATTTTCACTTCCTACTGTAGTTGGAACAAGGCTGCTAGCGGGTTAGCTATGCCCATTTATATATATATACAGTGGTACCTCACCTTACGAATGACCCAACAAACGAAAATTTCAAGTTACGAAACGCCTTAACGGTAAATTTTTGTCTCTAGATACGAATGAAATTTCAAGTTACGAAACGCAAAATCTCAAAAATTCAAATAATGCGCGCTCAGTCACACATTATACGCTTTTCTCAGACTGGATTTAAACTTTTCTCACATTTGTCTCTCGTTTAAACACTCAAATTTTCATAGATTTTCAACAAAATTATTAATAGTGAAGCGTGTGGGGGGAAGGAGGAGGGGGGAGAAGAGTACGCTCTGACACGTGTGTGATAGCGCACATGACTTGGTGCGGGGCTGCCAGCAGGTCTAGACCTGGACTAAACCAGGTCTAGACCAAGGTCTAAACAGGACTAAACCAGGACTAAACCAGGACTAAACCAGGACTAGCCCAGGTGGAGAGACACATGTGAGAAAAGGACGCAGGATGTAGAACACAATGTTACACTATAAAAAAAGTTACACTATAAAAAAAAAAAAAAAAAACTTGGATCGGGGCCTTGGAACGAATCAGGCTTTTTCCATTGAAATAGCTACTCAACTTACGAATTTTTCACGTTACGAAACCACTTCGACCATTTGTCATTTTCTGCAAATAAATGCTCTAAATGATAATATTTTATTTGGAATTTGGGGAAATGTTGCCAGTAGTTTATAGACTCAAACAAAAATGTTCCTTTTGCCCAAACACATACCTATAAGTAGTAAATATATAATAAAATCAGAAAAACTAATAATTTTGCAGTGGTCTCTATTTTTTTTTCCCAGACCTGTATGATTGTAAGTATATATAACCTCTCTACAGGTTCCAATAGGTTGAGTTCAAGTTTGAAAATTTGTTGATTTAATAATTTCAGATGGAAGGCAGGGGCTTGTATAACTCTATGGGGGATTTACTGTTTTTTGAAGAAATATCAAAATTTATGGTCCAAAATGTTGAGTCTAATAATTTTTTTTAGAGATCTGTTCCTCAAAGGTGCCATATTAATCTTATGGCTTAAAGTCCTTTCAACGCACAGCAGTTCTGTCTTTGAGACTGAATCATGGCACCACCTTCTGAAGTTACTGGGGGGTAAAAATCACTAATAAATTGTTCCAGCATTTTGGATGGACTTTTCAGTGTTTTAGAACTCTGTGCTCCTTCCTGTATTTTTCCACTTTTATTCTTCACTTTTCTTCATAAACTGCCACTTCATGTAAAATTATGATAAATATTTGCCAAATCCTATCCCAGGAAAACATAATCATAAAAAAAACAAAAACAAAACAAAACATGAAAATCTGCTATTTAAAAATAGATTATGTAATTTTATGTGGCATTAAGTACAAATTTGGCTGCAGTATATTGATACTTTACAGATGATGGCATCAACATTCCCTGGGGGTGTGATGCTAACTGTAGTCACTGATCTATCTGATGCTTTGTTAGATTTTAAATTGAGCTTTATTTTAACACAGTCCGATTGACTGAGTTATCTGACTTAGTTCTTAGTTAACTGATAAGCTGATTTGTGCTGTTAAACAAGTCACTTTGAAGCTTGCAGTCACAAGTTACAGTTGTATGAAAAATTTTGGGCACCCCTCTGAGGCTGCATAATAATTGACTCTTTACAGAAAATCATCACAGTGGCATGTCATTCATTTTCCCATAAAAGCCGAGGACTGAGTGGTTTTCCATACACAGATTTTAAGGGGCCGTTTAGACGAGGACGATTGCGACTGAAAACGACAAAATATTATATCGGAAGTGTCGTTTACACGGCGGCGGCGCCGTCGGGCTCTGAAACCGCAAAAATCTGAAGACTCCTTCCAGAGTGTGGAGTTCTGAAGACGGCCCATGTCGCGTCTCCGTCTAAACGGCAAGAAGCGCAAAACATGTTCACGTCACATACACCTGACCTGATGCGCCGTAAAAACAATAACAATATGTCGCAGGTGACAGAGGCGAACTTGAACAAGACCGGGCAGAACCAGTCAGTGGTGGGACAATTTTGAGAATGGATTAGTTGCTGACAGTGCTTGGGTGGAAAACTTCAGAATGACTAAACAAGCTCTTGTTGCATTAAGCGAAGAGCTCCGACCCTACATCGAGGGCGAAACAACCGTAATGAGAGCCCCTGTCGGTGTCCTGAAAAAGGTAGCTCTGACATCGTCTGACAACGTCTAAACGGGGATAAAAAATTGAAGATGAGACACCACTTTTGCGTCTTCTGTTTTGATCGTCACTGTATAAACGTAGCCTAAGTGTAGTAATATAACACAAATATACAGTATTTGTGTGAAATCAAATCAAATGTGAAAAATAGGCTGTGCAAATATGTGGGCACCCTTGTCATTTTGTTGTTTTGAATACCTATAACTAATCAACACAGAGTAATTGGAACATAAAAATGGTTTGATGAGCTCATTAAGCCTTGAACTTCATAGACAAGTGCCTCCACTCATGACAAAAGGTATTTAAGGTGGCCAAATGCAAGTTGTTCTTCTCTTTGAGTGGCAACATGGAGGCCTCAAAACAACTCTCAAATGACCTGAAAACAAAGATTGTTAAGCACTATGGTTTAGGAGAAGGCTACATAAAGCTATCTCAAAGATTTCAGCTGTCAGTCTCCATTGTGAGGAACATAGTGAGGAAGGCCACAGGCACAGTTCTTGTTAAGGCCAGAAGTGGCAGGCCAAGAAAAATATCAGAGGCAAAGACGAAGGATGATCATGGTCAAAAACAACCCACAGACTACTTCCAAAGACCTGCAAGGTCATCTTGCTGCAGATGGTGTCACTGTGCAAAGGTCAACAATACAGCGCAATTTGCACAAGGAAAGGCTGTACGGGAGAGGGATGCGGAAGAAGCCTTTTCTTCGCAGATGCCACAAACTCGCTTGAGGTAGGCAAAAGGTGCTGTGGACTGATGAAACAAAAATTGAGTTATTTGGTCATAACAAGAGGCGATATGCATGGAAGCAAAAGAACACAGCATTCTAAGAAAAACACTTGGTACCCACAGTAAAATTTGGTGGAGGTTCCATCATGCTGTGGGGCTGTGTGGCCAGTGCCGGTACTGGGAATATTTTTAAAGTTGAGGATTGCATGGATTCCACTCAATATCAGCGGATTCTTAAGAATAATGTTCAACAATCTGTCACAAAGTTGAAGCTATGCCGGGGCTGGATATTTCAACAAGACAATGACCCAAAACACTGCTCAAAATCTACTCAGGCATTCATGCAGAGGAACAACTACAATGTTCTGGAATGGCCATCCCAGTCCCCAGACTTGAAGATCATTGAAAAATCTGTGGGATGATTTGAAGCAGGCTGTCCATGCTCGGCAACCATCAAACCTCACTGAACTAGAGATGTTTTGTACAAAGGAATGGTCCAATATACCTTCATCCAGGATCCAGACACTTATTAGTGGCTTTAGGAAGTGTCTAGAAGCTGTTATTTTTGCAGAAGGAGGGTCTACTCAATCCATCCATCCGTCCATTTTCTTCCGCTTATCTGGGGCCGGGTCGCGGGGGCAACAGTCTAAGCAGGGACTCCCAGACTTCCTTCACCCCAGACACTTCCTCCAGCTCCTCCGGAAGGACCCCAAGGCGTTCCCAGGCCAGCCGGGAGACATAGTCCCTCCAGCGGGTCCTGGTCTTCCCCGGGGCCTCCTTCAGGTGGGACATGCCCGGAACACCTCCCAAGGGAGGCGACCAGGAGGCATTCGGAACAGATGCCCGAGCCACCTCAGCTGGCTCCTCTCAATGTGGAGAAGCAGCAGCTCTACTTCGAGCCCCTCCCGTGTGACTGAGCTCCTCACCCTATCTCTAACGGTGTGCCCAGCCACTCTGCGGAGGAAACTCATTTCGGCTGCTTGTATCCATGAGCTCGTCCTTTTGGTCATTACCCAGAGCTCATGACCATAGGTGAGGGTAGGAACGTAGACTGACCGGTAAATTGAGAGCTTCGCCTTTTGGCTCAGCTCCCTCTTCACCACAACAGTCCGGTACAACGACCGCATCACTGCCAACGCTGCACCAATCTGCCTGTCAATCTCATGCTCCATCCTCCCCTCGTGAACAAGACCCCGAGATACTTGAACTCCTCCACTTGAGGCAAGGACTCCCCACCCACCCGGAGAGGGCAAACCACCATTTTCCGGTCGAGAACCATGGCCTCGAATTTGGAAGAGCTGATCCCCATCCCAGCCGCTTCACACTTGGCTGCAAACCACCCCAGTGCACATTGGAGGTCCCGGTTCGATGAAGCCATCAGGACAACATCATCTGCAAACAGCAGAGATGAGATCCTGTGGTTCCCAAACCGGATCCGGGTCTACTCAATATTGATATGATTTTTCTGTTAAGGTGCCCAAATGTATTCACCGGTCTATTTGTTTTGATGCATATTGCACATTTTCTGTTAAACCTAATTTCACTGCTGAAATATTACTGCGTCCTTAGTTATTTGATAGATCAAAATGATGTTGTGAACCCAAACACCCAATGATTTATAAATGAAAATAATGGCAGTTGTTAAGAACTACAACTGTAATTCACTAGCATTAGCCAAAAGTTTTTCAGTTAATCGCTCTCACCATTTGTTCAAAACCAAACCCCTAAACAGGACCATGAAGGCTTGTCAATACAATCATAAGATCCTGAAAATGTGTTTAAATCAATTTTGTCAATTTTTTTTCTCTTGAGTTTTAGATCTTCCAGCTCTGGTCTTGAATACAGGATATACATACTTCACACCTCTAGCTCCTCAAATGCATTTATGTGGTGGAGATGAGCAGAGCCGTTAAAACCTCATCAGCCTCAGAACAGTTATTTTTATGAGTTCAGGGATCAGATTGTAATGGGCAATACAGGGATCACAGCGCAGTTAGAGGGACTGAAGAGTGGGGGCATGATGGGCAAATGTACTGCAAGATTACACATTAGAAAGACAAAATAATAATGCATATCCTAATAAGATGCTTTAAAATGAATTGTATGTGGAATATTAAAGGTCCTATATTATACAAAATTGATTATTGTGAGCTTTAAGCCATGTTAGAATGTTCATCATAATGTTTAAGAGTAAAATAATATATTGCCTAGTGGTTTTTTTGGCAGTTTATAATTTTACTTCTTGGATGGACATGGGCAGGAGATATACCATATGGTTACCTAGCAACCCTTATGATAACAAGGGACAAAGCTTGCCTAAATTGCAAAACGATTAGTCTAAAATAACACTTAAAAAGGCTTAGAGCTCATAACTACTTCCTAGGCCTATTTTGTTCTGTTCTTTTCAGCTTTTCCCCCCACAAAATGCCACTTAACCAATGTAAAATTATGATGAATTTTGAATAGTAATAACTGACACCCTGAGCACCTGAAAGAGTGGCAACAGGGTACTACATTAGCTCCTGAGGTTTTACCTGAAAACCACTATCATTTTAATGATAAAAGGAGAAATTCAATTTGTCAACTGGACAAAGTTTGTTTGGTCGAAAACGTTTCGCCGCTCATCCGAGAGGCTTCGTCAGCTCTGGTTCTCATGCTGGTTAGACCCTGTTTATATCTAGCTGCAGGGAGGAGCTACCTACACTGAAAAAAAGCTCTGAAAACTATCCCAGCTCCTCTGTCTCTTTTACTTTACGAATTCCTCTGGCGTCTAGTATTAGCATTTGTCCAGTTGACAAATTGAATTTCTCCTTTTTATCATGGATTCTACCTGGACAACTGAGGGACTCTTCACTACCATTTTAAGTTACTCTTGTTTGCACTGTAAGACTTTTTTTTTTTTTTTTAAAGCTGGTCATGTGATCAGTTGTGAGCTGGAGACATTTGTCACAGTGAGGGACAGGAGGACACTGGACAAACTGCTCTACATTGTGGACACTCTCGCTCACCCACTGCACCAGACCATTCTCCAACAGGCTCCTACGGCTCAAACAGTGAGAGATACAGGACTACATTCATACCATACATACATGCAACTGTACAACAACTCACCCTTATGTAACAGATAATACTCCCTACAACTGAACAACAACTCAAGCTTATGTAACAGATAACCTTATATACCTTTCTATCATCATTGCACTGCCTTTTTTGTCTCTTGTATATATCCGTGATTTTATATTTTATTACTTATTTTTCTATTTTATTTTGACTTGTACATACACATTTATTGATTTATTTATTGATATAATTATGTCTTATTTATGTCTTATTTGACACCTGTCTCTTGCTACGTTTTTTGCTACTTAATACAGAATTTATTATTTACTATTTACTTTTTTCCTCTTTGTTATTATATAATATTGTGATGAGTGAGCAACTGTGTCCAAATAATTTCCCTTGTGGGTCAATAAAGTTTGTCAAAGTCAAAGTCTAATAGTATCCCACTGGTCTAAGTAATAATTAGAAAAGTATCAAAACCTCTCATATGCTTTAAAGGCCCTGTCCTGAAATTTTGAACCATGAGAGCTAAAATCTTTTAGGTTTCCCACTGTAAGACATTTACCAAACACACGAAAATAAACACCCTGTATTTAGATAAAACATATTAAATAAGTCTGAGGTGGTTAATCTCCAAATATGAATTCTACTTAAGATGCCAGTTCTAGTTAATATTAACAACAACAATTATAGTTGAAAAGATTCCTCTGTTCAAACCCACTTATCATATTTAATATGGATTAGGATTAAGAAAATAATGTATTTAAAATGCAATCCCTGAAGTTAGAGGCTTATCCCTATGCAGCCTGCATTCTTGTGTTTGTAAATTCTCATGTAAATTTAATGGGGCTCATGTTATTATTTCATTGTGTGTTGGTTTATCGATGTCTCAATTATTTCCCAGAATGCCATGGTGCAAGGTCATCTCAGCAAGAGTGAGAGAGAGAAGAGAAAGAGAGAGAAGAGAGTGAGACAGAGAGAGAGAGAGAGGGGGGGGGGGGGCAGAGAAGAGAAGGAGAATAAGGAGAAAGAGAAAGAAGAGAAATAGAGAGAAGAGAGCAAGAGAGAGGGGAGAGAGAGAGAGAGAAGGGAGAGAGAGAAAAACAGAAGAGAAGGAGAGTAAGGAGAAAGAGAAAGAAGAGAAAGAGTGGGAAGAGAGGGGGAGCAGAGAAGAGAAGGAGATTAAGGAGAAAGAGAAAGTCTGGCCTGTGTGAAGTGTCTTTGAATGTCATGATTGTTGTTATTAAGATAAGATAAGATAAGATAAGATAAGACTTTATTGATCTCACATAGGAGAAATTCACTTGCCATATTAGCTCCAGGCAGTTTAGTGCAAGAGAAAGTTTGAGCAAGAAAGTGCATGCAGACAAAAATAAAATAAGTAATAATAAAATAAAGTAATAATAATAATAATATAAACAGTAACTGAGAGTATGGAAAAGTATTGACTACTGACTACTATATAGTCCACGTCTGGACTATATAGTAGAGTTATACAGTCTGATGGCGGTGGGGATGAAGGATCTGCGGTAGCGCTCCTTCTTGCACTGAGGGTGCCTCAGTTGGCTGCTGAAGGATCTGCTCAGCTCCTCTACAGTGCGGTGCAGAGGGTGGAAGGTGTCATCCATGATGGACGTAAATTTGGCCAACACCCTCCTCTCAGTCACCTCCTCTACAGAGTCCAGAGGACAGCCCAGGACAGAGCTGGCCCTCCTGACCAGCTTATTAAGTCTCTTCCTGTCCTGTTCTGTGCTGCTGGGGGCCCAGCAGACGACAAAGTAGAGGAGAGCAGAGGCCACCACAGAGTCATAAAAAGTCTTGAGCAGAGGCTTGCACACTCCAAAGGACCTCAGTCTCCTCAGGAGGTGGAGGTGACTTTGGCCCTTCTTGTTCAGGGCGTCAGTGTTGTGGGACCAGTCCAGTTTATTGTTGAGGTGAACACCCATGTTCTTGAAACTGACCACAGTCTCTATGTCCTGCCCCTGGATGTTCACATGTGGGTGAGGTAGTGGTCTTCTTCTGAAGTCGATCACAATCTCCTTTGTCTTACTGGTGTTAAGGCTCAGGTAGAATACCACCTCTGACTCACAGCCGTGCAGCCACACATACTATGAACGGTCAGTGAGGTAGTCGATAGTCAAGGCAGCGAGATGTCCATTAACTCCCGCGTCCTCCTGCTTCCCCCGCAGCAGTGCCGGCCTGATGGTATTGAAGGCGCTGGAGAAGTCAAAGTACATGACTCTCACAGCACTCCCAGCGGTCTCTAGGTGGGTGAGCGCCCACTGCAGCAAGTAGATGACGGCGTCCTCTACTCCTACGTTTGGCTTGTGGGCAAACTGCAGTGGGTCCAAGGAGGGGCTCACCACAGAGCGGAGATGACTGAGGATCACCCTTATTATTATTATTATTATTATTATTATTATTATTATTATTATTATTATTATTATTATTATTATTATTATTATAAGACAAAATGTGCAAATAGTCACTGCATTACTGAGTGTTGAAAGCCAGTTGAACCAGTCTTGGTTCGCTGTCCATGGTGCTGAATGACATTCTCTCCCTTTCATCATATTTAAGTTTCAGCTAAGAACCTTATAGCTACAAAACCCATCCCGAGCAGCAGAATCAACAGCCTCTTCAGCCTCTCAATATCCTTGACTATGTTTTTTCTTTCTTACTTATTGTTCTATTTTATTTTGTAACTATACACTTATTATGCCTTATTTGACACTTGACACCATCTCTTGCTATCCTTTTTGCTAGTTATTTAGACTTTATCATAACCATTTATTTTTTACTCTTTGTTATTATATTATATTGTGATTAGTGAGCTACTGTGTCCAAATAAGTTCCCTTGTGGATCAATAGTTTGTCTAAGTCTAACTTTATTTATTTATTTTTTTTCAAGAACCACAATAAGCAATGTTCAGAGTATTTGCAATACAATTTAGGATTGAGCAAACTTACATAAATTAATCAAAATACCACAATTTCTGATTTAAAGTTTCTATTGATATGCCATTGCTCTGCCTGGAATGTTCCAAAATATGGCATTAAACAGCTCTACCTTATACTTATTCAATTACAGGTGATTTTATAGCTCAAAAACGCCTAGAAAAACAGGTATTCTGACTAAAGTTAATGCCATACTGTGAAACATTACAGACAAAGCAATAACATCTCCATGGAGAAAGGCATTTGACACATAGTTATGAGAATCAGACTAAAATTAGATTTTAAAAAGCTTATAAAAGAGTTTTATAGGGAAAAATCCATGCGTTGTGGACCTCTGTTTGTAAAGGTGACAGCAAAATTAATAGCAGACACAGGCAGCAAAAGTTTGTTGAATGAAGAATGTTGAACTACAAAAAGTAAGGCTGAAATAGTAATAATAATAATACAAAAAAGCTTTCACATCCGATTGCGTTGAGACATTATTATTAAGTCAATTTCATTTCACCTCCCACTGTCAGTCTGCCATTAGTCAATGCTGAATGTCCACAGAAAGCAGCAGGTGGGGCGATTATGTAAAGTTCAGATCTGACCATGAAACAGAAGTCTCTACAGTTGTTCTCAAGTTGGTTCTTACACTTTTCACATGAAATACGTAATGTTTTTCTTTCCAAGTAACTCACAATCTAAGACATGTGAGGATTAATTAGGGTTAAACATGTTCTAAAATGAGACTTAATCAGGTCAAGTTAGACTTAACCATGGAAGGAAGTTCTAAATCAGACCTGGGCAAACTGTTCCACAAAGGGCCAGTCTGGCTGCAGGTTTTTGTTCCAAACAACCGAGAGCACACCTTCAACTGTCTGAAGACTGAGATCAGTTGATTAAATGAGTCAAGTCTGATGTGTTGCTGCTTGGTTGGAAAGAAAACCTGCAGCCACACCGGCTCTTGTTGGAACAGTTTGTCCAGGTCTGTTCTAAATGATTATAGACAGATAAGTAGAGAGAAAGAAAGAAACACAGGCTTTTTTTATGGTCTTGAAAAATTAGGACTGTTGCCAAAGCAATTCGTAATTTAAATCAAAATGTCATACATTTGAATAGGAATCCTGTAGAACTGATTGAATATCAAACCATATAGCAGTGCACACTGCAGTGTTAAAAAAGAATAAAAAATAAAAATTGAAAAACATGCATTCTTACTTTGAGTAAGCTCACCTTTTCACAGTGTCTGCTTGTGTCCATGGAGATAGATACGTTAGTTATGTTAATTACTGTGGAACATGGCAAACATCAGAACTTACATAGTGCATCTTTAAATGGCCCATTATGGTATTTTTTCAAGATTCAAAGATTCAATTCAAAGCTTTTATTGTCATATGCACAGTAAAGAAACACGGTTCCCTGTACAATGAAATTCTTACTTTGCTGCCCACCCTGGATGCCAAAAGCATGCAAAAAGTTAAAATAGATAAATAAGATAAAGAGAAAAATATAATCAAATAGAAACAATCTTTACCAAATATACACTATGAAAAATATAGGCTAGGTGCTATGTACATATTTACAGATAATGTGCAACATTAGTTTTATGTGCAACTGTCAGTAGTAAAAACAGGGTGTAAACATTGTTGATATGGTGCAAACAAGAAATGTAAACATTTGAGCAGTTACATGTGCAGATGTAATCTGACATATTATCTTAACAGTTGGTCAATAATAGTGCAAATTACTCATGTGCAAAGTATCGGTCATTTTTTTAAATCTATGTTACAATATTTCCTCATCAGTTTTGTTTCATTTCATTCACACATGTTTAACACACAAGCAGGAAGTGCTCGACTGTGTATTTAAACTCCACACATATTCACAAGAATCATTTTGATCATTTCAGCCCTGGAACTGCCAGTATCTTCTGAAAATAAAGTAAAAGGTAGCTGCTAACATGAAAACTACCACTTCATGACATCACAACAGAGTATTTTAAGTTTTGTTGATACAGACAACTTAATAATGAAGGTAACAACATTATAACATAGCCTAAAACCCATAAGAATGATGTCTGCATTATATAGGGCATTTAAAGGCATACAAAAAAGTAGAAAAAATATCTTGTTTTTTGTTAAAGTTATTCTACTTACTCAATAATAGTAAGCAATGCATGAATTGTAAATGTAATTAAGCTATAGGCAACGTACCAGTGAAGCGATTATCAGCCACTGTAATTAAATTTGCACATGAAACATTATTGCATTTCTGTACGTCACTGTCTCGAATTTCAATAAATGCAAAAATGTGTACACCTCATAAGAATATGGTAAATTATTCAAACGTAAACTTAATCTGCATGCTATGATCACGCAAGCTAATTTCCAACACATTTAAATTGCTTTTATCAAGCCATACTGTTCAGAATTCCTGCTGCTTCTGTATTCACATCAATCAAACTTACCTGCGTGTTTAATTTTCAAAAATAATTTTACATTTAACTGCCACATGCATTATGATTCATGTAAATTCATTTGACAAGCCCGCTGCAGGATTTCTGTCGCCTAACGCAATTACTTTCGACCTACTTCGCAAATAGCTGTACTTTAATTGCCTTGTTGTCCCGTTGAGTTTATTTGTACAATACTGTCCATCAAACTGTGGAAAAGCACAAGCAAAAACAGTATTGGTTTTAAAGGTCGTATATTACACAAAATGTATTTTTGTGAGCTTCAAGCAATGTTAGAATGTTGTTACCTCCTCAAAAACATACCCAGTGTTGTGTTGTGCTTCATTCACACATGTTTGAGTATTCCTTTATTATTCTGTCTACATCTTCAAAGCTCAAAATGCTCTGTTCCACCTTGTGATGTCATGAAGTGGTAGATTTCAACAGCTATTACCTTTAGTTCAGCAGAAATTCAAAATTCCAAAATTTAAATTACAAATATTTCTAAATGTTTCCACTGAGGGCCTGTTTACACGAGAACGCTTACGGGTAAAAACGACAAAATATTTTATCGGAAGTGCCTTTTGTTTAGTCGATGACGGTGTTTTGGGGGCTTAAAATGCAAAAAACTAAAACCGCCCTCTAAAGTGGAAAACTTGAATACACTCCGCCATAGTGTTTACACTGCCCAAGACGCAAAATTCTGGTCAAATCTGCTGACGTCGCGTACGCGTTTACGTCAGATCGGTCCATATATCAGTGTACTATGTTTGGCAGGACGCCCAGTCCACACCTTGTTGTGCCTTTGTTGATTTGTAGTCTTGCTTCGTGGTCTGAAGCAATAGTTGAACTTCTTTGTCTGACCACACAATTTTTTTTTTCTGCTACTGCCATGTTTAGTTTTGCTTTTTGTGGCACAGATGAGAAGGAAGATTCTACACATGCGTGCAGACATAGTGATAATGTATCACAGAACCACCTAGCCGCCGGGTATGCATACCCAATTGAATTCCGCACACTTTTGCGTTACCGTATGCACACAGATTTCCTCCTGAAAATGCTCGTCTAAACACAGAATAAAAAGTCAAGACGCGACGCCACTTTTGCGTCTACTGTTCAGACTGTCATCATATAAACGTAGCCTGAAGGTGCATGGAGTTTAAAACACAGTGGGGGACTGCTTGTATTACCACATGATATCACAAGTTGGAAGTGTTTTCAGTTTGAGAGAAGAACTCAACCTAAATATACAGGGTTTGTGCATGTGTGAGTGAAACAAAACACAACTCCAAGTATTTCTGTGATGAAGAAACATTATAACATAGACCAGAAAACAGTGTAATATGGGTCCTTTAATGAATAAGTTATGATGTTAAAAAGAGGTATGCTTTGGTGTTCACAGGAACGTAAAAAGTACAGATAAGGAACATAGATTAAGTAAATTAAATTGTGAATGTTTTGCCAGAGATTAGAAGAAGGTAAGCAATTAAGAAGGGAATAAAATAAATGGCTTTGTCTTTGAGATCGATAAGAACACAGGCGTTGTGTAATTTAGCAAGTACATTTTAATTAACTTCTGTCAGGCTGAAATATCATTGTTTCCCTGGAATAGAAGTCTATAAGAAGAGCCAGATGTGTTGGTAGTCAGTGATTTGCCCACCTTGCCTTTTGTCTTTCTAACTTTAGAATGTTTTTGAGCTGTATCAGAACAACAGCACATAGACTAGTACATGCCCATGACCATGACCACTATGAAAGCTTTCTGGACGACTGAGGGATTACACAGATATAAGACCACATGGTAATATAAAAGAAAGTACTATAATTTCAAGTTGAAAATCACATTCTATTGTCTCAAGAAAGGGTGTTTTAATTTATCATGGACGTAGCTATAATTTTAAATGAAAGAAAATAAAGAAGAGAAAAGTTAATTATTTGTATTTGTTCAAACAATAGTAGTAGTAGTAGTAGTAGTGGCAGTAGTAGCAGGGCAGTAGAGTAGTAATAGTAGTAGTAACAGTATTCACAAAAGAAATAGAATGGCCAGCTATTCAGACATTTGATTTTGACATTGATTGATACACATTTCCTTTATATACAGCTCTGGAAAAAAAGAGACCACTGCAAATGATCACTTTTTTTTCTGATTTTACTACTTATAGGTATGTGTTTGGGCAAAAGGAACATTTTTGTTTGAATCTTTAAACTGCTGACAAGATTTCCCCCAAATTCCAAATAAAAATATTATCATTTAGAGAATTTATTTGCAGAAAATGACAAATGGTCAAAATAACAAATAAGATACATGTTGGCAAAGAAACAAGATCAAATTCATTTTAAAACAACATAATACTAATGTTTACACTTAAGAAGAGTTCAGAAATCAATATTTAGTGTAATAACCCTTATTTTTAATTACAGCTTTCATTCGTCTTGGCATGGTCTCCACAAGTCTTTCACATTGTTCTTGGGTGACTTTATTCCACTCCTGGTGCAAGAACTGAAGTAGCTCAGCTTTGTGTTTGTGTTGGAATTCAACAGACACTGGAATGGAATGGCTGTAATACATGTAGAGATGCTGATTTCAGGAAAAAAAATGCAGTGGTCTCTTATTTTTTTCCAGAGCTGTATATTTATTCAGTAATTATATGTAAACTTTTTGTTGTATCTATAGCATAGTATAAGTATATTTACTGTACTATGTATTACATTAATGTCATGACTGCTGGAAAATTAAACCAAACTTGGAGGGCTTTGGAACATTTATAAAACACTAATAGTTGTGAATGAATAAATATTTTCTTGTTCATTGCTGTGTTTTTCTGTGGATGTGTTTTGTTGTTTTGGTAAAGGACAGAGCTCTGAGGTGGATTAGACACAAATGAATCAATCACAGTTAATCCCTGTCTGCACCGCTCTCCCTCACTCACACAGAGGTGGGCTCAGTCTGTTCACACACAACTCCTTTCTCTTTTCCACCACTCCTTTCTCCTCTCTCCTAATCATAACTAATTTGTATGTCATTTTCATTGTGTTGTCATTGTCTTTTTTTGCTGCCTCTTGGCCAGGGCTCCATTGAAAAATAGGTTTTTAATCTCAGTGGGATTTGCCTGGTTAAATAAAGTTATAAAAAAAAATATATATCTTTCTGTCCCTCTCCTTTCTCTCTTTTCCACCTCTCCTCTCTGTCTCTCTCTTGCCCCCTCTCTTCTACTTCTTTCTTTTCCACCTCTGCCTCACTCACACAGAAGTCCTCAAGTTGGCCACACAAAAGCCCTCTCCCTCTTTTTCTCTTCCACCTCTTCCCTCTCTCTCTCTCTCCTGTCACTTCCACCTCTCCATTCTTTCTCTGTCTCTCTTCACCTTTTTCTATCCTCTCTCTCCTCAACCTCTCATCTCTCTCCCTTCCACCTCTCTTTATCTCTTCCACCTCTCCTCTCTCCCCACTCTTTCTCTGTATCTCTTCCACCTCTCCTCTCATTCTTTCTCTCCTTTCTCTTTATTTCTCCACCTCTCTTTTCTCACCTCTCGTTCTTAGCCTCTCTCTTTCTCTCTCCTCTGTGTGACTGTGAGCTGCTGTGCAAGACTGGCCGTGGTGTTCGGACTCAGAATAGTGTTTCTGTACAGATGCCTGTAGGGGGCACTGGAGGATTTTGGGGTGTGTGGAAGGTGGGAGGTTTTGTGTGAAGTGAGTGGTCCTGAATTCTTAATATTTCTAAATTATGTCTTTTCGGCGTAATCCCATGTGGCTAGAATGGCCGTTCAATAAATGCTTTTCTGAGCCGTTTCTCGCTCTCTGACTCATCTTCTCTTTTTTGCTCGCTCTTTCTTTCTTTGTGCCTCTCTTTTTTCACCTCTCTCTATCCCCTCCCTCGCTCTTTTATTTCCCCTCTCTTTTTTCACACACTCAGGGCCTATTTACACAAGAATGTTTATGGGTAAAAACGACAAAATATTTTATCGGAAGTGCCTTTCGTTTAGACGGTGACGGCGTTTTGAGGGCTTAAAAATGCAAAAAACTGAAACTGCCCTCCAAAGTGGAAAACTTGCATACGCTCTGCCATAGCGTTTTCGTCTACACTGCCCAAGACACAAAACTCTGGTCAAATCTGCTGATGTTGTGTACGCGTTTACGTCACCATTTCTGGATATTTATATTTATTAAGTAAATTAAGTTAAATAAATTAAATTAAAATTAAATTAAAAAGGTAAGTTAATTAAATTAAGTAAATAAATTAAGGAAGATTCTACGCATACGCACGGACATAGTGAAAATGTATCACAGCACCACCTAGCCGCCTGGCATGCATACCCAATCGAATTCCACACACTTTTGCGTCACCATATGCATGCAGATTTCCTCCTAAAAACACTTCACAAAAAGTGAAGATGCAACGCCACTTTTTCGTCTTTTGTTCAGACCGTTATCATATAAATGTAGCCTCAGTCAGAGGAGGTGTCAGTCTGTCCACATACAAATCTCTCTCCCCTCTCTCTTCTCTCTCTCGTGTCTTTTTTAGGCTATGCCCACACAACAACGCTCCTAGATTTTTTTTTATGCAGATTGAAAAAAATGTGCATACACACATGTGTCGGATCAGTAAATATTTGCGTCCAGACGAAAATGGAGCACTGAGTGAAAATGATGTAATACGCCACATCGATATGTGGTGCTGTAAACAGGAAACAGCCAGAGCCACCGGAAAGCAATACTACAAAGTGTGCACATGCATAGTCCTTTCTCTTCCACAAACAAGCATTGCGATGTCATCGTTTTCCAAAAGCTGCGTTTTGCTCATCCACACAACAACGCGACCCCGGCGTGTGGACGAAAGGCCAAAATGAATAAAAACTTCTCTGTTTCCACCAATTAAATTGTTGTGTGGACAAGCCCTTAATCTCCTCACCCTCACCTCCCCTCTCGCTCAAACACTCACTCACTCGTTTATCTGTCTCTTCCTTATATTTCTTCACCTTGCTCTGACTATCCCCCTCTCTTTTCTCTCTCTGGCTTCTCTCTGTCTTTCTCTGCCACCCCCTGTCTCTCTCTCCATCACTCTTCACTCCCCCACCCTCTCTCTCCACCCTTCTCCTTCTCTCTTAGGTCATAGGTTTCTTCACTGATCAGTCTAGAGCTAGTCCTGATTCATGAGACCAGTTCAAGTTCAGTTCAAGGACACCAGGAGCAGAGATGGACTGACGGAGCACTACACATGAATGCAGCAGCAGTCACATGACCCCAACAGTTTGTATGCATGTTATACAGAGTTCAAACCACGGCGTCAAAATCACGCCAAACGCCACTAATTGGATGCCTTTGCCTTTGAGGGCAGATGTTTGGAACTCACTGATGTGTGATGAATTTTAATGAAAGTTCACACCACAATGGACTAGACTAGACTTTGCATGTAAAGCTGACAGAGTGTAAACTGAAAGAGTGTATGTTCTCTATAAGGACAAAAAATATATACAGCTCTGGAAAAAAGCAGAGGTGTCCAACCGGTCGATCGCGATCGACGAGTCGATCGCCAGGGCTTAATGCTCAATTCCGATTTTTTTGTGAAATTTTTGTGAGGACACAGCGAGCGTGCTCAGTGTTTACGGAAGTCGCCTAAAGTTGCTGTCATAGCGGAGCAAAAACATGTGCAGTTTATTTGTTTATAGGAGGAGACGGAGAAGGACAAAGTTTTTGGCCACGGCATTTTGCGGGGCAGTCCGTAGAAATGAACGTGTTGTTGCGGAGTCGCAGACAAAAGTGGTGGGATTGCTACGTGCTTCGCCGCTTCACTGATACGGAGTTTATATACAGTGGTACCTCACCTTACGAAATTAATTCGTTCCAGAAGTGGTTTCGTAACGTGAATTTTTCGTAAGTTGAGTAGCTATTTCAATGGAAAAAGCCTGATTCATTCCAAGGCCCCATTCCAAGTTGTGTTCTGCATCCTGATTGGCTAAGAGACTGTAAAGCCAGGACTAAATATGGAATAAACCAGGTCTAGACCAAGGTCTAAACCTGGACTAAACCAGGACTGGACCAGGTCTAGACCTGAACTAAACCAGGACTAGACCAGGTGGATTAAAGCGCCGCGTGCGGGTCTATTTCCTGGTTTTGTGCTAGCTCTGCTATTAGCAGCAACACCGGTGTACCTCACGAGTCACGGCTGAGGCGAGCAGCGACTGCGTGCGTGGGGAGAAGTAAACAGGGTCTAACCAGCATCAGAACCAGAACTGATGAAGCCGCTCGGATGAGCGGCGAAACGTTTTCAACCAAACTTTGTCCAGTTGACAAATTGAATTTCTCCTTTTATCGTGGGGAGAAGTGTGCGCGCGGACACGTGTGTGATAGCGCAGTAAGATCTGGCGCGGGGCTGCGAGCAGGAGACCCATGCTCAAAATGTGCCTCCTCTAGACAGATCTAAACCAGATCTAAACCAGGATTAAACCAGGATTTGATCCGGCGCGGGGGCTGCGAGCACGAGACCCGTGCTCAAACTGTGCCTCCTCTAGACAGGTCTAAACCAGATCTAAACCAGATCTAAACCAGGATTAAACCAGGATTAAACCACCGCGTGCGGGTCTATTTCCTGATTTCGTGCTAGCTCTGGCGGTGTACCTCACGAGTCACGGCTGAGGCGAGCAGCGAGGAGGGGAGGGGATCGGGACCGCACACAGTCCGAGCGCATGAACGAACGCATGCAAGAGCCGCAAGAGCCACAAACGTGTCCGCGCGCACACTTCTCCCCCCTCCCCCCGACACTTCAGGGCTCTCAAGTCTCACGCATTGAGAGTGTGACACACGCAATTCGACATGTTCACACGCTCACATGCCACACATGGCATTTCTCACGCTGAAATTTTTTTTTTTTGTGCCCAGAAAATCGGTCTGTGTGGCTCAGTTTATGCAGGCACCGTGCGTTTTCAGCGGAAAAAAAACTTTGTAAAAATGGACTTGACATGACACGTTCGGGAGACGTTCGGGACAGGTTTGGGACAGGTCCGTTTCTCCAAAGCTCGTGTACAAAGTGCAGTTGGATACTTAGCAGCAGAAAGTCCGGATATACACGCATACGCGAATACACGTGGAGACACGCAAATGTGTGTCACATTATTATCATATTATTTCTGCATCAAATGGAGATATTAGGTGAAAGCAGCGGCTTGTGTCAACATTAGCCTGTGCACTAAACCAGGTCTAAACAAGGACTAAAACAGAATTAAAGCAGGTCTAGACCAGGACTAGACCAGGACTAGACCAGGACTAAACCAGGACTAGACCAGGACTAGACCAGGAGTAAACCAGGACTAAACCAGGACTAAACCAGGACTAAATCAAGTCTAAACCAGGACTAGACCAGGACTAGACCAGGACTAGACCAGGAGTAAACCAGGAGTAAACCAGGACTAAATCAGGTCTAAACCAGCACTAGACCAGGACTAAACCTGGACTAAACCTGGACTAGACCAGGTCTAAGCCCCCCCCACTGGTTAAAAAAGGTTGGGCACCCCTGATTTAGAGCATTTATTTGCAGAAAATGACAAATGGTCAAAATAACAAAAAAATATACATGTTTTCAGACCTTAAACAATGCAAAGAAACAAGATCAAATTCATTTTAAAACAACATAATACTAATGTTTACACTTTTTTTTTTACAATCTGAGCCTTATTTCGGTAATAAAACAAGTTGTTTTACTTACCCATAGCACTTTGGTGTCATATGGAGCACTTCCAGAGATGTTTTGGATTTGCGTTAGCCTAGCGCGAGTTCTAGCCGTAGCTCGGGGCATATAATATATGCTCCGTGCGGTCTCCAAATAGCACAAGGTTTAGCACTTTTAAAATCATAGAAGCTCGATATCTTAGTCTACGATTTTGTTTGGTCAAAAGTAGCCTGTAATCCGAGATTTAGCCATAGTTCGAGTAGATAAGGACGCCAGTGCGCATGTGCAGAGTGTGCTCTCAGCTCCCGGGACCCAAACATGAAACGCAAAGCTGTAAACTATGGATAAATCTTGGATTACAGGCCACTTTTGATTCAAACGAAATCGTAGACTAAGACATCGAGCTTCTTTGATTTGAAAAGTGCTGAAGTTTGTGTTATTTGGAGCCCGCACGGAGCATATTACATGCTCGGCGAATATATTACCGTATTGGCCCGAATATAAGACGATGTTTTTTGCATTGAAAGAACACTGAAAAAGCGGGGGCCGTCTTACATTCGAGGTCTAGCCATACCAACGCTAGATGGCGCCAGATATCTTTAAAGCGAATGCTGCTAGCGGCAGTGTTGCCAATTTAGCGACTTTGTCGCTATTTTTAGCTACTTTCTGGACCCCCCTAGCGAGAAAATTAGACAAAAGCGACTAGCGACAAATCTAGCGACTTTTTTTGGTGATCAGAGGCTCCAAGATCGCGGGAGGGGGAAAAAATAATTGCGCCGTTTTCTCTCTTTCCCCGTTCAGAGAAAGAGAGACACAGGCAGAGAGGGGCGGGGGCGGAGTTGAGAACAGCGTGTGGACTGTCGCTTCACTCACAGGCAGACAGACACACACACCAGTCCCTCCTCTTGTTTTATCACAGTAGATTGGTTTATTTACATTTCAAAAACCAGAAGCCATTCATTTACAAATGTGATTGCACTTTAGTTTACATATTTAAATGTTCAGATATTAAGATGTGATAAACAGTTTTTGCATGATTTGAATGAGGCAAAATAACAGGCTTTTTCTCTCGAATATATTGTTATAATCATTTGTTTCAGATGTACTGTAATTATTTTCTGTATAAAAAATAAATTTGGTGTTCAAAAAGTCTTTTTTCAAACTTGAGTCTTGAAAAAGAGGGGGTCGTCTTATAATCAGGGTCGTCTTATATTCGGGCCAATACGGTATATGCCCCGAGCTATGGCTAGAAGTCGCGCTAGGCTAACGCAAATCTAAAACATCTCCGGAAGTGCTCCATATGACACCAAAGTGCTATGGGTGAGTAAAACAACTTGTTTTATTACCGAAATAAGGATCAAATTGTAAAAAAACCATTACTTTTTCTTTAAGAATTAAATATTTTCTTGCAATAAGCCTTATTTTTAATTACAGCTTTCATAGCACTTGGCATGCTCTCCACAAGTCTTTCACATTGTTCTTGGGTGACTTTATTCCACTCTTGGTGCAAGAACTGAAGTAGCTCAGCTTTGTGTTTGTGTTGAAATTCAACAGACGCTGGAATGGAAAGGCTGTAATACTTGTAGAGATGCTGATTTCAGAAAAAAATGCAGTGGTCTCTTATTTTTTTCCAGAGCTGTATACATCCATGTTTTTTTTATGTGTGTTTTTGCCATGACAAGGAATAAAGACATTTATTCCTGATGTTTATTGTCTTAAAAATGTGAAAAAATAAAAATAAATAACTAGTTCATTTAAAGACTTGCAATGATCCAGTTATTCCTCACTTAGCCTTTGTATTCTGAGTGTTCTAATTTTCATCGCAATGAGTCTGAGAAGACACTGGAAACTGAAGCCATTTCCTTCACACTTGGCTGTTTATTTTCATTTATTTATTTAAGCATAATTTTCCTTACAGTACATTACAGTAGCTGAGGTGCTCAAAAGGAGTAGGTGTTGCTATGCGTGCTATGTCTGCAGAATTAATTACAATTTAATGTATATACTGTATACTGTATAAATGTATACATGTGACAACAGCAGTATAAGAATATGATATAGAAAATGATTCATAAAAGTACACAACAGAAATATACAATGCAACAATATTCAGTTCAATTGACTTGCCAAGTCCTCATGATCACATATTTTTTAAACATAAATCATTTAAGCGTTCTTTTAAATTCACTGAAGTTAGCACAAGCTTTTATACTTCTAAAGATATGCGTCTAAAGTGTTCCCCTATGTTTGGTTAAATCCATCTGTTACTCACTCACATGACTGAGTTTGATCAGTAGGAGGAGTATGTGGTGTAAAACAGCAGATCACATTTTATATTTTTATATAATCTAAGCTCATTATAAGGTATTCTAATTTAAAAGTGCAGTATGTAACTTTTTGGTTGGGGGTCCGTCACCGTCTTGTTTCTTTGGATAATGTTATTACTCTGCCTAGAAAGTATCACAGGATGACTTTAAACATCTCTACCTTACATTTATTAAATTACAGGCGGTTTTATAGTTATAAATACCTAGAAAAACAGGCAAAGCAATAACTTATCCATGGAGAAAAGCATTTGCTGGACCATCCACCAGAATAGTTACACAATGCACCTGTAAACCTTCATGAAAACATGGTAAATTATATGATATTATTCTTTTATGTGAATTTTGATTAGTGCGTTTTTGTAAATTAAATTAATAATTAAATACATTTTCATTCCAACCAAAACAGAAAATCATCAGTAAACGCTTGTCGCTGCAAATCAGCATAAATCAAACTCACACATTAAGGATAGAAAACCTTTTGATCTAAAAAAGAAAAACACAATAAAATACTGTTTTCAAAGCCAAACCTTTTCACAAATCTGGCTAAAGTCGTGATGTTTCCGAGCAAAACAATCTCTCTGAAATTAAACAGTGATTTGGGATTTGATTGTGGTTTCTATAGCAACGGGGCAATCAACAGCAGGTGGTGAGAGAGTGCCGTGGGGCAGGATCATATATTAAGGTGATGTTAATGAAGTCAGAAAAGCCCCCAGGCCAAAAACAGAACTGCACAAAAGAGACCACCATGTCCAGAGTATAGGGGGAACACTACTGCAACCACACTTCATTCAGTCTGTAGTTTTATAAATATTGTTGTTAAAAATTTAAAGGGCACATAGTTCATCATTTTCTGATCAGTGTTATAATGTTGTTCCCTCATCAGTTGTGTTTTGTTTCATTCACACATGTTTTAACACACAAACCCTGTGTATTAAGGCTGAGTTCTTCAAACAGAAAACTCTCAGTTCCACCTTGATCTTATGTGATAATCCAGGAAGTGATTCATTGTGTTTTTAAACTCCATACAACTTCACTTGAATCATTTGGATGATTTCCAAATTACAGCTCTGAAAAAAAGAGACCACTGCATTTTTTTTCTGAAATCAGCATCTCTACATGTATTACAACCATTCCATTCCAGCGTCTGTTGAATTCCAACACAAACACAAAGCTGAGCTACTTCAGTTCTTGCACCAGGAGTGGAATAAAGTCACCCAAGAACAATGTGAAAGACTTGTGGACAGCATGCCAAGACGCATGAAAGCTGTGTTTAAAAAATAAGGCTTATTGCACCAAGTATTGATTTCTGAACTCTGCTTAAGTGTAAACATTAGTATTATGTTGTTTTAAAATAAATTTAATCATGTATCTTTTTTGTTATTTTGACCATTTGTCATTTTCTGCAAATAAATGCTCTAAATGATAATATTTTTATTTGGAATTTGGGGGAAATGTTGTCAGTAGTTTATAGACTCAAACAAAAATGTTCCTTTTGCCCAAACACATACCTATAAGTAGTAAAATCAGAAAAACTGATAATTTTGCAGTGGTCTCTTATTTTTTCCAGTTTATATATATAATCTCACCCAATACTTCAGTGAATGGCTCTTGTCTCTTATTACAAAAATATCCATATATATTATTGATTATATATTATGAAACTCCCCAGTTTCCTGTGTAAACCACTGCTTCCCATAACACTCCACTTCAATTAACCAATTAAACTGATTGGAAATGTCACTCCGTGGAGAGCCCTTATGATGGTTTGACTAGACAGACCTTTGAATTTACACTCCACTTTAAACAGCTTTGCATCAACTCATTCAGTATGGCATGGACCAGCTGGAATAGATACTTTGCAGTGACATCGTGTTGGGAGTGTTGTGCATGTATCTTCATCGGTTACCATGGTGACACATGCACACATTAGCAAACACTGTCAAAAAGTTTAATATAGTCTGAAAACTCAAGATAAAACACAAAATGGATTTAAACAGCATATTTTCAACAGCCTGTGATCAGTGTGATGTAATGTTGTAACTGTATCAATCAGCTAGCTCACCTGTTCCAGTTCCAATTAAATCAGTTCTTTATAGTCCGATTGTGTTAAAATAAAGTCAGAATTAAGTCTAACAAAGCCTCAGACAGATTAGTGCCTACTATTGGCTTCACACCCTGAGGAAATGTGGATGACATCAGCTACAGAGTATCAATAGGGGTTTTTCCACACTGGATAAAAAAAAAATCAGATGGATGGGGCCAATATTGGGTTGTTACAATACAAGAAATCTGAAAGCAGAAAATCTAAAAATGTTGAACCACATTTTTGTTGTTACTAAGAATTGGTTCCACAAACTTGCTATGTTATTCTTATGGCATACAGTAATTATTGACAATTTTCATAAACACGTGAGACTGAAAAATTACCTTTTTTGTTTGTTTGTGGCATTAACTGCAGAAATGAGCAAATGTTGTTGTGCACACATCTAATTATTCACCATTATTACAGACAAATCAAATTATTTACATCTGTAATTAGAAAATAAAATAAAAATAAACTAATGAAACTACTACAAAATATTTTAGTCAACCAAATTAACACTGCTCTTTACAATGTTTTAATGTAATTTCAAATTTCACCTTCCTCCATTGACTGTATGTTTTTTCCACTGGGGGGCTGAATTATTGGAGCAGCTCTTGCCTCCTCGTACTCTTCAAGTCTCAATTATCTCGACCCTCATCTATTTCAAGCCTGATCTCGGAGGAAATGGGATTAATTCTCGCTCCCGCCGCGTGATGTGCTTTTGGTGTTGACACAAGAACGCACTCGGAGAACCCCAGCTGTGAAATTGCACAGGCGTATTTTGTGAATAAATTTGAATGGTGAAACTGAAATGGCTTGTGTCTTTTCTCTCGTGTCTACACCAAAATCAGCTTATAATTAGAAGACAATTAAAACTAAAGCAAACCAGAATGACATCATGTGTAGTACTGATATTTTGCAGTGACACCACACTGAGGTTTTATACATGCATCTGTATGGTGGAACGTTCGTCAGTTACCATGATCACACAATGTACACATTAGCAAACACTGCTTAAACATGTTTTAACCCTAGAACACTTTCGCTATAAAAAAGTAACACAATCACTTTTGCCGGGTAATTTTTACCTGATATAATATACCCAACAAAAAGTACTTGTCATGAAAAATAGATCAAAATATGACAACACATGATAAATTAGAGTGGTTTTCTTTTATTTTCAACTGTGGTATGTGTAACAAAATGGGGGAAAAAAACATAGGAAGACCCTAAAAACATGCTCCAAAATTACTGAAAAATTAGGAATTTGAGAACAAAAAAATCCTAAAAATAAATTATTATTAATAATAATAATAATAATAATAATAATAATAATAATAATAATAATAATAATAATAATAATAATAATAATAATAATAATAATAATAATAATAAAAATAATGATACTGGAAACTTGGTCTTTGGTCCACCCATTCCTGGGACATATGAGACTTCCCTGGTGAAGCACAGACTCCTTGACACATGAACAGTTGCAGGAGAGAGGAACAAAAAATTGTATTTTTTCAGTGGGTAAAAATGACCAGTTGACTAAAATACTGTTTTCACTCTAAAAATTCCCTTTGAAATAACCACTTTGTGATATTTATTCAAAACCACTGCACTAAATAAGGATAGATACACATTCCAGGACCACTCTTACTTACCTATTCCTTACATCCTCTTACATTCAATTCATTACATTCTTACATTCCTCTTTCACTATTGCTGGGTGAAAATCACCCGAAAGCCTGTAGGAAAAATTGGGCTTTGGGGCAGGGAAACACCTACACCTTCAAAGATGTCAAAAACTATGGTGAAGCTCCCCAGGGACCCATGACATGACATGTAATTACTTTTGCTCGAGTGTAAATCACCCAGCGATAGTGCTCTAGGGTTAAGAAAGTCTGAAAACTCAAGAAAAAGTACATCGCATTTTCAGGAGCTTGTGATCAATACAAGTGATCACAATACAAGTCCGGTTTAGATGTTTGATTTTCAATAAAATGTTAGTATCACAGAATTTGTTTATGAATGAGAAACCAAAAAATAAAGAAATAGCAAAATGCAAACTGTTTATTGCCTAAAGCGTGGAAATGAAGCTTTAACGCCAGCGATGGTTGCCACAGTGACCTGCCTTGCGACCCCTTCGCCTTCTCCTGCAATGGTGCTTTGGCATCACGGAAAACTTTATTTAAAACACAACAGCAACATCAACAAACCCTTAGCCATGCAGGAAGCATTTTAGTTTGTCAAAACAAAGTGAATCCTCTGCCCAATATTCCTCAGTGGTGTGTTTTTTTCCTGTCTTATTTACTTGCAAACCAGAAAAAAATGCATGCTTAGATTGGCCAAACAGGTAGATATGAAAAAAAATGAAAACACATTATCTTTTAAATGTGCTGATCATATTCAAAAGGAGTGTGGTATTAACTTTAAGTCTCCTAATACTTTTACATTACTTTATCACAGCTCTTAAGCCTGAAAAACAAAGCCTAGTATTGTTTTGTCCCTGGGCTGCAATAATGAGGTCTGTCCAGATGGATTTTCCCTGATTCTGGTCTCAGACACTCACTTTATCTTCATCATGGCACTGTGCTTAAGTCTATATCACCCAGGGACCAAAACTTTGAACAAATACAGAGTTTAACATTGTACAGAACACGACTGTAGCAAAGATGGACCAAGCAGCTTATGAAGATAGATGTAGGGGAAATAATGGGGTTTAATGGCAAATTATCAACTCACTGGTTAGATCCTATGTGGAAATTAATCCTGGGAATGAATAAAAAATGTGTATTACATTGGAAAATCATGCACTTTAGACCTTATTTTTTCTTTTACATATACTTCCTCTGTAAGGTAACCAAAATAATAAACACAGAATTATTATATTATATTGAAATTATATAGTATGGGAAGATTCAAGTTACATTAATGACTTCACAGAATACTAGCGATGTAACGATACAAATCTCTGGGTACAATTTTTTCATGATCTGCATCTCGTGGTACAATATTTATTGTAATAATTTGTGGAGGCTAACAGGATTGTGAATATGCTACTTTTTCCTTTTTAAATGCCTTTACACGCCTTTGGTTCTGTCATAATCCAGAGAATTAAGAATTAAGTTATTGTTACATCCCTAGAAAATACTTTTAAGGTTGCAGGAAAAATAAATCACCCGTAATACTTTCAGAATAGTCCATAGCAGTAGTGTAGGTTCACATATTAAAGAAACACATTTTTTGTTGGTTGAAGGTTACATCTACATAAGATTGTATTGAGTATCAAGCCTTTTCCTGACCATCAAATTTTACCTGGATATTTTAGTATCATGACACTAATACTTTAGTTAATAACCAATAATAAGCATTTTTTCAAGGTATTTTTGTTCTTTAAAGAGGGGGTATTATTTGCCAAATTATAACTTTTTATATATATTTTTTTAAATTCTATATTCACCAAAACATGTTAACATGTTTGGACATTTTGGCTTTGACATTCTAGAGTCTTCCTCTAATCCTCAGTCTAAGATACTGCCCCTTCAGAGCACTATCACAAAACAACCAGCATGCATCCTACTAATGAAACTATTTCACATCACATCAGGTTTGTAAAGTTGAATTATGTTGTTTTGTATCATGCTGAAAAATTGTTGTGCAGGAGCGTGGGTGACATAGGCTTGGGGTTTGAGCATTGGGCAGAATTGTACTGCTAACAGTAAGAAGGGTTGAAATAGGGCCCGGGAGAGATCACTACTCAAACCTGCATGGATGACATCTTAAACCTCTTTAGGCATTTTAACATGACTCTAAAAAGGTAATTTTGCCTAACACCTCCTTTATAAATAATGTTTGTAGTCCGTAGTCCTTTATCGTAAACCCCACCCCCTCTCTACAGAACATTAGGACATCTACCTGCCACAGTGTGTTCAATCTGCTCCAAATCTGACCGGATCACCAATTACCCACGATGCATTTCAAACCCAGGGGCTGCTGGGATGCCCCACAGTGCAGTCATTGTGAGTTAACAGGAGAAGAAAGTCATTAGTTTTAACAGCAGGGTGATTTTCCAATTTCCACCTTCGGATTTGTAGAAGATAATTCATTTCTTAAACAAGAGACCCCTGTGAGCAAGAAGAGTAGAGCTTTCATTGGATTTTAAAAGTTAATTTGTGAAAACAGATATCTATGTTTTTATTTTTATTTTTTTTTATATTATTATTGTGTGTGTGTGTGTGTTATCTACACCACATTCAAGGTGGTCTTGCCTAATGACACAATGAATTTGGTCCAAGTGGGAACCAATCCTCTGACGTTCTGGTTAGGGGACCAGTGCTCTAACCACTGAGCCACTGTCACATGTTTTAATAAAACAAAACACAACAGAACAAAAGCGCAGAAGCTTCAGTATTCCTTATTTATTTTCTATAACTAGACATGATGCAAACATAACTAGCCCTATACTCACACATACGTTGAACATCATTAGGAAAGACTGCCTCTGAACTGTAACGCCATGGCAAATAACAAATAATATAGCTTCATAAATATGTGAATCGTAATGATAAGGCTGGCTTTTTATGCAACGCGGGTTAATGGGGGCTAAAGCAGCAAAACACAAAGGTTCGTCTTATTAGGACCTCACAACAGAAGACTGGACTGATCTTAATAACAGGATTCATATTTAAGACAGGGACATCAAAAGCTAGAGCTGGTTCAGTCTGATGTACTTTTGTGTAATGTGAAAGTCGTGGACAATGGGTTTTGTTCACATTCATTGCATAGTTGACATAACAGATCATTATGGTTATAGAAGGTGGAGGAAAGTTCACATACCTAAAGCAGATCATATAATGTTAAGGTAGACTTGAATGAGCTATTTTGAAATTAACTTTGGCCTGTCATTCTTACACATTTCGGAGGTCGATATACTGCTAGAGAATTGATATTTTGCAGCTTATGTCATCAACATTCCCTGATGGTGTGATGCTAACTGTAGGCTCTACCCTATCTGAAGCCCTGTTACTGAAATTAGACTTTAATCTGAGCTTTGTTTTAACACAATCTGATCATAATGAACCAAATTAGCTAGAACTGCAACAGGTGAGCTGATTTGTGCTGTTAAACAAGTCCCTCTCAAATCATATTACAGTTATTACAGTTATTACAATTAGCTTGCATTAGCTAATATTTTTTCAGTTACTCACTCTTACTTTTTTGTTGAAAATCAAACACCTAAACAGTACCATTAAAATTTGTTTTGATCGCATTGTTTTTGGAAATGTGTTGTTTAAATCTATTTTGGATTTTTTTTTTTCCCTGAGTCTTTTCTTTCAGATAATCTTCAAACCTTTTAGCAGTGTTTGCTGAACATTCTCTGAGCAAGACTTGCAATAACCTGGTAACTAATGTGTAGTACCAGCTGTAGAAGACTTTTTTGTACAAATTATTTTACTATATATATATATATATATATATATATATATATATATATATATATATATATATATATATATATTTGGCATAAAGGATACTTTAATTCCATTCGTTACTCGTTTGATACCAGTGTTTACCTTAATTGTCCTAAACCCAGTATCCTATGCCTTCCCAGATTCGTTTTATGGTGATGAAGACGACCAAAAACTTAG
Source organism: Paratrypauchen microcephalus (assembly GCA_036785185.1). NCBI lineage: Eukaryota > Metazoa > Chordata > Actinopteri > Gobiiformes > Gobiidae > Paratrypauchen > Paratrypauchen microcephalus. Next base: position 253,728 of record JAVJIX010000137.1, read on the forward strand.
AATATTAAACCATACTTGGTAACGCTTTATATTAAGGTCCTGTAATAAGCGTTAATAGTCAATAATTAGAAGGTAATAAGCCCTTATAAGTGCATATAAGATGCTTATTAACATTATTATGTGTTTATAAGACTATATAAGTATTAATAGTCTCATTATAATATAGTTAATAGCAGACTAAATGAGATTTATAAGAACTAATTAGAAGGTAATAAGGCCCTTATAAGTGCATATAAGATGCTTATTAACATTATTATGTGTTTATAAGATTATATAAGTATTAATAGTCTCATTATAATATAGTTAATAGCAGACTAAAAGAGCTTTATAAGAACTTATAAGAAATTTGTTAACTGTTTGTTAATGCTTAAAAACATTAATAAAATACTCACGAGTATTTTATAATTGTTCATAATATTACAAACACATGACTCAACTAGCCCAGCCATTGCCATGCCTTTATTAATCTTTATTGTTTGATTTATTAACATTAATATATACTTTACTGCTTATCTATTGTAAGTTAACTATGCACTTGTTTACAGTTAACTGTGCTTTTTGCAGGTACCAGATCTAAAGCGAGAACAGTGTCTTATGAAGACTGATAAATCTTTTATTGTGCATTATTATGCCTTTAAGAATACTTTTTTGATTGTTTTATTAAAATAAAATGTACTTTATTATTCACTTATTATCAGTTAACTATGCACTTGTTAACAGTTAACTATGCGTTTTGCAGCTACCAGATCTAAAGCGAGAACAATGCCTTATTAAGTGTAATAAATCTTCTATTATGCATTTATAGCCAATGATTTTCACAAATTCTACATCTGGAATGAACAATACATGTGACCAAGGTTAATACTGTATGATGGAAGGAAAAAAACACAACAATTTTTTCAACAGTGAAGCCCAATTTTTCATTTATTGCTGTGGAATATTTTCCTAAAATTTTTAAATAATAATAATTAAAAAAAAAAAAAAAAAAAGGCTTCTTTTGCACCACCAACACGCCAACAATGCTACTTTCACACAAAAAAAGGATGGACATCGGAGATGTCTATAACCTAAATGCCAGCAATTTAAAGAAATAAGGTGACCAATCCCTACCCCTATTTGGCTTTCAGAATAGGTGAGTCATTTAAGGCAGCACTGTGGGGGTAACAAAAAAGGTAACATTTACAAAAATATAAATGACCTAAAACAGGTGATTGAACATTTAAGTTCAACATAAATCTTAGGTAGATTTTAATTTCCCTGAACATGAACATGTAAAAGTCCCCCTTTCCAACAGGCAACAGCTTCCTTGCCTTCTTAAGTGCCTGCACTTTACTCTGAATATCTGGGTCATCATGGATGCCCAGCAAACATTTCCCAGCAAAATCACCAAGCTTCTGTTTTGTGGAATGCTGTTCTCTGAATTCAGCAAACTTTGCAGGGGCAACAATGGAAAGCTCTGCAATTGGTGCATTCAGTGTAATTGTGTTGCGATCTACTCCCACTATTTTGCAAGCAGCAGTGATGCTCTTCTTCTTCTTGTACGCTTTCAACACTTTCCGGTAATGTGCAATTACCTCATCTGGCCCACGTGCTCATGGAGAAGAAAAAAGAGGGGAGATATTAGTCTCTATGACAAAAAGGATCTTTCATTCAATAATCTTAAACCATTCATGAAGTTTACTATGCACTTTTACTAACAAACTAACAGCATTCAGTGAGCATAGCCTGTCAGTCACAGTCACAACAGTGTCCCAGGTTTCTTGCATATAGTTGGACTACATAAAGTGTAGTCCAAAGTGTCACCTCGATCTGCAAGTTCACTCATATTCACTGAAATAGATAACAATACCTCTTAAAATACTGCTCCTTTTGCTTTGTCTCTCCCTTGTTCCTTTCTTCCCCCTCTTCTTCTTTGTGTTCTTCTTCTTCCTCTTCCTCTTCTTCCTATCATCAGAAGTAGAGGAACTTGAGGAGTCTGAGGAAGGGTCGGTAGACTCTGAGCTTGACTTGGAGGATCCAGAAAAATCAGCATCTGATGGAGATGCTTCAGGGGATGGGTCATCATTTCTCATGCTTCTTGTGTTGGTGTTTCTTGATGCTGTATGAAGACAACACAATGAAATATTGACCACAATAGATTGATAGGAGACAGGTTCAACTGTTTGGAAATAGGTATTACTACTGAACTATTATAGTAGGACAGTGTCCCTGTTGCTTAGGACACAATGTACACATGCATTAAAAAACAAAAAACAAAAAAAACAAACAAATAAAACACCATGATTTGTGCAACAAACTATATTAACATAATACTCAACATATTGATGAACACCACTGACTTACTCTGGGACAGCTGGTCTTTTAAAAAGTCTCTCTCCTTGGTTAGCTTCTTGATCAAGTCTTCCTGAGAAGATATTTTCATTTTAGCCAGCTCCAGCTCATGTTTGTGCTTCTGGAGTGTGGCAGTGGGGGCCATTTGGACAGCACCTGACAGAAATAACAATTCAAAGTTAATGCTAATCATGGATTATGCCTTCTGGGAAGGCAATCTAAAACACAGTTAAAAACCACAACATTAACCAAATTACATGAAAAAAAATTACATGTTAAAAAGGGATGAAAGACCTGTACCAATGTTAATAACTCATGTGGCATTCTTTGTTACAAATATTAGACATGTGGCCATGATTTCCATATTTCATTCAAATCACCGTGCTGTTGATTAAAATGTAAACAGCAAAAAAAAAAAAAAAAAGATAGGTGTATCGATCAGGTATGAGTGGATGTCCGACTACTGAAGTTTGAGACGTTTCTTGTCGTCATTTACGCCTCACCTGCATTTAACGCATACGGTCATTAAGACGTATCCCACTCACTAATCATAAGCATCATAACTTTTTATATTACATGGTAATAAACTGTTTTAGTGCTGACAACATCGCTAGCTAGTATTGTAACTAACCCTAAACCATGTTAACCGCACAAACAGCGGCGTTTTCTGCACTTAGGCTGTGCACGCATCCGTTCATAAATTAGCCGCATCGTTACGGTAAATTACGGTATTTTAATTGGACAGGCACTTTATCCCTCACTAGTACATACTGTATATGAGCAACCAACTCAAGACTGCACTTCTATTAGTAGCAACAGTAATGACTAGCTTTGTTGAATGTACACTAACTAGCTGCAGTTAAAACTTACCAGAAGAGTCATCCCGGCTCCTCTTGTCAGCATGATCTTTTCGAGATCCAGAACGGGTTTGTATCCTCCTCGAGGATGAAGATTCTTGGTCCTCTCCCTCCATTTTGCATGCGGGATCAGAAGGACGTTCACGTTAATTGCCAGAGAAAGTTTAGAAGTGTGGCTCAGTCGCTCAAACTACTGTCGCTTTTACGGTCTGTTATCAAAATCTCACGAGAAGCGCCAAAAAGACGAGAACAGACGCAGACTGCCCGCAAAAATCAAACGAAGAAGAGAAAAAGGAGAATTGACTTTACCAGAATGACACTGCAAAACAAAGTCAGAAAACTGATTTTTGAAGGTAGTTCAACAAAAAAAAACTTTAAAGCTAATTAAATTCCTTCAGGAAAAAAAACTCCTAATGAAAAAAGTCAAATGCCGCATCTGTCACAAGAAGATGAAGATGACAAAGAAGAGGTGCAGAGACCATTACAGCTGGTAATAACTTTTCCCTTGGCTAATGTCAGGTAGAGCTATTGACTAAGCAGGTTTGTGCTTATTCATTAGGCCATTAGAAGGGATGCAAAATGTAGCTATTTAGATGGATCCTAAACCAACCTATTTGTAGTTTGTAGGGCACAAAATAAATAAAAATGCTGGTAAAATACTGCAGGTGATTAGTAGATTTCTTTCTCTTACTAGCCTACAGTCATCTGTGGAATGCCTTGTTAAATTTGAATATTCACTTGCTAGATGTAGGCCTCCTGTAGGTAAAGCTAACAGTGATGTTAGTATGATGTAGATATGACAGTAGTAATGTTTTCTGAATATCAATAATCTGTTTAATATTTTTTACCAGTCACACATTAGTCTAACTCTGTGCTTTTACTAAGGACATGCCAATGATTAGTGCACCGACGGATCAAGACAGTGAAATCAGTTAGAGAAAAATCTCTTTTCAGCAAGTCCAGACTTTCACTATTTCAGTGGATGCAGTTCATTTATAGGTAATACATTCCACAATAAAACAAGTGTTAGATAATTACTTTGGAAAACCATTTTGAAGAAAATGTAAAACTCTTGATGTGTTATTTTCTATAGATTTGCACAGGGCCTACGTCTCAGACAGGTTGATATGATGGAAGACAATATTTTTTGCAAGCCCTGCAACCCTCTCAAAGATGGCGAAAAAACTGAGGAAGGTCTGCAGAAGGGCCATTGAGCGAATGAGAGAACGACGAGGACAGCTCATTGGTGGACAGCGTGAATTTGTTGTAATTAATGAGAGTCATTTCCGCCATAAGAGAAAGGTGAGCTGCTTTGTTTTAAATGATTTGTGATGCTAAGTGAGTAAATAATCAAATTTAAAACACTATCTGAATTAGTGGGCTAGACTAGCTTGGAAAACCAGACTCAAATCTAAAAAGATTTGAAGTCTGGCAACCACTTATGAAAACAGGCAAAATTCTAGAGGTGGTACTAAGCTTGTTCTAGTCAGTAAGGGTACAGTAAATTGAATGTGATTGCAATACCAGTTTGGTCACAATCTTACATACGGCTCCTTTAAATTTAGCTCATTATAGGTCAATATTGTATAACATCATATAGTTTGCCTGTAGGTTGTTCATCACACACCATGATCTGTTTCTGTTTCTCTTTTTTTATTGGTCATCATCACAACAGTATGGCAGAGGAAGAATGGGTGGTACCTGGCAAAGACGGAAATGGGTCTTTGGTATGCTTGGTCTGCAGCTGCAGAGGAGCAAGAGAGGAAAGCCAGTGCTGCGTCTTGTAGAGAGAAGAAGACGAGAAGATCTTGTCCCTCTGATTGCACATCATGTCAGGATAGGATCAGACATCATTAGTGATGAATGGCGTGCTTATCGTTACCTCCCTGAACTTGGCTACAATCACATGACTGTAAATCATGCACGGTGGTATGTAGATCCCCAAACAGGTGCTCATACACAGCACATAGAAAGAGCATGGCGGAGTATTAAGGAGCAAGTTTGGAGGCAAAGAGGTAACCAAACTGAAAGTTTACTGTCTGACCATCTTTGTCTCATTGAGTGGAGTGAATGGCTATCCAGGAAACACAAAGATGGTCCTCTTGGTCGGCTACTATATGATATAGCTAAAAGGTACAGGGTAGGCTAAAATGAAGGCTAAATAGTGAGAGTGTATCACACCATCACTGTCCAGATATTGACAGTAAGGTTCCAGCAAATCAATGAAACTGTTGCCTGTAAGAAAGGGGAAGGTGTTTAATTCCTTCTGACCCAAATTGCACATTTTAAGAGTACTTTGTAAAATGTTTAAAATGTTTGATCAGTGGAATAATCAGTTGTATGTTGCATTTGTTGATTGATGATTGGTATAGTAGGCTATAAGAGTCCTTTTTATCTTTATTATATTTGTTTATTATATTTTTATTTTTTGTATTCAATTATTAGGAATAAAATGTAATGTTGCACTTTGCAAAATTGTACTTTTCCATGTGAACTTGGAAATTTGTTGTGTTTTTTTCCCCTTCCATCATACAGTATTAACCTTGGTCACATGTATTGTTCATTCCAGATGTAGAATTTGTGAAAATCATTGGCTATAAATGCATAATAGAAGATTTATTACACTTAATAAGGCATTGTTCTCGCTTTAGATCTGGTAGCTGCAAAACGCATAGTTAACTGTTAACAAGTGCATAGTTAACTGATAATAAGTGAATAATAAAGTACATTTTATTTTAATAAAACAATCAAAAAAGTATTCTTAAAGGCATAATAATGCACAATAAAAGATTTATCAGTCTTCATAAGACACTGTTCTCGCTTTAGATCTGGTACCTGCAAAAAGCACAGTTAACTGTAAACAAGTGCATAGTTAACTTATAATAGATAAGCAGTAAAGTATATATTAATGTTAATAAATCAAACAATAAAGATTAATAAAGGCATGGCAATGGCTGGGCTAGTTGAGTCATGTGTTTGTAATATTATGAACAATTATAAAATACTCGTGAGTATTTTATTAATGTTTTTAAGCATTAACAAACAGTTAACAAATTTCTTATAAGTTCTTATAAAGCTCTTTTAGTCTGCTATTAACTATATTATAATGAGACTATTAATACTTATATAATCTTATAAACACATAATAATGTTAATAAGCATCTTATATGCACTTATAAGGGCTTATTACCTTCTAATTATTGACTATTAACGCTTATTACAGGACCTTAATATAAAGCGTTACCCAATACTTTTATTACCCTGAGAGAGGAGTCTAATTACGGAGCGCCCGGTTCCTATCTGTCCCTAATGGTACAGACAGAATAGTGCATTTCCCTAAAATTCTAACATTTATAGTCTGTGTTTAGAACAAAAAGAAGAGGTTTATATATATATATATATATATATATATATATATATATATATATATATATAGTGTTGTAAATATCCTGCTGTATTGTATATATCGTATTTAAATGTCTGCACTGAAGTGAGATGCTTTCAATCTCATTGTGAGTATGCATAATATAAACTACTGTACATATGGATAGTTACAATAAAAGGCATTTTATTCTATTCCATCAGATACAAATACATGTAGAACACCCCCAGTGTCACATTGCTGCAAAGTATCAATATACAAAATTAAACACTAATATTTTAACTTTTTGCCACTGACCAGAGCTGTGTCTAGACTATTGGGTGCCATAGAGTGGTTCTGACTCTCAGGGCTCCTTGCCAGACATATAAAAATGCTTATTTTTCAATTTACACTTTTTAACTATTTTTACCACTAAAACATCTGAAAATTAACAAGTGATGAGTCTTCAATGCCATATTATGGAACATTCCAGGCAAAGAAATAACATCTCCTGCACTGTGCCAAGGGGCTTTACAGGTGCCACAGGAAGAAGAGTATTTTCTAACTGCTCATTACAGTGTCCCCCCAGAACACAATGCACCAGCCCCCATGAATCCTCTCGCGGGTGGTGGGTCCACAGGAGGATGGCCCACATCACAACAGGCCTTGATGTACTTCTGTCATAGGGGCTACCAGTGTCCGCCTCGCCCCCAGACAGTGGGGGCGAGGTGGGGTTAAGTGTCTTGCCCAAGCAGCACTCATCTGTGGGAGCTGGGATCACACACGGTCAACCCGTCAAGAGCGGGACCTGAACCGCCAACCCCCGGATCAACAGACAAATGCCCCACCAACCGTGTTCTGGGCAGCAGATCTGTCTGGACTGCTACCCCGTGACCCAGAAATGGAACAGCGGAAGATGATGGATGGATGGATGGATGGATTACAGTGTCACAATTATTTCTGTCATTAAAGCGCACTGCATATTTCTAGTGGAGGGTCCGTCACATGCTTGTCTCCATGGAAATATTGTTGCTTTGTCTGAAATGTTCCACAGTATACACTAAATCTATCACAAGCATGTTACAACACTACGGTACATTACATTTCAGATCTGTGGAGAGTTGCCCCTATTCACAGAAGGAATTATTGTATTTTTGAACAACAGGAACAGACATCATGAATAAATGCTAGAATAAATGCTGTTTTAAGTCATACCTTGGACACAAGTAGGTACCGGGCAAAGAAATAACGTTTCCTGGCCAGAAAACAGTGCTTAACTTACCTTTAACATGTACAAATAATTCATTTTGTATTCCACCTTGGTATCAGGCATTCCTGTCCCCTGGCTGCAAAACATTTATTCTCACAGTCCCACATACAAACACATAGGAATCTTAAGTGAGTGTGATTGCCCTGCTAGTTTCCCCTTGAGATGTGACTGCTGACAGCTCATGCCCGTGGAGACAAATGACCATTTAAACCAGATCTACAGGTAACAGCGAGGGTCAAACCTCTCACAGAGCCCCAGATGTCGCAGAGTACAGAGCGTGCTACGTGATTAAGAGGCGTTAGCGGTTAGCATGCAGTGCAGGTCCAGTTCTCACAGATGGATCAATTCCCAGAAGTCCAATTTACACGAAGAGGGGAGGGAGGATCGATTTGCACTGGGATTTTCCACTGAGAATGGGAAGAATAAAACATATATCCTCAAATAACAGTCAACACGATCTGGGAGACAGTGGTGTATGTTAAGAGGCCAGATCTGGAGTTGAGCAGGGCTCTCAAGTCTCACGCATTGAGAGTGTGACACACGCAATTCGACGTGTTCACACGCTCACACGCCACACATGGCATTTCTCACGCTGATTTCTTTTTTTTTTTTTTTTTTTTTTGTGCCCAGAAAATCGGTCTGTGTGGCTTAGTTTATGCAGGCTCCGCGCGTTTTCAGCGAAAAAAACTCCCCCTGCTCCGGGCGCACGGTCCGAGCGGAGGCCGGAGCAGACGCGCCGTCCCCCGGGCACGTCCTGAGCCTCAGTCCCGGTGCCACGTCTCCTCTGAGACGCACCGACTCCGGTCCCGGTGTCTCCGTCTGTGCGTAACGTGTCCCCCCCGACGGCTTACGCGCGGAATACGCGCAGCCCAGAGCCGAACTGCCCATGCTGAGACGTGGTGAGATGCGGGCCAGGTGCATTAACCAGACATGAATCCATTAAAAATGTCCCGCTCCCCCCCACCCCGGTCCCTCCTCCCCGCCCCTCTCAGCGCGCACTGACAAAGTGCGGTGATGATAAAACAAACTGAGAACCATCAGGTAATAACTTCATTTATATAACTCTCATTAGTTGCTTTGTAGTTTAAGTTTGCTCTTTAGACAAACAGGGCTCTCAACACGCAATTCGACGTGTTCACACGGTCACACGGCATTTCTCACGCAATTCAAGTGCCCTTTATTATTATTTACTATTGAGCATTAAGCCATGTTATAATGTTGTTACCTCATCAAAATCATACCTGGACCTGTGTTGTGTTTCCTTTATCATTACTCTGGACTGGTAAGAAAGCTGGAAAAGGACACAAGAAATCTAGCTGAGAAGAGGAATCATCTGCGCTTTAACCTTAGATGTCGACAGGAGCAACTCATTCCCAAGGTGTTACAGAAGAAAGCACCGGAACCAGGACAAAGGGCAGCCAGGTTAACCCAGCGTTACCTGAGAGGTATACTCAGCCTTAGAATTAGCCGTCTCAATTATGAAATTGATAACTTAAAATTGGAAATAGACAGCTTAATTAGCAAAATAACAGGTCTAGTGCCAAAAGAAATGTTTCACAGGATTAACGACTTCATAGCTACGGGTCAGTTGAGGCAACACAACAAAACCATAGAGCGACACATTAGGAAGTTTGCACAACTCCAGAATCAACATAAAAATAACCTCAAGGATCGGAGTGACGAAAGGAAGGAGGACAGACCTAGCCTATCAGGGCACAAAGAACGCTGGGTGAAAAATCTTTCCAACCGGGTACTTACTCAGACAGAGAAAGAAGTACTGTGCAAAGGACTGAATTTTTCTGTGACGCCTAACTACATCCCCACGGTGGACTACATCACGGCAGCGGAAACCGCCATTAGAAACAACAAGCTCACAGAGACAGAAGCTGGAGACCTTAGATTGAAATTAACAGCTGCACTGAGCAATGCTAAACTTCCACCCTCAAACGTAACACCAGAGGAAAGGAAGGCCATCATTGCTCTAGAGAGGGACCAGAGCATCCAAATCCTGTCTGCGGACAAAGGGAGATGCACGGTGATCTTGGACTCAGCTGATTATGAGGCTAAGGTGAACAGCCTACTCAGTGACACGACAACATACAAAGTACTAAAACGGGACCCCACCAATGGGTACAAAAAGAAGATCATTGATTGCTTACTAGAAGTTGAGGAAAGAAGAAGTCATTGATCGACAGCTGTATTACAGACTGTACCCTGGTGACGCTATCCCGTGCATCTATGGCCTCCCTAAGATTCACAAACAAGGAGTACCGCTCAGACCCATTGTGTGTAGTGTTGACTCTATCACATATCATTTGGCCAAACACCTAAAAACCATCTTGGCTCCATTGGTGGGTAACACGGAGCACCACATTGAGAACATAGCCGAATTTGTTAGCAAAGTTAAGTTCCTCCAGTTTGGTCAGGATGAGACAATGGTTTCCTTTGATGTAACCTCTCTTTTCACTTGTATCCCCACAGCGGTAGCGGTCGAAGCAGCGAGAAGGAGTTTACTACAGGATTCCAAGCTAGAAGAGAGAACCAAACTTTCACCTGACCAAATCTGCCAACTGCTGGAAATTTGTCTGAATACCACCTATTTCCAGATCAGAGGGAACTTCTACAGGCAAATTCATGGCTGTGCGATGGGCTCACCGGTCTCCCCTATCATGGCTAATTTATACATGGAGCAATTTGAACAGAGTGCCTTAGCTTCATATCCAGGCACTCCTCCCACACACTGGTTTCGGTATGTTGATGAAGATTTGGAACCTTTTACTGCACATTCAGTAAACACTGGTATCACATTCAATTCTGTAGATCCGAACATCAAATTCACCCGTGAAGATGCCAATGATAACACATTGGCGTTCTTAGATTGTGCAGTAACGATAGGAGGAGACCGGCGACTCCAAGTAGATGTCTTCAGGAAGCCCACACACACACAGACCAATACCTGCTTTTTGATTCACACCACCCACTGCAGCACAAACTGGGTTTTATTCGGACATTACAACACAGGGCCCAAGTGGTTCCCACAAGCACAGAGGGTAAGGAGAAAGAAGAACATGTGCAGGAAGCCCTCTCTGTTTGTAGATATCCTAAGTGGGCTGTCAACAAAACCAAGAGAGACAAGGGCAAGAAACAAGACAACAGAGAATCCGAACCCAGGAGGAAAGGGGTAGCGATTCCGTACCTGGCCGGCGTTTCGGAAAAACTACAGAGGATTTTCAGACAATTTGGAATTCCAGTTTATTTCAAACCCACAAACACTTTAAGACAAAAACTCGTCCACCCAAAGGACAAAACACCGAGCCACAAACAAAGCAATGTGGTCTACTCCATTCAGTGTAGTGAAGACTGCAGTGAGCGCTACATTGGGGAAACCAAACAGCCACTTCACAAGAGGATGTACCAACACAGGCGGGCGTGCCAGAGTGGACCGTCATCTGCCGTACATCTTCACCTAGACGCCACGGGCCATTCAGTGAGGTTCAGATCTTAGCCAGGGAACAAAACTGGTTTGAGAGGGGGGTTAAAGAGGCAATTTTTGTCAAAAAAGAACAGAAATGGGGGAGTTAGACATAACTTGTCTCCCATTTATAATTCGATTCTCAAACCAAGTCAAAAACAGACAAAGAAACATTAGGGCAGACAATCCAGGGCAGAGGGGTGGAGAGGGTCGTTAGGCTTGAATAGGGAGGCTAAACTAGTCGCCAGAGAAATTTGAAAAACAAAGAGACAGATTAGTGGAGATAGTTTCAGAGCTATTTCAGTGTAGGGAGCTCCTCCCTGCAGCTAGATATAAACAGGGTCTAACCAGCACTAGAACCAGAGCTGACGAAGCCTCTCGGATGAGCGGCGAAACGTTTTCGACCAAACAAACTTTGTCTAGTTGACAAATTGAATTTCTCCTTTTATCATGGATTCTACCTGGACGACTGAGGGACTCTTCACGCATTACTCTGTCTACATTTCCAAAGCTCAATATGCTCTGTTCCACCTTGTGATGTCATGTAGTGGTAGTTTTCAAGTTACCAACCTGATATTGGGAGAAGGTTGTTGATACTAAATAAATACATAATTGTTATGAAATGACATCAGACCCAGGTGAAAAGCTTCTTGATCAGAAGTTTACTGATCAGGATGCTCTACTTTACATGCTAAGCTTCACCTAAGTCATCAGAGAGTAAAATCAGTGTGCACTGATGTGCATCTGAATATAGAAGTTCTGAAATCAGCATCTCTACATGTATTACAGCCATTCCATTCCAGCATATGTTGAATTCCAACACAAACACAAAGCTGACCTACTTCAGGTCTTGCACCAGGAGTGGAATAAAGTCACCCAAGAACAATGTGAAAGACTTGTGGAGATCATGCCAAGACGCATGAAAGCTGTGATTAAAAATAAGGGTGATTGCACCAATATTGATTTCTGAACTCTTCTTAAATGTAAACATTAGTATTATGTCGTTTTAAAATGAATTTGATCTTGTTTCTCTGCATTGGTTGAGGTCTGAAAATGTATCTTTTTTGTCATTTTGACCATTTGTCATCTTTTGCAAATAAATGCTCTAAACGATCATATTTAATAATAATATTTTTATTTGGAATTTGGGGGAGATGTTGTCAGTAGTTTATAGACTCAAACAAAAATGTTCCTTTTGCCCAAACACATACCTAAGTAGTAAAATCAGAAAAACTGATACTTCTGCAGTGGTCTCTTTTTTTTTTTTTTTTCTGAGCTGTAGTTTAAGATTATAATGAAGCTGTATGGAGTTTAAAAACACAGTGGAACAATTTCTGAATAACCACATGACATCACAATGTGGAACAGAGTGTTTTAGCTTGAGCACTGGGAAAAATGGCATTGTTTCCGGGGGTGTTTGTAGTCGTATATCCCAGGATATTCACAATATCTGTAGATATTCGGATTGACACGCTCCGGATACGTTGGTGTCAATTCTCGTATACGGAGCATTTCCGAACTCCGGAATGGCACTGTGTCGACACGCTACATATCCGGTTCTCCGGATATTTACTGGATATCGTCCGTGTTTCACGTATTCACTGTTCGTATATCTCCGAATACGTCACGTTCTGGTACTGCGCTCACCTCCGGATATGTCAGGATACTCAAGCTAGCATTCACTAGGGAGCTTTATTTTTCAAGCATTTATAGGCTACTGTATCGTGAAACCCATAGCCTTATGACCATGCAACATTTTCATACATTTATATACCATTTATATACCAATGTTTTACAGTGTACTACTGACTAGGCGGCTGGTAACTCGGTTAATATTTTAATTATATGCCTTAGTTATTTTAAAATAGCACAGACATTGACCAAAATGACAAACAGATTAGCATTACTAAAAACTCATCACAATTACTTTGAAAAAGCTAAGTCTACACAGCTGACAAACTTTAGAGATCATGGAAAAATGTAACCAATTTAAAGTATTTTTTTTTAACTCAAAATACATTAACAAGTACTGTTTTACTTTTACTCAAGTAGATTTTTAGATGGGTACTTTTAATTTAGTAGGCTTTAAGCAAGTAAAGATACTTAAATCACATTTTTTCAGCATTTTTCCACCTCTGCCAATGTCACTAATGCAATTTATACAACAGACAAGAACGTTTGATAAAGTTATGTTTGATAAAGTTGTCTTTATTAATTAACCCATTTAGACCTAAAACGCCTGGGGAAAAAGGCCTGAAAATCTTAAGGGCGAGATCCTGAGGTTTTTCCTGGAAATTCAACAATGTCAACGACTATTAAATAAGTGATTTCTCAGCCTCTGAAGCACAGAGACAAAATTCCAAAAGTATTTGAAAGCTTACACTTGTGGGTTTCATGAGAAGTGTGTCTTATTATTCTACACCTTAAGAAAAAAATATAAAATAATCCAGAAACACAATAATATGGAAAAAATAAAAGAAAACAGCCACAACATGTACAGTGCACAATATTTTCAAGTTTTAAGAAATAAAGAACAGCTCTTATTCAGGTCAAAACTGTAAAAAATAAAGTGTCCCAAGGCCATAAGGCAGTAAGATGAAGTGCACTACATACTGCACAGGTTACATCCCTTACATATACCAGCGATAGTGCTTGCCAAAGCACTCAATGTGCAGAGGTAGTTTGCACTGTTTGCATCCAAAGACTGTTGGCCCACCTACTTTCTCGTTCTCTGGGACCAGTTGACATTCCCGGCACAGCTTGCGCTTGTCATATATCTTTCCACAGTCATGTTGTGGAGGTGGTGTAGCTACTATGGCCCCCAAACGTCCTACAGTCGGGTGGAGGAGGAGGAAGAGAAGATGGAGAAGGAGGAGAGGTCACAGGAACAGCCCTTGTTGTCATTGGTGTGATAAGTTCCTCCAGCCAGTTCTTGTACCCTCTGTACTTTCTGCTGAAGGCAGGTCCTGCAGCGATGTATGCATTGTGGCAGGACACAGACAAGAAGAAGAAAAACACTCGCCTCCACCACTTCTTCGTTCGATGCTGGAACCCATAGTAGCCAACCATTTGATCAAGCAGATCGACGCCTGGAACACACAGCACACATTACACACTCACAAGGCAACAGTGGAAATAAACATAATAAATAATTATACAGTCACATATTTTGCCATAAAACCAAAAAGGCAAACAAACCTTTCATATTTTTTTGATAATCTGCAAGGCAAGCTGGCACTTCCACCTGTTGCTGGATGGCTCCGTTGCCTTCAATTGGCTGAAAATGCAGAAACAGACACAGGAAAGTCACCTTGGATGAAAGTATAATATAAAACACCATAATTTACATTGTACTGTGGCTTTGTGAGATATTCGGTCTATTGTAATAAGATGGCACCGCAAACTATGTGTATGTGATGAATAAAAATATTATGTATTTTTTTAATGTCTACAGGTACTGTAAATTACATTGTTCTCTTGTGTTACAGCTTGTATTTGTATGATGTATGTATCTATTTTTGTATTTGTATGCATGATTATGGTTGAATAAAAGTTCAATGCATAATACCAATACCTCTCTCATCATTATGCCCAAAGATGTAAACATGAAATGCTACATAATTAGAAAAAATGTAATTTGCAATGATAATATTAATAATCACCGTTTGTTATTACATAATTATCACAATCAATCAGTATTTTAGTTCTTACCTCCATATAGCATAGAATCTGCCATGGCGTCAGAGAACTGAGTCTTGACGAGATTTTTGGTGTGTCTCCAATAATCTCTCTGTGCAGGCAGAACAAGTAGACCCATGCCGATACATAGCCCAATAAACGTCTTCATTTCAGGGACAGTTACATTCGACCACTTAAGCGTCTTTGCCCTCGCTGGAGTGTGATCACGTTCGGTCTGTTCACGGTAAATATTTGTCCCTTTAATGAGATGCGCCCAAAGTTCGTCTGTGAAAATGTGATTGAATACCTTTAACTTTAACTCCCGGCGTGCGGTTGAATAGAGTTCTGCTCCTTTCAGATACTGCAGGTCATCGTCATCAAGAAGGTCCTTGAAGCCGCTGCTTGAAGAGCTACACAGAAGAGGGCAATATTAAGCAACACATTTCAAAAGAATGTAGAATGCAGGCCTACCTTAATTTCAATGCTTGCACCCAAATAATAGTTCATGGCAGCCAGGAAGAATTTCACAACCATCAACTGGATTTTTTTTTTTCTTTGGTCAAGCAGTGATCAAAGATAGTGATGCCAACAAAAAATAAAGGGGAAAAAAGGCACTTGAGTTGATTTACTGTAAAAAGTCCAAAACAATCTTTTATGTGGGCTAATAAAATCACCAATGTGAATCAGCCCTACGGCCTTAATCAGGGTGTGATGCCAGTTTGAGGTGTGTTGGGGGTCGTTTTACCTACCCGGTCACGTCAGCTGTTCATTTTTTTCTTCTTTACTTCATCGGTCCTCCCAGCTAGGTCAATTTTTTGGGGGGCCTTCAGGTGTTCATAGAACCTATTTCAAGCTTCTGCAAGACAGTAAGAAGTAGAGTTAACAGACTTTTGAGTGATTGAGTAGACCTTATTAATCCCCAAAGGGGAAATTATGCCACCTGACCATTCATACAACATATACACACACAATAGTAAGACAATGACACAAGTTAGTGTAACAGATAAAAAATAAAGAGCTAAAAATAAATAAGTGACATCCCATCATAGGAATACAAAAAGAACCACAACATTAAAATAGTGCTCAGCTATTGTTGAAAAGTCTGATTGCTGCACGAACAAAAGACCTCCTAAATCTAGTGGAGCACCTAGGTAGGAGGAGACTTTGGCTCCTACCACGTTTAGTGAACATGTACAGTGGGTGGTCATCCTTACACTTCTCCCTATTCACATCTCAATCACCCACTCCTTTAAGATTTGCTCCACAGTACTAAAACACACCAGTGATGGACCCTGCTTTCTTTGTAAGCGTAAGTGTTAGATTGTGTGTATCATGCCTCTCTGAGGTTCATCACAAACTGTAACCCTCGCACACACCACTGTGAACTTTACACACGTGTGGGCTGGCCAGCATTGGAGACTCGTAGGCTCACTCACTGGTATATGTTCATTTATAAGGGTATCCACTGCAGTTCCCCAAGCCCACAGTGAAAGCGCCTCACCCGTGCCTGAATAAGAAAAAATCATTATACAACTGTATGTGGTTAAGACGACCAATATAGAAAGAAACAGTGGATAATGATGTCAGCCTAGTTATGGGACACATACATGAGTCCAGTTTGTGTCCTATTCTCAAAAACACACAATCAAGTGTTACCGCCAACTCCAAAGGGACTTTGTGGTTCTCCTGGGTCATGCGGGAGTGTTGCTGCTGCATCATGGCATCCTGCATGGTCCTCAGTTCCTTTCTCAGGTAATCCACTGAACTGCGAAGGTCACCGATTGCCCTGCAGCATTCAGAAACATTAATTTCAACATCTCATTGTCTTTTGTAATGTTTGCGATTAGCTACATCTATCTTGGGGCAAAAGCAATGACTGATCCGTTTTGTCACACACATGTTTAAAAGGTAGTTTATTTCCAGAATGCATGCTGCTCATTCACAAATGTTACCTTTTCATGAATACTTACCACCACCATCAAATTCTAAGTATTAATTTTGACTGGGAAAGGAAAGAAATCTTTTCCATGTCTGTCATTTTGAATTTCCAGTTTTTTTTTTTAATCTGCAGAACTACTTTGGTCATACTAGTAACTATAATTTTATTACTTATTTACTTTGACTAAATAGTCATGAAAAAATTTTGGAAATAAGCAGCACAGTTGCAATGTACTTACCTACTCTGGCCACAATCCTACATATTGCCTTCAAGTCTCCTGGCGGCTCTAAAACCCACCCAATTTCACAAAGCCCCCAGTTGGTTTGTATGGTAATGGACTAAGAAATAGCGTATTTTTACCCACAGATTATTACGCTAAACACTTGGGTGGGAAACCTATGTAGGCTAGCTGCTACACAAAGATAGATCGCAGTGTCACGCTAGCTAGAAGGCTACATTTAGCTAGCAGATTACTCTCCATTTTTACACAAGTGGGATTTTGAAATTCATCCCCTGCGTATGTCGAAAATCAGACATCGACGCCGTTACATGTTATACATTCATATTACTGATGATACATTATGTCCCAATCATTCCATCAACCAGCTTGTCATTCCACGTTATCAACGAATGGCAGGCTAACTGTGTAGCTAACGCCAAACATTCACCCGCCAAATAGCAATTCTCATATTTCAACTTACCTTAAAACATCTCTGATAGTGGGATTGTTCACCTCCCCTTCAAAACGTGACCGCAAACTTGTCCACCAGGAGCACGGCTAACATTGCTGCGTTTCCCAATTCAGCGAGTGCGGTTCGGAGTGTGGCGACTCAGTCTGCAGTCGAGGTGGGCAGTCCGGGGATCACATGGGCGTGTAGCGAGCTGGCTACAGAGAGACACGAGTGCCAAAATATCTCCGGATACGAACAGATATTGTACCCAGTGAAATCCGGAGTCCAGATACGTCAATATTTTCATGGATTCTCAAGAAATAAGGATATCGTGAAAAACTGGTCCGGATATGTGGCGTGTCATATAAAATATCCAGTCCAAACACATCCGGATTCTAGCTTATTTTGCCCAGTGGAGAGGAAGCCTAAATATGCAGGATTTGCGTGTAAAACATGTGGAAACACCATTATACCATAGATCAGAAAACAGTAATATAGGCCCTTTAAATTGATTTTGTGTTGAATTAGTGGTTTACAATTCCCTAAATGATAAGCTTAGATCTCCTGAATCGATTCTTATCATTAAAATATCGACCAGGCAGACTCACGGGTTGTTGATTTGTAACACAGATGAAAACATAAACTTTATTCATCCTGGGTGCCAATACACTTACTGCAATCTACAAAGAATGCAATCTAAGGAGGCAACATTATTGATCCGGCAATAACATTAACATGCACTGTGTCAAGGGGTTTTACAGGTGCCACAGGAAGAAGAGTATTTTCTACCTTCTCATTACAATGTCACAATTATTTCTGTCATTAAAGGTGCACTGCATAATATTTCTAGTGGAGGGTGCGCCACATGATTGTCTCCATGGAAATATTGTTGCTTTGTCTGAAATGTTCCACAGGGAGACAAGCATGTTACAACACTACGGTACATTACAATTCAGATCTGTGAAGAGTTGCCCCTATTCACAGAAGGAATTATTGTGTTTTTGAACAACAGGAACACACATAATGGATAAATGCTAGATGGAAATGTTTTAAGTCATACTGTGGAATGTTTCAGGCAAAGCAAGAACAACTCCATGGACACAAGGAGGTAGCAGGCTGTCCACCAGAAAAGTTGTGCAGTGCACCTTTAAGAAATGTTTATTTATTTGGGGGAACAGGTTGCATTTAACACTTCCCCTTAAGCTTTTGGTTATGGGAATAAAAGACTTAACTAGTTGGAAGTATTTAAAAAGCTTATAGCTAATGTTAACATTTTATTATGGACGTATTTTTTATTTTTGTGTTGTCTGAAAACTGGGTTTTAGATGACATTGTATCATTCTATAGGCCAATAATATTTAAGATTGAGACAACTAAAATTAATATTGTTAAAATGTAGATTTGTTTTGTAATATAGCAAGATATAGAGTCTAGTCACTGTTCCAGATTCAGATTCAACATTTGTTTATTTGCCTTTTACATTTGAGATATTTCATGGTGAAATACAATGTTATAAATTAATGGGTTGTAGCTTGAGGACTTTTTCCCCATTCAAAAGATGTAACATTTTGCTTTAAATAGTTTGTTGCTACAGCAATGATCAAACTTTTTCTTAATCCTAGATTACTATCGCTGGGTGATTTACACTCGAGCAAAAGTATTTACATGATTTTCAATATGTTGCATTTTTCTGAGTGTCATGGGTCCCTGGGGAGCTTCACCATTGTTTTTGACATCTTTGAAGTTGTAGGTGTTTCTCTACCCCAAAGCTCACTTTTTCCTACAGGCTTTTGGGTGATTTTCACCCGGAAATAGTGAAAGAGTAATGTAAGAACGTAATGAATTGAATGTAAGAGGATGTAAGAAATATGTAAGTAAGAGTGGTCCTGGAATGTGTATGCTATCCTTATTTAGTGGAGTGGTTATGAATAAATATCACAAAGTGGTGATTTCAAAGGGATTTCTTATGGTGAAAACAATAATTTAGTCAACTGGTCATTTTTACCCACTGAAAAAATAAAATTTTTTGTTCCTCTCTCCTGCAACTGTTCGTGTGTCAAGGAGTCTGTGCTTCACCAGGGAAGTCACATGTCCCAGGAATGGGTGGACCAAAGACCAAGTTTCCGGCACGGTGGCTGAGTGGCTAGCGCTTATGCTTTACAGCAAGTTCGATCCTCTGGTCGCCCGAGCCTTTCTGTGTGGAGTTTGCATGGGTTTCCTCCGGACACTCCGGTTTGCCCCATCAACCCAAAACATGCACCATAGGTAAAATCTTCCAGCTTAGGTCGTGACCAAACTGAAGCAAGAAGATCATGGAGATGGGCCCCGGGCGCAGTAATGTGCTGCCCAATGCCCCTAATAACAGGATGGGTTAAATGCAGAGAAGAATTTCTCCTGTGTGAGATCAATAAAGTCACTTCTTCTCTCTTCTTCCAGTATCTTTTTTTTTTTTTTTTTTTAGGAATTTTTTGTGCTCAAATTCCTAATTTTTCAGTAATTTTGGAACATGTTTTTATGGTCTTCATTTTTTCCCCAATTTGTTACAAATAACACAGTTGAAAATAAAAGAAAAACATTATAATTTATCATGTGTTGTCATATTTTGATCTATTTTTCATGACAAGTACTTTTTGTTGGGTATATTATATCGGGTAAAAATTACCCGGCAAAAGTGATAGTGTTACTTTTTATAGCGAAAGTGTTGTAGGGTTAATGTTTAAACCCATCTGAAAACTGTGAGTGCAAAGCTTTATATTCCATAATTATCTCAGTGTCACATTTGTATACAGATTGCCCCACCTGATCAGGTGTCTCGGCTCGAGGCATTTCTGAGTGTCACATGAATCTCCACCGCTGATTCTCCAGATGTTTCAGAGCCACCTCCAGATGCTGTTGTTGTTGGCACGGCGATGACTGCCATCACTTGACAATGGGGATCCCACACCTGGATCTGTCACAGGAAAGAAATGGAGACTTCAGATAGTGTGTTCAATAATAAGGATTCAAATTAACAAATTAAAGGCCTACTTTGTTTGTATAGCTTTATTATGCAATGTTGCACAATGTAAAGGCTACTGGAAGCAGTTTAAATTAGGCAAAAAAACAGCAGCTGTAAGAGTTGCAAGTTGGTTAATCTGGCAGTGAAGGAAATATGAGCCATTTTTAAAGAGGAAACCACATCTCTACACAGGTTAAAAGGTTATTATCTAAATTTTCAAGTGAAGAGTCTGTGCTTGGAATTTTCATCTACAGTGCCGTGAAAAAGTATTTGCCCCCTTCCTGATTTCTGTGTTTTTTGCATATTTATCACTCAAAACATTGTCAGATCATCAAACCAATTTTAATATCACACAGAAACAACCCAAGGAAAGACAAAATTCAGTTTTTGAATGATGATTCCATTTATTAGTGCACAAAAAAAATCTAAACCTATCTGGCCCTATGTGAAAAAGTAATTGCCCCCCCTTGTTAAATCACAAACTAACTGTGACTAACCACAGTTTTGAGAAAACTTAGTTCAGTTCTACATGCCACACCCACACCTGATTGTCACCACCTGTGTTGAATCAAGAAATCACTTAAATAGTTCCTGTCAAACAAAGTGAAGTTGGCTACAACATCTCAAGAACAAACACATCATGCCACGATCCAAAGAAATTCAAGAACAAATGAGAAAAAAAGTGATAGAAGTCTATAATTCAGGAAAAGGTTACAAAGCCATTCCCAAAGCTCTGGGGCTCCAGCGAACCACTGTCAGAGCCATTATTCAAAAATGGAGGAAACTGGGAACAGTTGCAACCCTTCCCAGGAGTGGTCGACCAACTAAGATTACTCCAAGAGTGCGACGACGGCTCATTCAGGAAGTCACAAAAGAACCTAGACGCACATCGAAAGAACTACAGGCCTCGTTGGCCTCAGTTAAGGTCAGTGTTCATGACTCCACCATTAGAAAAACACTGGCCAAAAATGGCATCCATGGAAGAGTTCCCAGGAGAAAACCACTGCTTTCACAAAAGAACACAAAGGCTCGTCTCACCTTTGCCAAAAAGCACCTTGATGACCCTCAAGACTTTTGGAGAAACATTTTGTGGACCGATGAGTCTAAAATTGAACTTTTTGGAAGGTCTGCAGCCCGTTTCATCTGGCGTAAAAATGGCACAGCATTTGATAAAAAGAACATGGTGCCCACAGTAAAGCATGGTGGTGGCAGTGTGATGGTCTGGGCCTGCTTTGCTGCCTCAGGACCAGGACAACTTGCTGTGATTGACGGAAAAATGAATTCTGCTGTTTACCAGAAGATCCTGAAGGAGAATGTCCGGCCATCAGTTCGTGCCCTCAAACTCAAGCGCTCTTGGATCATGCAACAGGACAATGATCCAAAACACACCAAGCAAGTCCACCTCTGAATGGCTCAAAGAAAACAAAATTAAGGTTTTGGAGTGGCCAAGTCAAAGTCCGGATTTAAATCCGATTGAGATGCTGTGGTGTGACCTTAAACGGGCAGTTCATACAAGAAAACCCTCCAATATGGCAGAATTGAAACAATTCTGCATAGAAGAGTGGGCCAAAATCCCTCCCCAGCGGTGTGAAAGACTCATCACCAATTATCGCAAACGTTTGGTTACAGTTATTGCTGTCAAAGGAGGCTCAACTGGCTATTAGATTAAGGGGGCAATTACTTTTTCACATAGGGCCAGATAGGTTTAGATTTTTTTTGTGCACTAATAAATGGAATCATCATTCAAAAACTGAATTTTGTCTTTCCTTGGGTTGTTTCTGTGTGATATTAAAATTGGTTTGATGATCTGACAATGTTTTGAGTGATAAATATGCAAAAAACACAGAAATCAGGAAGGGGGCAAATACTTTTTCACGGCACTGTATCTTGCACTTACTCAACTGAAAAACATGCACTCCCACTCACCACTCCACAGATCTGACATGGGACACGCCCTCGTGGCATTACTTGATCTTGTCTCCACTGAGCTAGATAAGTTTAAAGGTGAACTATGGAAATTTTGGTTGGGGGTCAGTCACCTGCTTGTTTCTATGGATATGTCATTGCTCTGCTTTGAATGTTCCACAATATGACATTAAAAAAATACCTTATCCTGCTACCTGGACAGATACAGTACCTGGTGTTATTGCACAAAAATACAGGCTCTCTGACTGTGAGCGGTGTTGCCTCTCCACAGATATGACCTGCACTGCAAATTTCTTTGATCTGGCCAAGATTTTAAAACTTATATGAGGTTATTTATCTTGTTTTCAGATTTTTTTTAATCTACTTACTAGTTCTGTGATTGCTTAAGATAAGTGTGATTGCTTAAGATAAGATAAGATAAAACTTTATCGATCTCACATAGGAGAAATTTACTTGCCCCAGTAGCTCCAGGCAGAGACAGTTTGAACAAGAAAGAAAGTGCATGCAGGCAAGAATAAAATAAAAAAAGTAATAATAAAATAAGTAATAATAATAAAAACAGTAATTCGGAGAGTATGGAAAAAAATATTGCACGTTTGGCATATACAGTAGAATTATACAGTCTGATGGCGGTTGGGACGAAGGATCAGCGGTAGCGCTCCTTCTTGCACTTGGGGTGCCTCAGTTGGCTGCTGAAGGAGCTGCTCAGCTCCTCTACAGTCCGGTGCAGAGGGTGGGAGGTGTCATCTTTGATGGATGTGAATTTGGCCAGCACCCTCCTCTCAGCCACCTCCTCTACAGAGTCCAGAGGACAGCCCAGGACAGAGCTGGCCCTCCTGACCAGCTTATTAAGTCTCTTCCTGTCCCGCTCTGTGCTGCTCGGGGCCCAGCAGACGACAGTGTAGAGGAGAGCAGAGGCCACCACAGAGTCATAAAAAGTCTTGAGCAGAGGCCTGCACACTCCAAAGGACCTCAGTCTCCTCAGGAGGTGGAGGCGACTTTGGCCCTTCTTGTACAGGGTGTCTCTGTTGTGGGACCAGTCCAGTTTATTGTTGAGGTGAACACCCAGGTACTTGAAACTATCCACAGTCTCTATGTCCTGCCCCTGGATGTTCACCGATGAGTGAGGTAGTGGTCTCCTCCTGAAGTCGAGCACCTGCTCTTTTGCCTTACTGGTGTTAAGGCTCAAGTGGTTTCGCCCACACCAGTCCACAAAGTCACTGATGACCGAGCGGTACTCGAGCGGTACTCCAGCGGTACTCCAGTAATTCTCATCTAATTCTAGTCTAGAGGTAGTTTATTTTAAGATAACTTTTCTGATAGATTTAAGTGTAAATTTTGACCAAGCTTCTTTGCAGTGTGTAACTTAGTCTGATTTGGTCTCCACAATAATAGAAAGGTTTAATGCCATACTGTGAAACATTCCAGACAAAGCAATAACATCTCCATAGAGAAAAGCATCTGACGGACCCTCCACCAGAAAAGTTACACAATGCACCTTTAATATCCTATTCCAGGCAAAGCGAATAACATCTCCAAATACAAGCAGGTGGCTGACCTTCCATCAGAAAAGTTTTATAACGCACCTTTGAAAAATATATGGTTCAAATCTTTACCAGCTATCTCTAAATGGCTTTAACCACCTGAACAGTTTGAAATATCACCTCTCTAAAGCTTATGATCAAACTTGTCTGCTCCTTAAGTCACCATATGGCCACACTTGTACCACCTCACCGCCTGTGTGCAGATAAAGCATCTCCTGTCTCCTCCATCTAATTTAATGATAACTATCACCTGTTCGGTCCCCATGTCTTCTGAGTAATTGCGCTGGTGGCTTTTGCTTGATTAATTTGATTGCTACATTTTTCACTGTCCCCTCTCGTGCCGTTGCCTTTGCGCTACAGGCGCAGGGCTTTCATTAATTACGGCCTTAATTGGTTGAGAAACACGGGGTTTGTTTTGAGGGGGAGCTTGTGTTGTGGGGGTAAAAGCAGGTTCGCCCCGTGGATCGTCACGTTTAGGAAGACAAATGGTGCTTTTATTTTCGGCAGATTGCAGCGATGATTTCAAGGGGCACTGGGAAAGCAAGGACAGCAAGCTGCAAAGGATGCTGGGAGTTTAAAGAATTAGGGAAAACTATTGTAGTAGTTATCTTTGAAAGTACTCACTATTGATTTTGTAGTGTCAGAAATGTGTTTCTCAAATTGGGCTTGCATGTGCATCTGGTGTTAATACATTTTTGTTGGTAGGGCATTATATTTTTAAATAATACGTATTGTCCTTGAGTCTGTTGTGGATCATTATAATTTGGCCATTTAAAATTGCATTATTGATCAAAAATGACTTAATAAAAGAAAAAAGTCCGCCTACTTCCACATTAGAGACTAAGGTGCCCAGTGGGAGCTGACTTCATTGTAAAGATCTGGAAAAAAAATAAGAGACCACTGCAAAATTATCAGTTTTTCTGATTTTACTACTTATAGGTTTGCCTGATTTATAACTGACCATATCACAAGTGAGATATGGTCTGGAAGCCACCTTCGAAATATCGAATCGCCAACGGCCTTTTATTGGGCGTTACGAATGTCTATCATTTGGCGTATACGTAGCCCATAGCCAATCATGTCAGTTGTCAGTTCAAACTACAAGCTTCCGTTTGTCACGTAGTACACGTCACCGTCTTTCCACCCCTCCCCGCTCTCTGATTGGCTCCTAGAATCAGGAGAGCTCGCTTGCCATAGTCGCCAGGCTGTCTTTCAGATTGGAACGAACGAAAGCAGCCTGGGATTTCCCAGGTTACTTATAGGTAACGAACGAACATTTTTGTATATAAACTACTGACAACATTTCCCCCAAATTCCAAATAAAATATTATCATTTAGACTCTAAACTGTCTGCCAAAGCATATGATTACGGCATCGCGACGTCATTGCTTTCCAAAAGCTGCGTAGGTTCTTCTTCTTTCTCCTCACTGGGCCTTTCCCCCTTTGCAAAGAAACTTTCCAAAAACATCTGTTTTTTTACTCATTTTGCTGCTTGTGGGTTTAATATTAGCGTTAATGTATCACGTGCCTAAGACAAGCATCGTGCGCACATGGAAGTCGACGTGCTCTTTTCGGAACTCGGACGGCCCACTCAAAATGAAGGGGTGGAGGAATGAGCCGCCGTGGCCCGGTACCAAAGGGCTCACGGCCCGGTACCGGTCCATGGCCCGGTGGTTGGGAACTACTGGTTTAGAGCATTTTTTTTTTTTTTTTTTTTTTTTTTTTTGCAGAAAATAATAAATGTTCAAAATAACAAAAAAGATACATGTTTTCAGACCTCAAACAATGCAAAGAAACAAGATCACATTTATTTTAAAATAAGATCATACTAATGTTTACTGTGAGTGCGGTGAACCGACTCACTAGCCTCGGCCTCGGTGTTTCTTGAAGTTTCTTTCCGACGCGTCACGTAATGTAAATAAAGAGTCTTGAATCAAAAGGTTTGTCTTTTCTATCTTTACTAAAGTGAAGGTTATCGAGAGTGGATAAAAATAAGGTGAATAAAGAGGGAAACGGAAAGAGGAATTTCTGAGGCTTGTGGTTTTCCTATGCGTGTTGTGTAAGGCTCTGTATGTGTTGTGATGTCCTTCTTGACGTCTTTGCGTGTCGTATAGTGGTGAGTTCCTGCCTGTCACTGGGAGACCGGGCTTCCTTGTACTTCTTGGCTCCCGACAGGACTCACCCTATGTTGCATTGTTGACGATGCTACTCGACGTTCTTCTTTGCTGTCCGTACGTGCCTTGTAGCGGTGCGTATTCCCGTCTGTCACCCGGGAGACGTCCGATGTTACACTCTTACGTGACTATTACGCGACGGTCAAAAGACTGTGTAGCTTCTGTGGTCCAGGATGTCCTAATACCCCGTCATCTCGGCTCATCCGATACTCTGTGGTCTCGGGGTATCCTCCTGGCTACCAGACCGCGGCTTCTATCCTTACGTAGCGTAGTCGTTTCTTCTTGTGTCTGTATACATACACCACGGTGTGGTGTCTTCCGTGTTTTGAATCTTCTGTGTCTGTGACCTCTGTGTCTGTGTGGCTCCCTACGTCTGAATATATAGCAGGTAGAATCAAAGATAAAAGATCAAAGAATAAAGGATCAAAGTGGACCAATCAGGACGCGTTTCCTGGACATCAATGCGGGACCCTCGTCCAATGAGAAAGCAGATATCTAAAAAACTCATAAGATGGCCACCACACACATAGAACTCATAAGATGGCGGCCTGGCTTAAAACACACATAAATCGGCTCTTACATATCCTGGCCCCTAATTGGCTATGCTTTAGCAAGTCAATTACTAACCTAAGATTTAGAGCGATTTACTAATTTACAATTTTAAATTTAGAGCCGTTACATTTCCCGAACATTTTCCTTCAAATAGGTTAAGAATTCTTGTCTCACATTTCTTTTACAAGTAAGTATACTTTTCACAATTTACAGTGCATATCGGATGTGTGGTAAGTCCTTCTCTTCTTCAGTCTTCACCCTGCAAGAGACACAACTTAGTTATGGGCCTTTGTATAATACTCGTCTTCGTCTGGACTTCAGCACTGCGGACCATCCCCTTGGAGTCTGGCATAACCTTGGTGATTCTGCCCAGTTTCCAGGAATTTCTTGCCAAGGATGGATCAACGACGAGGACGACATCTCCGACCTTAAAGCTTCTCTTCGTTCTGAGCCACTTTTGCTGCTCTTGAAGCAATGACAAGTACTCTCGGGTCCACCTCCTCCAGAATAGGTCCGTCATATATTGGACTTGTCTCCAGCGCCGCCGCGCGTAGACATCTTCCGTGACGAACACACCAGGTGGCAGTTTGGGCTGCGTCTTCAATAGGAGTAAATGATTTGGGGTCAGTGGTTCTAGGTCGCTGGGATTGTCTGTGTTTGTGGTAATAGGCCTTCCATTGATGATGCTTTCGACTTCACACAGGAAGGTCTGTAGCCCTTCATCATTCAACGCTTGTTGTCTCACAACAGCATTCAGTACCTTTCTAATGGTACGAATTTGACGTTCCCAGATGCCGCCGTGGTGGGACGCAGCGGGTGGGTTGAATAACCACTGCACTCCCTTCTGCATCATGGCTTCATTGATGCGCGGCTGGTCCAGTTCTTTCAATGCCTGTCTTAGCTCTCTCTCTGCACCGACTAGGTTTGTGCCATTGTCGGAACGGATGACGGACACTTGGCCACGCCTTGCTTGAAAGCGACGTAGAGCATTAATACACGAATCTGTGTCAAGGGAATATGCGACTTCTATATGCACTGCTCGGACTGTCAAGCACGTGAAGAGCACACCATAATGTTTGACCTTGACGCGTCCTCTTTGGATCTCAAAGGGACCAAAATGATCCATGCCTGTGTTGGTAAAAGGCGGTTTGTCGGGGAGCAGACGATCTTGCAGAAAATCTGCCATCTTCTGCTCTCCAGCTTTGGCATGCAGCCTTTTACAGAGGTTGCACTCTGCAATCACGGTTCTTGCTGCGGCGTTTACTTTAGGTATCCAATACCGTTGTCTTAACCTTGCCAGAATATGATTTCTGCCGCCATGTCCTGTTTCCAGATGGATATGGTGAAGAATAAGGTGGGTTGTTCCGTGTTGTTTACTGAGTAGGGCGGGAAGCTTGACTTCCCCAGGCGTCGCTGATCTGTTCAGACGCCCCCCGACTCTAAACTTTTCTCTTTCTTTCTCTTTCTTCGATGGTACACCCGGTAGTGCAGTATGTACCGTACTCTTCGGCTCAGCTGTTCATCTGGGACTCTTGTGACGTACCCTTTCTCTAGGATTTTGATCATCAAATCTTTGTACTTCTGCAGGAAGTCTGAAAACCTGATGAGTATCCTCTTCAAGGAGTTGGGTCTCTGCTCGGCTATACCTCGGTTGGCTGGCATCTCCATGCAGACATCCCTCAGAGGTAGCTTGATGCAGCAATGACCATCCGAAAGATGTGCCGATGCGGTCACAGCGCGCACAAACTGCTTGTCATGTTGAGATGGCCCTTGCTTGTCTTCACACCGGCGTTCTGGAAAATCTGCTTCATAATTCATGTCTTCTATGGTCGACACAGAGATGCAATTAACTCATTCAATGCCGGAGACGTCTATTGACGTCCCCTCGAATCCAACCGTTGAGTGCCGTGACGTCTATAGACGTCAATTGCTTTTTTCAGCGGGGGTTGCTAGGTTACGGCCTGGAGCAACTTTTGAGGTGTAATTTACATCTCTCAACCTGTAGATGGCGATGTTGTATCATTATTAGCCGATCAGAGCCGGGGAAGAAAGGAGGAGTGCAGCGTGTGTATGGTGTATTGGCCAGAGTAGTAAGATGGCGAGGCCAGGGAACCCGGAAAAGCAGACAACTGTTGATCAGCGCCTATGGAGCGATCAGATTGCTCTTGGGACCCAGGATCCTGGATCAGAGGATCGCAGAGACAAGCCGGATCAAGCAGCGAGGTCTGAGCAGAGATCTGCTGTGCCCGAGGAGGGGGCGTGTCCTGTGTGCGCTGCACGGACCAGGGAGTCTCCTCAGAACTACGACAGCTCCAAAGAAGTTTACTGACTTGGAGCAGTGAGCAGTGTATGGTAATTGTAATGAATGAAGTTGTGTGTGTGTGTGTGTGTGTGTGTGCGTGTGTGCGTGCGTGCGTGTGTGCGTGTGTGCGTGCGTGCGCGCGTGTGCGTGCGCGTGTGTAGCTGTGTGTGTGTAAAGGTTTATGCATGGGCTTGTGTGTATGTACATATATATGTGTGTGTGTGTGTGTGTGTGTGTGTGTGTGTGTGTGTGTATTAGTTTTTATTATGGGTCTGTACTCTGGGCCTCAGACAAAGCCTCAACAAAGTTCTATTTTATAGGAAAAGATATTATATCCTGTAAACATCTCTTGGCACTATTGATTTGAACGAATTTTCAATTCACAGAGCCTTATATTCTTATATTTGTAAATAAAAAATGTACTTTGTCATCAAAAATCTCTTTCTCTGTTATTTTAGATGTTTGAGGTGTCACTAAATCAATAAATATTGATGTCAAAGTCACTGATCTGCTCGAAATCCTTCCCTGAACTAAACGGTCGTTTTCTCCATTTCTTGCTCAAAAACCAGTGTTTTTGCTGAAACTTCCCTATGTTCTACTATCAGTTATTTGAGAACCGAAAAGGTTAGAAACATAATTTTTTTTCCAGGTGAAAGAAGAGAGTCGACACTTTATTTTGATGTGTCCCATGTTTATATAGTCAAAGAACTCAGTATTCTGTGGGTCTTGGAAAATCAGTGAAATTCTACTGAAACCTGTGGTACTCTGGGGGATAGAATTCTGAAAACAGGCCGGCAGTGAATGAGTTAACGAAGTTTTGTTTTCCGGCGTCATCGAATTCTTTCTCTTGGCATCCGCTGACAGGCCCGTTGACTACCCAACCTAGGGCCGCCTTCACGGCATGCGGTCCGTTGTTTTGGCTGTTGATTGTCTCCCACGGCTCCTTAGCCTTGTGAAACCAGATCTTACATGACATGAAGCTCTCAATCTTCAAGCCTCTCGAGGCGAGATCGGCTGGACCCCAAGAGGTGTCAACTCTCGAGATCCACTGAGCTCCTGTAACAGCCCCTTTGACAAAGGAAACACGGCTCATCACAAATATCTTGAAACAGAGAGCGTCATCTTCGGTGTACCTCAGTACTGTTGTGCTATCCATCCCGAGGGCCAAATCCGTCATGGGGAGTTGAAGTTCTTCCTTCAACATCCGGTCAATCTTGACTGAGATCATTGCAGCCGTCAACTCCAACCTAGGGATTGTAACCTGCTTAAAAGGAGCGACCTGGGACTTCTCCATCAAAAGGCAGACATGTTTCTCCTCTTGCTCGTTCGTCAACGAGAGGTACAACACAACCCCATACCCATCTTGACTTGCGTTTGAGAAGTGATGGATTTGTGCACTCTTTGTGGGCCCGAATGTGCTGGACTTAAAACATTTACTCACGCTGAGATCTGACAGCTTGTCAAGGTCTTCTGGCTCCTTCTGCCATGCCTGTTGTAGCTTCCTTGGAATGTCTTCATTCCCGGCCCTGGTTTGTTCACCGCTTCTACACCCTGCAAGTACGAGAGCACCACGTTCAACAGCCGTACCTGTTGAGTTGTCATCTTCTTTGGTCTCTTTCGGTGAGGGATCTTGCTCTGCGACGAGCAAGATAGCAGGGTGCCTATAGGAACAGTCAGGGCATGAGCTCTTTTCTTTACAGTCCTTAGACATGTGGCCTGGCGTAAGACAACCAAAACAAAGCCCTCTAGATTTCAGGAAGTCGGTTCTCTTCTGCAAAGGCCGCTCTTTAATCTTGTTGCACACGTTCAGCGCATGTTTCCCCTTACAGTATAAGCAGGGACTTTGGAAGGCGTTGGCTGACTTTACTGCTGGTGCTTTCTTCTCAAACCGGTCCTTACCAGTGCTTTTATCAGCAGCAGTCACAGTCACAGCGAAGCTGCTTCTTTTCGGCTCGCTCCTTCCTAAGCCGCTTTTCCTTTTCGGGTTTGTCTGTTTATCAGAAGCTGAGACGTGGTACGTTATGTCTTCGAACATCGGGTCACTCATGGCCATGGCATGGTATTGCACGAAGTCCGCCAGGTCCAGAAAGGTGACTGGTCACCCGCATTTATTCTTGATTTTGAAGGCATGACTACTCCATTTGTCTCTTAACCTGGGGGGAAGCCTTGATACGATGACCCTTATGTTTGCAGAACTATTCAGGGCCTCCATGCGGTTAACATCATCCACTGAATTACTACACCCCATCAAAAACAAGGCGAAGTCGTTCAGCGCCAATTTGTCTCCAGTCTTTATTGGCTGTCATTCCATAGCCTTTTTGACGTAGAGATCGGCTACCATCAGTTGGTTACCATAAAAATGGTCCAGCATCTACCTGATAAGCCCTCTCTGATTTCCGGTTCATACAGCCGCGAACAGCTTCTTGTGGCCACCCTCTCGTAAACTGCTCAAGGTAGTACAGGCGTTCCTCGTCACTATTTGTCTTGCTTTCAATGATATACTCGAAGGCTCTCATACATTTTCTGTATGTCAGAGGATCTCCATCAAATACTGGTAGGCTCTTTGGAGGCAATGAAGCCAAGCCTTGATGATTACAACACGATGGCTGCAGTACCTCACACCTGTTTCCGCCAGGACCAAAATTCTGAGCATAGTCATGGCTTTGTCTTAATGGAGGATTTCTTCTGACTGAAGGGAGGCGCGGCTGCGCCTACGAGGCAGTTGGCGCAACAGCTTTAGGCCCAACGTCATGCAAAAACCTTTCAACACCAACATGGTCGCAGCTGTAGGTGAACCCTTCATTTCCGCCGGTTGGCTTCGGCCCAGCTTTTGACCCTGCTACTAACCCCCGGGCATTTTTCATTTGGTCGCAAGCTCTTAACTTGGCATTCGCGACTGCAATGGCAGCTTCCATCTGCAACCGCTCCTTTTTAGCTCTCAAGCACGCCTCTTTTTGCTCAAATTCTAGCCTTTCTTGCTGCAAGCACCTTTCTTCTTGCTCAAGCTCTTGCCTCTGTATCATAGCCGCTTGGCTTGCTAACAGAGTTTCACGTTCTACGAACTAAAAGTGGAACGTTGAGATGAGCGACTCGTAACTGAGTTAACCTGAGAAATGCTATCATCCGGTTTAATTGCATTTTGCTCTTTATCCGTGGCCCTTTTAGCATTTAGCATCCATTCCTTCGTTTCATTGTCATTTCGTTGCTTGGTTAGCTGTGACAAGATTCCGCTTCTCTCGTATTTTAGTTGCTTTACTTTCCGCTCAATATCTGCTTTATAATAGTAGTTGGACAGCGCGTCAGCACTCGATCCTGACTTCATGTTTCCCGTATACATCCTTAGCCTGTGACAATTCCTCGAATTCTTCACAGCTTCTAACTCTTCCTAACTTTCATCGACACTTGGGAAAGGAGTTATTGGATGTGTCTTTAGGGCACGTACTTCATTTTCCGGCAACTAGCAGACTAATAGAACTGAGAAGAGAATTGTCAGACCTGACCCAGGGAACGCTTGCTTCAGCCGTGGATGGAGTTTCTTGCTGGTTCAGATGGTTCTTTCTTTAACCAAGTCTCCTGACTTGATGCTGGTTCTTTTGACTTGATGTTTATTTATTTATTTATTTGACATATTATTAGTCGTTTGACTTAAAGTTTAGTCTTTTGACTTAAAGTGTGAGTGCGGCGAACCGACTCATTAACCTCGGCCTCTGTGTTTCTTGAAGTTTCTTTCCAACGCGTCACGTAATGTAAATAAAGAGTCTTGAATCAAAAGGTTTGTCTTTTCTATCTTTACTAAAGAGAAGGTCATACAGAGTGGATAAAAATAAGGTGAATAAAGAGGGAAACGGAAAGAGGAATTTCTGAGGCTTGTGGTTTTCCTATGCGTGTTGTGTAAGGCTCTGTATGTGTTGTGATGTCCTTCTTGACGTCTTTGCGTGTCGTATAGTGGTGAGTTCCTGCCTGTCACTGGGAGACCGGGCTTCCTTGTACTTCTTGGCTCCCGACAGGACTCACCCTATGTTGCGTTGTTGACGATGCTACTCGACGTTCTTCTTTGCTGTCCGTACATGCCTTGTAGCGGTGCGTATTCCCGTCTGTCACCCGGGAGACGTCCGATGTTACACTCTTACGTGACTATTACGCGACGGTCAAAAAACTGTGTAGCTTCTGTGGTCCAGGACGTCCTAATACCCCGTCATCTCGGCTCATCCGATACTCTGTGGTCTCGGGGTATCCTCCTGGCCACCAGACCACGGCTTCTATCCTTACGTAGCGTAGTCTTTCTTCTTGTGTGTGTATACATACACCACGGTGTGGTGTCTTCCGTGTCTTGAATCTTCTGTGTCTGTGACCTCTGTGTCTGTGTGGTTCCCTACGTCTGAATATATAGCAGGTAGAATCAAAGATAAAAGATCAAAGAATAAAGGATCAAAGTGGACCAATCAGGACGCGTTTCCTGAACATCAAAGCGGGACCCTCGTCCAATGAGAAAGCAGATATCTAAAAAACTCATATGGCCACCACACACATAGAACTCATAAGATGGCGGCCTGGCTTAAAACACACATAAATCGGCTCTTACATTTACACTTAAAAAGAGTTCAGAAATCAATACTTGGTGCAATAACCCTTATTTTTAATCACAGCTTTCGTGCGTCTTGGCATGCTCTCCACAAGTCTTTCACATTGTTCTTGGGTGACTTTATTCCACTCCTGGTGCAAGAACCGAAGTAGCTCAGCTTTGTGTTTGTGTTGGAATTCAACAGATGCTGGAATGGAATGGCTGTAATACATGTAGAGATGCTGATTTCAGAAAAAAATGCAGTGGTTTCTTATTTTTTTCCAGAGCTGTATATAGTTGCGGATCATTTGTGCCAAAATGACTACATGATGCTGCTGAATCCTATGCATATCACCACTTAAGAAAATAAAACTTGAGATGGAAGTCAGCACAGAGTAGTGGGCATATGCCGGTGATAGTGACAACAGGGGTTGATCGGACTAAAAGAGTGGTTTTGTGTCATTTCCATTACACACTACAAAGTGTAACTTTATAGATTCTGTGCATAGTTCTGTGTTGTGGACCTGCATTCACAGCTCATCACACAGGGCCATGTAATTTCCATAGTACATTTATATGGTCTTGTGCATCTAACTGTGAAGATTTAAAAAATGCAGTCATAGGTCAGTAAATCTAATCTTTGAAAGTTACTGACAGTAAATAGAAACACAACATACTCAATTTATATTTATAATTTACAGTAAATGCTATGACCAAAATTAGTCCTGGTTGGAAAAACACCCTGATTCAGGCCACATAACAGTCTTGTTTAGTAGCCTACATATCGCTCTGGAAAAAAAAAAAAAAAAGAGACCACTGCATTTTTTTCTGAAATCAGCATCTCTACATATATTACAGCCATTCCATTCCAGCGTCTGTTGAATTCCAACACAAACACAAATCTGAGCTACTTCAGTTCTTACACCAGGAGTGGAATAAGTCATTTTCTGCAAATAAATGCTTTAAATTATAATATTTTATTTGGAATTTGGGGGAAATGTTGTCAGTAGTTTATAGACGCAAACAAAAATATTCCTTTTGCCCAAACACATACCTAGTAAAATCAGAAAAACTGATAATTTTGCAGTGGTCTCTTATTTTTTTACAGAGCTATATTTAGAAGGCTATAAAATACGAACTTAGCTATAATAAGCGGCAGTAGCTCAGTTGGTAGAGTGTTTGTCCACTGATCCAAAGGTTGGCGGTTCAAATCCCGCTCTTGACATAAGAAACATCAGTGGTTGAGCGGTCAGA
Organism: Paratrypauchen microcephalus; assembly: GCA_036785185.1. NCBI lineage: Eukaryota > Metazoa > Chordata > Actinopteri > Gobiiformes > Gobiidae > Paratrypauchen > Paratrypauchen microcephalus. The sequence continues at coordinate 288,618 of JAVJIX010000137.1, forward strand.
TCCACTGACCCACAGGTTGGTTGGTACGATTCCAGCTCCCACAGATGAATGCTGCCGTTGTGTCCTTGGGCAAGACACTTAATCCACCTCGCCCCCAGTGTCTGCGTACACTGGTGTGTGAATGTGTGTGTGAATGGGTGAGTGGTTCCTTGTTGTAAAGCGCTTTGGGTGCCTTGAAGGTGGAAAAGCGCTATATAAAGATGTGACCATTTTACCATTTAATAAGCTCAGTTTTTCTGCCCACTACTTTTAGATAATATTTTTTCTCAAACCATTAAGTTGAATGGACACTGATTTGATGTCAGCACACTCCTTCACAGCAAAAAGGTCCAAGGTTTGAATGAGTGATTGTGTATTTTGGTTCTCTGACCAAGGGACCCACTGCTCCTGACAAGCTGCCCCAGGTGCACTGAAGCATGGATCAGACGCAGACACTCACTCTTGGTTAACTGGAAGAGAAAACCACTATTTATTTTCTGTGGATTAAACAATAGAATCTGAAAATGTCATTGAAACCACTTTTGGAATACTGGTTATCTAATGACACTGAATTACTGGAAAGAAAATATTTTCATAAAGGGCTGCAGGATTTATTGCAGTTGAACCAAAATCACTGTTAGAATTATCACAGTTAGCACATCACAAAATAGTGCAATTATTTAAAGAGAGGTTGCTGTTTAGCGAGAGACTGTGAAAAATCCACTTTTTAGAGCTTTCTATCATATTATAACTGTTCCGTCATTGGAAACATGTCTAAAGAGGTTTTATATGACATCCATGCATGTTTGAGGAATTTAGAGATCTCTCCTGGGCCCTATTTGAACCTTCCTATTGGTTAGCTGTATCTGCATCTGTCCAGTGCTCAGCCCACAAGCCTACCCCATTTTCCCACATAAGTTTTTCATAAATATACAAAAGCAAGATACAAAACAGTACACTACAATTTCACAAACCTGATGCAATGTGAAATAGTTTCATTAGGGGACTGACTTCACTCTTCTCTTTTAATGTTAATTTTATGATGATTTTTTATTTTATTTTTTATGTTCTGATCTGTTTGTGTTGTGATTTTAATGTCTTTCTTATTCTGTAAAGCACTAATGGATTGTGCTATACAAATAAACTTGCCTTGCCTTAGCACGGAGAGCAAGGGGTCGGGACTCAGAGTGTAGAAAAACAAAAGTGAAACTTATTACACGTTAATATGTTTTGTTTTGGGTTTTTTTTGGCAAATAGCATTTTCAAAATGATAAAAGGTACGATGGGGAGCTAAATATGCTCCTGCTCCTGTGAGCTTTGAGCAAAATCACACAAACTGAATTCTCAAATCTAATCACAAACTTGGCAGGAAAAAAAGTTATTTTACAAAATCATTCTAATTTATGAATCACTTTGTTGCGTGGTTTGGCGGGGTAACAGCTCATAAGAGTACATCTACAGCCTGCAGTCCTGCACTGGTTCAGTCCTTAGTTCTTAGTCCTGGTCTTGGTTTAGTACTAATTTAGTTGTCGTTCAGTCAATGTTTAGTCCTGGTTCAGTCCTGATTCAATCCTGATGCAGTCCTGATTCAGTCCTGGTTTAGTCCTATTCAGACCTGGTTTAGTCCTGATTCAGTCCTGGTTTAGTCCTGGTTCAGTCCTGGTCTTGGTTTAGTCTTGGTTCAGCCTTAGTTCAGTTAACTTTCTGTTGGTTAACTCAATCAGGCGACTGCTATTGTGATTTTGGTTTATACAAAAATAAATTTATTTATTTATTTTATTTACTTGTTTATTTGAAGGACAATGTGCAGGTACATTAAAAAGATGGCTGCACCAGATTTAGCAGAATGCTAATTTCCATCTGTAGTCCTTAACAAACATTAAAAACATTAAAAACAATTACATATAAAAGGTGCAATACAAAAAACAATATACAGGCGTGCAAAATTTTCAATACATAGTGCAATTTTCGATACCTAGTACAAACTACAAGTTATTAAAATGCGAGACATTTAAAGTGCAATAAATTTCAGAGTAGATTTCGATACCTAGTGCAAACTACAAGATATTAAAGTGCAAGACATATAAAATGCAATAAATATCAGAATAAATACAGTGTTGTCGCTATCAGATGCTACCCACAAGGGTAGCATCCGATAGCTCCGTACCTTATTGGTATTATAAATGTAAACAAAACAGTAATATGACACTAATGATCTTGGTATTCTAGTGGCCATCAGATGGTACCCACGAGGGTAACATCTGATGGCCAAATACCCGTCTGGTATTTTTAGTGTGAGCAGGACTGATGGTCAAGAAGCCAGTTTTTAACAGCCCGTGAAAAGCTGAGATAATCTGCCATGTTCTTCAAATTTTCTGGAAGCCCGTTCCATTCCTTGATGGCTTTATAGGAGAAGGCAGATTGAGAGAAAGCGGACTTTCTTTTAAGAACATTGCAGTCACCCCTAGACACGGACCTTAACACTCTGCTTGTTATTTGAGAGCGAGGCTGTACATAGGTCTTTAGTGGGGGTGGGGCAGCGTCATGCAAGATTTTATGTACCAGGCGAATATTAGAGTACCTGATCAAGTTGTCAAAGCTTAATATTTTAAATTTGTCCAATATGTAGCAGTGATGGTAGCGTCTAGGCTTTTTATCAAGTATTTTCAGTGCCTGATTATGCAATGATCTAAGAGGATTTAATACTGTTGTTTTGGCTTGAGACCATGAAGAAATACAATACAGAATGTGAGATAAAATCAAAGCTTAAACTGATACTGGCTGGTTTCCATTTGAAAATAGGAGAGGACCAACATCACATTCTCAAATTAAAAACAAAAACAAAAATTGAGGTTAAAAATAATTTGAACCAGATGTGATAGTGTAATCCTGTTTTGGTGCATGTTGCAAAAGTGTGAGTCATGTACAGAAAAAAAAAAGAGAGCTGTGGTCAGTGGCCTGTGAATGCTCTGATTAGACCTCTGATTAGACCTGGCATTTATTTAGAGAAATACAATTCAGAGGAGCATACACCAAGACTGTCTCTACTGCTGTCAAATCACTCTGATTAAACAACTATAATTTGTTCAAAGTGTGAAGTTTGACAATTGTGTCTTCCAGTTTAATGCATGTAACAGTCTTTGTGCCAGATTGTTACTAAACATGGGGCGAGTTTGTTGTGTAGTTTTGAGCAGTTTACTGTCACTGGACTGCTGCAAACCATTTAAAGGCCCTATATTACACACAAATTACTCTTGTGAGCTTTAAGTCATGTTGTTGTAATGTTGCTGCCTCTTCAAAAACATACCTGGACATTCACACATGTTTGAGTAATCCTGCCTAATAAGTCTGTCTACATTTGCAAAGCTCAAAATGCTCTGTTCAAGCTTGTGATATCATGAAGCAGTAGTTTCAAGTTAACAGCTACCTTTTACATTTTGTTCAGTAGAGATAATCAATTCCAGGGGTGAAATTATCCAAATGATTGTCGTGAAGGTGTATGGCTTTTAAAAACACAGTGGAGCACTTCCTGTAATATCACATGACATCACAAGGTAGAACAGAGTGTTTTCCATGGCAAAAGGAGAAATTCAATTTGTCAATGGGACAAAAGTATTTACAAAAGTCTAGTTGACAAATTGAATTTCTCCTTTTGCCATGGATTCTACCTGGACGACTGAGGGATTCTACACACATCTTAAGAGTGTTTTCCATTTGAAAGAAGAACTCAGCCTAAATATGTAGGATTACTGTTTCATAATTTGGATACAGTGCCTTTAATAATATGTTTATTTTATCTTATTTCTGTTGAAAATAGACAGGTTTTGCTCAGGGCAGATCCAACAAATACTTCTTGCAGATCCCTGACCCAACAGCATGAGGGGCTGATGACCCCTCAGTAGCCCTACTTTCTTTGGATATGTTGATAATGCTCAAACTGTGTAGAAACTATTGCGAATGTGATACATTTTGTAATGAATACAAAATGTATTTTTTCGTTTTTTGTATTTTTCATTCCCTCATTGTAGATTCTTTCGGCAGAACCGGTCATGAGTTTATTGATTTTACTTTGGATATCTTGCAGTTCCTGAGCTGAACCTGCACCTGACTTTTAAGTGTGAAGATGGTGTGATCATTTCCCCTTTTCTTATTTTACAATTATGCATAATGAAAACAAAATATATAGATTAAAATAAAATAATATTACAGTAATACAAATACAATAATGGAGTTTTTAGCATGTATGCATCACAGTAAGAAGATCCAGGTTTGATTCAGCATTGCTAGTTTTCAGATTATAGAATGTGATGATAATCCCAGATGGGAGTTAAAGACACGGCTTTTCCTATTGATAATATTGAACAAGAACTCACTATTGCAACAAAAATCTGCATTTTAACATAATTTTAAATATCATTTTACCTGCCTTTCATCTGTATTTATTTTTGAATCTTTTATTATTACAAGGTACATATTTTAACACCACAATAACATTCGCAAAGCACTCAGAAGACACATCAGGGGATGTGGGCACGGGAATAAACACCACTGGGCACAAGGGCTAAGAGAAACAGGGGGAGTTAAAGTGTTTATATTATTACTATTTTCTGATCCATGTAATAATGTTTCCTCATCAAAAACATACCTGGAGGTTTGTTTTCTTTAATTGACATTTCTGACAATTGACACATGTTTAACACACAAACACTTCATAATTATAACTTCTCTCAGCAAACACTCTGTTCCACTTTGTGATGTCATGTGGTAATACAGGAAGTGCTACACTGTGGTTTTAAACTCCATACACAGACAGTAGAATCATTTGGATAATTTCAGCCCCGAAATCACCACTCTCTACTGAAATAAAGATAAAAGGCTGTCAGCTTGAAAACAACCACTACATGATATCACAAGGTGGAACATGTGGAAAGACTAATAATAAAGAATTACTCAAACATGTGTCAATGAAACAAACCACCACTCTAGGTATTTTCTATTTTTTATGAGTACCTTTGAAAATTATTGCCCTATAGAATATTATGATCTCATCTGAAGTCATTCCTCAGATCTGTCCAGACCAGTGTTGTATAGTAACGAAGTAATAATACTTCACTACTGTACTTAAGTACATTTTGGGACACTTTGTACTTTACTTGAGTTTTAAAAAAAATGACAACTTTTACTTTTACTTCACTACATTTCCGAATGATATTGCATACTTTTACTCCACTACATTTTCAATGTGCCGTTTAGTTACTCGTTACAAAAAAAACCCTCTACTGACTGCATAACATAGCATAGAAATTAACTTTGTGTGACATTGTTTCAGTTACACAAAGCGTATTTGACGATGTTGGAGCTAACAGGCTACCTAGCTTTTTCGGCTCAAGGGAAGGCATAGCTGTAGGCTAAATGTAACGAATGAGAAAGGCGTTTCATGGAGATCACCAAACCCAATATCTTCGACAGTGCTCCATATGACACAAAACTACCATGGGTGAGCCGAACATGGTGTTTTACAGTAGAATTAAGGGCCCAATTGCAAAAAACCCTCTTCCTCCAAAAAAAACTCCTTCAATGGTTTTATGTATGCCTTATTTTCAGCACTGTTATTAAAAAAAAAAAAAAAAGGTTTGGGGGGGAACATTAATAAATATTAAATTCAGACTGCCTTTGCTTGATACTTTTACTTGTACTTTTAATTACATTACTTGAGTACATTTATTTTGGCATTACTTGTCGTACTTAAGTACAGGAAGTTCCAGATACTTTAAGACTTTTACTCAAGTAACATTACAGTCAGTGACTTTGACTTTTACCAAAGTCATTTTTGGGAGGGGTACCTATACTTTTACTTGAGTTTGATTTTCCAGTACTTTATACAACACTGGTCCAGACCCATCAGGGCTAAAGATCTGGAGAGGGATCCCTGGGCACTGGGATTGCCCACTGCTCCAGACAGGGTGTGGAGTGTCAGTGGTTGAAGGATGGAGCGAGTGCTGAGAACACATTTCACAGTGATAGCGTTGGCTTTGAGAGATTGATGCAGATTTACAGCTCCAACTGTTTGCCACATGTCACTTCACTTCCTTCAGCCGTCTGCTTACGTATCTACACTGTCCAAGAAAGGCTGCACTGAAAAAAAGGAATATTTTAAAGGCAAACATTCAATTTAAAGCTGTTTTTTTTCTTTGAACTTAGATTAAACCACAACAAACAAGTACAAAGTTTCTATCTCTGCGAACCACATGGAGCTCTTCTGGCCATCCAAAAATACATATACTGTATACTTTTCCTATAAATAAATACTTGTAGTCTGGTCCCTGGCTGCACAGAGTTCAGTTGGGTGTGACAGAAAGGTGAATTAGCCAGAGAAATAAATGGTCCAAAACAAACATGGGTACTTACAAAAAATAAAATAACAAAACAATTTTTTTTCTTTAAATGTTTGCAAAATGATTGCGTGAAGAATGAAACACTATTAATATAAGGTGAGAGAAGTTAAATTTTCTTCTTAAAGACGGGCTGTTACACAAGAATAGATTATTATGAGCTTTCTACCTGACCTGGCATTTATTTAGAGAAAATACAACTCAGAGGAGCATATACCAAGGCTGTCTCTGCTGCTGTCAAATCACACTGGGCCATTTGTTCTCATTAACCCTCCTGTCGTGTTCGGGTCAAATCTGACCGTTTTACAACTTATAATACTCATAAATATTATGTTTTTCATCTGATTACCTCAAGACCTTATGATATCCTCCACACTGTGTACTTGAACATATAAAAGTGATGATCACCTATTTCATTAAATTTTGAGTGTTTTAATCAACCTTGTTACATCTGTGGTGTTCCCGGTCAAAAGTGACCGCCATAGGAAATGAATGGGTATCCAGAGTAAATTCATTCAACATACAGAAAACATCCCCATACACACTGCCCCAGCTCACACACACACACATACACTCACACACTCACACACACACACACACACACACACACAAGCAGCTATGCCTGGAATATGCAGGTGTACATGGGGAAACCCAGTACTGGAAGGGCCGGAAAAAAAACAAGGCATGCGTGTTGTGCTGGACATGACAACCGGTCTCCAAGGGCATAATATCACATGTGACAACTTCCTCACATCACATGCTCTTGAGCTGCTCAGGAGCTACTGAAAAGAAAGCTCACCATGGTAGGGACAGTGAGGAAGAACAAGCCCGAACTTCCCCCTGCGCTGGTATCGACCAGAGGAAGACAGGCACTCTCATCACAGTTTGCATTCACTGACACTCACACTCTTGTGTCATACGTTCCCAAGAAGAACAGAAATGTCATCCTGATGAGCACAGTACACAAAGACGCCGCTATCAGCGCCACAGAGGACAGGAAGCCCCTGATGATCCAGGACTACAACAAGAACAAGGCAGGCGTTGACTGCCTTGATAAGGTAATGTAAAGTCTCATCATGCATTTTATTTTATTTTTATCTAGGTGAATCATAGCATTTTGTGTACGACAGATTGAATATTGTTCCTAATCTCTTATTTATTGTTCCTTTATTGCAGCTTACTGGTACGTACACCTGTAAGCGGATGACGGCTCGCTGGCCTGTGGCACTATTCCACAACATCCTGGATGTGTCAGCTTTCAACACGTATGTGGTGTGGACAGCAATCGACCCAACCTGGAATCGGGAAAAGTTTCAAGAGAAGACTTTTCCTCACAGAGCTGGGGAAAGCTTTGGTGACTCCTCTTATCAAAGATCAAAGTCTTATACAGCGACGCCAGCACATTCCCCGCACACCAGCCTCCACCAGTCTGGTTGGGAGCATGCAAACTCCAGCCCCAGCCGCTGCCCTGGCTGCTCTCCCCCAACAAGGACATGGGCAGAAAAGGAAGCGTTGTGGCCTCTGTGCCCGTAGAGACATCAAAACGAGCCTGACATGCTGCAAATGTCATGCTTGTGTTTGCAAGGCCCACTCTGACCTGAGTGTCACATGCCACTCATGTGCATGAATACACACACACACACATACACACACACACACACACACCCACACACACACACACACACACACACACACACACACACACACACACACACACACACACACACACACACAGTTGAGTTTGGTGTTTGGTTTTCCATTTATTTTTTGTATTATATGTTCATTTTGTAGTTCATTTTCAGTGCCCAATTGTATTTTCACTGATGTTATTTAATGTTTACTTCAATAAATTGTTGTTAGACACTACTTTGAAACATTGTTCTCAACTAAAGAATGTTTAATAAAAAAAATGGTGGTGAAAAAAAAATGTTTTGTGCTCATTTAAGAGCAGTTAAAACAGACCGGTCAATTTTGACCGGGAACACTAAAGTAGGGGGCTGGAGGCGAACACGACCGGAGGGTTAAACAACTATAATTTGTTCAACTATAATTTGTTCAACTATAATTTGTTCAAAGTGTGAAGTTTGACAATTGTGTTTTCCAGTTTAATTCATGTAACAGTTTTTGCGCCAGATTCTCACTAAACATGAGGTGAGTTTGGGATGTAGTTTTGAGCAGTTTACTGTCACTGGACTGCTGCAAACCATTTAGCTCATGTTGTTGTAATGTTGCTGCCTCCTCAAAAACATACCTGGAGTTTCATTCACACATGTTTGAGTAATTCTGACTAACTCTCTCTACATTTGCAAAGCTCAAAATGCTCTGTTCCACCTTGTGATATCATGAAGCAGTAGTTTCAAGTTAACAACTCCTTTTACCTTTTGTTCAGTAGAGATAGTCAATTTCAGGGCTGAAATTATCCAAATCATTGTGGTGAAGGTGTATGGCATTTAAAAACACAGTGGGGCACTTCCTGTATTATCACATGGCATCACAAGGTGGAACAGAGTGTTTTCCATGGCAAAAGGAGGCCCAAAACAAACATGGGTACTTAATATAAGGTGAGAAAAGTTTAATTTTCTTCTTAAAGAGGGGCTATTACGCAAGAATAGATTATTATGAGCTTTCTACCTACCATGTTATAAAGTTGTTCCCTTATTAAAAACATGTCTTAAGTGGTTTTAGATGCCATCCATGCAAGTTTCAGTAATTTTGCTATCTCTTCCGGGCCCTATTCGAACTCTGCTTACGGTTACCTGTAAGATTAAAAAAAAAAAAGCATGATACAAAAATATACACAACAACTTCATCATCAAAAACATACCTGGAGCAGTCTTCTGTTTCATTCACACGTTTAAGACACAGACACTTCATATATTTAGTTTTTGAGTTTTTCCTCTCAAACTGAAAACACCTCATAATGTCATGTGATAATACAGGAAATGCTCCACTGTGTTTTTAAACCTCATACACATTCACTAGAATCATTTGGATCATTTCAGCCCTGGAATTGCCACTCTATACTAAACTCAAGGTGAAAGGTAGCTGTTATCTTGAAAACTACTGCTTCAAGCTGCTTTTATATAGAATCTAGAATTGTATTTAGTTTATTTATAAGACAGTGACAGTGCACAATATATATTACCACCAAATCCATAACCCCGGCCACACACTCCACCCTCACAAATTGCATCTCTGAAATAAAATCCTGGCTCATATCAAATTTCCTTCAACTCAACTGTGACAAACAGAAACAATCATCATTGGCCCCAAAACACTCACAAAAACCCACAATAACCTCACCCTCTCCATCGACGGCTTCTCAGTCTCCTCCTCCTCCCACCTCCGTAATCTTGGCATCACCTTTGATCAGACACTTTCCTACGAACATCACGTCAAACATATCACCAAAACTGCCTTCTATCACCTCTGCAACATCGCTCGCCTCCGCTCATCCCTCTTGCCTCAGTCTGCTGAAACCCTCATCCACGCCTTTGTCATGTCCCGCTTCGACTACTGCAGCAGCCTGCTCTACGGTTCACCCTCCAAACTCCTCAACAGACTCCAGTACATCCCGAACTCTGCTGCCCGCCTCCTCACTTGCACCTCCTCCCGTGAACACATCATCCCTGTCCTCAAAGATCTCCAATGGCTCCCCTGTCCTCAGAAATCTCCACTGGCTCCCCTGTCCTCAGAAATCTCCACTGGCTCCCCTGTCCTCAAAAATCTCCACTGGCAACCTTAACCTTAACAGTGTGCTTTTATGGACACTTCACAATTGGTGGTGGCGAGATACAGCTGAGGGAGGACGCCAATCTGCACCATCAATCCCTCCGACCATCACTCGTGCCCACTCCACTTTCATACTAAACAATGTGCCTTGCCTTATGACACAACAACAGTCTTTGTGACTGGCGCCCCATCCTCCCATCCAAGTACTAAGCAGTCCTGGCTGTGCTTAGCTTCTGGACTGACCCTACCCACAAATGTGCTACAGATTTTTACCTTTCACTGTTTACTCTTTTACATTTGGAGCATAGAAGTAACTGAATTGAATTGCCGTACCTTTGCTTTTGTGAAACACCAAAATCACAACCAAAACCATGCACCAGAAATTTGATTTAAATGTGTTTTTTTGGATTAGTTCCTTATCAGAGCCCTGCAGCCGGATACAGCTCGCAAACACATTCAAATAAATCATTTTCCATTCATGAGGTTGATGAAATTGGCCCTGTATTCGGACACAGGAGACACGCAAATTCATTATACCAAACCAGTGATTGTGAAATAAATTTTGAAAAATAGTCGAGAGAAAGAGAGAGAAAAAAATAATAGAAACATGTCATTAACTCGCAGATGTTCTCTTTGCACAGATTGAGTCTGTAATTTTAATCTGCAGAGCATAACCCATGAGAAAGTTTGTAGTAACTTTAAGAAATTGCTCTCTTCTTGCAGCATATTTTTACTCTTTCTTGAGTCATATTTTTTTTTGTTTTGTTACTCATCCCACTGAGAGTAAGTCTTCACAGCTTCATGATAACTATACAAAATTATTTGAACATTTGTATTTCTTGCGCCGCTCCTTCAGACATAATTTAGTTTTCTCATTGTTGTGTGTATACTTAAATGTCAATGTAAAAATATAAATATCAGTTTTTTATGATTAAATATTATTATTATTATTAATACTACTACTACTACTACTACTACTACTACTACTACTACTACTACTACTAATAATAATAATAATAATAATCAGTTGTTATGTCTTGACAGTTACTCTTTTAAGGTGTACTACTCAACTTTTTTGGTTGAATTTACACTTCTGCATGTTTTTACTGGGCCTTGGTTAGAGTTGCCAGGAATGTGCCACATTATGGCATTAAACTTACCTATCAAATATTTATTATTATTCATTTACATGTGTTTTTATTGCCCCAAATCGAAAAAGGGCAATCCTGCCTCTTCACAGATCTGACCCACTTGGCCTGGTGGCATTCTTGTCTCCATGAAGATAGAAACCCTGAATGCTGTGGAACATTCAGGCAAAGCAATAAAATATGTATTATGAAGACAAGCAGGTAGCGGACCCTCCACCAGAAACGTTACATAATGCACCTTTAAGATACTCTTCTATACCGCCTCTGGAGGTATAGAAGAATACCATATTATCTAAACTGAAAAACGCCTAGGGAAATGGCTTCAAATAATAGCATTATAACATAATTGATGACGTTGGCTGGAAGCACTTTGGGAGTTTTACAATACAATTTCCAAATCAATATTTCATTAGGTGGAAAATAGGTGCTGTGTTTCTTGTTAATAAAAGCCAGGCTCACTGATTTTAGAGCTATTTTGGGGGAGAGGGGGTGAGTAATTTTGACGCCAAATCTGGCTTCATTTCAAAAGCATGCAGAGGGTGTGTGAGTGTTTATGGGGCATTTTAAAGGAGGAGGGGTGAGAGGGGAGAGAAGGGCAGAGTTTTGCACCAGAGTCACAGAGATAAAGGGTGGTGGGCTGGTTAAGTATTTTATGAAAAAACAAACAAAACAAAAACATCTATATAGGCAGGCGTACTGTTGCCAAGTTACAGAGATAATAGTTGTGATGGATGAGTGGTTTGAATTGAGCTGGAGAACAGGTCAGAATTGTGTGGAGGAATTTGATGTTAAACTGTCAGATACACAATTGTTTTCCTGGTTTATGGTTAATATCTCCGTAATTACTGGGCCTATCCATATGAAATATAAACATAAAGTTCAATGACTATAGCTTTCATTATTTACACCCAAAGACATCATTGTTGTCAGCTGAAAGGACTTTAACCCATAAAATGACAAGTAATTACAAGGTTCAAAATGTATGGACTTTTGGACCTACTTCTCCCATAAAATTTGTTCTCTGATTGCACACTAATTCATTCATAATGTAACTTTAAATTAGGCCTATATAGAGCTGATGTGGTTATAGCTTCACATTTTAAGTAGCTGGACCTCTGTTTCTTAATATGTTTTCAGTTTTGCTGCAGATTTCAATAAAAAAAGTAAGTTTATGCAGGGAGCATAAACTTACTTTCATGATGCGTGAAAAGTCCCTCAGTCGTCCAGGTAGGAGCTGACGAAGCCTCTCGGATGAGCGGCGAAACGTTTTCAACCAAACAAACTTTGTCCAGTTGACAAATTGAACTTCTCCTTTGATCATACTTTCATGATACAACCACATAAATCAAATGCAGTGCGACACTGACACCTGCTGGAGAGACATGTTCTTTTGCCATAAACCCTTTTTTTCGTATTTAAGTTTGTATTAAGACATTCACTTTACACATTTCAACCACCAACCTGGAAGTGTGAAATTAATGATACAATGTGTGTGAATCTGAAAAAAAATATAAACTTCTTTTCATTTCTTGTCAAGATCATGTTTTTCAAGTAAATTTAACTATATCTTTTTTGATCAGTTTGACCAACATGTTTTGGGGCTTGGATTTGTTTCTCAAGGGCATTAGGAGGTCTCATCTGGGACCTCTGTGTTTGTGTTAAAGGTAAATGACTTCAACCCCGAGACTCCTCCACAGTAAAGTGTGTCTGATTTTCTATTTGTCTCAGCCTGTGGCTCCAGGGACACCACACTGACTGCTGGAGGTTGGCAAATGGAAAGGAAGTGTAGTTACTTTGTGTAGTGTATGGCTACTTCTCTGGCACTAAAATGTCATTTAGGAATAACCTATATAATCATTGGTAAGTTAAAATAATACATGGCGATACCGGCTTGTCAAAGCCTGATCCTTTCAGATCTCAGAAGCTAAGCAAAGCCGGGCCTGGTTAGTACTTGGATGGGAGTCCACGGGGAATTCCAGGTGCCACAGTGGGTTGCCAGTAGCAAAAACTCTCATTGTGGCCTTAGGTAAGACACTTCACCCACATTGCCTAGTATGAAAGTGGAGTGTGCGTGAGTGCCCCAGGGCAGCTGTGGCTACAGTAGCAGCTTACCACCACCAAGTGTTGAGTGATTGAACAATGAACTGTAAAGCGCTTTGGGTGTCTTGAAAGGTGCTATATAAATGCAATGATTGATTAATTAATTACATTCTTGTCATGTTTTCTTGATAAGTGCAACTTTACCAATTGGGCAGCTACATTGTATTGTACAGTAAAATAAAATACAATTTATTTATTAAAAAAATTAATTCAAACTAGTCACACAATAAAATGTATTGGATTTTTTGTTCAACATCTCAACCTTCAGCAGTTAGTGATGTCCCTGGATCTACAGATTGAGAAACAAATAGAAAATCAGACACACTTTACTGTGGAGGAGCCTCGGGACTGAAGTAATTTACTTTTAACACAACCACAGAGAGATCCCAGATGAGATCAGAGCAGGACAATGCGCCCTTCACAAACTAACGCAGCTCTGACGTGAAAAACAAAGAAACTTTACCAGGAAAGGAAGTTCTGGAAAAGCAAAAAGTTGACTGAACTGTATATTTTAATGTGATTAACTTAAACAAACAAACAAACAAACAAAAAAATTAACACTTGTAAGCTACATGTGTTTTCATAGCTGCCTTCAAGTAGACTGAACCATAGAATCAAGGCTGCCAATTTATGCCATCGGCCTATTTCTCTCCCACACAGCAATGAGCAATGTCAGGGAGGTGTCTTGCCCAATAACATGACAAATGTACGCACTGCTCTGAACTGGAATCTAACCACAAGTTTTGCCACTGAGCCACTGCTGCCTAAAACTATTATTTGCCAATTACATGAACAAGATAAAGTTTCTCCAAGATTCTTATGCTGCTAGGATATTTTTTCCTTTTTTTTAAAAGCTAAACTGTCTGGAAAAAAAGAATCCATACCTGTCAAAACTACTCAAACACAAGTGATTATTAATATTAAACATGACATCTTGGTATTTTATTGCACTTTTTTATATGAATATGGAGTCATTTCTGTAATTATGCTCTTACTTCAAACATTGAGCATGCAATGTAATTATTTTACCTATACGGAACTGGCTTATATTATTTGTATGGATAAGTCCACAATATAAGGCAAAATTAATATTGCAAGACCCAACATTGTAAAAAAAAAGAAAAAAAAAAGCTTAGTTATTATTGTTCATTCGTTCCTTTTTATTTACATTTTGCACTCACACATATGAATAGAAAAAGCAGATATTGATTAGACATTGGTTTATAGACTGTGGATGATGGTACGGTTCTTGAGTCCCTGGACATATTCTTTCGCTGCATCTAAACTGGTCTTTTGTGTCTGTTTGGGCGGAGGACCCTCGACGAGTTTGACAAAATAATGACAGTAAACTTTGTCCATGATGCCGAACATGCCTTTGCCATGATATCGAATCCTCTTCAGATATTTACCTTTTCCGGACAAGGACTCGGCTGAGAAAAAAAAAAAAAGAAAAAAAAAAGATAATTTAATAAAAATATATATAAAAATAATCAGGGAAATATTGGTTGATGCAATAATCAAAATTACAAGAAAATAAATATACTGAAAAAAAAAAAAGTTCTCAATTTTACAGAAGTGTACTGTTCTTTTAAAGGTCCCATGGCATAAAATTTTCACTTTCTGAGGTTTTTGAACGTTAATGTGAGCTCCCCTGTTTAGGCCCCCCCTCCATGGCTAAAAGTTGCAAAATGTGTAAACTGAGCATTTGCGGTCCTTTTCTGAGTTTGAAAAAAACACAGCTCAAACGGGCGATTCTGAACAAGGAAACTTTCTGACGTCACATCGAAAATGCAGTTCCCCCCCTGGACTGCGAAGGAGCTACGCAATGCGAAATGCATTTTTTAAGTTGTCTGGAGGCACGTGTGAGTGTTTCTAGGCTCGGAAGTCCTTTACCCGACCCTCTGGACCTCTGAAACAGCAGTGGTTTATTTTTATTTTCTGTGAAAATTTGTTTTTTTTCATTGAAATGGCTCTCCCTTCTTCCTTCGCGCATAAAACGCGGAAGTGGGAGACAGCGCAGAGCGCAGCGCTAATCCAGGAAACAGTGGCGCATTTGCCCCCCCCACCTGCTGCTCTAACCCATCTGTGTCCTTCTCAATTGCATTCAAGCAACAACGCCCATAATGAGGTGTTCAGAGATATATTTTTTTTACCATGTCTGTGGTATGCGTCTTTCTCATGCATTGAGTGTTGATTTTGAAGAAGGATTCATTTACAGTATTAGGGAACCATTAAGGCACCATATAAAAGCATCAAGAAGTACCATGTCATGGGACCTTTAAAAAACAAAATAGGCATAAAGACAGATTTTATTCAGTTGGTCTTGATTTTGTCTTTGTTAAGTTTTTATTTTAAAGATCCCATGACATGGTACTTCTTGATGCTTTTATATTTATATTTATTTATATCACTTATTTGCCCCCGAAGGGAAATTTGTCCTCTGCATTTGACCCATCCTTTATTCAGGAGCAGTGGGCAGCACATGACTGCGCCTGGGGACCCATCTCCATGATCTTGTTGCTTCGGCTTGGTCAGGACCTCAGCTGGAGGATTTTACCTGGAGCATGTTTTGGGTTGATGGGGAAACCGGAGTGCCCGGAGGAAACCCACCCAGACACGGGGAGAACATGCAAACTGCACACAGTTTCGCCCGTTCGATCCCCCCAGAACTTTCTTGCTGTGAGGCGTGAGTGCTAGCCACTCAGCCACCGCGCCTTAATGGTTCCCTAATACGGTAAATGAATCCTTCTTCAAAATCAAGACTCAGTGCATGAGAAAGCCCCATGAACAAAGTCAGAGTCAAAAATATCTCTCTGAAACACTTTATTATTGGCATTGTTGCTTGAATGCAAATGAGGAGGACAGAGACAGGCCAGTGCAGCGGGTGGGAGGGGCCAAATTCTCCGCTCTTTCCTCGTTTAGTGGTGCACTGTGCGCTGGCCCCACTTCCGTGTTTATGCGCGGAGGAAGATATGAGATGATTTCCATTGAAAAATAAACACATTTCCACAGAAAATAAATTTAAACCGCTGCTGTTTCAGAGGTTCGGAGGCTCGGATAAAGGACATCCGAGCCTGAAAATCACGTGCCTCCAGGCAAATAAAAAAACACATCTCACATTGCGTAGCTTGTTTGGGGTCTTAACTCTATGGCCATGAGTTCCAGTGACGGTGGGTAGACATCCAGACGGGGGGTAGAACTGCATTTGCATTTTTCCCTGAGTGTGACGTCAGAAATTTCCCTTGTTCAGAATCGCCCTTTTGGGCTGTCTTTTTTTCAAACGCGGAAAAGGATCGCAAATGCTCAGTTTACACATTTCGCAACTTTTAGCCATGGGGGGGGGGGGGCATTTTTTGTGATTGTTGCGGGCTAAAATGCCTGAATTTGCATGAGCTTTTCCAAAAAGTTGTGATGAAAGTTGCGGTGCTTTTAAGGTTTTTGTTGCAATTTTGTTGCGGGAGGAAGTGAAAGTTGCGATAAATAGTTGCGATTTTCGTTTGAAATTAAAATTGAGTAATATGTTGAATACTGAGTTATTACTGACAAAGAATAATACAAAGACACAGAGATCACAGATATGGTCCTAAAACAACCTTACCAACATCGAAAATAAATTACTACTAGGAGGGGAACTGTTTCGCCCGGTCTTTTGCTGTTATTTTTGTGGGCAAATAGCTGGCCGCAGACATGTTTCGTTGCCATTAGAAGCCGTGTCCCAATTCCCAGAGCACGCGGCTCGGAGCGTGGCCCGAAGGGCACGTGCGTCACACATTTCGACAGTACACCGGCGCAACGACTGCTGTCCCACTTCTTTTTTTGTCCCATGCGCCGTTAACACACGGTCCAAAGACCGCAGTCGTTAAGCGGAATGCAGTCGGGGCTGAGCAAGTGTGCACCTCCTTGAGTGCAGTCCGAGCCCCCTTCGGGCCGCGCTCCGAGCTGTGCGCTCTGGGAACTGGGACATGGCCGCAGTTTCGTTTCGTCACACGGAAGTAAGGCAGAAGGAAGTTGGTCGGCGTTCAATACGTCGCCGATGATTGGTCAAAATTTGTAAAAATTGCGCTGATTGGTCAAAATTGCAACACCGCCCTGAATTTACGGGGATTGGCTGAAGTTGCGTTGAAGTTGCAAATCGCAATATTGCGAATTCCTGGAGGGTCTGCCAAAACAGGGTAGGGGAGCTCACATTAACGTTCAAAAACCTCAGAAAGCGAAAATTTCATGCCATGGGACCTTTAACACAGTTTGACTAGTAAATGAAGGCATGCACATTTTTTGTTTTAAATTAATTTGACTTATTGTAACAAAAAGTCTTTTTAAAATATCATAATATAAAACATTATACTATATTTCATCTTTTTGTCTCATCATGTAGTATCAAAAGTATTTATGGGATTATTATGTCAGGAAGTCCAATAAAGACACAACTGATATAGTAATGTTAGCTTGACAAAATTAGCTACATCCTCTTCTAAAATAATTTGAATGAACAAATTTATAGGCCTAATTTCAGGTGCAGAATCAGTATTTTCATAAGATCCTTGGTTACATACTTTAATTCAACTCTCCAATGCAAACTCACCTATATACAAGTTGGACTTGTACTCTACATTGTGGTTTTTAACAGCCATCTCCTGAGCTTCAAGGAGAACCTATAAAGAAAAATAACAATTGTTTTACTGCAATTGTTTAGAACTGATAAAATACCAAAACAAGACAGAAATCTATTAATTATTTTAGGGCTGCAACAAGTTAATTGATTATTAAACTAATAAACTAATTTAGTTGTTGAAAACATGTGCATTTAATGTTTATGATAAAAAAAAAAAAAAAAAAAAAAAAAAACAACAACCAGGTGGTCCTAAAGCAGTTTCACAGCTAATCGATTAATAAAAAAATGGAAGGAAAAAATAAATAAAATGAAAAAGTGAAATTAATTAAATAAATTGGAACCTCACAATATTTGTGCACTACTGAAAGTTACACTTTCTAAACACATTTCCTCAATCATCTAACTTTACTTTCCCACGCTGAATACGACACTTGTGTTCCTTTTTCCTAGTTTCATATTTAATTCTCTGCCATAAACACACTAAATTATTTTTGTGTGATTTTTGCTCATAATGTACATGTTCACGTTTCCCCTACCTCTTTCATAAACTTGGCTCCTTTCTTGTCATTGAACGCGAGTTGGGCAATTGCTTCATCAATGCTCAATCCTTTGACCTGTAGAGATTACCAAACATGTTTTAATTTCATGTTTATTTCCAAAAGCACAATAATTTTAAAGAATTCCTTTTAGTTAATGATGTACATTATTACTCACCAGTTTGGCCAAATACCACAGCTTGTCTTTGCTGTATTTGAACTGCCTCTTGCTATGATAGATTTCCTGTATGAAACATTTAATGTTATTTAGCAATCTCCTTTGTTTTTCATAACATAGTCTGAATATGTTTTGAAAGATACACACGGCTGGTCTACGTGGTTCGTCTGGCAGTTGAGGAGGATAAACTTTCAGATTTTTTTGGTCCCATTTCCGTCCCTCCAAAGAGACACTGGTGTGAAAACAGGACAACTGCTGGGGAGCAGTCACCCATGGCAACCTGGGAAGAAATTAACAATCAAAGTAACTGTATTAATTTGTTTCTCAAAAGGTAATGCCTGGATCAGACTGATGGAAACATTGCTTAAAGGTCCCATGACATGGTACTTCTTGATGCTTTTATATGGCTCCTTATTAATGGTTCCCTAATACTGTAAATGAATCCTTCTTCAAAATCAAGACTCAGTGCATGAGAAACAGAGATAAGATGAGAAAGAGTAATTTTTCTCTCTCTGAGCAGTCCATTATGGGACTTGTTGCTTGAATGCAAATGAGGAGGACAGAGATGGCCTATAGTAGAGGGCGGGGGCATGGCCAAACTCTCCGCTCTCAGCTCTGATCCATTTCCGCCTTTTTGCGCGGAGAAGAGATGAGAAGCGTTCCATTGAAAAATAAACACATTTCCACAGAAAATAAAATTAAACCACTGCTGTTCAAAGGTCCAGAGGCTCAGATAAAGGACTTCCGAGCCTAGAAACACTCGGACGTGCCTCCAGGCAAATAAAAAAACACATTTCGCATTGCCTAGCGCATTCGCGGTCCAAACTCTCTGGGCGTGATTTACAGAGACGCTGAGTAGACACAGACGGGGGGTGGAGCTGCATTTTTCGAGCTGACGTCAATAAGGTGCCTTGTTGAGAATCGCCCGTTTGAGCTGTGTTTTTTTCTAACGCAGAAAAGAACCGCAAATGCTCAGTTTAGACATTTTGCAACTTTTAGCCATGGCGGGGGTGGCCTAAACAGGGTAGGGGAGCTCACATTAACGTTCAAAAACCTCAGAAAGTGAAAATTTCATGCCATGGGACCTTTAAAATATGCACTTATGGCCTCTCTAGCCACCACCAATCATCAATCAATCAATCAATCAATATTTATAAAGCGCTTTTCATACAAAATTGTAGCACAAAGCGCCTTACAGTGGTTAAGGATTAGAAGATTGAGCTTTATTGATCTCACACAGGAGAAGTTGTTTCTATATTTGACCCGGGGACCATCCCCATAATTTTGTTTTGTTATTTAGGCTTTGGTCAGGACCTAAGCTGGAGAATTTTACCTATGGCGCATGTTTGGTTGGTGGGGGAAACCGGAGTGCCCGGAGGAAACCCACCCAGACATGGGGAGAACATGCAATCTCCACACAGAAAGGCCCGGGCAACCAGAACCTTCTTGCTGTGAAGCATGAGTGCTAGCCACTCAGCCACCGTGCTGCCAGAGGGAAAAAAAAAAAAAAAGACGAACAGACAAACAAACAGATGGACAAACAAGCAAACAGATGAACAAGACGACAAACAAACAGATGGACAAGCAAACAAACAAAAGAACAAACAAAAGACAAGCAAACAGATGACCAAAGTCAATCAAAGGCCAGGCTAAACAGGCGAGTCTTGAGCCCACTCTTAAAAACATGAACGTTCTCTGCAGCCCTGAGGTCCTCCGGCAGGCAGTTCCATAGATGAGGGCCATAGTACTGGAAAGATGCCTCTCTGTGAGTCTGTGTCCTGACTTTGGGAATGACCAGGAGCCTGCTGCCGGAGGAGCGCAGGGCCCGTGAAGGTTCGTAAGAGGAAAGCAGTTCTGAAAGATATGAAGGCCCAAGACCATTAAGACATTTAAAAACCAGTAAAAGAACTTTGAAATCTATCGTGAAACTCACAGGGAGCCAATGCAGAGATTTTAAGACCGGTGTAATCATGCATTCATACAAGCAAAAACAAGCTTTCCTTTCTTTCACACATTTTTACAGATTGGGGTAAATGTGAAATGATTATTAATACGAATAATGCATAAACCATTTACAATGTGCTACAGCAGTTGACAGCAGAGGGAGAACATGCATATTTACTCTTATCATTTATCAATTATAAAACTATAAAAACAATTATAAAAAGAGAATATTCTATATTAAGTTATCAGTCGCTATGATATTGGCAACGCTCGTAACTTGACATAATTCTGAAATGCATTGATTGAAAGTTACAGCATTGACGCAAGTGTCTGGGCAGAGCGTCCTTCGGGATGCTAAAGCTAAAGTAGCCAGGGCAGTAAAGGGACATTTTATACGTGTACTTACCGTGAATGTACCAGGTTCGGTAACGTCCTGATGAAGGCCAGACCTGGAAATTTTAATGCCATGTTAAAACTTGAAACAGTATCACTTTAAAGAAATTAATACGAATATTGGTTGAAAATTGTAGCAGTTTTCTCACCGCGTCCCGTCAACGAGGTCGCCATTTTTCTTTTTGCGACACTAATATTATATTTACGGTAGGCATGTTTACAATGCTTGAAAAAAATAATAATTATAAAAAATACTGTAATTGCAACACATTATTCTGTATTCGGATTATTAAGGAATACTTTTTGGTTAAATTCACAAAAATCTTGAAAACCCTATTAATTTTGACCTGGGTCAGACACCGTACTCAGCACCGGTAGAATTACGACAGAAATGTTTTGTATACGGCAGTCAATGTGGGTCCTACGTTATGGGACGGAACATGTGAGATGCTCTGCCAGTTTTTGTCCCGTTTAACCTAAAAACCTCCAACTGGGACAAGATGCACCAGCGCTGCCTGCCCGCCGCTCCGAACTGGTACTGCTCCCGGTGCAGCGATGTTAACGAAGCGGGTTTGTTCGGGTTCGGAGCCAAAAACACAATTTATCTAGTTCAGGTGTCTGCCTCCAGTTGCAAAGTCACAGGTAGGCTTACTATGGTGGAGAATGATACAGTCAATTTAATATATTTTAGTTATATTATAGACTTTAAGCAAGGTAACATTTTAGACTTGTAGTAATACCAGCCAAGAGATTTCAACCTGAGCCTACTTACAAACTAGCAAAGTTTGTGTTACTGTACTGCCTTGTTATGATTTCTGCAAGTTATGTATTAGTTATTATAATTTGCCAAGCGCAGTTGTATTATTTTAACTTAAGTTATTAACTCTATGATTACTACTTACTTAAGTGTAGACCAAGTGGCATGTAGTATGTGAAGAGGTGATTTACAAATGAATACATTGGAGAGAAATGAAGAATTCAATGGAGAGAAAAGATAGGGGTACCAAGAATAGCGCTAGGTGGAAAAGTATATATATATTTATTTATTTAATCATCGGCAGATTACATGTTGTCACTGTTGTTTACTACTGGCTTATTGAGAGAGATCAGTTGATTCATATTTAATAACAGGGTGCAACTAACTCATTTTGGGAAGTACTTGCACTTGTACTTAAGATAAGATAAGACTTTATTGATCTCACACAGGAGAAATTTACTTGCCACAGTAGCTCCAGGCAGGGATAGTTTGAACAAGAAAGAAAAAGTGCATGCCGGCAAGAATGGAATAAAATAAATAATAATAAAAATTAAAGCCGCAAGCGGCGTTGGTCGGGACCTCGCACCTGCGTTTGTTCGTCTTACTGAGACGCACAGCCATACCAAATTTCGTGTGCCTGGCACAATTATCTCACTTCCTGTTGGGCGTGGCCATGACATTGTAGATACCCTGTCAGGGTCTAACAGACCCTGTCAGACCCTGTCAGACCCTGTCAGACTCTGTTAGACCCTGTCAGACCCTGCATGTGGCCTACATGCTGAGGCCTACATGAACCTTCGATGTTTGTCCCCACATTGCTGCTTGCAGCTATATCAGACCAAAGGTACAAAGATCAATGTACCTTTGATCAGGGCGTTGCCTAGCAACAAATACCTCCCATTCATAACTCATCACTCCCATTCAATAAATACCTAACTTTATTGATCCGCCGTGTCGTCATATTACCGCCTATTTGAAAATCCTTCGCAATTTAACATCTCCAACGTCTTAAGATTATGTTCACCAAAATTTAAGCCTATCTGAGGTACGGTGTAGGAGAAGTGTTTCAAATTCCATACCTAACTTTATCGATCCGCCGTATCATCATATTACCGCCTATTTGAAAATCCTTCGCAATTTAACATCTCCAACGTCTTAAGATTATGCTTACCAAAATTTATGCCCATCTGAGGTACGGTCTAGGAGACCCCCCACTGGGGGTCCCCCAGTGGGGGGTCTCCCAGGGACCCCCAGGTCCCCCAGGGACGAGACTTTGTGTGGTCGTACTGGCAGCACTTTGTGATGCCCGTGCAAAGTTTCGTTTGTTTTGAAGCATGGGAACATGCTCAAAATTGCCCCAGCGTGTATGAACAAGAATAATAATACGGAAACAAAGCAACAACAATAGGGACCTTCGTCCCCCTTCGGGCTCGGTCCCTAATAATTAAAGCCGCAAGCGGCGTTGGTCGGGACCTCGCACCTGCGTTTGTTCGTCTTACTGAGACGCACAGCCATACCAAATTTCGTGTGCCTGGCACAATTATCTCACTTCCTGTTGGGCGTGGCCATGACATTGTAGATACCCTGTCAGAACAGACCCTGTCAGACCCTGTCAGACCCTGTCAGACCCTGCATGTGGCCTACATGCTGAGGCCTACATGAACCTTCGATGCTTGTCCCCACATTGCTGCTTGCAGCTATATCAGATCAAAGGTACAAAGATCAAAGACCTTTGATCAGGGCGTTGCCTAGCAACAAATACCTCCCATTCATAACTCATCACTCCCATTCAATAAATACCTAACTTTATCGATCCGCTGTGTCGTCATATTACCGCCTATTTGAAAATCCTTCGCAATTTAACATCTCCAACGTCTTAAGATTATGTTCACCAAAATTTAAGCCTATCTGAGGTACGGTGTAGAAGTGTTTCAAATTCCATACCTAATTTTATCGATCCGCCGTATCGTCATATTACCGCCTATTTGAAAATCCTTCACAATTTAACATCTCCAACGTCTTAAGATTATGCTTACCAAAATTTATGCCCATCTGAGGTACGGTCTAGGAGACCCCCCACTGGGGGTCCCCCAGTGACCCCCAGTGGGGGTCACTGGGGGACGAGACTTTGTGTGGTCGTACTGGCAGCACTTTGTGATGCCCGTGCAAAGTTTCGTTTGTTTTGAAGCATGGGAACATGCTCAAAATTGCCCCAGCGTGTATGAACAAGAATAATAATAATTAAAGCCGCAAGCGGCGTTGGTCGGGACCTCGCACCTGCGTTTGTTCGTCTTACTGAGACGCACAGCCATACCAAATTTCGTGTGCCTGGCACAATTATCTCACTTCCTGTTGGGCGTGGCCATGACATTGTAGATACCCTGTCAGGGTCTAACAGACCCTGTCAGACCCTGTCAGACTCTGTTAGACCCTGTCAGACCCTGCATGTGGCCTACATGCTGAGGCCTACATGAACCTTCGATGCTTGTCCCCACATTGCTGCTTGCAGCTATATCAGACCAAAGGTACAAAGATCAATGTACCTTTGATCAGGGCGTTGCCTAGCAACAAATACCTCCCATTCATAACTCATCACTCCCATTCAATAAATACCTAACTTTATTGATCCGCCGTGTCGTCATATTACCGCCTATTTGAAAATCCTTCGCAATTTAACATCTCCAACGTCTTAAGATTATGTTCACCAAAATTTAAGCCCATCTGAGGTACGGTGTAGGAGAAGTGTTTCAAATTCCATACCTAACTTTATCGATCCGCCGTATCGTCATATTACCGCCTATTTGAAAATCCTTCGCAATTTAACATCTCCAACGTCTTAAGATTATGCTTACCAAAATTTATGCCCATCTGAGGTACGGTCTAGGAGACCCCCCACTGGGGGTCCCCCAGTGGGGGGTCTCCCAGGGACCCCCAGGTCCCCCAGGGACGAGACTTTGTGTGGTCGTACTGGCAGCACTTTGTGATGCCCGTGCAAAGTTTTGTTTGTTTTGAAGCATGGGAACATGCTCAAAATTGCCCCAGCGTGTATGAACAAGAATAATAATACGGAAACAAAGCAACAACAATAGGGACCTTCGTCCCCCTTCGGGCTCGGTCCCTAATAAGTAATAATAATAATAATATAAAACTTGTACTTGTACACAGATGATATGCCTTTGATTTGCAAGTGCCATTCTGTTGAATTTACATTGTTCTTGTATGGTTCTCTCCTTTTATTTGTAGGTGAGCTGGTGGGCCACAAAGACTTGGTGTCCAGCTTCAGCTTCTGTCAGCACTCAGGTCAGAGCCACATCTGCGTCAGCTCCTCCTGCGATGGGACCGTCCGATTCTGGGACACAGAAACTAAAAGCCTTATCAAGGAAATCACAGCTCATCAGGTCAAACAAACACAAAACAATGAATGATTACTATAGTCACCATTTGCAATATGTGAAAAGCTTTTGGATACTTTTAGTAATTAGCAGTTTTATTTTTGTCCTTTTTATATTTTGAGATCAGACAAGGCTGTGTCCATGCCAAGTACGGTTGGACCTGCTGAGTACATGGATGGGAGACTCCTGGGAATACCAAGCGCTTCTATAATTTAAAAGTGCATGTTGTTGTGTCCTTACCCCCGTTGCCTCGTGTGAATGTGGTGTGTGTGTGTGTGTAAGTGAGTGTTGGTGGTGGTCAGAGGGAGGCCTTTTTTTTTTTTAGTTTTAGCAATTTACCTCTAGCGAGTATGTAGTGAATGAATAATACAACTTAAAGTGCTTTGGGTTTATATAAATTTAATGTCATATTTTCATTCCTTTCGTTCAAGTTATTATCCCAGAAAACGAACGGGATCCAGAGTAGTTTTTAAAAGACAGAGTAATGCATAATATAAGCATTTTAAAAGTTCAGAGATAATTTAATGTTATCTTCTTGTTTGTTCAGAACCCTGTGTCAGCGGTGCACTGGTCTCATGTGGATAAAAATCTGGTAGTTTCCGGAGATGAGAAAGGAGTGGTCGTTTGTCACTGGTTCAACACCGGGGACAGCAGCAGCTTCTTCCCTGAACCTCGAACCATCTTCTGCCTGAGCTGCTCCCCTCACACCTGGAGCCATGTGGCAGTCGGGTAAGAAGAACATCACTGTTATGTATGTGAAGGACATTGTTGACAGTGCGTCCCATAAATCCAGCAGTATGTCTTTAAAAGTTAATTATAACATGTTGAATTAAATAGATTATTAAAAGAAATGCCTAAAGATACAAGACAATTAATTCGACTCAATAAAATTATAATTGCAGGCTAAGGGCTACTTTATCAACTTTATTCACTGTGATAAGGACTTGATGATGTTTTTAAAGGTACAAAGATGGGATGATTGTGCTGATTGACGTGAGTAAAAAAGGTGAAGTTATCCATCGTTTGAGAGGACACGATGATGAGATCCACTCTCTGTCCTGGAGCCCAGAGCCAGGAGAGGGTGCCCTCTATGGCCGAATTGAGGACAGTGAAGGTAAATAAACCAATTGTTCCAATTCTAACCTGTTTTAATGAATATCTTGTTTCAATGCTAGCTTCAATAGCATGAAGAACACATTTCTTCATGTTATCTTTATTCTTTGATGTAAAGGTAGAAACAAAGAACGGCTTTCACCTTTAAGTGGCATCAACACACATTTGCTGATAATAATGTATCTATATGTATTATGTTTTACAGCAGGTGTTTGGGGAGAGGGCTGTTTGCTGGCTTCAGGAAGTAGAGACCAGACTCTGAGGATTTGGAGCACTGACAGAGGCAAAAGTACAAACCGCAAATTAATACTATCTTTTGATCAGAGAAAACTTTAATATTTAATATATTATATTTAATAATGTTTTTATTTTCAGGTGTGATGACATTGAAGCTGCCGTACCTGAAGAAAAGGGGGTCAGTGATGGATCCTGGAGTAAAAGAGCGACTGTGGCTCAATGTCCACTGGCCCAAAGGACGAAGAATGCAAGTCATATCCAGCTGTTTTAGGTAAGACTGTACTGTTGCTGTACTTGGTTAAAGAGATTCTTGGTCAACTAAAGACTTGTTCTGCTGATTGATTACTGGACTAAAAAGAGGGAGTGGCAAAAGCTCTCAAATCTATTGCGTATCTGTATGTATCTGACCATACCTCACTCAAAAGAATACATCTGCATGGGAGCAATGGAGTTTTTTAAACACAGATTAAACTTCATGTGTTCTGCCAAAAGAAAATACAAAATTTTCAGCTAACTCACTCAACTCATTTCCCCTTTCTGCTATTGTCTCATAAAAACTGTTATTATCCAAAGAAAATTATTAGTTGGCTAATACACATTTTGGTTTCCATCAACCAGTTAATCGCCTAAACCACTAAAGTCCCGCAATCCTAATAGTGTCATTATTTACAAAAAAACAATGTCTTTTCTCATCTAGGCCTTAGTTGCTCGGTTATGCCATATTGATTTTGTAAGGTGATCACATATTTGGACTGATTGATTTGGTAGGAATATCTAATTGGCATTTTTCTGACAAGCATTGCGATTAGATTTATGATTTATGTCTTAATACAAGGATTCTATTCAAAGTTCACCTTTTAAACACAAAGAATTGTCAAAAAAAAAAAAAAAAAAAAATCAAATATGAACTGACAAACTAATACAAGAATCACATTTCAGAACATGTTTGTACAGATCTAGACTACAGGGTTAGCATTTTTTATGGACATATTGTAGGATATTTTGTTGTGTATGGAGGAAATGATTAATTGCAGCCTTTGCAATTTGCTGACTGTGTCCATTCAAATTGCTATTTCAGTAAATATGATTACTGTTGATCTTACAACCCGATCACAGATTAGAGCAATGTGCATGGACGTTAAACTCTATAGGAGGACCAATGTGATTACTCTCTGATCTATTTCCTCCGCAAACTGAGGAGAGCTGGAGCCTCCCCACCCATCATGACCACCTTCTACTGAGGCACCATTGAGAGCGTCCTGACCAGCTGCATCACTGTGTGGTACGGGAGCTGCATTGAACAGAACAGGAAAGCCCTGCAGCGCATAGTGAATGCAGCTGGGAGGATCGCTGGTGTCTCTCTCCCCTCCCTCCTAGACATTTTTAACACCCGGCTCACCCGCAGAGCGTCCAGCATTGTGGGTGACCCGAGCCACCCCTCACACAGCCTATTCAGCCTCCTGCCCTCGGGGAGAAGGTACCGGAATCTCCGGGCCCACTCCACCAGACTGTCAAACAGCTTCATCCACCAGGCTGTCAGGAGGCTGAACTCTCACCTGAACTCTCACCTCACCCGTCTCCCACCCCCCACCCCCCATATTGGCATAACCTGTATTCCATATAAAGACATATCACTCTAGACACTTTAAAAAACTGCTGCTAAGGACTACTGTTGCACTGTTGCACATTTAAATTTACTACTGGAATTTTACTCCCGTTGTACTGTTGTTCACTACTGTTATTGCACATTATTACTACTGGAATTTTTACTACTGTTGTTTACTCCTGTTATTGCACTAGAATTACTACTGTTGCACATTTATTTTATCTTAACTCCAATGCACATTCTATTGAACATTACCATTTCACTGCTGTATCTTCCATTGCACATTTTTGATGCACACTGCACACTTTGGAAATCTGTATATAGGTATTTATTTATTATGTTACACTGCTTTAAGATTTTAGATCTTAGACTTTAGTTTAACCTTAGATCTCTGTCTTAGATAGTTTTTGTTGTGTTTTGTCTTCATATTGTATCTTGTACACTGTCTTTTTGCACTACCTGGCCAGAGAGAAACAAAATTTCGATTCACTGTATGTTGAACACATATGGCAGAATTGACAATAAAGCTGACTTTGAATCTTTTGAATCTTTGATCTGTTGGTTTATCCATTTATTCAGTTCTAGTTCTAGTCTACAATGTAACTTGTTTTTTGTGTGTTTTAGTGGTGAGTTGCTGCTGTGGGACTTGCTGAAATCAGGGAAACAGAAGTGGAGTTTGTTTGGATCGAGTTCAGACGGACAAAACCACAACAGAATTGTCTTCAACACGAGCTCCGTCCAAACTCAGGAACAACAGTTGCTCCTCTCCACCTCCATGGACAGAGAGGTATTTACAACAGATTAGAATAATTTTGGTGCCCTACACCACCACAAGAGATTTTATTTTTTGAAGATTGAACAGTAAAACTACACATAAAATGTGTGTTTTTGAAGAATACAATTATATAATGTACATTTAAATCTTTAGCTCCTTACCCCTGTATTTGCTTATATTTTTACCCATGGCTACTGATATCTCTGGTTCATACTTTGCCGGAATGTTCCACAGTGTGGCATTTATCTTGCATTTAATCACTCACAGGCATTTTTATTGCTTAAGAACACCTTAACCTGTAACTGGTATTGTCAAATACTTATGGAGATGGATAAGTGAAATACTTTATTGTGGTGGTGGATACTCCAGAAAGGTTATAATGTCTAAATCTATAGAGTTTTAAATTAATTATTTGAAAGATTTCTCGATTTCTATCTGGATTATAAAAATGTTTTCGTCCTCTTGTCTCCAGATAAAGTGCTGGGACATGTGCTCTCTTGAGCTGTGCTGGACCCTTCCTTCTCTGGGAGGCTTTGTCTACTCCCTCTGCTTCTCTCCTCTGGGGTCTGGGACTCTGGCTCTTGGAGTTGGAGACAGCATGATCCGAGTCTGGCACACACAGAGCTCCAAATTGTACGACACACGCTGCTTCTGGCAGGGAATCAAGTCCAAAGTCACAGCGGTGAGCGATGCGTAAATACTGAGGCTGCAACGATTAATAATCGGCAACCATCAGCTAATATACAATACAATATGCACGACAATATGAAAGACAATATGAAAATCTGAATTGTTATCTGAATTTGTTGACTATTAAATGAACAAAACTGCTCTGTTGCACTGGTCAGTGGTAGAGCTCCCAGTTCTCTTTCTCAGTCTTTCTGTAACTTTAGTAACATTTTAATATTCTTTGTTTTTTACAGTTGGCCTGGCATCCAGAGAAAGAGGGGACACTGGCATTTGGTACAGACGATGGAAAAGTTGGACTCTATGGTGTCTTCTCCAATAAGTAAAAACACATTTTATTAACATTTGAGAGATATTACTCACACAATGCCTTTTAAACTGTTATGTGTCAGGATTAAATATATCCCTAAATACAGTGGTAAATCATTCTGTCTTTTTCGTTAGGCCTCCTGAGATTTCAAGCTCTTATCACAAAAAAACTGTTTACACTTTGGCCTGGGGTCCACCTGTCCCACCGCTGGTGTTTGGTAAGATGTGCTCATTCAATACAAAACACATATAACTTATACTATGCAACTTATTTGTTCTTGATAATGATAATGTATTTAAAGCTGCACTGTGTAACTTTTCTGGTGGGTGATCTGCCACCTGCTGGTCTGGAAATGTCCCTTCTTTGGCTGAAATTTTCCAATTTATCCATAAATATCTTAAAAACATGCATTCATACTCCTGGTATCCTTGTCACTATGAAGAGGAGTTAAATGTCATACTGATCATTCCAGGCAAAAGCAATAGTATCTTCATCAGCAGGTGGTGGACCAATCCACCAGAAAAATTATAGAGGGAGGGGGTTACATTGGCTATTCTGTCTGGTATTTGTATCCAGTGATGCCAGTAAAAGCCAGTTACATTAGGCCAATTATTCCTCTTTTGTATTCCCATTGTTTCACCCTGCTGATGTGAATGAATCCTCCCTTGACCTCTGTCTAAGTTTTGGTTTTGTTATAGGATCCTCAAAGGGAAAGTCTGCCTTCAGTTTGTACAGCTGCGCAGGAGAGGGCACCATTCTTCAGCATGACCCACACCAACTCAGTGGAGAAGCGTTCAACATTGACAAACTCATCAAAAACACCAATAATATTCAGGTGAGCCGGTGGCCGGTTAGGGGTGTATTTATGTAGGGTAAGAGGACACATTTGTTAATTTCTTGAATCATAATTTGTGTGGTGGTTGGACTTTAAAGGTGCACTGTGTAACTTTTGTGGTGGAGGGCATGCCATCTGCTTGTCTTCAAGGAGCTTAAAATATTATACCGTATGGCATTGAACTTAACCCCATGTAGGCGAGCAATAACCGTGAAAAGATACTGGTCAGATCTGTGGAGAGGCGACCCAGCTTACTGTAAGACAACACAATGCACCTAAATTAAAATGAGTTTAAATATTGACAGTGAAAGCAGATGGTTGGTGGCTGGTGTGTACATTGTGATATTCTTTAGCCATGCTTATTGACAGAAATGTATAACTGATATATTTCAACATTTGGTTATTGGATTTATTTCATTTTATACACAGTCCTAAAACAATAGGATGATTTATAAATGCCTATGTTATGTTGCACAGGTCTGCTTTATTGGAACTTAAGTGGTGGGAAAAAAAATGAATTGCTTTTTATTTGCAAGTATAAACAGTTCAATGTAACTTCAGTGTTAATTGTAAAATTGGTAAATCGGTTGGTAAATATAGAAAATATTATTGTGTTTCTCTTTCTCAACAGCATAAAATGTCTCCTCACACAGACCTAAGTTGGAAACCAGATGGAAAAGTTGTGGCTATTGGCAACGAGGATGGGTGAGAATCAATACAATTTGTTTGGGATCGTTTTGTCACACCTTTTCAGAATTTACAGTTAAACTAATATTACACCAACAGAGATTTTAAGACTCTAAAAACTATTGATGCAGTTGTACTATTTTCTCATGATTGAACACTTAATGCATGACTCGCATGTCAATTTGATTTAGATATGTTTTAGGTCAAAACCAAATGTTTCCTCTGTTATTATTTATGGTAATAATCAATACAGATACCATTTTATTCAATTACATGCCATGTGTTACCAATTATATGCATTTATTTTTTAAACTTTCGATCCCAAGCTCTATTAGACTCCTACTATGCATAACATTTAAAGGCTTCACTAACTCCTTGACTGTCTTGCTGCAGTTGTATAGATGTGTATGAAGCCCCCAGTCTGAGGCTCCTGTGCAGTGTCCAGCAGCACCATAAGATCATAAACTGTTTGCGCTGGCACCATGGCCTTCACAGCCCCGAGCTCAGCGGTCTGCTCGCCTCCGGGTCCAGCAACGCCGTTGTCTACATCCACGACCTCAAACAAGTACTGGGTGAGACGAAGGGCTGCCAATAGCATTGTAAATCAGATACTAATTGATACTAAAACTAGTATCGAAACTAGATACTCATTTGAGCAAGTATCAATACTTTAAAAATCAATACATTCACAGGACAGAAATGAACCTTTCCTGAATAACTTTAGAATGATCTTGAGTTGTATCAGAATAAGTAAACTACATAGAATAGTATACAGTACGTCAAAAATAAACTTTTTTTCTCAATTTCAATATGACCTCATTAGTTTGAATCTGACATTGAAAGTGTTATATCTGAAGATGTATTGTATGTAGTTTTTTATATGCGTAAACATGCAAATGCTTGTGTGTTCCCGCCGTAAATTACGTTCATTTTTCTTTCCCTGTTTAAATTATTTTATTAAATGTTCTGTGTATTTTCAGACTCCCCCGGGGACAGTGCGGTGGTGATCTCAGAACCCTTTCGCAGACTGAGCGGACACACAGCCAAAATCACCGGAATGTCATGGAGCCATCACCATGACGACCGACTGGTGACCGTGAGCTACGATGGCACTGCCCAGGTCTGTAAATGCCTTCAAACCAGTGGAGCAATGACAGGGGAAAATAATCATATTGGCTATCTACCAAAATACTACCAGCACATATCCCTCCCCACCAGGGGGGGGCAGACTTGAGACCATTGTTACACCCCATTTGCAAAAGCAGTAAATCTGTGATCTGGCGCGGCGAGAGCCGGAGCTGGTTGCAACGCGCTCCCTTATTTTCCAACTTTTTTCCTGCTCTTACCTGCTTGTTTGTTTGCACACTTTGAAGATTATGTGTATAAGGCTAAGTGCTTCAGAAATGCGATGTTTCTGCTCCATTTCAACCTCTATTTTCTCTGGATTTTAACTTTTTCACCGTTGCTATGTGCGTTGCTATGTGCGTGAGGACACGTGCCCCCATTGTTTACACAAGGGATTAGCTGTTAGCGCTGCGCGGCGCAGTTGTGCTCCCCCGAGACCGCCATGACATCCCGGAGGAGCTGCTACGGAGGACGCGCAGAGGCAGACGTGCTGGACGCAAACTCCGGGAAAGGAAAGGACGCTGCAGACCTGTGCTTCCCTCTGTCATCGTGGGAAACGTGCGGTCTATTTCGAACAAGACGGACGAATTAGCGGCGCTTGCACGGTATCAGCGGGAATACAGAGACTACAGCGTTATGGTTTTCACGGAGTCCTGGTTACCCCGCAAATCCCGGACTCAGCTGTTGCCATGGACAACTTTCACCTGCTGCGAGCGGACAGGACGGCAGACAGTGGGAAGAAAAAAGGAGGTGGCCTGGCTGTGTTTGTAAATGAGAAGTGGTGCAAACCTGGACACTGTACAGTTAAGGAGCAGCTGTGTAACAAGGACGTGAAGTTGCTTGCCATTAGCTTACGGCCCTACTATCTGCCCCGAGAATTCTCACATGTGATTCTGATCGCTGTGTATGTTCCTCCCTCTGCTAATGCTGAGACAGCATGTGACACACTGCACTCCTGTACGAGCACACTCCAAACTAAGCATCCACAGGCTCTCTTCCTGATTTCTGGAGACTTCAACCATGCATCTCCTGCAACTGTTCTGCCTACATACACCCAGTATGTCACCTGCCCCACAAGAGACAATAAAATATTGGATTTATTTTTTGCCAACGTCAAGGAGGCTTATTCTAAATCCCCACTGCCTCCCCTGGGTAGAGCTGACCACAATATTGTCCATCTGCGGCCTGTGTATCAGCCCATTGTGCACAGACACCCTGTGGTGCCCCGTGTGGTGAAGAAGTGGACTGCTGAGAGTGAGGAGGCTCTGAGAGACTGCTTTGACACCACAGTGTGGACAGAGCTCTGTGACCCCCATGGAGAGGATATTAATGCAGTGACAGAATGCATCACGGACTACATAAATTTTTGTTTTGAAAACATCGTTCCCTCCCAAACGGTGCGGTGTTTTTCAAACAATAAACCATGGATTAACCCTGACATAAAGGCTCTGCTGAAGGAGAAGAAGAGAGCTTTTAGGTCAGGGACCAAGGAGGAGCTGAAGGCTGCACAGAAGAGGCTGAGGAGAGAAATCAGGATGAGCCAGGCCAGCCATAAGAGGAAGATGGAGCGACAGCTACAGGAGAGGAACATCCAGGGGTGTGGAGAAGTCTCAAGACCATCTCAGGCTTCAAAGCACCTCCTGCCCAGACGGAGGGGACCTGCAGTGGGTGAATGACCTCAATGCTCACTTCAGGAGATTTGATCAATCACCCGGCACCCCTCCTCCCCCACCCAGCTGCCAGCTCCCACCTCCCCAGCTGGACAATGGGGAACTCCTGCTCCTCTTCACACCTTTACCTCTGCTCCACAGCCCTCCACCACACATGGACTCACCCATCCCCCAGCCTGCCACTGTCATTCTCTGCAGCCCAGGTGAGACAGGAGCTCAAGAAGATTAGACCGAGGAAGGCAGCAGGACCAGACGGCATCAACTCCAGGCTCCTTAAGTCCTGTGCAGACGAGCTGTGCGGAGTTGTGGAGCATGTCTTCAACATGAGCCTTAAGCTGAGGGTGGTGCCACAACTCTGGAAGACCTCCTGTGTGGTACCAGTGCCTAAGACACCGCACGCTAAAGACCTCAGCAGCTTCAGGCCGGTGGCTCTAACATCCTACCTGATGAAGACACTGGAGAGACTGGTCCTTGGCCACCTCCGCTCCACCGTGAGCTCAGCGATGGACCCGCTGCAGTTTGCGTACCAGCCTGGCATCGGAGTGGAGGATGCCGTCATCTACCTGCTGCATCGCACCACTGTCTCACCTGGAGAACCCCGGCAGCACTGTGAGGATTCTCTTCTTTGACTTCTCCAGTGCTTTCAACACCATCCAGCCACTGCTCCTTAGGGACAAACTGGAGACTGCCGGTGTGGACTGTGACCTGGCAGACTGGATCCTGGACTACCTCACAAACCAGCCCCAGTTTGTGAGAGCCAAGAACTGTGTGTCTGACCTCCTGACCTGCAGTGTGGTGGCGCCCCAGGGCACTGTCCTCGCGCCCTTTCTTTTCACCCTCTACACTGCAGACTTCAGACACAACACGGACAGCTGTGTCCTGCAGAAGTTCTCTGATGACTCTGCCATCATTGGTCTCATCAAGGATGACGATGATGGGGAGTACGGGGGACTAATACAGGACTTTGTGGACTGGAGTCAGCGGAACCACCTCATCATCAATGCAGGGAAGACCAAGGAGATGGTGGTGGACTTCCGCAGACGCCACTCTACTGCCCCCTCAGTGAACATCCAAGGAAGGGACATTGAGAGAGTGGACTCTTACAAGTACCTGGATGTTCATCTGAACAATAAGCTGGACTGGACTCATAACACAGACGCACTGTACAGGAAGGGCCAGAGTCGGCTCTATCTCCTGAGGAGACTCAGGTCTTTTGGAGTGAGAGGGCCACTCCTGAAGACCTTCTATGACTCTGTGGTGGCATCAGCCATCCTGTACGGTGTGGTCTGCTGGAGCAGCAGCATCACAGAGAGGGAGAAGAGGCTGGACAAGGTCATCAAGAAGTCCAGCTCTGTCCTGGGCTGTCCTCTGGACTCAGTGCAGAAGGTGGGGGACAAGAGGGTCCTGGCTAAGGTCACCTCTATGCTGGACCATGAGTCTCACCCCCTGCAGGACGCTCTGTCTGCTCTGGAGAGCAGCATCAGTGACAGACTGATTCACCCTCGCTGTGTGAAGGAGAGGTTTCGCAGGTCTTTCCTTCCTGCTGCTGTCAGACTGTACAACGAACACTGTTAACATGTCATTCAACTTATCTGCACTTACAAATATTCAACTATAATCCAGAGTCTATTTTTTAGGTCTAGGTTTAAATTATCCTAGGCCATTATTTATTTATTTATTTATTATATTGTTCTGTTGCATGTTACTTTTTTGTGCTGTTCTTGATCTGTGCGTTGCAACACTGGAATTTCCCCACTGTGGGACTAATAAAGGCATATTTTATCTTATCTTAAAGACCGTTACAAACCCCTCCTCCGCCCAGCCTTTGATAAATCTGACCATAGCGCCATCTTGCTGTTGCCTGCGTACAAACAAAGGCTGAAACTGGAAAAAAACGGTTCCCAGACAAATACACAAATGGAGCAGTATGTCTGATGAGGTGCTACAGGACTGCTTTGAAACAACAGACTGGCAGGTGTTTGCAGACGCAGCGGATGGTGACGTTAATGCGTACACAGACTCTGTCTTAGGCTACATAGGGAAGTGCATTGAGGACACGGTGCCCAAAATCTCCATCTGCACTTACCCAAATCAGAAACCCTGGGCGGGACCGGAGGTGCATGCTAAACTGAAAGCTCGCACCGCCGCCTTCAACTCAGGAGACCCCGAAGCCTACAAAGCAGCCAAATACGACCTCAGAAAGACCATCAGGACTGCCCAGAGGGACTACAGGGAGAGAGTGGAGTCTGCCCAGCAGAGCAATGACCCGAGATGGGTGTGGCTTGGGCTACACTGCATCACTGACTACAAGGGGAGGAGCGGGCCCGTGGAACTGTCCAGCGCATCATTTCCGGACGAACTCAACACCTTCTACGCCTGGTTTGATGCAGATAACATCACGCCTGTCACCAGACCCCATGTGGACAGTGAGGACGCTGTACTTTGTATAGACACTGCTACAGTGAGACGGGCGTTCAACAGAGTGAATCCCCCGCAAGAGAGTGAATCCCCACACCAGGACCCGAAGGCATCCCCGGACGGGTGCTGAGGGCTTGTGCTGACCAACTCGCCGGGGTGTTCACCAACATCTTCAACCTGTCTCTGAGCCAGTCTATCGTGCCCACCATCTTCAAGACCTCCACTGTAGTCCCCATCCCAAAGACCCCCACTGCATCCTGTCCTAATGACTATCGGTCCATAGCACTCACATCTGTCATCATGAAGTGCTTTGAACTAATCCTTAAGAGACACATCTGTGACTCCCTCCCCGACACCCTGGACCCCCTGCAGTTTGCATATAGAGCAAAGAGGTCTACAGACGACGCTATTGCTCTAGCAGTCCACACCTCTCTCAGTCATCTGGAGAGAGGAAACACATATGTGAGAATGCTCTTCATCGACTACAGCTCGGCATTCAATACCATAATCCCCTCCAAACTGGTCTCTAAGCTCACCGCCCTGGGCCTGGGGACGTCCATCTACTGCTGGATATGGGACTTCCTCACCAACAGGCCACAGGCAGTGAGGATCGGCAGCCACGTCTCCTCCAGACGTGTCCTCAGCACTGGGGCACCCCAGGGCTGTGTTCTCAGCCCTCTCCTGTACTCCCTGTTCACCTACGACTGTACCGCCAGGCACAGCTCCAACACCATCCTCAAGTTTGCTGACGACACCACCATCCTAGGCCTCATCACCAACAACGATGAGAGCGCCTACAGAGACGAGGTGAAATCACTGACCAGCTGGTGTCAGGAAAATAACCTCTCTCTGAATGTCAGCAAAACTAAGGAAATGATCGTGGACTTCAGGAGACAGTGTGTAGACCAGCATCCCCCCATCTCCATTAACAACGCTGAGGTGGAGCAGGTCAGCAGTTTTAAGTTCCTTGGGGTACACATCACTGAGGATCTGTCCTGGACACTACATACAGACACTGTGGTTAAGAAAGCCCGACAAAGACTCTACTTCCTGAGGAAGTTGAGGAAGTTTGGTATGAACACGAGCATCCTCACAAACTTCAACAGGTGCACCATCGAGAGCCTGCTGACGGGCTGCATCACAGTGTGGTATGGGAACTGCACCGCTCAGAGCCGCAAAGCACTACAGAGGGTGGTGCGAGCAGCAGAGGACATCACTGGCAGCAGTCTCCCCTCCATCCAGGACATTTACCACAGCAGGGGTCTGCGTAAGGCACGCAGCATCACTAAGGACCATACTCATCCGGCACAAGGACTCTTCCGTCTGCTACCCTCTGGTAGACGATACAGGAGCCTGCCAGCACGCACAAAAAGACTCAAAGACAACTATTACCCCCAAGCTGTCAGACTACTGAACTCTGGATAATACTCTAAATAATACTGAACTCTCAATAATACTGCACTAAACTACCTTTCATTATGCATAATTATGTTTACTGCTGCTGCTCTGTATGAATATATCATGTTTGTCACTACCTCACTGTAAATTACTGTTACCTGTGCAATATTTATACCATACTATGTGCAATATGAAATCAACATGCAACACCCATACCACACCATATTATGTGCTATCTGTGAAATACTTACACCTTATTTGATCTTTGATTTAATCCTACCTGCACCTTGTACATTGTACCTTGTATTTTTTTATTACATTTTATTACATATTTTATTATATTGCTTACTTCTTCCCCTGCACTTTTGCAACACTTTTTTTTACCATGTACTATTATTGCATGTTATTAGTACTTCTTGACTATCTTAGCGAGTCAACGGTTCTACTGATCCTAAGCATTTCATTGCATTGTTGACCTTGTGTTGATTCTGCATATGACAAATAAACAATCTTGAATCTTGAATCTATTGAAAAACAGTCAATCAAAAATACAGCTTTGAGTAAGTTAATAATGATTGATCACTGTTATAACATGGTTAAAGCTCATTAAATTCAAGTTTACATAATATGACCCCATATCTTTACAAACCCTGAGAGCAGCTCTTCCTCCTGTACGTTGTAGGTGTGGGATGTCCTGCAGGAGGCGCCGGTGTGTAACTACCGTGGTCACCATGGAAACCTGCTGTGTGTACACTGGTCTCCTCTGGATCCTGACGTGGTTTGGACCGGAGGAAAAGACTTCACTGTTCACGAGTGGAGAGTGTCCACACAAGAGTTCGATAAGCCCCCCAAAGGTGAAAAACAACGCAGCAAATATCAGGCTTTATCCTAAAATTGTGCATTTAATCAAACTTTTATCAAGATCCAGTGGTTTCAAAACATCATTGATGAACTTTGAGAGGTCTTAGTCAACCAATGCTTTTATTAGTCGTTGTTTTCACAATAGAAGAAGAAAGAAGACCGGGGTGATGTAGCTGTAGTTTTTTGAGTGGGGCATGAGTTTAATATGAGTTTGAACATATGAATACATGTTTTAGTTGATTAATTGATGCACAAAGCCCCAGTCTTATGTCTTAAGTTGCCCAAGAATTTCTACAGTCGACTACAGCCCTTTTTGCCATATTGCCAAACCCTACTATTGTATTTACTGCGAGCTAAATTTAAGCTTTGAAGAAACCATTAACTGCATCAATGAAGGATGGAGGACACAACTAAACCAAGACATAACCAGGACAAAGTGTGTATGCTAGTAGTATTAAAGATACAACATGAAACTTTTCTGATAGATTATACACCACCTGTTTGTCTTATGCAAATTGTATTGCTTTGCCCAGAATACTCCACACTATGGCATTACACTTGTATATGTTGGTTTTACTCAGTGCTTTTCTGGATTACTAAACCATTCTTCGCCTAATGGCATCATCTGCTTGTCTCCACAGAAATAGGTTTTCATCCCATACTGTAAAGTATGAGGTATGAGTTTGAGGCAAAACAATAACATCCATTTGATTACTTTTTAAGAATGATAAAAGGAGAAGTTCAATTTGTCAACTGGACAAAGTATGTTTGGTTGAAAACATTTCGCCGCTCATCCGAGAGGCTTCGTCAGCTCTAATAAGAATACTGGCCTCTCGGATGAGCGGCGAAATGTTTTCAACCAAACATACTTTGTCCAGTTGACAAATTGAACTTCTCCTTTTATCATGCATTCTACCTGGACGACTGAGGGACTTTTCACGCACTTTTTAAGAATGAAGAAAGTGTGCGCTGGATCAATGTACTTAATTTCCCTATCATGATACTGGAATAGATACTAACTTGTTCAGTGTCTGTTTAGGGAAGAAAATGGTTGAGCTCAAGGAGAAAAAGAAGAAAAGCAAAGCCAAGAAGCCATCAGCAGGTGGCACTGTTGTCAATGGAGAGAAGGCTTTTTCAACAGCAGGGGCTTTATCTGAAGAAGAGGACGTCGAGACCAGCTCCACAAACAGCTCATTGCCTCCAATAGGTAAATACAATAAAATAAATACAAATTCAATTTAAATTCAAATGTCTGACGATAAGAATTTGTATTTTTCAGTTCACAACGAAAGCCAGAGAAAACCTCCTCCTGCTGTGAAGACTAAAGACAGGCCAGGTAAAGGAGAAAATAAGTTATTTCATACTAGCCTTGCCGGCAAGATTCATTTCTCGAGAGTTTTAGGTAGGTAAATTAGATATGTAAACACATAATATAAAATATGTACAGAAAACATTAATTAATCCATCTAAAATAATGCATAAACACATTGTGAAATGAGTAATTATTATTAATGATGTTACTTTTTGCCCAGAGGTGAGTGTGTCTTCCATGAAAAAGAAAAAGCTTCGTTCGATGCTTCCTCTGAGCACGTCCATGGACCATCGGCCTAAAGACGAGCAGCTCCAGGACTGCATCACTCTGGCTTCAGTCACACACAGTGGTGGGTAGGATTGTTACATTTACTTGAGTAACTTAAAACTATTTTACTACTCACGGTATTAAGGACACAATACTTTTACTCCTAAAATAAAAGTACAATATTTTTACAATGTAACAGTTACTCTCATTGTGAGTAAGGGTGCGATCACACTTGCACAAACTTGCCACATCGAAACTGGGACAAAAAGGGGTCAAACCTTGCCTGGAAGAATCCATGACTCATCGCTGTACCAGCGGTGAGTCTGGTAACACTTGGTCCAGAATGCGCTGCGGTTGCGCGTAGACAGACAGCTAAGTGAACCAATCAGAGATTGCGCCATCTTGATTCAAAACTGAGGAGGAACTTCCGCTGCCTAAGAGGGACGTTGCGGGCAAAGGCAGGTGCACTGACGTCACCATCTTTGAACGAATCAGAATCGCGGAGTCCGTTGTTAACCGGAGGAGCGAGGGTGGAGCGAGGGTGTCCAAATGGTATCGCGCTGTAGCAAATACAGAGAGATATCATTTGGCTGGCCAGGTAAGGTCAAACCCAGATCTAAAACAGAAACAGAATGGACTCAAACCAAATATACATTATTACACAAACCAGTCCTAATTATTTTTGTGGACCACCATTTGGTACTTCATCTCTAGTAACCATATTTAATACCAAACCAAAGTAATTGGTATTGATATAAATATTGTGATACTGGCTCCAATATTGTTCAGTATCAGATTGATCGGTATTGCACTGCTCTAATTTTTTGTGATTTGTCTGTTGCAGCGCCCCCTGTAGGCTGCATCCCAGGACAAGGGGATCATGTCCATTTGGGTTTATTCTCAGATCGAAAGGCTTTGCACCGAATGTTTGAGGCAGAAGGTAATTTTTACTTTTCTTTTCTTGTATATTTTAATATTTAAGTAAAACCCTAGTACAACTTTGAATGTCCTCTCCTAAACAACAATATGAATGGACCAAAGTTAACAGTTAACCCAGGTTTAGTTGTAGCTGCTGAACTGTAGGAGCACACGATGTATACAACTGCTTTAAATGTATGTGTCTTCAGAGGAGGCCCATCTCGAGGCAGGACACTTTGAATCTGTTGTTTACCTGCGACTGTGGAGTGGTGACCTGCAGGGGGCGCTACAGCTGGCCACAGAGAAAGGGGAGCTCAATGACCATCTGCTTTCTCTGGCTCCAATGGGTACGTACAAGAACCTGGATGGAGCAAAACTGTTGAATACTAGATTTATCTTTATTTTTTAATTTTTTTAAACCATGTTATTACGTTTCCACATCAAAATTTGATCTGATCTATGTTATAATGTTTCCTCATCAAAAACATACCTGGAGTTGTCTCATTCACATATGTTTAATACACAATCCCTGCATATTTATGCTGAGTTCTTCTCTCAGATAGAAAACACTGTGTTCCACCTTGTGATGTCATGTGGTGATACAGGAAGTGCTCTGCTGTGTTTTTAAACTCCATTCACATTCATGGAATTGCCAATTTGTATTGAAGAAAAGGTAAAAGGTAGATGATAACTTGTAAACTACCACTTCACGACTGGAGGAACAGAGCATTTTGAGCTTTGGAGACGTTTCAAACGTGGGAATAAAACAAAACACAACTCCAGGTATGTTTTTGAGGAGATAACAAAATTTGAACATGGCTTAAAGCTCACACAAGTCAATTTTGCATAATATAGGACCTTTAACTGGAGCTGTACCTATAACTATAACTCAAATTCCAATGCAGTTGTTTTTGATAGTTCAGTTGAGTTCAGTTATTTGTAATGTGGCACTAAAGGTTTCAGATTGTAGATTTGGTTTTCTCACTGTTTCTCTGTCCCTCAGCTGGATTCTGTGTGTGGAGCGCAGCCGTGGACTCTTATGTCAAACAGTTGTGTCTCCAGGAGCAGTTTGTCAAAGCAGCGTCTCATTTACTGTCCATGAACAAAGTGCACGAAGCCATAGATCTTCTCAGATCTCACAAACTCTACAGGTCAGTCACATCATGTAACATTTACGAAGCTTATCTTTCATGGTATGGCATGGTTATAGTCGAATGATTCACTGCATTTTTTCCCTATTTCCCCATTATTTAAAGGGCCCATATTATTTTCGCATCTGTGTTACGCTATGTCACTACCTGGAGTTGTAATTTGTCAGCAGCCAAGTTTGTTTCATCCCGTTAGAGACACATTGTATAAACAGCTCTTGCAGAGCAAATAAGTCTGCTGTGTACCTGGAGTGTTTTATTGTCTTGATTTTTTTTTTTTTTTTACTGTGAAATGAAAAACAGAACTGCTTTGTTTTAAATGGTTTTCAGTAGTTAAGTTATTCATCACTTACCCTGTGAATTCTGAGCATTGTAGTAATTCACAGCAAAAAGTTCATAAGCACTTTTCACAGCTCTCAGACCAGTGCAGAGTTTTAGCACACAACTGGCATGCTAACACACTCTTCCTAATTATTGGAAATAAAAAGCTTATTAAATATAGATAGCACGGGAGCTACTTATGTAACATACCTATACTGGGGCAGGACAGATTTTGCTCAAATACATGGGAACAAATTGGGTACAGTGCCTGAATTTACCACTATATTTGAATCATTTTACATCCCTACATGTTTACAATATTTTCTGTTTTGTTTGTTCTCAGAGAGGCCATTGCTCTGGTGAAGGCCCGGCTGCCTCAGGACGACCCAGTTCTGAAGGAGCTGTACCAGAGCTGGGCTGCGGTGCTGGAGAAAGACGGACACTTCTCTGCCGCCGCCAAGTGGTGAGACAGAAAGATTATACAACATTTCACCATTATAGTTGGTTTCATTATCTTTTC
The DNA here is from genome assembly GCA_036785185.1 of Paratrypauchen microcephalus. Classification (NCBI taxonomy): domain Eukaryota; kingdom Metazoa; phylum Chordata; class Actinopteri; order Gobiiformes; family Gobiidae; genus Paratrypauchen; species Paratrypauchen microcephalus. The sequence goes on from JAVJIX010000137.1 coordinate 331,989, forward strand.
TTTTTGGTAATTAGTAGTTTTAGGAAGTACTGTTGAAACAAATTAATTAATGCTCTGTTACTGAAGTTGGATTGTGATGTGAGTTTTTATTTTAACACAATCTGACCAGAAAGAGCTGACTTAGCTGGAACTAGAACAGGTGAGCTGATTTGTGCTGTTAAAGGGACAATGTGTAAGATTTTTACCCGTTAATTACTGAAATTGAAGATACCCATTCAAAAATACATTGTTTTCCAAGCCTTTTCACTTCCATCATGAAATCAAAGTATTCTTTTGGACTTCGATATAGTCACATAAAAGGGGGATCTTCCCCATGCAGAGGCAGCCATTTTGAATACGAGAGCCGCAGAAGGACATTTGGGCTCCGCCTTCGGCAAGGCTCGTGGTTTTGGGTAAACAACACAAGCATGCTGCCGAATCAGACATGTTTTGGACTAAATTGTTTTACTGGATTTTATTTGCTGGATCCTTACGGACAAATTGAGAGCAAGTGTATGGTGAAATACAGAGTTTGACCTGTGCAAAGCATTCTAAGGTAAGCTAACCTCGTTTTGTGCTTTTCCGTATAAAAGCCCCATGTGCTCGGGGAGTGATTGTTTTGCAGGGAAATGAATTGCATAGTCAAAAAGAGGAGACTGTAAGGTTTCATTTGATGTGTAGAGTGTCATGGTACATGATCGGGAATGTGTGTTTTCATGAGGAAAAAAAAAAAAACGGGACCGCATTTTTTTTATACAGTAGCGGCGCGCGGCTCGTGCGCGCGCCCGGGTGACCCTCGAGGTCTGCCGTAGCTAAAACAGAAAGTGCAATAGCACCATTCACCTATGCGCCACGAATCCTACACACTGGGGCTTTAAACAAGTCCCTCACACTTAAAATTACAGTCACAATCTAGCTTGCATTAGCCAACTGTTAGTCACTCTCACCTTTTTTGTTGAAATATAAATAGGACCATGAACGCTCATATTGATCACAGGCTCCTGAAAATCCATTTTATATTTTTTCTTGAGTTTACAGACAATCGTAAACCATCATGGTAATTGGTGAACATTCTGCCAATGCACATATGTAGAACACCTCCCAGCGTGATGTTACTGCAATGTAATTTACAGACGTGGACAGAATTGGTGGTACCCCTCTGGTAATGAAAGAAAAATCAACAATGGTCACTAATGGTCACTATTTACAATGGTAAATAAAAATTTACTGGGAAATAACCAATGAAAATCAGACAAGCATGTAAAAGGTAAAGGCAATAAGACCATCTCCAAGTAGCTTGATGTTCCTGTGACTACAGTTGCACATGTTATTCAGAAGTTTAAGTTCCACAGGACTGTAGCCAACCTCCCTGGACCTGGCCACAAGGAGGAACATTTATGACAAATTGAAGAGATGGACAATACGAATGGTAACCAAAAAGCCCAGGACAGTCTCCAAAAAAAGGGCAAGGTACATTAGAGTCAGATCACACCAACCATCACTGTTTGAGCCAAAGTGGACTTCATGTGAGGACACCACTGTTGAAAGCAAATCATAAAAAAGTGAGACTACAATTTGCCACAATTCATATTGACAAGCCGCAAAGCTTCTGGGAGAATGTCCTTTGGACAGATGAGACAAAACTGGAGCTCTTTGGCAAGGCACATCAGCTCTATTTTCACAGACACAAAAATGAAGCATACCAAGAGAAAAACACTATCCCTACTGTGAAGCATGGAGGAGGCTTGGTTATGTTCATGGGCTGTTTTCTTGCAGCCTGGAGAAGACACCCTTCAAACCTCATGTGGAGTGGGTCAAAATACCTGTTGACCAGTGCAGAAGTCTCTGACAGTTGCAGAAATCATTTGATTGCAGTGATTTCCTCAAAATGTTGAGCAACAAAATATTAAGTACCATCATTTTTGTCCAGGCCAGTTTTCAAATGATTCTCTTGAACCACAGTTGAAAAGCAATGTTTGATTTTCACTGGACTATTTTCAGTACATTTGTATTTATTATTGCTTTTGTCAGTTTCAAGTTATTTCTGTGACCTTTGTTGATTTTTCTTTCATTGCCAGAGGGATTGTCCATGTCTGTATATTATATAGTTGTTTTAGAGCGATATTGCAGTTTACAATGAACACATTTTTAATAAGTCACATTTTTATTATTTTTAGAAATGGAGTGTTAAAAATACACTATACCCATGATTTTAAGGAGTTGACAAATCTAGACCAGTTATTTATAAAAGGGAGCTCTAAACCTGCCACAGCCCATAACGAGACTAGATGAACTACATTTTATTTTGTTTGAAGCAAAGGGTGCAGCTGCTTTACCACAACTCTGAGTTCTGAATCATCTGCTTGTATTTGGGTATTTCATAATGGCTCTCTTAAGGTACCTACAGTTTAGCGAATGAAAAAGTAAATTGTATCAACTGGACACAAGTTTTAAAGTGAGGACATTTTGCTGCTCATCCAAGTGACTTTTTCAGTTCTGGCCAGATTGCAGAATTTGTTTGCTATGGCTCATACCTGGACGAAGGATTACACTAACTGCAGTGTGTTCTATTGGCTTTTATATTCAATGTTGTCATCAACCTTCCCTGGGGGTGTGATGCTAACTGAAAGCACTACTGTTACAGTGTACGTAAAGTTACAGTCAACATTTCGCTAGCATTAGCCAACAGTTTTTCAGTTAGTCCCTCTTACCTTTTTGTTGAAAGTCACACTTAAACAGGACCATGTTCTTAAAACTTTTTTTTTTCTGGGCTTGCTAATGTGTGCATTGTGTCACCATGGTAACTGCTGAACATTCTGCCAATAGAGATGCATGAAGAACACCCCTAGCGTCCCTCTCTCATATGAGGACAAGAGGCAGCTCATAAATTATACTGTGTCTTCATTGAAAACATTCCAAAGGAAAATGCACAAATGTTGAACTTTATATTTATTTATATCAGTAATGAGACCAACTCCATTAGATTTATCCAGCAACTGTTAAGAAATAAGAAATCTCCAAAATGAAAATCCATACATGATTAAAATTGGCGATTAGGTTTAGGCTCTCAAAATCCCAAACCAAAAATTGTATGGAAAAAAAATGTGGAAAAAACAAGCAACAAATCGATGTATTCTGTTTTTGTCAGTATAACCCACACCTACTTGGTCTTTGCTTAACTATGGGAGGCATCTGGGTTCCTCATGGCATTCACCTCCTCTTATTGTGCTTTGGTCTTCTGCTTCTGACAAAACGAATCAGCCATTTCCTTAAGAGTGCTGTTCACAACAAGATTATCCTTTGTTGACTTCCTTCCACAGATGGGGCAGTTTTCTGTCTTGTTTTGTGCCCAGTATTTCTGCAGACAGCTGAAACAGAAGCTGTGGTCGCAACTCAGAGTCACAGGATCCTTAAATGTATCCAGACACAGCTTACAAGTCAAGAGATCTTCAAAAAATTCAGTCATTTTGTCAGTTTTTCCTGGTTTTTATAGGAAAAAAGGCTTGCTGTTAGTCAATCCCAGTGCAGTGTGGTGTGAGCTAAAAATGATCTTCCTAGTCTCTGCCCTTCCCACGTCACAGAAAAGAAGTTGTTTACTCACTCCAGCAGAGGTCGCTGTTGGCTTTAGATTTTACACATTTTGTCACTGATGCATAGGACCATCTTCAAAAGGGATCTCCAGTAGTTTTGCAGTCATTAAAAGTTGCATGGAGGATTTTTTGTTTTTGTTTCAAATTATCAATGATTACCACTTATCACTATAGAGATGCAGCAGCCTTGTAATTATGATGACCAAAAAAAGAAAATCAACTGTGGATGTAGTGGGGCCAGATAAATATTAGCCAATAGATAACAACCTCTCGCTGTTTACTCAACCAACACATTGGTTCTTAGCGTTTTTTTTCCTAACTGTAGCTTCCTCGCAGTTTGCACAAAGTTTGTTGCGATGGCAGACAAGAATCCACTACCAGTTAGCTGCAAAAGAAAGTCTGTTTTTGAGGTTGCTGAAAGAAGAAAAGGGGACAAGGAGATTCCGCCTAGTGTTGGCGTGCACTGCAACAGAGGGTCTAGACTGAGGTGTTGGTCGGAAAAGGACTTCTGGACAGGAAACTTCTGCTTATCATTTGAAAACGTACAGTATAGTCACAGCAGGAATAGTAATTCTGAACACGCACTGGCTGCAAACAAGCAGTGTAAGTGTAAGGAGGAGGCAGGAGGAGGCATTTCTACTTTGGGAGCTGCGTGTGTGTGGGGGGTTCACGCATGTGCAACATTTGAAAAAGGACAAACAGTTGCTGGATTTCTCATTCCTTGGAAAATCCTCTATACAACCTTAAAGATGTTGTGTAATACAGGCTCTTTAACATACAACTCCAATAGCATCGTTATAACATGTCTTAAAGCTCACAAGAGTCAATTTTCAATCATATAGGACCTTTTTAAAATGGTTATGAATCTCCTTAAAATTAATATTACATTAAAGTTATATCTCTGCATTACTTAATGTGTTTAGGTTTAGACCTGGACGATTTACTGTTTATTTCTGGAGGAGTCCACATTTCATTTTAGCATGAGTGACCCAAACATTTTCTGATTTACAGCTGTAGATAATTTCTGTTGTGTTGTTCAAAACTAATAATATTTTAAATTAAACTAATCTTTTGTGTTTCTATAAGTTATCTTGCAGCTGATTCCAGTTTCGATGCTGCTAAAGTGATCTCCAGGAAGAACGAGGCGTCTTCTCTCCGAGCGGCGGCGGATATGGCTCAAATCTGCGGAGAGGAGGCTCTGTCCCAGTCTCTGTCTCTGAGATGTGCCAAAGAACTGTCCCAGGCTCAGGACTGGAGCAGTGTTCAGGAAGTCTTACAAAACCAGGATGCTCTGCTGGTCAGTCCAAACCATAAACTTTATAAAAAAGTGGACTAAGCAAGTGTGACATCCCCCATAGCGTCCAGCGCCTCTCAAATGAAGCGGTTACAGGAGCAAATTTTTGAGCCAGGCTCTATATTGTGAATAGGATTTTTTTGTAACAGACAAAATGGCAAAATAAAACCCCCCAGATCATGTAGAGTAGGTTAAAGGTCCCATGGCATGAAATTTTCACTTTCTGAGGTTTTTGAACGTTAATGTGAGCTCCCCTACCCTGTTTAGCCCCCCTTCCCCCTCCTCATGGCTAAAAGTTGCGAAATGTGTAAATTGAGCATTTGTGACCCTTTTCCGCGCGTTTGAAAAAAAAGACAGCCCAAACGGGCAATTCTGAACAAGGGAAATTTCTGACGTCACACTCAGGGAAAAATGCAAATGCAGTTCCACCCCCCGTCTGGATGTCTACCCACCGTCTCTGGAAATACGCCCAGAGAGTTTGGACCGCAAATGAGCTACGCAATGCGAGATGTTTTTTTTTTGTATTTGCCTGGAGGCACGTGAGAGTGTTTCCAGGCTCGGATGTCCTTTATCCGAGCCTCTGAACCTCTGAAACAGCAGTGGTTTAATTTTATTTTCTGTGGAAATGTGTTTATTTTTCAATGGAAATCGTCTCATATCTTCCTCCGCGCATAAACGCGGAAGTGGGTGACAGCGCACATCGCACCGCTAAAGAGGAACTGCACTGGCCTGTCTCCGTCCTCATTTGCATTCAAGCAACAACTCCCATAATAAAGTGTTTGAGAGAGATATTTATGACTCTGACTGTGTTCACAAGGCTTTCTCATGCACTGAGTCTTGATTTTGAAGAAGGATTCATTTACAGTATTAGGGAACCATTAAGGCGCCATATAAAAGCATCAAGAAGTACCATGTCATGGGATCTTTAATACAAACATTTTAGGACCAAAATGACGAGGCTCACAGCAGCAGTTATAGTAAGTCTATGGTCTAAACTAAAGTCTCGTAAACATGACTGAGGGATGTCTTAACTTTGGGTTTACATGACAACTGGACTAGTGCTGGGCAAATTCATCTTTATCTTGACTGTAATTTCATTAGTCTAGTGAAATTTTAAAATTTCAATACTAAGAAATGGACTCTGTACTCAAAACCGACTTGAGTCTTTTTAACAGATGAAATAGTACCTCGTATTTGAATAATCCACTGCTAGTGAAGAAAATGTATAGGTATTAAGTTTCTTTGTGCTGAGACATTGAACTTTGTTTTCTGGATGCCTGATAATTACAAATATCAAGCTGTCAGGCCTGTGATGATAATTACTATATCGACGTATTGTTCAATGCATTTTAGATGGAACAATCATTTTCTTATTTTTTCACACTATGATTAGATTTGAGCTGTAGAGGGTAATGTCTCAATATAGATACAAACTAAATTGTTAAATTCTGCTGTTCATTTGTTGCAGCTCATGTTTTAATGGTATCTAGAAAGGTTTTTACATGGATTATATTGTTTTCTTGTCATTCGAAACACACCTAATGACTTAAAGGCAAATTCTTCCTTTTGTTTTCTTTTCACAGGTTCACAGGCTTCACTTCTCTTTGACTGAGTTTTTGTCCCAGTTTCTGTCCGAATCTGGAGTCTTACCTGCATCGTCTGTAGTGTGCAGTGGTGTATGGGAGACAGCAGACAAAAACATCTCCTTTATAAAACGAGTGGAGCAAGTTTGGGATGAAAAGTTTGGAGTTTTGCGCACATCTGAAGGACCTCATAGTGTTAAAAGTTTACTACAAGAACTGAAGTCTGTAGAGGGCCCACAACCAACGGCAAATGTTCCACTAAAACAGGTATAGTTTTAAATAATATACAAGAATGAGAACTTCACACATCCATTTCTTAAAGGAGGAAATTTAGAAATCAATTTCAAAATTTCTTGAAGGAGCAGCCCCAGAACATTTGAGAGAAAAAAAGTAGCAAAATGTAAGATTTATTAGGACATTATGCCCCTGTCTTACTTGCAAAATGTAAGATGTATTAGAACATTATGTCTTACTTGCAAAATGTAAGACGGGGTGTGGGATTTTTTTCTCGGTTTTAAAAAATCCCACATTTGATACCACAAGGGTGGAAAAAAAAATACTTGCAATGTAATTTTCAGCACATAATAATAGTGCTTTCTTTAAAGGTCATAATACACAAAATCGACTCTTGTGAGCTTTGAGCCATGTTGGAATGTTGTCATCGCCTCAGAAACATGCCTAGAGTTGTGTTTGTTTCATTTCCACATGCATGAGTAATACTTTATTATTAGTCTGTGTATATCTCCAGAGCTCAAAATGCTATGTTTCACCTTGTGATGTAATTTAGTTAACAGGTACCTTTTACATTTTGTTCAGTATAGTTTAGCATTTCCAGAGCTGGAATTGTCCGAGTGATTCTAGTGAAGATGTATGAAGTTTAAAAACACAGTGGAGTACTTCCTGTATTACCACGATACCACGAGGTGGAATCGAGTGTTTTCTGTTTGAGAGAAGAACACAGCCTATATTTGGAAAGTTTGTGTGTTAAACATGTGGGTGAAACAAAACACAATTCTGGATATGTTTGTGATGAGGAAACAACAGTATAACATAGATCAGAAAATGGCATATGGGTCTGTTTAAATAAGAGTATACATAAATATTTTTTTTTTTACATGGCTTTTCCTCATTCATTTATACGACATGATTAAACCCATGTTCTTTTACACTCTGCAGGTTGTATTGTCATCTTCTCTGCACCTCACTCGAGCCTTTCTGTGTTTCCTGTCTGAGGAAGAGGAGCAGACAATGAAGGAGCTGTGGTGGGCTGTGTCCTGGGCCAAAGACAGTGGGCACTTCTCAGTGTTTTCACAGCTCTGCCATCTGCTGTTTCCTGGTGGTACTGCTATTTTTGCTTTTTCCTTTTGATTGGTGTGAAACTGTCACTTATAATCACAGCATATATTATTTTAAATTAAGTACTAATTTGAGAATCATCAGAATTTATCATTACACACTTTAAAGCCAGGTACAAGATTAAAATCAGTCTATGATTCTCCACCTAAAATTATATTTTTTCCCTTTTTGTTCAGGAGACATTGGCATTTTTTCAAGTCAGAAGTCTTTTGAAGAACCATCTGCCGCTGCCTTAAGTTTACAGTCATTCATCCTCTACCTCCAAATGTATGAGCTCTGGTGGAGCAGCTCTTTGCCAAACGTAAACTCGAATGCTCAGACTGAAGATGATGGGACAAAAGAAGAACAGCAGGATGGGTCTGGCGCAGATTTGGGACTGGAGGTGTTACTGTGTGAGTCGACGGCTGTTGCTCAGTCTGTGCAGAGGTCTGTGAGTGAGATCCAGGACAAACTGAGCGCTCTGGTGGTGAAGCATCAGATCCAGGGACAGGATGGGGCACAAAATGGAGTCACTACAGCAACACACAGACAAGAAGAAGCAAATGGGTGAGAGGATTAACTATGTACCAATTTATGTTACACAAGATTTGGAATGTCGTGATTATATTGTGACGTAAATAATCTCAAGACCTTCAAAAACACATAATTTACTTAATTTTACTTCTAAAATGGTCAGTAAAGTTAACTTGACATAAACAGATACAAAACGTTTTGCATTTTGTCATTGGTGGTTTCCTGGTGTTCAGATGTCATTATTTTTATCCAATCCTAATTAAACACTGCAGGCCTATATTTTCATTTTAATTTATTAATATTAAATTGAGACTAAATCGTGCTGTATGTTTACATTTGATTATATTTTAACTTGCTGTTTTTATAGAGAGGAGACTGAAACGTTCCTATCTTTGTCCGTGAAGATGTCACAGTATCAGAAACAACTGTCAGAGCTGCCAGACTCTGTCAAGGTACAAAGCTGTTTCAAATATGGTGTAGTCCTATAACAAACAACTAAGTGACAATACTTGTCCAAAAAACTCTAAGAATTCTCACATAATAATCATTATCAATAACAAAACTACTCAGAAGAAAAACAAAACTCCTTTTGTAATAGTTTTAAAATGGTCTTGATATCAGAACGACAGAAATACAGTAGTAAGTAAAAACAAATGTTGTTATCAGAAAAAAAATATTGTTTTATCATTATCATTGTCAATTGGGTTCAGTATTTAACAACAAACTAGAGTATGGCATTTTAGAATTGTGCCAACAATATCCATGACAAAGTATTTTTGAAGTAGTTTATAATGTAAAGATATTTTTACTAAATGCCTTTTAAAAACATGCTTTCTTACTGTGAACAGGCACACCTACAGATCTGACAATGCAGTTGCTTGTCTTCATGGGGATATTTATTTAATGCCATACTTTGAAACATCCCAGGCATCTCAATGGAGACAAGCAAGTGGCAGACGTCCAGCTGAAGCATTACAAAGTGGACCTAAAATGATTATGATGGGACAAGAGCTCATGCCTCAAGATCTGATCAAAATTGTGTTTACATTTGGATTAGAGACAAAAAGGTTAAGTGCTGGCATACACCTCTCGAGAAGCTCTAAAAAGCAGTGCTATAATGACAACAGAAAGAGGAAAATAACAAAACTACAATGGTGAGCTCAAAATAGTGAACTGGATTACACAATTTAATTAGTTTAGTTGAGTATAAATTATGTCAAAATCTTGTCTCGTTCTTGTCTCTCATTTCATGTTTTGCAAATTGTTATTTTTAGGAGAAAAGACAATTTCCTAATCCTTTTGTTGACTTCTCTCAGGGCTTTCCTCGTCCAGATGTGCTCGAATGCTGCCTGGTGCTGCTTCATTTGGCTCGGTCTTCTTCGGTCGTCTCTGAGACTCTAAAACAGAAATCTACAGACCTGCTTCGAAGATTAGGGACGAGTTCATGTCATTGCAAAGCAGCTCAAAAACTCCTGTCAACTTAAACAAAAAATGCACAAACTGTTTATTATTTTACTACTACTTTTGAATGGCGTGTATCAGATTTTCTTTATAAAACATCCAAATAAATGTGTCTCATGGAGGCTATGTATGTATCTAACAATATGGCACTTGGGTATTGCGTGAAAAGTCCGTCAGTCGTCCAGGTAGAATCCATGATAAAAGGAGAAGTTCAATTTGAACTTGAGCTGACGAAGCCTCTCGGATGAGCGGCGAAACGTTTTCAACCAAACAAACTTTGTCCAGTTGACAAATTGAACTTCTCCTTTTATCACTTGGGTATTGGCTATGAAATGTTGCACTTGGCATAATTTCAAATGGCCAAATGTTTAATATTATTTTTTTAAATGGCGTATTGTATTATTTACCAAATTACATTAAAATACTCTTGTCAATGAAAATGAATTAAATACTATGTTATAAGTTTTTAATTTCTATGCTGAAATCATCTTGTGATTCCTCTACTGTCAGTGGTGGAAAATAACAAAGTAACGCATTTGTGTCCACTGCATTTAGATCTGGACAGAACAGTAAAAAGCATGTTGAAGTGGCTGAGACTTTATTATTATTTTTTCCTCACATTTAATTTGAGTTTATGTCCCAACTTTGAGCAAGCCAAATACACAAAAATGAAATCAATTGAATCACTTAGTCAGCTACATTCTTTATCAAAATCACTACATTTCATCCTGTAATTGTTCTAAAAATCTCTACAAAAATACTTTTTAACATAGGCATATAGACAATAAGTAGCCTGTAGTCCTAACATTGTAAGTCCTAAGTTAAACTGTCTAAAGGTATCGATATAAAACCTGAGTACTTCAAAGTATGCGATAATATTCAGTAGACCTATCTCATGACTGCGTTGTCTCCACAGTTAAGCCGTATTATAACTAGCTATTCCCATTGGCCTGATGAAATACGTGACAAACGGCTTAACTATAGATTTCACGCATCCTAATAAAGATTATGACCGCGAAAATGTTTTGCTAACTTTTATAAATGATCGCAATAACGTTCGTGTTAATGGTAATGGCAGAAATGCGAATTGTTTGGGTAGCTAAAGAGCTACAGCGAGACTGACCCGCCACCGCAGTTGTGTTTACTACCACCAAAATCTGAGTTAATTAAAACAAAACGCTATATTCAAGAGCCAAGTTTAATGTACGTGTTTACTCTTTGACATCTCCTCTCACGATTTAAGCACAAAAAATTTACCACAAATCAGAGCTTAGACTAATTTGAAGCGAAATGTAGAAAAAAGTCGACGCCGAGTATCCTCCTAGACTGGGTATCAGGACGGTTTGGTGGATTATAATTAAAAATAAACATTACTGCGACTATTTAGATGTGTTCAATGGAAAGATGAGACTGTGCGCTAAATGTTGATGTATACATTGTATGGGTTAAAATGCAAACTTAGTGCATTTTTAACTTTAAAGTGGAAAGAGAAAACACAGAGCAGAGACGCAGGCGCTGAGCAGAGGGGGTTGAGTCTCTACGGTTCTCATGTGTGTTATAAGTCTCCTCCGCGCGCGCCCCGGACCTAGACTCGGATCTAACCCGAACACCCGAACCATGGCAGAGACCGCTCCCGCACCGGCCCCCGCTCCGGCCAAAGCCAAGGCCCCCAGGAAGAAGGCCGCGGCCAAGAAGAAGGAGGGCCCCAGCCTCCAGAAGCTCATCACCATCGAGATCGCCGTTTCTAAGGAGCGCAAAGGCGTCTCCGTGGCCGCTCTGAAGAAGGCCCTGGCCGCAAAGGGCGTCGATGTGGTCAAGGCCAACAAGCGCATCAACACCGCCCTCAAGAAGCTGGTCACCTCCGGCGCCGTGAGCCAGACCAAGGGCACGGGCGCGTCCGGCTCCTTCAAACTGGCCAAGACCGAGGCCAAGCCTAAAACCGTCAAGAAGAAGGCCGCCGCCAAGCCCAAGAAGCCCGCGGCAAAGAAAGCGGCCAGCCCCAAGAAGAAGGTGGCCACAAAGAAACCCGCAGCAAAGAAGCCCAAGTCCCCGGCCAAGAAAGCAGCGGCCAAGAAGGCAGCGCCCAGGAAAACAGCGGCTAAGAAGCCTGCCAAGAGCCCCAAGAAAGCGGCGCCCAAGAAGCCTAAGGCGGTCAAGAAGACCCCCAAGAAGGCCGCCCCTAAGAAGGCTGCCGCGAAGAAGGCCAAGAAGTAAACTGACGCCACTCCCGCCACACAAAGGCTCTTTTAAGAGCCACCACTCTCACTAAAGAGCTCACCTCTGTACCGCTACAATTGTGTGCACCAGCCCACACTGCTTGTGGACGTGCTCCGGTACCTCACCAGACACACAACCCACTGCTCCCATTATTACCCAATACCGCAAACCACCTGCTGCTATATATAACACCACTATACCCAATCACTAACAAAACTAGAAATACGTATATGTGGGCGCAGAGGGCAGTGTGTGAGGGAGTGCGTGTGTGTGCTTATTTATACTATTGACACTTGCAGTTAAATTGTATCTTGATATGCGAGGACACGCAGAATTATTTTAAATATAAGAGTACACAGAATTGCGTCTGCACACGCACACTTAACACGTACATTTCTCCTATGTGAGATCAGTAAAGTCTTATCTTACACTTAAAATCTGATTCTTACTGGAGCTATCAGTGCGTGTGAGAATGCCCTGTAAACAGCAAAGTCGTGTGATTTCTTGCCTGTCATGCTCCGTCTCATTACTCACATGAGAGTTTGTGGTCTTTGCAAGTCCTTTATCTAATCTTACAGGTTCAGAAATCACATTTTGGTGGCGCGCGCGTGTAAACAAAGCCTCTGACCCCTGACAAAGGCTCGTTCCTCTGAGCGCGCGGGGACAGGGGCGGGGTTAAAGTTTGAACTCAGCGCGCGAGCCCCGCGCAGCCAATCAGCTTCGCCCTGGTTTCTATAAAAAGCCACAGCCTCCGCCAGAACCTCATACCGTTTTAGGTTTTCACTGAACTCCTAGAGCAAAGAAAATGGCCAGAACCAAGCAGACCGCTCGTAAATCCACCGGAGGAAAGGCTCCCAGGAAGCAGCTCGCCACCAAGGCTGCCCGTAAGAGCGCCCCGGCCACCGGCGGCGTCAAGAAGCCTCACCGTTACAGGCCCGGTACCGTGGCCCTCAGGGAGATCCGTCGTTACCAGAAATCCACCGAGCTGCTGATCCGCAAACTGCCCTTCCAGCGCCTGGTCAGGGAGATCGCCCAGGACTTCAAGACCGACCTGCGCTTCCAGAGCTCCGCCGTCATGGCCCTGCAGGAGGCCAGCGAGGCCTACCTGGTGGGTCTGTTCGAGGACACCAACCTGTGCGCCATCCACGCCAAGAGGGTCACCATCATGCCCAAGGACATCCAGCTGGCCCGCCGCATCCGCGGAGAGAGGGCTTAAGTCGACCCGTCACCGAACCGAACACAACGGCTCTTTTAAGAGCCACCTACACAAACCGAGAGTCACGCTTCATGCAGTCAATTTCAAAAGCCACTTTGTTTCAATTGGTCTTTGCACTTGCGATGCACTATTTTTACTTGCACACTGTAAGTGCATAGGCTCCCCAGCTCGAGACTCAAATGCGTCTCTCAACCTCCCCAGCCCCTTCACATGACTGATCATGAATACGGCTGTATACACCTGTTTAGGTGGAAATGTTCAAGTTCACATGGTTCAGAACTGGATGAGCCGCGAAACTTTAGACTTAGTTGACAAATTGAATCTCTCCTTTTAACATGGTTTCTACACACATGGTTTACGTTAATATTTTACGCACGCTTGCTGCTTATGATTTTCAGGTTGCTCGGCGCTCGCTCCGTTCGCCTGACCTGCGAGGTGTTTTCGGACACACTTTTCTCTCGATGTACTAAAAAGTTAATACCGATGAACACCAGTGAGTTGCACAAGGACGGGGCAGAGTGCTCGTGGCTCTGCCCTTGGTGGGATTTCACGAAGATAGGCCCGCTGTCGCAGGTTCACGCTCCTCTTTGACGCTTAGACCAGAAACGAACGTCCTTACATCATAATTGTCATCATTTATGAATACGGGTTTAATAATGTTACGGGTTTTAGTGACACAACACAATCAGTGGTCTTTGTCCCCTCGAAGAGCTACTGTAAATATGTTACAAGGTCTGAGGCCTCATCTTTACTGCATAAAGAAAGTACAAAAAATGTACTTTACTTTTGATCGTATCCGTATCAGTTTACCATTGCCTTTTATTGCTCGTTTTGGGCAAATATAAACGTGCTGCTGTCACGAGGCACTAAAAGGGCAGCTTTTGTGAACAGACGTTTCTTTATTTTCAAGATAAATGTGATTGTTGTGAAAAGCGCGCGCTCTGCGTTGGAGCTGCGCTAAAGCGAGCGTGTTCTCTTATTGGAGGATTCTCACTCCGACGGACCAATCAGCGGTCAGCACGGTCCTTATAACTCCAACCGCAGCGCTGCTTCGGCACAGTTGAATCTTCCTAGACTCAATACTCGCTCATAATGTCTGGACGTGGTAAAGGCGCCGGAAAAGCCAGAGCTAAGGCCAAGAGCCGCTCTTCCAGGGCCGGGCTGCAGTTCCCCGTGGGTCGTGTGCACAGGCTGCTCAGGAAGGGTAACTACGCTGAGCGCGTAGGAGCCGGAGCCCCCGTGTACCTGGCCGCGGTGCTCGAGTACCTGACCGCTGAGATCCTGGAGTTGGCCGGCAACGCCGCCAGGGACAACAAGAAGACTCGTATCATCCCCCGCCACCTGCAGCTGGCCGTCCGCAACGACGAGGAGCTCAACAAACTGCTCGGAGGAGTCACCATCGCCCAGGGTGGTGTGTTGCCCAACATCCAGGCCGTGCTCCTGCCCAAGAAAACCGAGAAGGCCAAGTAAACAGCCAGACCCTACCAACAACACAACGGCTCTTTTAAGAGCCACCCACTCGCTACAAAGGGCACGATATTCTCCATGTTAATGTACCACGTACAGTTAATGCCTCGGTCTCCTGTAGTCCCTCATTTCGAAAAATTACGCCAGTAATGACTTTGCTAGTTTGCACTTGAACGATGAAAATTGCTTTGTGACCTATAGCAGTGTTTCCTTGTTTGTTTTATTCTAGTTTGAGTTAAAGAAAAGAGAAAATGCCTAAGAATTACGGTTTACGTCAAATTAAGGAGATTAAATAAAAATGATTTTCATTTAGTAATCTATTGTGTCATGTTCTACTTTTGGAAAATTATGAGTGAGGGGGTACTCGAGGTATGACAAAAAGGCTCAGGGGGTACACAAGACAAAAAAAAAAAGGTTGGGAAACACTGACCTACAGTGTCCAGGTCATTTGTATATTAATGTGAAGTATCTAAAAACATAACGATTACCCCGCGTTATCAACAGCAATGCAACACGTGACACTTCAAAGTTAACCCCTTATATCTCTTTAATAAAGGCTTCGACAGTGGAAAAATGCATACCACACTCACATGGCTGATGTCCAAATCTTGACTGACTTCATCTCCAACTTGCATTAAAGAGATATTTACTTTACTCTGGGCTTATATGAAAGAGCCGCTCATATTAAAAGCAATAATACAAACGGAGTCCTGTGTATACTATATACAATTCGCTTTTTAAGAGAATAGTTCGCGTTGATTTGAACACAAATCTGCAATATGCGGAAATCTAATTCACTTTCAATCAGTCCTTATATTTCATTTAATACTAACATGTCTCCCACGAGTGAAACAAGAGAACACATTTGGCGTTCTTGAGGACAAAGGAGAGCGATGTGCGATTGGACCAATCAGATCTGAGGATCGGCGTAGCTGCTTTGCATAGGGCGGGTATAAATAAAGCGGACAGGCGCTCGCTTCGACATTCGTTCGTCTGATCTCAGGAGATCGCAACATGCCTGAACCAGCGAAAGCCGCGCCCAAGAAGGGCTCAAAGAAAGCCGTCACCAAGACCGCCGGCAAAGGCGGCAAGAAGAAGAGAAAGACCAGGAAGGAGAGCTACGCCATCTACGTGTACAAGGTGCTCAAGCAGGTGCACCCCGACACCGGCATCTCCTCCAAGGCCATGAGCATCATGAATTCCTTCGTCAACGACATTTTCGAGAGGATCGGCGGAGAGGCCTCCCGCCTGGCGCACTACAACAAGCGCTCCACCATCACCTCCAGGGAGATCCAGACCGCCGTGCGTCTCCTGCTCCCCGGAGAGCTGGCAAAGCACGCCGTGTCCGAGGGCACCAAGGCCGTCACCAAGTACACCAGCTCCAAGTAAACTGCCCTCTGCGCAGTCAACCTAAACAACGGTCCTTTTCAGGGCCACCCACGTCTAATGAAGAGCGCCTTCTCGTGCTTTTTTATCAGATACTTGTGGTTTGCAAGACTTGTAGTTTCACAAATACAAGAACTTGGGCTGCAAATGATAAATTCCAGAGGCCATATCCAACTTACTTTGAAGGGGCTGGATCAAAAAACTCATGCTATATACCCCAAAATGTTTGTGCAGAGAAACAAATGTATTACAGAAGGAAGTCCTTTTCATCTGAACTTTCTGATGGTCTTTTAAGAGCATTTGGAAAGAGGCAAATCTTCATTGGTGCCTGCTCTGGTGGGAAGGTGCTAGGCACCATAGTGTTTCTACTTATTCTTATTTTTATTTTTTTATTTTTTTTTCTACAAAGCCACACAACAACACACAGTGGGGTACATGTACAAAAAAAATGAATAAAAAAAATAAAAGATTAATAATAATAATAAATACAAAGTGCAAGTGTCCACAGTTAAATCATTTGACAACATTGTTATATTCTTTTTTCAGGAGTCCACTACAAATTCAACTGTTCTAGGATGGGTTTCCATACCTTCTGAAATTTTTGAGGACTGCCTGACACCTCATACCTCAGTCTCTCAATATGTAGTACTCCCGTTAATTCCCTGAGCCAAGCTTTAAATTGGGGTGGAGTTCCGGTTTCCACAGTTTTAAAATGCATCTCTTAGCTATCACCATGCCAGGAGCCACTACTGTAGTGACATCATGGCCCAGGTTTTCCAAAGTGTTGGAGAAGCCAAAAAGAGCAGTTTCAGGGTCGGGATCTATAATCACCTTGAGTGCGCGGGAAAACCATTTAAATATTGAGCACCAAAAACCTTGGAGCTTTGGGCATAACCAGAGTTGGTGTGCAAGCGTACTATTAATTGTTTTACATCTGTCACAGAGAGGTGATGTTTGAGGAAAAAAAATGGAAAAAATGTATTTAACTTTACTTAGCCTATGTATGGCTTTAAATTGTATCAGCTGCAATCTGGCATTAACAGGACAGTTATGGAGATCACTTAATGCTCGTTTCCATATGTCATCTTTGATTTTAATATTAAGATCCTCCTCCCATTTTGTTTAATTGTCATTGCAGGTTGAGCCATATTCTGTAAAAAAAAGTTTAACTAATGATGAGATTATACCCTTTGCTTCTGGTGGGCTCAATAAGATCTTGAACAGAGGGTTTTCTGCAGGAAGAGAGTCAAAGGTTGGGATGTTTTGTCTTACATAATTCCTTAACTGTAAGAATCTAAAAAAAAATGTGTTTTAGGCAATATATACTTCATTTGTAACTGATCAAATGAACAGAACTGTTTGTTTGTATACAAATCTTCTATGGATTTCACACCCTTATGACTCCATTCCAAGAAAACTCCATCTGTGAGTGAGGGCTGGAATGCATGGTTATGCCATATAGGAGCATGTACTGAGGTGTCTGGAAGTTCACAAAACCCTCTTATTTGGGACCAGATTTTCTGAGCGTTAAATAGAATAAAGTGTTCTCCTCTTCGAGAGGACATCGGCCTAGGTGATGAAAAAATAATTGCCCTCAGAGATGTTTTTGAAGCTAGATTATGTTCTATTGTTAACCAAGAGGGAATTTTGTTTGTTGGCCCTGGATCTTGAACAAATTGCCAGTATGTCATTACCCTCACATTGGCAGCCCAATAATAAAACAAATAAAACAAGGTAAGCCAAGGTAAGACAAGACCACCGCATTCCTTTGGTTTTTGGAGATGTTGTTTTGATATCCTGTGTGCCTTATAACCCCAGATAAAGGGTAAGATAACAGAATCAATAAGTTTAAAGTATGCTTTAGGGATGTAGATTGGAATATTCTGAAATAAATAGAGAAATCTTGACAAGGAGACCATTTTAATTGTATTTACCCGGCCAATCAGTGACAAAGGCAATGTCCTCCATTTTTCTATATTTTGTTTTAGGGCATTTAATCTCTCGATAAAGTTACATTTAAAAAGAGAGTATGGGTTTTTAGTGATCTTAATACCCAGATATTTAACAGTGTCTGAGATTTTAAACTGAGTTGATGCTACAAATGAGGGGTCCAAATCAGCTGTAAGTGTCATAATTTCACTCTTCCGCCAGTTTATGGTATATCCTGATAAACTGCCAAAAGTATTAATTAAGTCCAGTAAATGAGGGATGGATAGCTCAGGGTCTGACATAAAAATGGCAATGTCGTCCGCATAGAGCGATATCTTATGATCGACTCCCCCAATTGTTATGGGTCTGATCAGAGGACTTTCTCTAATGCTAATTGCTAACGGCTCAATGGCTAATGCAAATAACAATGGTGAGAGAGGACATCCCTGACGAGTCCCTCTTTCAAGTACAATGGGATGTGATCTGTCCTGATTAGTAACCACTGAAGCTATAGGTTTTTGATATGCCAAACGTGCCCAAGAGACAAAGGAATCACCCAGACCAAACCTATCCAAGACCTTAAACAGATACCCCCACTCCACTTCTTTTCAAGTCTTTTCGGCGTCCAAATATAGAATTGCTTGTTTTGAACATCTGGGAAACTTATAATATGTAATGTTTAACACCCTTCTAGTATTAAAAAATGAATACCTGTTAGGGATGAACCCAGATTGATCCTTATGCACAAGGAATTCAATACACTTACTTAACCTATTAGCAAGTATTTTAGTAAAAATCTTGTAGTCAAGCTTTAGCATAGATATTAGACGGTATGATACTGGAATCAATCAGGTTTTAATAGAAGGGCAATGTTTGCATTATATAGTGTGGGAGGGAGCATTTTTGCTTCAATGGAGTGTGACAGCATTCTGAGCAAGAGTGGGCATATTTGCCGAGCAAACTTTTTATAAAATTCTGCACCAAAGCCGTCCGGCCCACAGGTGTTTTCCCATTGGTAAATGACTTAATGGAGTCCATCACCTCATTTATGGTTATTGGCTGATTCAGGGCCTCACGTGAAGCATCATTCAATTTTGGAATGGGGACATCTTTAAGCCAAGAATCCACATCACCTCTTGCCTTTGAGCTATACAACTCTTTATAAAAATCCATAAAACATTTATTTATTGTCTTAGGAAGAATACTGATCTCTTCAGTGTTGGATTGAATCCTGTGTATTGCTTTACTATTCTGTTGTCCTCGAAGTTGGCGGGCTAGGAGTGTATGTGGTTTGTCCCCAAGCTCAAAATAGCGCAGACGGAGCCGTGACATCTGGTCGCTTACTTGTTTAGTCAAGATAGTATTGTATTCATACTTAAAATTAAGTATCTCCTGTAAAGTTTGATTATTACTGTTCTGGCGATAAAGTGTTTCCAACTGTGTTAACTTGTCATCAATTTCTCTCAACCGCGAGTTTCTTAACTTCCTTTGTAAGGCTTCATATGATATAATGTGTCCTCTCATAACCACCTTTAAAGTTTCCCATAGAATGGAGTCTGATGTCTCTGACGTATCATTAGTAAGTAAAAATTCCTCCGGTTTACTAGATAAATATTTGCAAAAATCAGCATCATTAAGTAACCGGCTGGTTAGCTATCACTGGCTGGTTAGCTCAACTGGTAAGTCACTGACTTTCCCCCCAGGAGTTGTGGGTTCAAATCCCCCCCGGGCAATGAGCTAACCACTGTGGGTCCTTGGGCAAGACCCTTCACGGTACTGCCCCCTGGGTGCCGAAAAAGATGGCTGCTCACTGCTCCTGAAACGGATGGGTCAAATGCAGAAGTCAAATTTCTCCTGTGTGTCATTGTGTGTGAGACCAATAAAGGCTTAATCTTAATCTTAAATATGGACGCAGCTTCCAGGTAGTGTCTTGTTTTGGTAGATTAAAATCAAGGACAATACTAGTCGGGGCATGATCCAAAATAACAATGTTATGATATTTACTGTCAATCACATTGGGTAGTAATTTAGCATATAATAAAAAGAAATCAATTTGTGAGTAAGAATTATGTAGTTTGGAGAAAAAAGAATACTCTCTATCCATTGGATGCTGTAAGCGCCAGATGTCCACTAAATTGGTTGAAGAAATAAGATTATTCAAAGTTACCATAGCGTTTGATGGTGCGGATTGTTTCCTAGAGGATCTGTCTAAATGCCAATCCAGAACCACATTATAATCCCAGCAATGATAATCGTAGTGCTCGTAAGATCTGGTAATTTGTCAAAGATTTTACGAAAAAAACCTGCATCATCAATATTCGGGCCGTAATTGTTGACCAGAGTAACATGCATAGAGTATAACCTCAGAAATCTGCCATTAATATTGCTAATTGTGTTAATATGGTCAAAAGGAATGTGTTTTTAATAACAATGGCTACTCCGCGTGCTTTGCTTGAAAAAGTTGACTGAACTATTTGCTCTCCCCAGCTGCACTGATCAGTTGGTCTAATATGAGTTTCTTGTAAAAAAGATACATCTGCACATAAAGATTTCAAATGACCTTGGCCCTTTTTATGTGATGACCCATACCCCTTACATTCCAACTAACCATAGTGACCCCTCTGCCCTTATTACTAACCGTTGTCAGGATGAAAAAATGTAATCATTATTCCCTGAGAAGTGGACAAATGAAATACCCCACAAACATACATAAAAAAATAAAAATAAAAATAGATGTACAAAACCCCTCCCCCCTCCCATCCCTACTTTCCCAAACAAAGTAGGGGAAAAAAAAAAAACACTTAACATACTCCTAAAGGGGGATTTTCACTTTTCTACCTACTAAACTATTAATAAAGAAAAAGAGAGCGAAAGAGAGACTACAAAAAAAAACACTAATCATACTGTGCTCCCTCCGATGAAATTAAGTTTCAAATAAAACACCAATTTATCATAGATATTACATCAGTTTATCATAGATGTTACCCATAAGGTGCTAACAAACAACTAAAGATTATGTAGATTGAACAGATCAAAACAGACACATTAAAGCAAAAATTATCATTCTTCTTCTTATAATTTTTTTTTTTTACTGAGTCTCCTGTAATAGTTAGCCCTCAGGATGTTTAATGAAGGTCTCAATGAGGGATTGAATAAGACCGCTAATGTCCAGCACTAAAGTCCTCTTCAGTCTTCCACCCCTGATGCTAGGTTGTCCACAAAAAGTCTCGCCTCCTCCGGTGTGTCTAACGTGGATGTCTCGTTGCCACGGGTAACCCGCAGGCGAGCTGGATAGAGGAATCCCGTGCGATAGCCGGCTGCTTTCAACTTATTCCGTGCATCCTCGAACAGTTGGCGACGTTTCACAATCTCGGCTGGAAAGTCCGGAAAAATATGAATACGTCGTCCCTGGTACAACAGAGAGTGTTCCATTGCCAGTCGCATTATCAGCTCTTTGGTGCGGCTGCTGTGGATACTAGCGATCAAAATACGAGGTCTATTGGCACCGGTAGCCTCCCGGCTGCCTAGCCTGTGTGCCTGGTCCACTTCTATAGGTTTAGGGAAGTGCTCTCGGCCAAAGAGAGCAAGCATCAAATCCGACACAAAGTCAGCAGGCCATCCGGCTTCCACGTTTTCAGGCAGGCCGACTATCTTTATGTTTTGGCGTCTGGAGCGGGCCTCTAGATCAATGATTTTGTCCTGTAAAGTCTTATTGGCCGCCTCCAGTTGCTTGACTTGTTGCTCCAGCGTGGCTAACCTAAGATCATGGTTAGTGCTCAGGTCTTCCACTGCAGAAAGGCGCCCCTCGTGCTCTGTCAGGATGGCCTGACTTTCTTTTAGAGACGTTTCCAGAGAGTTAAATCTATCGTACATTTTCTGGCTCATCTCCTTGATAGTAGCGAGCACAACCACGGTGTCTGTCGAGGGGCTAGAGTCCAGCTCCGTTAGCGTGTCTCTCACAGGTGAGTCTTCCACGGTAATTTCAGTCGTTTTTTTCATTGATACTTGCTTCTTTGGTGCCATTTTCAGTTGTAGCTAATAGACAATTCCCTTAATCACGGTTTTCAATAGATATCTTTTCAGTAAAGGTGTTTTATAGTTGTAAAACTCGATTACCGGGTGAAAGCCTTACTCACACACGTCTAGTCTCTCATGTGTCGGCCACTCCCCCCTCTTCTTATTCTTATCAGGGCTCTCAAGTTTTGAGTGGGGTCGTGCGTGAGACTGCGTAATTTCCGAGGAGGGGTGGGGGGGGGTGCGAGTGAACAATTTTTCTTGAGGAGGGGGGGGGGTGTGCGCGTGAAATACCATGTGCGTGCGTCACACTCTCAATGCGTGAGACTTGAGAGCCCTGGTTTGTCTAAAGAGCAAACTTTTACTACAAAGTAACTAATGAGAGTTATATAAATTAAGTTATTACCTGATGGTTCTCAGTTTGTTTTATCATCACCGTTTTGTCGTTCCTCGTGTTCAGTCGCTGTCCTTATCACTGACAGTGCAGTGCGCTTAGCAGCTGAAACTACACTCTACGGCCTGCCCACTCTACAGTCTGCCCAACAACAGAACAATCTATTTTCTGATTGGCTGAAAAGGGCGCGGCGCCTGATAACTGAGATTTTTTTCCGGGGAGCGGGGGAGTTTTTTTCGCTGAAAACGCGCGGTGCCTGCATAAACTGAGCCACACAGACCGATTCCTGGGTACAGAAAAAATAAAATAAAAAAATCAGCGTGAGAAATACCATGTGTGGCGTGTGAGCGTGTGAACACGTCGAATTGCGTGTGTCACACTCTCAAAGCGTGAGACTTGAGAGCCCTGAGGGGTATTCCACGAACGTCGCTAAACATAGCGCCGACTAAGTGCTAAGTCCTCGCCTGACCTAGCCGTAACTTAGACGAAAGTCTGAAGCCATTCCACTAACGCATTTCAGCTGCGCCTCAGCAGCGCTAAGTTCAGTCAGGTCTAAGCAGGCCGGGCCTAGATGCATGCATGGGGAAGGTAAGAAGCCCTGAACAAGCGACTGTCGAAAACGCGATCAGGTCGAAGATTCGAGCCGATTATTTCAGTGCATCAGAACAGAAGTTGCTTTTGGAACTCAACAACACATTTGCAATAACCAAGGCGAGAGACATGGCGTGGCAGAAGCTCGCCGAACGCTTAAATACGCAAGTTAAGTCCCATAACAGTGCTGGATGTTGAGTTTTAAGTATGTTTTTCACCATAAGTGTCAACACTAATCTGTGGCGCAGGGGAAAAGTTACGGTCTGGTATGCAGGAGGGGTGAGTTTGATTCCCAGGGAGAACAGTTGATGTCATAAATATTATGTATTTGTAGAGCAGTCTTGTCAGTTGTAATTTATTTTTACTGTGTAAAAGTATTTGCTTCAACTAATACGTTAAATTGTGTTACCTTGTCTTTGAGCAGGAATAATGTGAAGAGGACTGTTTTGCAGGTAAAGACAAAGCATAAAAACATTTTGGTGAGTAGTAAGTAGGCTAATACATATTATTATTCAGTGAAATTTGTAATACTGTTGAAATGGTTGAAATGGTACCTTAATTTAATTTAAAATGAACAGTAGCTACCAAGCCACAGGAGGTGGGAGCCCCCCTCAAAATCTTTCACCTGCAGAGGAGCTGGCACTGGCCCTAAAACGGGGTCGCCCACTGGTGGAGGTAATTGAAGGAGGGACCCCATCAAAGATCCTTTCTGCGAGTTCTTGTGAAGAGTATATTCAAGGTACAGTATTCTCTAGGCTACTGCTTGCCTCAGCTGTGATCCAAACATTTGTATATTTTAATAGTATGCTTGTGTTCTAGCTACTGAAGATGGCGTACACTTGGACCCTCCTCAGCAGTCCTCCTGCAGTGCCTTGCCTGACCCTCAGCAGTCCTCCAGCAGTGGCCTCACACCAGAATGTCATACCTAATGTCTTTTTTTTTTTTATGCCTATTGATGGAAATTGATAAATAGGATTTCATTAAAGAGGCTTGCACAGCATCTCTGAAGCAAATTTGTTGAATCATTGAAATGTTGCATTATGGAGTGTTCCTGTTATTTGGCTACATTTTTTTTTTAAAGTAAAGGTTTACCTTTAACCAGGGGTGGGACAAAGTAATTGCTGGGCAAGTCCCAAGTAAGTCTAAGTCTTTTGCACTCAAGTCCGAGTGAAGTCCCGAGTCAAGAGTATCCAAGTGCCGAGTCAAGTCCGAAGTCAAAGCTCACAAGTCTCAAGTCGAGTCCAAAGTCCTAACATTTTAGTTTCGAGTCATTTCAAGTCCCCTTTACAAAGAAATACAATTTCTACAAATCATATAATGTCTGCAAGATCTGTATTCATGATTGGATTGTTGTGCAAGCCGCGTGCACATGCTCTTTGCATACATTTTCGCAGATTCACAAGTACAACGAGTGCGGTCCTTATCAACATACTTTTAGAGTTTTTTTTTCATTGGACGTAGCAAGTCATCACAAGTCAAAAGGCCTAAGTCCAAGTGAAGTCACGAGTTATTGATATTGAAGTCCAAGTCGAGTTGCAAGTGTATGTACATTTTGTTGAGTCGAGTCTAAAGTTATCAAATTTGTGACTCGAGTCTGACTCGAGTCGAAGTCACATAACTCGAGTCCACACCTCTGCCTTTAATTGTATTCTTTGATAGAGATGTCACATAAAATATAAAGTGTCAATGTCGTCAAGTGAGAGTGATTTTTTTTTTTTTTTTTTAATTCTTTATTTAACCCTCCGGTCGTGTTCGCCTCCAGCCCCCTACTTTAGTGTTCCCGGTCAAAATTGACCGGTCTGTTTTAACTGCTCTTAAATTAGCACAAACATTTTTTTTTCCACACCAATTTTTTTATTAAGCATTCTTTAGTTGAGAACAATGTTTCAAAGTAGTGTCTAACAACAATTTATAGAAGTAAACATTAAATAACATCAGTTAAAATACAATTGGGCACTGAAAATGAACTACAAAATGAACATATAATACAAAAAATAAATGGAATACCAAACACCAAACTCAACAGGGTGTGTGTGTGTGTGTGTGTGTGTGTGTGTGTGTGTGTGTGTGTGTGTGTGTGTGTGTGTGTGTGTGTGTGTGTGTGTGTGTGTGTGTGTGTGTGTGTGTGTGTTTTCATGCACATGAGTGGCATGTGACACTCAGGTCAGAGTGGGCCTTGCAAACATAAGCATGACATTAGCAGCATGTCAGGCTCGTTTTGATGTCTCTAGGGGTATAGAGGCCACAACGCTTCCTTTTCTGCCCATGTCCTTGTTGGGGGAGAGCAGCCAGGGCTGGGGCTGGAGCTTGCATGCTCCTAACCAGACTGGCGGAGGCTGGTGTGCGGGGAATGTGCTGGCGTCGCTGTATAAGAGGAGTCACCAAAGCGAGGAAAAGTCTCCTCTTGAAACTTTTCCCCTGATTCCAGGTTGGGTCGATTGCTGTCCACACCACATACGCGTTGAAAGCTAACACATCCAGGATGTTGTGGAACAGTGCCACAGGCCAGCAAGCCGTCATCCGCTTACAGGTGTATGTACCAGTAAGCTTCAATAAAGGAACAATAAATAATAAGAGATTAGGAACAATATTCAATCTGTCATACACAAAATGCTGATTCACCTAGATAAAAATAAAATAAAACGCATGATGAGACTTTACATTACCTTATCAAGGCAGTCAACGCCTCCCTTGTTCTTGTTGTAGTCCTGGATCATCAGGGGCTTCCTGTCCTCTGTGGCGCTGATAGCGGCGTCTTTGTGTACTGTGCTCATCAGGATGACATTTCTGTTCTTCTTGGGAACGTATGACACAAGTGTGAGTGTCAGTGAATGCAAATTGTGATGAGAGTGCCTGTCTTCCTCTGGTCGATACCAGCGCAGGGGGAAGTTCGGGCTTGTTCTTCTTCACTGTCCCTACCATGGTGAGCTTTCTTTTCAGTAGCTCCTGACCAAAAGCATGTGATGTGAGGAAGTTGTCACATGTGATATTATGCCCTTGGAGACCGGTTGTCATGTCCAGCACAACACGCATACCCTGGTTTGTATGTGTGTGTATGTGTGTGTATGTGTGTGTGTGTGTGTGTGTGTGTGTGTGTGTGTGTGTGTGTAGGTGTGTGTGTGTGTGTGTGTGTGTGTGTGTGTGTGTGAGAGCTGGGGCAGTGTGTATGGGGATGTTTTCTGTATGTTGAATGAATTTACTCTGGATACCCATTCATTTCCTATGGCGGTCACTTTTGACCGGGAACACCACAGGTGTAACAAGGTTGATTAAAACACTCAAAATTTAACGAAATAGGTGATCATCACTTTTATATGTTCATGTCCACAGTGTGGAGGATATCATAAGGTCTTGAGGTAATCAGATGAAAAACATAATATTTATGAATATTATAAGTTGTAAAACGGTCAGATTTGACCCGAACACGACAGGAGGGTTAATAGGGACAGTGCATATTAATGAACATTTGCAGCATTGCAGTGTAAATATGCCAGATTATAGCAAGAATGCTAATTTCCATCTGTAGTCCCTAGGCAGGTGACACCACAGCAAAAACAATAAAACAATGACAATTGACAATAACACCAACATTAAAACATTAAAACATTAAACATTAAAACATTAAAAATGTCCACAAGTCTGGTTTTCCTTTAGCCACTGTTTCAAGTATGATTTAAAAGTGGCCAGTGTTGGAGTCTCTCTTATTGATAATGGGAGAGTGTTCCAGAACTTAGAGCCTCTGACTGAGAGCACAGTTTGTCCAAATGTAGTGCGTCTGTGTGGGACCTCACAGTTCCCCTGGGCCGTGGCCCTTGTTCCCATCCCACTGACAGTCTTTGTTTGAATAAAATCCTGCAGCGGAGGAGGAGCAAGTCCATGTAAAACTTTATATATAAAACAACCGTATTTAAAATGAACAAAATTATTAAAATTGAGTAAGTTGTACTTGTCTAAAATTGTGCAGTGGTGAACTGAGAAAGGTTTCTTGTCTAATATTTTCACAGCTTTTTAAAAAAGTGATTCAACTGGTTTTAGTGTTGTGCCAGCAGCAAGTGACCATGTGGTAATACAGTACTCTATATGAGACAGAATCATAGAGTGTAAAAACATTTGTGCCGCATATAGAGTCATGAAGGGTCTTACTTGTCTAAAATTCACTAAGTTAAAATTAACGGTTTTTGTGAGGTGCTTAATGTGTTTCTTAAATGTCAATGTCGGGTCCAACGTCAGTCCCAGGTATTTAAACTCTTTGACGAGGCTGAGTTCCACCCCGTCCAGAAAGACATTGGACCGCTGCAGCTCATTTGCTTTTTTACTGAACATCATGCAGACCGTTTTCTTTGTATTGAGCTGTAAGCATGAGTTCTTGACCCACTTTTGGACAGGAGTCATGGCTGATGATAACTTTTCTGAAACTTCCTGTACGGTTCTGGCATGTGTATAAATTACAGCATCATCAGCATACAGCTGGACATTGACATTTGAACAAACTTCTGTTAAATCATTAATATAAATACTAAATAAAATTGGTCCTAAAATACTTCCTTGGGGGACCCCTGTTGGACAGTGAAGGTAGGGTGATTTAAAACCAGACAGGGAGACACATTGTTGTCTGTGGGACAAGTATGACTCAAACCAGAGCAACGCCTCTTTAGTTAGATTAAAATGAGATAATTTAGTTAAAAGAATCTGGTGATTTACCGTGTCAAAAGCCTCTTTAAAATCTATGAATACTGCACCTACAAATGCATGTTTATCAAGAAGGCTTTTGACATTTTCAACAAAAAAACAGTTTGCAGACTCTGTGGAGTGGTGACTGCGAAAACCGAACTGCATTGGATGTAAAGGTGTAGTATTCGTGGAGAGATGTTCGTTTAATTGTTCGGCCACCCATTTTTCAGCAATTTTGGAGATGGCTGGGAGGATACTGATGGGGCGATAATTAGCCATCTCAGTTTTACTGCCACTTTTAAAAAAGGGAGAAACCACCGCCATCTTCCAAACTGAAGGCACAACACTTTGTCTGAAGGACAGATTCAACAGATGTTTCACTGGTGTAATTAATGCATCTTTGTGCAGTTTTAAAAAGTGTGTGTCCAGTCCATGTGCATCTTTTGCTTTGGAGGAATTAAGAGAGTTAATAATTCGAAGCACATCTCCATCTGATATTTCTTTAATTTTAAAAACTGGGTCACTAGAATTCACTGTGGGAATTTCTGTTGGTGCAAACTGCTGGGTTATTTCATGTACCGATTTAATAAAATAATGGTTCATCTCGGTAGCAATAGTAAGTGGATTTTGGATGAGGATGTTGTTTATTTTAATTTCAATATTATGATTCTCATTTTTATGTTGTTTGCCAGTTAGTTAATTAATATTTTTCCAGATAACTTTGTCATTTCCTTTTGCTTCATGAATAATTTTTATGAAAAAGTTGGCTTTGGCTTTGCGTATTTTGCTTAGTACTTTGTTTCTAGTCACAGTGAAGGCCTGTCTGTCTGTTGCTAAACCAGATTTCAAAGCTTTTTTAAGCAATATGTCTCTTTCTTTCATTATTTTTATACACTCCGTGTCTATCCAAGGTAGAGCATTCTTTGTTTTTTTGGATTGTGTTCCCTTTCTCCTGAATGGTGCTATAATGTTAGGCCCAGCTGATATAAGTTCTATGATTATATGAATAATTTTAGGTGAAATTTATTAACATTTGTGTAATGTGTGGCAAATGTAAATTTGTGAAAATATAACACAAAAATTGACTTGCTCATGAATACGTCAACAGCGGGAATCGAACCCGGGACGCCCACACAAAAGATGGAGAACGTAACCACTCGACCAAAGTGTTTCTTGAGAAAAGCTCTGGAATTATTCTATATGCTAATGTCATAAAGACGGTTCAAAAAGCATATTTTTGAATTACTGGAGATTTGTCAAGAACCAAGAACGTAAGGTAATTTGTTTTTTTGCTCATATTGTTTTCGGACAACACAGATACTCATGCGGGAGGTGTGCGGAACGGTTTGTTTGACAGTCTGTTTACGTCAGGTACGTATTCTCTGAGGCACGGCCTGATTAAGCCACATTTTTAGCCTGCCCGGTACCAGACTTTCCGCTACAACCATGTTGCCACAGCAACTCAGCGGGGACTAAGTTTAGCGAGTGTCGTGGAACCGAACTCTCACTAAAACTAGCGCCAACTGTCGAATAAAGCCGGGATTATTATTATTATTATTATTATTATTATTATTATTATTATTATTATTATTATTATTATTATTATTATTATTATTATTATTATTATTATTGGGGCCAAGCACCGAAGGTGCCTGATTGGACAGGCATGAAAATCTCTCACCTTTTGGCGAAATTTGCTGTTTTGAAGCCAAAACAACAGGTGACCTACGTGAATCGTGTAGATTCGATGAGAATTTCTTTTTCTTTTTTTTTTACACTTTGTTTTCACAGGAATTTTGCAAACATGCTTCTGACCTTGTGTGCAAGATGCATTTTAAATAAACCATTGAATGTGCAGTTACTGCGAGTTTGCTGGTGATTTTTGAGAGCTGGGATTTTTTCTTTAAATGTTTCCCCTTGGTTTCCCCTCGGCCAAGATGTAACAATAGTAAAATACTTTGCTTTGGGGAAGACATACATAAATTAGTTTGTCGTGCTCTGCTAATTATGAGGGGCCGGTCTAAGCCAAAAATGCCAGGGCTGTTTTTTTGTCCCAGAAAAACCCTGAGTAATAGGCATAGACTTCTACAGCATTGTGTAATTTTGGTGCAAGTGAAAAAGTGTGATATCTGCAGCTATCCACAGGAGAGGCTCTTAGTTATGTTTATGGCTATGTCAGCTCCCATTGAGCACTAACATTTTTCTAACACGGAAGTCGTTTTAGACTAATAATGTGATTTAACACAAGCACATTAGGTCTTCTTTAAACCCTACTCTACTTTGTCCACATGTTCTTCTAACAGTGTATGCACTGACATCACTGCGTCGCCTTCTCTCTCTGCTTTGACCAGCAGACTTTCTCTCTCACACAAGTCTTCATTTTCATTTTTCTCCACCTGTGGACTGTCTCCTGCAGCCTCCTCTCCAGCTGACCCACAGTTTAAAATCAGCGGCGGTAATGGCACACTTTTGGCCAAATCTTCAATATGCCTTGCAATCTCCATAGTCTTAAACTGTGTCACTTTAGCTAACTCCAATGTCTTTTCTGATGTTATAATGAGAATCCTTTTGGCCACTTCGAATGTCTTCTGTAGCTTTTCTGCCCCCTCCGTTCGGAAAAACTCATTGATAACGCGTTCGGTTTTCTTCAAATGGCTACTCATCATACAGAGACGGGTGAAGTTCAAGATCATTGTTATAGTGAAGGCGACCAGGCAAACGGTCACGAAGAGTGACAGTGATGTGACACTGACTGAAGAGTCTGAAGGGCAGGTGTAGCGCCCACGATCCAAGAAAGAGACAGAGGTGATGTTCAAGACTCCGCTGTCCTCAATCTGCTACTTTCCATCTAAAAACACACACACACACACACACACACACATACACACACAAACTAGTCAATATAACAAATGTAACAAAAAGGTCATATTCTGAGGAATTTGGTCTGTATGATAAAATATGAATATTATCTGATCCTTGTGAAATATGTGACTTTGGTAATGTCATAACATGCTGCCACTGACTATAGACTGTCTAAAGAACTGGACTAAGGGAGTGTGATGTCACCCATCATGTCCAGCTCCAGTCAAATGAAGCTCATCGAGGGTGGCGGTTATAGGGGTGAATTTGGAGCAGTTATATATTTGGAATTTTGACTGTGAGTATCATAGCAAGTAAAGAGCAGGACGAGGCTGTTGAAGGTAATGCCTGTTTCTACAGGGAGTGGGCGTTTACCAATCAAACCTGTTCCTAACACAAGTAGGAGCGTCCTCAGAGAAAGAAGACACCTGATTAGTCTGTTATTTAAAGGTCCCATGACATGGTACTTCTTGATGCTTTTATATGGTGCCTTAATGGTTCCCTAATATTGTAAATGAATCCTTCTTCAAAATCATCACTCAGTGCATGAGAAAGACATATGTACACAGTCAGAGTCAGAAAGTCTCTCTCTGAACAACTCATTCTGGGCCTTGTTGCTTGAATGCAAATGAAAAGGACACAGATAGGTTAGAGGAGCGGGTGGGGGGGCAAATACACCGCTGGTTCCTTGCTTTAGCACTGTATTGTGCGCTGTCTCCCACTTCCGCGTTTTATGCGCGAAGGAAGAAAGGAGAGGAATTTCAATGAAAATAAAGAAAATAAAGAAAATAAAATTAAACCACTGCTGTTTCAGAGGTCCAGGGGGTCGGGTAAAGGACTTCCGAGCCTAGAAACACTCGCACGTGCCTCCAGGCAAATAAAAAAATGCATTTCGCATTGCGTAGCTCCTTCGCGGTCCAAACTCTCTGGGCGTGATTTCCAGAGACAGGGGGTGGACATCCAGATGGTGGTGGAACTGCATTTGCATTTCTTTTTTTGATGTGACGTAACATAGTTGCCTTGTTCAGAATCGCCCGTTTGAGCTGTGTTTTTTTTCTAACGCAGAAAAGGACCGCAAATGCTCAGTTTAGACATTTCGCAACTTTTAGCCATGGGGGGGGCTAAACAGGGTAGGGGAGCTCACATTAACGTTCAGAAACCTCAGAAAGTGAAAATTTCATGCTATAGGATCTTTAAGTTCATATTGATTTACAGGCAAAATAGTTACAACCAAAATGCTGAGCCTGACTTTTTTTTCCAATAGAAGTTGAATTCAAAGTCAAAGTCAAAGTCAACTTTATTGTCAATTCTGCCATATGTGTTCGACATGCAGTGAATCAAAAAAACGTTTCTTCCTGGTCAAGCAGTGCAAAAAAGACAGTGTACAAAATACAGTATAAAGACAAGACAAAAACTATAGATGACCTATTGGGCAAATGACACACACAGAGGAGCTTCAGATCATCTGAACATGTGGACAGCACAGTGACTGCACCATTCACACCGGAGGAGGAACAACAAGACAAGACTAAAGCTGATCATCTCTGCACGTCTCAAATCAGCACAACAATGACCAGTTGCATAATAAAGAAACAGAGCAACTGCCCGCTCAAAAATTCTGAGTTTATGACCAATGGGTTAAACTAATTAAAAGGGGAAAAAAATTTATTTGAATTGAAGACCCATTAGTTTACATAAAGAGCTGTTAAACATCCTCCCAAAGCTGAGCTGTTAAACATCCTCCCAAAGCTTTACTCTGCCCCTAAGCAAAATCTGAAAAATCCTACCTACAGAGTTTGGGGGAACATGTGTGAGGTGGATCCAACCTGACAATTCAAATATAGTGGCTGTAGCTGACTCTAAAGAGGCCATTATAACCCAATAGTCAGATTTTTTTTTAGCAAATATACACTAAAATGCCAAAATAAGGCCAGGGATAGGCACGCACTTCTATTTTAGACCCATTTACACAGCTAATCAGTAGAAAAAAGGTGATTTTGTTGTTTAGTGGCCCTCTAACTCATTGAGTGCCGGTGACGAGTTTTCTCGTCATGTTGAATCCAAACGTTGAGTGCCGTGACGAATATGTTCGTCAAGGACGTTTTTCAGCGGGGGTTGCTAGGATATGACCTGGAGCAACTTTGAAGGTGTAATTCACACCTCCCAACCTGTAGGTAGCGATCTTGTATCATTATCTGCCGATCGGAGACGCGGAAGAGAGGAAGAGTGTAGCGTGTGTACTGTGTATTGGCGAGAGGAGCAAGATGGCGAGGCGAGGGAACACGGAAAAGCAGAGGACTGTTGATCAGCGCCTATGGAGCGATCTGATCGCTCTTGGGACCCAGGATCCCAGATCAGAGGATCACAGAGACACACCGAATCAGGCTGCGAGGTCGGGGCCGAGATCTGCTCTGCCCGAGGCAGGGGACGTGTCGTGCGCGCGCTGCACGGAGCAGGGACCCTGATCAGAACTACGACAAAGGAAGCAAGTGCAAAGGAAGAGGATTACTGACTTGGAGCACTAGATCCTGGTCTCCAGAGAGGCATGAGATGAGAAGAATTAAGTTTACATGATGCTGCTGTGTGGTAATTGTAATGAATGAAGTTATGTGTGTGTAATGTGTGTGTACGTGCGTGTGTGCGTGCGCGCGCGCGTGTGTGTGTGTGTGTATATATTAGTTTTTATTATGGGTCTGTACTCTGAGCATGCCTCAATATTGTTGTGAAGTGACAAAGTTCTATTTTATATTAAAATATATTATTATATCCTGTAAACATTTCTTGCCACTATTGATTTGAAGGAATTTTCAATTCACAGAGCCTTATATTCTTATATTTGTAAATAAAAAATGTACTTTGTCATCAAAAATCTCTTTCTCTGTTGTTTTAGATGTTTGAGGTGTCACTAAATCAATAAATATTGACGTCAAAATCACTGATCTGCTCGAAATGACTCTTTGTACAAAACGCTTGTTTTCTCCACTTTGTGGTAAAAAAACTGTTTTTGCTGAAACTTCCCTATGTTCTACTATCAATTACTTGAGAACCGAAAAGGTTAGAAACATAATTTTCTAATACATTTTCTAGGTGAAAGAAGAGAGTCAACACTTTATTTTGATGTGCGCCATGTTTATATCGTCAAAGAACTCTGTATTCTGTGAGTCTTGGAAAATCAGTGAAAATACACTAAAACCTCCGGCACTCTGGGGGTTAGAATTCTGAAAACAGGCCGGCACTCAATGAGTTTTTTTAATAATGATTATAAAACACTGGCTCTCATATATTTTAATTTTATAATGATGGTTTGATGTGTTTGTATTGTGATTCTGATGTCTAATTCTGTAAAGCAGAATGACTTTCTGTACAAATTGTGCTATAAAAATAAACTTGTCTACATTATTCAAACCTTATTAGCAGTGATGGGACGAACAACACTGGTGCATCAGCACTGTGCCGAGTGCACAAGTGTGAAACCCCATATTGATGCATGTATCGCTTCAACAAAAATCAAGTGGCCGATACAGGGAGTGTGTCGTTTGGATGTGCCGCGCCACATTGTGTTTATAGGGAAGCAAACTGTATCGACATGTTGCGGGTTTGTTGGATGGAGATTAAACTGTTTACTGTTGCTGTACCTTGACCTGTACCTAGTGATGTCTAAATGAGGCTTTGAAGCCTTTGGGACTATTGTGTTGGAATTTGATTCATTACTCCAAGTTTCATTCATTTGAACGTGGGTGTCATCTGCTGGTGCACTGATTGTACTGCAGCCATGCAAAAGGTTGATGGCCCTGCAAGTGTGCACTTTGAGTTTCGCTGTATTTGTGCACTTTTGTTAAGTTACCAGAGTTGGTAACTTTTACTCTCTATTGTATGCCTGTTTTTCTCTTCATATGTATGTTTGCTAATGAAGACAATAATCCCTCCCCCTCTTGAGGATTAATAAAGTATATATTTCTAAATAAAACTGAAGCAAACTTATTTTTCATGTGTTGCTTTTCTTTATTGCTCGATCCTACCAATATCATCACATCACATCATCACACCCGTGCTACTGGCTCCATCCTCATGTTTGGCTCGGTAATGCCTCATAATTGATGTGTTATTATTGTAGGCCAGATGCCGGGAACAAAGCAAACACTTCAACTGCAAATTAAAAATGAGATGTGCGTGTGTGGTTTGTTCTTTGTTTTATTTCTTTTTGTTTGATCAAAGGAGAAGTTCAATTTGTCAACTGGACAAAGTCAGCTGGCTTCGTCAGCTCTGGCCCACATGCTGTTTGCTGAGCGGCGAAACGTTTTCAACCAAACAAACTTTGTCCAGTTGACAAATTGAACTTCTCCTTTGATCATGGATTCTACCTGGACGACAGAGACTTTTCACACTTCTTTGTTTGGTTAACAAAATCCAATACACAAGTTTAGATTTTTCCTGAATTTTATTACATACAAGTTTGCTATTATCTAAAATGCCAACTCAGTTGAGCATCTCATAAACAAGACTGTTGATCCTTATTTGCAGCCCAAGTTCTTGTATTCTTAAAAAAAAACTACTTTGTAAAACTACAAATCTTGCGGACCATAAGTATCTGATAAAAAGCACGAGAAGGCGCTCTTCATGAGACGTAGGTGGCCCTGAAAAGGACCGTTGTTTAGGTTGACTGCGCAGACGGCAGTTTACTTAGAGCTGGTGTACTTGGTGACGGCCTTGGTGCCCTCGGACACGGCGTGCTTGGCCAGCTCTCCGGGGAGCAGGAGACGCACGGCGGTCTGGATCTCCCTGGAGGTGATGGTGGAGCGCTTGTTGTAGTGCGCCAGACGGGAGGCCTCTCCGCCGATCCTCTCGAAGATGTCGTTGACGAAGGAGTTCATGATGCTCATGGCCTTGGAGGAGATGCCGGTGTCGGGGTGCACCTGCTTGAGCACCTTGTACACGTAGATGGCGTAGCTCTCCTTCCTGGTCTTTCTCTTCTTCTTGCCGCCTTTGCCGGCGGTCTTGGTGACGGCTTTCTTTGAGCCCTTCTTGGGCGCGGCTTTCGCTGGTTCAGGCATGTTGAGTTCTCCTGAGATCAGACGAACGAATATCGAAGCGAGCGCCTGTCCGCTGTATTTATACCCGCCCTATGCAAAGCAGCTACGCCGATCCTCAGATCTGATTGGTCCAATCGCACACCGCTCTCCTTTGTCCTCAAGAACGCCAAATGTGTTCTCTTGTTTCACTCGTGGGAGACATGTTAGTATTAAATGAAATATAAGGACTGATTGAAAGTGAATTAGATTTCCGCATATTGCAGATTTGTGTTCAAATCAACGCGAACTATTCTCTTAAAAAGCGAATTGTATACACAGGACTCCGGCTGTATTATTGCTTTTAATATGAGCGGCTCTTTCATATAAGCCCAGAGTAAAGTAAATATCTCTTTAATGCAAGTTGGAGATGAAGTCAGTCAAGATTTGGACATCAGCCATGTGAGTGTGGTATGCATTTTTCCACTGTCGAAGCCTTTATTAAAAAGAGATATAAGGGGTTAACTTTGAAGTGTCACATGCTGCATTGCTGTTGATAACGCGGGGTAATCGTTATGTTTTTAGATACTTCACATTAATATACAAATGACCTGGACACTGTAGGTCAGTGTTTCCCAACCTTTTTTTGTCTTGTGTACCCCCTGAGCCTTTTTGTCATACCTCGAGTACCCCCTCACTCATAATTTTCCAAAAGTAGAACATGACACAATGACAAATGAATTTTATTTAATCTCCTTAATTTGACGTAAACCGTAATTCTTAAGCATTATCTCTTTTCTTTAACTCAAACTTAAATAAAACAAACAGGGAAACACTGCTATAGGTCACAAAGCAATTTTCATCGTTCAAGTGCAAACAAGCAAATTCATTACTGGGGTAAATTCTCGAAATGAGGGACTACAGGAGACTGCGGCATTAACTGTACGTGGTCCATTAACGACATGGAGAATATCGTGCCCTTTGTAGCGAGTGGGTGGCTCTTAAAAGAGCCGTTGTGTTGTTGGTAGGGTCTGGCTGTTTACTTGGCCTTCTCGGTTTTCTTGGGCAGGAGCACGGCCTGGATGTTGGGCAGCACACCACCCTGGGCGATGGTGACTCCTCCGAGCAGTTTGTTGAGCTCCTCGTCGTTGCGGACGGCCAGCTGCAGGTGGCGGGGGATGATACGAGTCTTCTTGTTGTCCCTGGCGGCGTTGCCGGCCAACTCCAGGATCTCAGCGGTCAGGTACTCGAGCACCGCGGCCAGGTACACGGGGGCTCCGGCTCCTACGCGCTCAGCGTAGTTACCCTTCCTGAGCAGCCTGTGCACACGACCCACAGGGAACTGCAGCCCGGCCCTGGAAGAGCGGCTCTTGGCCTTAGCTCTGGCTTTTCCGGCGCCTTTACCACGTCCAGACATTATGAGCGAGTATTGAGTCTAGGAAGATTCAACTGTGCCAAAGCAGCGCTGCGGTTGGAGTTATAAGGACCGTGCTGACCGCTGATTGGTCCGTCGGAGTGAGAATCCTCCAATAAGAGAACACGCTCGCTCACACTTTAGCGCAGCTCCAACGCAGAGCGCGCGCTTTTCACAACAATCACGTTTATCTTGAAAATAAAGAAACGTCTGTTCACAAAAGCTGCCCTTTTAGTGCCTCGTGACAGCAGCACGTTTATATTTGCCCAAAACGAGCAATAAAAGGCAATGGTAAACTGATACGGATACGATAAAAAGTAAAGTACTTCTTTCTTTATGCAGTAAAGATGAGGCCTCAGACCTTGTAACATATTTCCAGTAGCTCTTCGAGGGGACAAAGACCACCGATTGTGTTGTGTCACTAAAACCCGTAACATTATTAAACCCATATTCATAAATGATGACAATTATGATGTAAGGACGTTCGTTTCTAGTCTAAGCGTCAAAGAGGAGCGTGAACCTGCGACAGCGGGCCTATCTTCGTGAATTCCCACCCAAGGGCAGAGCCACGAGCACTCTGCCCCGTCCTTGTGCAACTCACTGGTGTTCATCGGTATTAACTTTTTAGTACATCGAGAGAAAAGCGTGTCGAGCAACCTGAAAATCATAAGCAGCAAGCGTGCCTAAAATATTAACGTAAACCATGTGTGTAGAACCCATGTTAAAAGGAGAGATTCAATTTGTCAACTAAGTCTAAAGTTTCGCGGCTCATCCAGTTCTGAACCATGTCAACTTGAACATTTCCACCTAAACAGGTGAATACAGCCGTATTCATGATGAGTCATGTGAAGGGGCTGGGGAGGTTGAGAGACGCATTTGAGTCTCGAGCTGGGGAGCCTATGCACGAGCAGTGTGCAAGTAAATATAGTGCATCGCAAGTGCAAAGATTAGTTGAAACAAAGTGGCCTTTGAAATGGACTGTATGAAGCGTGACTCTAGGTTGGTGTAGGTGGCTCTTAAAAGAGCCGTTGTGTTCGGTTCGGTGACGGGTCGACTTAAGCCCTCTCTCCGCGGATGCGGCGGGCCAGCTGGATGTCCTTGGGCATGATGGTGACCCTCTTGGCGTGGATGGCGCACAGGTTGGTGTCCTCGAACAGACCCACCAGGTAGGCCTCGCTGGCCTCCTGCAGGGCCATGACGGCGGAGCTCTGGAAGCGCAGGTCGGTCTTGAAATCCTGGGCGATCTCCCTGACCAGGCGCTGGAAGGGCAGTTTGCGGATCAGCAGCTCGGTGGATTTCTGGTAACGACGGATCTCCCTGAGAGCCACGGTACCGGGCCTGTAACGGTGAGGCTTCTTGACGCCGCCGGTAGCCGGGGCGCTTTTACGGGCAGCCTTGGTGGCGAGCTGCTTCCTGGGAGCCTTTCCTCCGGTGGATTTACGAGCGGTCTGCTTGGTTCTGGCCATTTTCTTTGCTCTAGGAGTTCAGTGAAAACCTAAAACGGTATGAGGTTCTGGCGGAGGCTGCGGCTTTTTATAGAAACCAGGGCGAAGCCGATTGGCTGCGCGGGGCTCGCGCGCTGAGTTCAAACTTTAACCCCGCCCCTGTCCCCGCGCGCTCAGAGGAACGAGCCTTTGTCAGGGGTCAGAGGCTTTGTTTACACGCGCGCCACCAAAATGTGATTTCTGAACCTGTAAGATTAGATAAAGGACTTGCAAAATCCACAAACTCTCATGTGAGTAATGAGAGGGAGCATGACAGGCAAGAAATCACACGACTTTGCTGTTAACAGGGCATTCTCACACGCACTGATAGCTCCAGTAAGACTCTGATTTTAAGTGTAAGATAAGACTTTACTGATCTCACATAGGAGAAATGTACGTGTTAAGTGTGCGTGTGCAGACGCAATTCTGTGTACTCTTATATTTAAAATAATTCTGCGTGTCCTCGCATATCAAGATACAATTTAACTGCAAGTGTCAATAGTATAAATAAGCACAGACACGCACTCCCTCACACACTGCCCTCTGCGCCCACATATACGTATTTCTAGTTTTGTTAGTGATTGGGTATAGTGGTGTTATATATAGCAGCAGGTGGTTTGCGGTATTGGGTAATAATGGGAGCAGTGGGTTGTGTGTCTGGTGAGGTACCGGAGCACGTCCACAAGCAGTGTGGGCTGGTGCACACAATTGTAGCGGTACAGAGGTGAGCTCTTTAGTGAGAGTGGTGGCTCTTAAAAGAGCCTTTGTGTGGCGGGAGTGGCGTCAGAGTTTACTTCTTGGCTTTCTTCGCGGCAGCCTTCTTGGGGGCGGCCTTCTTGGGGGTCTTCTTGACCGCCTTGGGCTTCTTGGGCGCCGCTTTCTTGGGGCTCTTGGCGGGCTTCTTAGCCGCTGCCTTCTTGGGCGCTGCCTTCTTGGCCGCTGCTTTCTTGGCCGGGGACTTGGGCTTCTTTGCTGCGGGTTTCTTGGCGGCCACCTTCTTCTTGGGGCTGGCCGCTTTCTTTGCCGCGGGCTTCTTGGGCTTGGCGGCGGCCTTCTTCTTGACGGTCTTAGGCTTGGCCTCGGTCTTGGCCAGTTTGAAGGAGCCGGACGCGCCCGTGCCCTTGGTCTGGCTCACGGCGCCGGAGGTGACCAGCTTCTTGAGGGCGGTGTTGATGCGCTTGTTGGCCTTGACCACATCGACGCCCTTTGCGGCCAGGGCCTTCTTCAGAGCGGCCACGGAGACGCCTTTGCGCTCCTTAGAAGCGGCGATCTCGATGGTGATGAGCTTCTGGAGGCTGGGGCCCTCCTTCTTCTTGGCCGCGGCCTTCTTCCTGGGGGCCTTGGCTTTGGCCGGAGCGGGGGCCGGTGCGGGAGCGGTCTCTGCCATGGTTCGGGTGTTCGGGTTAGATCCGAGTCTAGGTCCGGGGCGCGCGCGGAGGAGACTTATAACACACATGAGAACCGTAGAGACTCAACCCCCTCTGCTCAGCGCCTGCGTCTCCGCTCTGTGTTTTCTCTTTCCACTTTAAAGTTAAAAATGCACAAATGTGACATATTCTACAGGGACTCCTTCATATCAGGCTTTAGGGCGCAATCACATCTTTTAATTTAACACACCATCGTACACGCAGGATCCTGCGTTTTCTATTACAAGCCCTCAAACCCTGACAATATCCAGACGAGCGAAGCACTCGGCTAAGACTTTTTCCAACATTTTGCCTTAAACTGGACAAAACTTTGACAAAGAAGACATACTTGGTATTTAGATCAAGTAAAGAGATGTCAAACATTACATTTACAAATTAAGCTCGTGGAGTGGCATCAGTGCGTAGTTGTAATTAACCGACTTTGTGGCGGTAGTAAACACAACTGCAGACGGGCCTGTCTGTAACGGCGCAGCACCGATTTATTTCAGTAGCATGTGCAGGTTTCTCCAAACTTTTTCCTCCGGTGACCTAACTTTACAAAACGAGCTAGTTGTTCAGCACATTGCGCATAATTCAGAATTCTCTTGGCGATCTACTTGGGAAACCATTGGTCGTTCCGGAGCTTTAGGTTGGAGACACTATGTATATGGCATGTTATACCGTTGTGCTCGAAATCACATTGAATATTTTGTGGCCCCGGATACGCACATTAAACAATAATTATTAAGTCATTTTATTATGTCAAGGTATTTCAGTTTCTGCACTTTTTTTTTAATTAGAAGTGAATTGCTCAAAATTATATTTCTCCAAGCAATAAATGTTACCAGTAAAAATACAATAGTTAATTTCCAAAGATTAAAGGATTTATATTTGATTATTCCTCATCAAAACATACCTGGAGTTGGGTTTTGTTTCATTCACACGTTTAACATGCATACCTGCATTAGGCTGTTAGTTTAGTTCTTCTCTCAAACCAAAAACACTCTTCCACCTTGTGATGTGGGAATACAGGAAGTGCTCCACTGTGTTTTTAAACTCTACACACCTTCACTAGAATAGTTTGATTTCAAATTTAGAATGGCCAGTCTAAATCTGTGTGAATGAAACAAAACAGGACTCCAGGTATGTTTTTGATGAGGTAACAGCATTCTGACATGGCTTAAAACTCACGAGTCAATTGTGCATAATATGGGACCTTTAAATATTTCTGTATGACTTCTGCCTGAGCATGCCAGAGACCTCAGAATCAGAGACGTGGGGATTATGTAATTGACATAACACTGTCTTTATGTTTCAGTTCAGTTTTCAGATATTTCAGTCGCATAAATTTACTTCAAAATACAGTACCTTAAAACCTACAAGCTCTTTGGGAGAAATGTGGGAAATAAGTTGGGAATTCTTACCATTTCCCATTGCGATGACAGCCATACTATTTTACTCAACTGTGCTGCTTGAATTAAGATTGTTATTTTTGATAATTACTCATCCATTTCCTTAAAGGAAGAGAAATCCCGAGGCAGTTGTCTAAGCTCATTGGTCAGAGAAATTTTCAAAGATTTTTTTTCCCCCTTCATATAGCTTAAGTGTTCTTCCATAACATAAATCTATACACTGTTGTACTAGTCCAAATAATGACACTGACTTCAGGTTGGCACATTGAAAAATACAAAACAATTTAATATACAACTGTTTAAAACAATGGAGAATGTAAAAACACTGGCGGATGGTTTTCATGCAGAGACAGAAATTGTGTCTGTTAAAAGCTCCTCAATGTTTGTAAATGAAATAAAGCGCTAAAACTGTTTATTCTCATCATAATCATACAATTCATTTACAGGCCGTCCAGCGTTTGAACTTAAAAAAATAAAGAAAAATGTCACATTTTTGCTGGTCCCACAGAGTAAAACTGAAATAAAAGGTTTGAGGTG
Source organism: Paratrypauchen microcephalus (assembly GCA_036785185.1). NCBI lineage: Eukaryota > Metazoa > Chordata > Actinopteri > Gobiiformes > Gobiidae > Paratrypauchen > Paratrypauchen microcephalus. Next base: position 373,768 of record JAVJIX010000137.1, read on the forward strand.
GTAGATTTAGGTAAAAGCGAAAAAAGGGGTGTCTGTCCAAAGGGCTGTGAAGACGCTGCTGGTTGGTTTAAAAGTGTGTTTCCATGGAGACAGAGGTTGGAGGTCAGTGTTTGTTGTTGGGATCTTCCTGGTTTGACGTCGAGAGGCCATTTTGTGTCTGACTGGTGCCCGATCCCAAACCGTACAATCTCCCACAATACTTGGCGTCATCAATGTTGTCCTCGAAGAAAAGCTGAAGAGAGAAAACAACTGTCTCACCTGCTTGTATTCATTTCAGTTCCATTTAAATATTCTACAGTTACACCAAACCAAGAGCTTGATGATGATGAGTGTAATACTTCAATTGACCAATAGGGAAGATATTAAAAGTAATGTCACGATACAAACTATTTTTGATACTAAGGAATAGACCCAATACAGTTTCTTATCACAGTTACAATAAAAACAATTTATTTAATAATAGTACTTTCTTTTATATTACTATGTGGTATACTGGCCGTATATATAGGTACTCCCTCAGTTGTCCGGGTAGGTTCCATAGTGGTCCATGGGCATATACTAGTCTATCTTATACTTGTTCTGATACAGCTCAAAGCCATTCTAAAGCTATTCAGGAAAGGTTCTGTCCTGCGAATGTGACATTTCCTTTAATTTCGATATCTGATTAGCAGAATAGTATACAATAGGGCTCACACACTATAATACAGTGGTACCTCCCCTTACGAAAGCCCCAACAAACGAAAATTCCAAGTTACGAAACGCCTTTACGTTAAATTTTGGTCTCTAGATACGAAAGAAAATTCAAGTTACGAAACGCGAAATCTCAAAAATTCAAATAATGCGCGGTCAGCCACACACATTATACTCTCAAACCGTGCCTCCTCTAGACCAGGTCTAAACTAGGTCTACACCAGGATTAAACCACCGCGGCTCTTGCCTGCGTTCGTTCATGCGCTCGGACTGCGTGCCGTCCCGAGGGGAGGCACATCTCCTCCCCTCCTCGCCTCAGCCGTGACTCGTGAGGTACACCGGCAGAGCTAGCACGAAACCAGGAAATAGACCCGCACACGGTGGTTTAATCCTGGTTAAGACCTGGTTTAGATCTGGTCTAGAGGAGGCACAGTTTGAGCACGGGTCTCGTGCTCGCAGCCCCGCGCCAGGTCATGCACACACTTCTCCGCCCTCCCCCTTCCCCCCACGCACGCAGTCGCTGCTCGCCTCAGCCGTGACTTGTGAGGTACACCGGTGCTGCTGCTAATAGCAGAGCTAGCACGAAACCAGGAAATAGACCCGCACGCAGTGCTTTAATCCTGGTGTCCAGTCCTGGTTTGGTCCAGGTTTAGTCCTGGTCCAGTCCAGGTATAGACCTTGTTTAGACCTGGTTTAGTCCACGTTTAGTCCTGGGTCTACAGTCTCTTAGCCAATCAGGACGCAGAACACAGTGTTACACTATAAAAAAAAGTTACACCATTAAAAAAAAGAAAAAAAAAAATTGGAACGGGGCCTTGGAACGAATCAGGCTTTTTCCATTGAAATAGCTACTCAACTTATGAAAAATTCACGTTACGAAACCACTTCTGGAACAAATTAATTTCGTAAGGTGAGGTACCACTGTATCATAACAGGCCAAAAATATAAATGGTACCAAACTGTTTCTCCATGCTCTGCTGCACACACACATTTCTAGTTGTGGTTGTATTGTTTCAGATGCAGATGTGTTGCCGTTACCTCTTTCATCCTGAAGAAGGCCATTCCTGTGAGCAGAGAGTCTGACCCGGCCTGGTGCTGTCGGCCAATCCTCTTTAGCTCCAGCTGATCAGCCACTTCCTGTAACCCTCCCTGAAGACACAAACATATGTTATGTTATGTTACGGACTGTTCAATGTACGACTGCACATGTTTAAAGATGCACGATGTAACTTTTCAGTTGGGGATCCATCAGCTGTTTGTTTCCATGAATGTGTCATTGCTCTGCTTTGAATGTTCCACAATATGACATTAACTAGATCTACCTTACATGTATTCAATTACAGGTGGTTTTAAAGCTCAAAAATACCTACAAAAACAGGGATTCTGAAAGTAAGCAGGGTTCCCTTATCACAGATCTGACCTGTATCTTGGTCTGGTTTGGTCTCCCTGAAGATAGAAAGGTTTAATGCCATACTGTGAAACATTCCAGAGAAAGCAATAACATCAAGAAAGCAATAGCATCAACAATTATTTGACAGACCCTCTGCAAGAAAGGTGCGCAAGGCACCTTTAAATGTCCTATATTATGCTAAATTGATTCTTACATAATGTTATATAATCGTGTTTTTGTACCTTGAGGTTTTTGCAGCTCTTCATAAGGTATTTGACATCATAAATGGCAGGAAAAAACAGGTTTAAGATTTGGAAGAAGTCATGCTCCTCCTCGGGCAGTCTGGCGTCTGTGAGCAGCTTCACCAGGTATCCGAAATCATAACCACTGCAACAAAAGATAATTTTAGCAAAAAGCACACCAAAATCTAAACGAGAAAAGTTTTTCCTCGGGTTAGTCAAATGTATAAACCATGAGGGACATAACATTGGCCTCAACATTAGGGAGATTGTATAATATACAGTCATCCAGGAGATTTTTAGGTTTCAAGAATTGAGGAGCAATCCTATGTTATTTTTTATTTCTTGATATTGTGAATCATTGATTAACAATGAACTTGGTGATCTTCACATCTATATCCTAGCAACAGTAGCACCGACCTATGGAAGGAGAGCCACTTGACGTTTTCACATAGGACCAGCCCTGAGGTCATGAGCAGCTCTGCGAAGTACAGCGTGTCGATTCCCTCCTCCTCATGTTTTTTGAACTGGAGACCGGAGTTTTGCAACAGATCTATGGAGTCCTGGGAGTACATGTCTTCTCTATAAAACACAGCAACAATATACACATCTATAAGGTTCATGTCATTACAGAACTAACTAGAGATGGAAAAGAAGTGTGCTACGTTTTTCTATGTCTAAATGAAGATGTGTTGTCATGGTTTATGGCTCAATATCTTACTGGACATTTACAGAATATATTTTACTGTAGTGTCATAGCCAAAAAGATGATATATTAGCGTAAATCTCCACATTTTGTTTTGATCCAATCTGCTGCCTCGAGAGTATACACCAAGATTTATTTGAACACTTCAATACAAACAGATAACAACTGACTACATCTCAGTGACTATATGTGACATACAAGTGACTACAGTGCTTTGTGGAGTCTAAACAATCTGCATCAGCTGTGAAAAGAACATAACAGAGGGAATTGTCCAAAGTGTAATATAGGTTCCTCTCCTTCATTGGGAATTATAACATTTCTATGTCATGAACGCAACTTTTGTTCCGTTTTATTCACACTTTTGATCCCTTTGGAATACTTTGATCTAGTTGATTTGTTTCTGTTCTAATCCTGGTTTAATGATGGTTATTGCAGTGTTGTAGTGGGTCTCACGTGAGGTTGAATTTGAAGTTGAACTGCCAGGTGGTGGTGCCCCCTGGGTAGTCTCCATCCTCGTTCATGAAGGTCAGTCCAAGCTGGATGATTTTGAGCAGGTCCACGTTGCAGCGCAGGAGTTGGTACTGATAGTCCACCGTGCTGCGAAACTCACCAATCGGCCGCACCACCACACCAGGAAACTCTGTGTCCTGAAAAAGTACATATGATACTGTGAACATGTGATATTTTACAGCTGATGTCGTCAATATTACCTGGGGGTGGGAACTGTGGGCTCTATTCTGTCTGAATCTCTGTTATTCAAGTTAGACTTTAACCTGATTTTTGTTTTAACGTAATCAGAGCAGTAAAAGCTGATTTAGTACAAAATCACATCATCTGTTGTAGTTCCAACGGTTAAACTAATTTCTTTCATATAACATTACAGCTCCAGGTAGCTAGCATTAGTATCAAAGTAGTAGAAGGATCAAAGGTTCAGTTGTTTAAATCCATTTGTACTTTTTCTTGAGTTTTCAGATCATCTTAAAACTTTTTGCCAGTGTTTGCTAATGTGTGCATTGTGTCACCATGGTAACTGCTGAACATTCCACAACATGCATGCGGACCTCCCCTTCTTGTGTGTGATCTATCAATACTGGCATTAACAAAAGATTAGCATTCATTGTGAACTTTTATTATAATTTTGATGGATTTTATCACATCAGAATTATAAAATCTAGAGCCTATCTTCAGACTTTTAAAATATGCTATATATATAAAAAACAAAAAAAAAAACAGACAGCACTTTACCATTGCAATGTAGTTGTAGCTCTGAATTATGGCTCTGATCTTGCGCATCTCATCCTCCACATTACTGGCCCAGACCTCGCAGATGATCTGGCTCGAGTCGGTGAGCGCCGCCGGCATTCTGATGTCACCTCAGAACACGACCGTCACCGTGGAAACCACCCTCCAGAGAGTATGAATTGGAGCCCGTCCAGCACACCCAAATATTACCTATGAAGGAATAAAGAAAGATATTAGCTGGAAGCTACAAAGATTTCTCCATTATGCTCCATCTACCACCAATGACATGCAAGCAACTAATAATTATTTTTGGAACATTTAGTATTAGTAATTATTTATATTCCCCAATTTCCATTTTATTTTAAGGAAATTATCCAATTCTAATAATAACACAGTATAATGGAAAAAACACACTTGAGATCTTGTAGTGTTATGTGCACTGTTATAAATGAGTCCATCACAGGGAAAATTAATATAAACATCCAGTCTGGGAGCAGCCCACTTAGCACATCAATGAGAGCATTGTTCCTTCTGTGTTGTCCCATTAAAACCACCAAAAGACAACTTTTAACCTCAAGAACACTTATTTGATTCTTATTTGCATATCAGAAGCCCAGAAAGTGATCAATAGTATTAATCAAGTTACTGCTGGTATACTGATCAGTACCTGCAATAGGTAAGGGAAAACGAACATCAGAATAATATTTTTCTGTGTTAAATATTGATAGTTTCCCTGGGGGTATAAAGCCAACTAAAAGCACTAATCTTACTCAAAACTTAATCTGAGCTTTGTGACACAGTGTGACCAGAACAAGAGAAATTATTTGTCCTGTTAAACAAGACTCTCTCACTTAAAATTACAGTCAAGTTTGTTGTTGTTGTTGTTGTTGTTGAAAATCAAACAACTAAACCGAACCACAAACACAGGCTCCAGATTTTTTTTTTTTTTTCTTGCGTTTTCAAACTATCTTTAAACCTTTTTTTTGTTGTTGTCTGCGTTTGCTAATGTGTGCATCGTTTCACCATGGTAACTGCTGAACATTCTGCCATTAGGGATACATGCAGAAACCCCCCAGCATGATGTCACTGCAAAGTATCAATAGCAATTAACAATACCTTCTGGGGGGATTGAGGGAATGCGAATCAGTGCTCTGAAGCTTAACCCAGAAACAATCGTTATTTCAGATAACCAGGCTTGGGGAGTAACGGATTACATGGAACGGCGTTAAGTAAAAGGATACAAAAAAAAGGTAACTGTATTCCCCTACAGTTACAAAGAAAAAGACGTAATCAGATTACAGGTACATTTAGTGAAAATGGGGATTACTTAGCAGGATTACAATTTGAAAGCATTTTATGTATTTCATTTTTTCATTTAAAGCCGGAGGTCATATGTAGGGAAAACCGCGCCGCGCGCGCTCTGTGAAACAAACTTGCAGCGGCGCGCACTGAACTTCACGCAGGTCGCGCACTACGGACTAAACTTGCACCGATACGCGCTCCCGCCAATCATGACGATTGCCGCTGTTGTGTTTGCGCCTGTTCGCCGATCAGCTGTGAGCCTGATATTTACGCGGCATTTACAAGAGAAGAAGCATCCTTAACTTCCTACGTTAATGCTACGTAAGAAGGAACTCTCGCCTCGGGACACGGGATACGTTCGGGATTATGTCCTTTCCTCCGGATTATTAAAGACAACACGACAAACTGTTAGAATGGAGCTGACCGCATTCTTATGGGTGAGTCATATTATCAGACTATTTCTGCATCTATTTCGGCACTAAACCAGGTCTAAACCAGGTTTAAACCAGGACTAAACCAAGACTAAACCAGATCTAAACCAGGACTAAACCAAGACTAAACCAGATCTAAACCAGGACTAAACCAGGTTTAAACCAGGACTAAACCAAGACTAAACCAGATCTAAACCAGGACTAAACCAGGACTAAACCAGATCTAAACCAGGACTAAACCAAGACTAAACCAGGTCTAAACCAGGACTAAACCAGGTTTAAACCAGGACTAAACCAAGACTAAACCAGATCTAAACCAGGACTAAACCAGGACTAAACCAGATCTAAACCAGGACTAAACCAAGACTAAACCAGGTCTAAACCAGGACTAAACCAAGACTAAACCAGATCTAAACCAGGACTAAACCAAGACTAAACCAGGTCTAAACCAGGACTAAACCAGGTCCAAACCAGGACTAAGCCAAGACTAAACCAGATCTAAACCGGGTCAAATCAGGACTAAACCGGGACTAAACCAAAACTAAACCAGGTCCAAACCAAGACTAAGCCAGGACTAAAACAGGTCTAAACCAGGTCTAAACCAGGTCTAAACCAGGACTAAACCAGGACTAAACCAGGACTAAACCAAGACTAAACCAGGACTAAACCAGGACTAAACCAGGACTAAGGTGTGTGTGTGTGTGTGTGTGTGTGTGTACGTGTGTGATAACATATATCCTGTGTATTATTGAATTATTGAATGATTATATGGACTTTTTGTTATAAAAGCATTTCCATTTTAACAAAGTACCTTCTAATACTGCCCTGCCCTGAAACACCACAGTGATGTCAGTGATGGGGGAGGGCTTAGCTTAATGCCTCTTCCCCGTTGGTGAAAAATTTCACCATCCCCCCCCCGGTTTCATTTTACAACTCGACTACTGGGTAGGAGCCAGTTTCGAGTTAGCTATCGACTAGCAAACTATTAGCAAGCTAGCTAACGTTTGCGGTCACAAGTACACTTTGTGCATTTGTAGAACGATATTACAACATTTAAACATTATCTAGGCAACATAGTCATGTTAACTGATCCATGAAGACCCTTTAGACAATTCCGAGCAAAGCTGTCGTTAGATGTAGGCCAGCACGCAAGCTGGACGAACATCCTGTCCAGCTGCGGAGATCGGGCAAGATGACTGTCCCGGTAAAACTAAAACTTAATAAATATAATTTCATTGAAGTCATAGGTGTTTAGGTGTTTGGTTTAGTGAGTGACCTTGTTTACTAGTGACTTGGCTTATAGTGATAACAGTTGTTAAAACTACACATAGAACTGTACTTGTCCTCCTAAAAACTTTTAATTGTATTGTAATTTTCTTGTTTTCTTGTTGTTATAGGATATTTGGTGTTAAAGTAATCCAAAAGTAACTGAAAGTAATCAAGTTACATTACTTTAATATTATAGTAGCGGGATTACGTTACTGAATACATATTTTAAGGAGTAACTAGTAACTGTACCGGATTACATTTCTAAAGTAACCCTCCCAACCCTGCAGATAACTGATACAAAAAACATGAATACTCAACACCATATACAAGAGTTGCTCTGCATTGTTTCTATGGCCCAGGTATCCAAATCCAATAATGTAACTTCTGCTTGTAGCAGGTTTCTATTAAGAAAAAACTGATAATTAAAACGCATGATGATTGTTATGGACAATAATGCTAACGTGGACCACAAAGCCACTTGCACTTTAACCGACATGGCTACGGGCAAATTACACCATAACGTTAAGGTGTAGTTGTGTTAAAATAATCTTTACACTGGCACAACTGACTATCACGACTTTCATCCTTAAATATCCGAAATTTATTAACAATCCGTTATTAGCATTAACCGCTAACTGCTAACTACCTGCTAGTATTTCGATAAAAAGACAGCCAATTTCATGTCGAACAAGAATCAAAACAAAACAAAACAAAATGGAATCACCGTTAAAACTATGGCATGCTTTGCTTTTGTTTTTTGGTGAAAAAGACATAAATGTTGTGATATTATACCTAATTTTAGCCGAACACCATAAAGCAAACGCGCCCCGGTGCTGATTTCACTTCTTCGTCCTTTTGTCGCTTGTTCCGTTTCCTCTTCTGACAAAGAAAAGACCACTAAATGTGCACACTGCCTCCTGCGGTGAAGAACGGCACAATAATGACAAAATACGTGTTTCATTATATGACTATTTACAAAATAAACTCACAAAATAAACATTAAAAGTCAATACATCATGAATAAGTTGTATAGTGTTTAACTGGCAATGTTATTAACAATACTATTTTGACATGGTTGTCAATGTTTTCAGAGCGATGAAGCGTCTGTTGCCATAGCAGCAACAAAATCTATCTTTTAAATGGTGAAAAGTCCTCAAAATGTTGCCTGTAACTGGAAGCTTAGATGATCCTCAACTCTAACCAATATTAGCCCGAGGCAAGAAACATTTTAGACCAATTTTAGACCTGGTTTAGTCCTATTAAACAATAATTAATATGACTATAAACGCAAATGAAGAGTGAATCACTCAAAAATAACAACAGGCCATTGTATGAAAGATGCACATAACAATATAATTTATTTTGTTAAGACACTTTTACAAGAACACCACTATGACTGATACCATATGTTCTTCCAGAAGAAAAAAAAAGGGTTTCACTCAAATTCAAAATCAGGCCATCATTCCTACAGAACAATTAGTTTAATGCACTGTATTTATTACAGTAAAACACATTTTAGCTTTACTGTTTTTGTCAATTACTAGAATATGACGATTTAAGGACAAATAACCCAAATTACCACATTTACAAAGAAAAATTTAAGGAAAACATGAAAGTTATTAATATATTCTGTTTTCATAAATTATCTTTGGTCCTGAAAATTAAAATGTCAGAACAAAATGTCTGTTGCTAGTTTTCGTTGGAATTAGCGTAAACATAAAATCATTTTAATATTGTCCATGTATTTGCAAAACGTAACATTGTCCAGTTATTACACTTTGAGCGCCATTTAGAGGCAATACTGTGCTAACCAAGCCTCTTCTCTTTTCCAGAAAATATCATATTGCCATTAAACAGTACATACTGTACATTGTGAGGGCTGAGAACCAAAGTGCGTGAAAGAATGGTGTTACTTAAACTAATTAATAATAATAATAATAATAATATGTAAAAAAACTTTCACTTTTTACTGCAAGTATTTACCCATTATTAACATGGCGAAGCAATAACATATCCATAGATACAAACTTATGGAAGTTCATGTAAAATTCACAAGCAACATATTCATTTGAACTTTTTCACCTGTACCCTTTAGATACTCAGCCCCCACAGATTTGTTCCCATATGCTAGACTTACAAACCATCCATTCCCTCTATATTCCTTTACACATAATGGTAAACTTAATAACACTGTTTAAAAGTCTCAGAAGGTTTTCCTGAGAATAGTGGGGTTTTCCATTAAAAAGATTCCGAAGAAGCCATGATTATTTGTCAGCTCTTCTCTCAATATGCGAAATCTCCAAAATTGGCATGAGGAGCTGGAAGGCATCTTGGATGTATGACGCACTGTTAGAAGCCTGTAAAAAATACACACAATAGCTTCATTAAAACTTCTATCCAAGGACTTCAGAGTGATGACACATTAGCAATCAGCATTTGTAGTATTTAACAAAAATCAAAAGTACTCAAAATGGCATCTACAAACAGAAAATTGAAGCCCATGATAATTTTGTAGATTTCTTATACAGCTTTTGAGCACTCAAGTCTGTGTATGGCGTATAACTTAATATATCAATGTATATTGAAAACAGGTAACAAGACAATCCAGCTAGAAACAAATATTTGAATGGAAATGCGTGAAGAGTCCCTCAGTCGTCTAGGTAAGTCAAAAACAAGTCAAAAACAGACAAAGAAACATTAGGGCAGACAAGCCAGGGCAGAGGGGTGGAGAGGGTCGTTAGGCTTGAATAGGGAGGCTAAACTAGACGCCAGAGAAATTTGAAAAACAAAAGAGACAGATTAGTTGAGATAGTTTCAGAGCTATTTCAGGGTAGTGAGCCCCTTCTAGGGCTGAATAGATATGCTAATACTAGACGCCAGAGAAATTCGAAGAAAAAAAAAAAGAGACAGATTAGTTGAGATAGTTTCAGAGCTATTTCAGTGTAGTGAGCTCCTCCCTGCAGCTAGATATAAACAGGGTCTAACCAGCAATAGAACCAGAGCTGACGAAGCCTCTCGGATGAGCGGCGAAACGTTTTCGACCAAACAAACTTTGTCCAGTTGACAAATTGAATTTCTCCTTTTATCATTTGAATGGAAACATTATAACACACTTGAGACATATTGTGCTTGTGCCTACTACATAGTTATAATCTAAAACATCTGTGGATCATTATGTTATGATTTAAATCTCAATATTAATCTAAAAAAGACTTAATAAAATAAATAAAACTGATTACTTCTGTGTTAGAAAGCCGCAGTGACCAATGGGAGTTGACTGCAACGCTTATAGATCGCTGCAGATCACACTAGCAAGCAGTGTATTGAGGGTTTTTTTTGTTTTTGTTTTTTTTTTTGGTACTGAAATGACTATGAATCCTGTGCGTGTCACCGATTAAGAAAATAAAATTGGAGAATGAAGTAAGAAGAGAGCAGTGGGCGTATGCTGGTGGTTGATCAGCAATACGGCGTCTTGAAAATAAGCAATTGCTCAAACATGCACAAATCACTCTAAATACAACTTCAGGTGAGTAAATAGTGAGGGGAAACAACTACAGAGCATTTTCACATGACATCATAATCCGGAAGTCGGCCATTATGGGGGGATTTGAAGCACCGCGAACAGTGCATTTATGCCGCAAAGTTTTAAAAAAGCAAAACAGACTGTCACAATAGAACGGACAGAGAAAAACACCTGCAATTCTATCGTTTGCCTAAAGTAGTGACCAGCCAGGGTGAGCAGACAGAGCAATTATCAAAGGAAAGGAGGCGATTGTGGATCGCCAGTCTCAAACAGAACTTGGATGGGAAAAATCTCAACAACATTTGCATATGTTCAGCTCACTTCGCAGCTGGTAGGTATTTCATACTGTGCATTGTGATTGCAAATTTTGAACCAATTTGTAACGACCATGTTTACATAAACAAACTAGATCCAAGGCATAAATGTAAGTTGTAAATTCTTGTACATGTTCATTTGCCTACAGTAAATTGTATTACAATGTTAATATTTTAATCTTTGTAAAACGTGAATAATAAAAAGCAATATACTAGTACTTAAAGACGTTACACATGTGATACAAGTATCCCTACCTTTGCCATCACAATATGCTTGTCTCCAATTTTGCGCACTTTATGCTCTTGTACCCACAAAATGGTTATTGCCTCCAGACCATTATAGCTCTTAAGGTGTTGTGCTGTATAGGGGCTTGGGGAGAAGACCGGGTAGTTCACAATGTCGGAATAGTTTACAGCAGGCAGAATTGACAAATCGCCACTGTCATTGAACAAACTTGAAACCATCTCATACGGATCTTACCCAATTAATTCAAGTTTTTTTCATATAACGCTTCATTTCTTTGGCATCCAACTTATCCCTATACAGCTGGTCAACTGTGGAAGCTTTCTCAAGAAATTTTGATTTTTTTTTTCTGCATGGTTGCTATCTAAACACATGTAATTTTGAGCGCGTAATCCCCCCCAAGATGGCCGCACATCCAGGTAATCGTCCTGTTTTTCCAGGTTCGTGAAAACGCTCTGTGGCATGGTTAAAAGCTATGAAAAATAGATTTTGCCTAATAGGTCGCCTTTAAATTAGTGCTGTCTATAGATTAAAATGTTTAATTGCGATTAATCTCATGAATGTCATAGTTAACTGGCAATTAACCGCAAATTCATCGCAAACTTTTGTCCCTTGAATCATCATTTTAAATAACCCTAACCCTTAACATAGAAAAGTGGATAGGTGCCAATTTGTGCAAATGTGTTTAAATTGCAGACCATAACAATTGTCTGTGAGACACTTTGTGTTCGATGTTCCACTCTCGTGTTCCACTTTCATGAGATGTTCTGCAGCAGTGTGAGTGAAGTGCCTCTCTTCTGTCTTCATAAGAGTCAAAGTAACTGAAGTTCTCACTGTGGGTGAAATAATGTGCTGTGACCCTGAGGGATGTCCAGTAATCTCCAGTTAGTGTGACTGCGTTTGTCTGCCCCAATGCCTGGGCATGTTTAGGAGTGGATTTTGTTTTGTGTTTTCCTCGTGTGGGTGGCATCGGCGCACGCAGGGCTTGTGTGGTGAAGTCGTGCATGTGTGTCGGCGGCCCCTGCCATGCTTTGCCCCATCTCCTCCAGCCTGCACTTTTCAGTTTTGCACAAATTGTTTTTTGTCCCATTTACAGTCAGATCCTGTAGTTTATCTAACGTTACTTGCATCTTATGAAAAAAATAGTTAACTCGATCACAAAGACGGTTAATCTCGCGATAAAAAAATTAAAGACGTTAAAATTGTTTTGCGTTAACTTGTTAATATTGCAACATTTTTGACAGCACTACTTTAAAGGTTATTATAATTAGTACATTATTATTATTACCTAACCTGGGAAATCCCAGGCTGTCTTTCGTTCGTTCCGATCTGAAAGACAGCCTGGCGACTATGGCAAGCCAGGTCTCCCGATTCTGGGAGCCAATCAGAGAGCGGGGAGGGGTGGAAAGACGGTGACGTGTACTACGTGACAAACGGAAGCTTGTAGTTTGAACTGACAACTGACATGATTGGCTATGGGCTATGTATAGACATTCGTAACGCAAAATAAACGGCCGTTGGCGATCGTAAACCACACCTCCGGTACGAGATATTTCGAAGGTGGCTTCCAGACCATATCTCACTTGTGATATTGTCAGGTGTAAATCTGGCAAATTATTACCCTTTATTGTTCCTTTATTTAACTGTAAAAGATACTTTTTCAGACCATCTTAACTTAACCTTAAACCAAATTTAGCAAAAATTGAGACAAACCTCAAGAAAAACTCCTGTTATCAGAGGATTAAGCACGTCTCCTTTTTCGTTGCTCTGTGGACACAAAATAGATGTAAAAAGTTTTTTTTTAATTATTTAAGCTTCAATTTCTATACACAATTTCAACCTTTAAAAAGACATTGTGCTCTTTTCTGCTATATAGTTAAAATCTATAGGTATATTTTGACCATTATAAATTGTATTATTGCTTTAGTTAACAAATTAACATTTAATTAACAACTATATTTGATTTATGTAACTACCACTGGGTTTTAGATGACATCACATTCTACAGGCCAATACAATTTAATACAGATTGGGGAAACTAAAATGAATATTGTAGTAATGTAGATTTGTGTTGCAATACAGTGAATTCTTGGGTCTAGTCATTAAAAGAAATGATCAGGTTCAACATTTATAGATATTTCATGGTAAAGTACAGCGTAATCAATAAAGGAAACTTACCCCTGTCGTTGTTAGACATGAGGTGAACTTCTTTGAAAGTAGAGAGATTTCTTTGCACAAAATGATTGTTAACCTGAAATACAGAGAAAAAGTGAAAAACAAAAAAATGAAAAGAAAAAAAAAAAAAGGTTCTTACTGTGAGAGAACTTGGGGCGTTGTGTTTCCATTTGAAAACAGAATCATTTCGGCGAGTTTGTGGAAAAGTTCGATGGAGCGAGCCGTGAGTTCAGCCAGACTCCGAATGGCAGCAGCGTGGACCTCCTGAAAAAAAAAGCATTTAGTAAAATTAACTAGTCACATAGAACTGAAGTAGATGAAGTAATAACCATAAGTGTGCCATTTTCCGTATTGAAACTTTGCAGTGACAACACGCTGGGGGTGTTCTAGATGTATGTCTAATGTCTATACAACCTTTAAAGTGTAATAAAGTCTCAGACAGTGCAAAGCCTACAGTTAGCAGCACACTCCAGGGAATGTTGATGACATCAGCTGCAAAGTATCAAAAATAATCCGACACATGGCTTTCAGTGTCACAAAATCACTCTCTCACACTCCACATTCAAAGGTGGGTGAGGTGTCTTGCTCCAAGGACCCAAAAATAGGATGCACCAGTCGGGGCTAGGATTTAACTTTCAATTGAAAAGATGATATTTTGAAAATGTTTACCTCGACAGACATGTCCTTTGAATCTTCACCCTCTTCTTGTTGTGCTTCTGGAGTATTGATGGCAGTGATTTGAGAACACGTGCTCTTACAGGCCTGGATTAAGAAACAACAAAGACAAAAGAATTATTATAAAACGATCAATAACAAAACTTAAAGGTCCCATATTGCGTGAAATTGACTCTTGTGAGCTTTAAGTCAAGTAATCCTACCTTATTACTATGTTTACATCCCCAAAGCTCAGAATGTTCCAGCTTGTGATGTCATGTAGCTCCCTTTTACCATTTGTTCCATAGAAATTCTAGGCAATTCTAGTGGTGAAATTATACAAATGATTCTAGTGAAGGTGTATCCAGTACTACTTGTATTATCACATGACATCACAAGGCGGAACAGACTGTTTCAGAGAAGAACTAAATATGCAGGGTTTGTGTATTAAACATGTGTGAATGAAAGAAAGCACAACTCCAGTTATGTTTTGGATGAGGAAACAACATTATAACATAGATCAGAAAATAGCATAATATGGGCCCGTTAATACACGAGGGAATGCTGTAGGTGCAGAGGTACCAGGTGCTCTTCAGGAACAAAAGTCTGGACCAAATGTTTGCTTTGAGTTCTGACCTTGGTGAGTTTGTCCGCTATAGCAGAAATGCTGAGTCCTTCTAACGCTTCCGTCAACTCTTTCTCAAACTCAGAGCCGTCTTCATCTAAAAACACACGTAAAAAGCACAATCTAGTCACCAGGTATTTATACAGATTATGTAAAATAAATTTTTAACAGGTCAGTAGAGTCAGGATGTCACAATGTAATATTTGAACAAACTGGCATGAAATAAAAAAAAATAATACAACTTGATCTACCTTTTATTTATTTATTTATTTGTTTATTTATTTATTTATTTATTTTTACACTGATAATTTTTAAAGGTGCACTATGGAACTTTTTGGTTGGGGGGTCCGTCACCTGCTTGTTTTCGGATATGTCATTGCTCTAGCTAGCTGGAATGTTCCACAGTATGACATTAAACATCTCTACCTCAAAAAGCTCAAAAATACCTAAAAAAAAAAGGCCTTCTGACTGTAGGCTTGACTCTGACCTGTAACTTGGTCTGATTTAATCTCCATGAAAATAGAAATGTTTAATACCATACTGTGAAACATTCCAGAGAAAGCATTAGCATCTCCACTTCATTGCCTTGGAAGCTGGTTTATTATTTAATAAATAAAATTATTGTTTTGTGGAATACATGACCAAAAAAAAAAAAAAAAAACAGGACAAAATTGTGTAGTAATTGATTAAAGGACACCTAGTATGCAAAATTTACTTTTCAGAGTTTTTACTCATCTTATAGCTATTCCCTCTTCTCATTTAACCTCTGGAAATTGTATTTGGAGTTATTTGTGCATGTTTGAGTAATCTATAATCACTTATCTTTAAGACGTCATATTGCCAATCATGCCCTGTGTTCACTGCTACCAGCATATGCCCAATGCTCTGTACTAACTTTGTTCTACAATTTAATTTTGTCAATCACTGATATGCGTAGCATTCAGCCGGACGAGTACGTAAATCCACATCTCCACTTCAGACAGGGCAGAAAGGAAGCTAAATAAGAACGTTTACATTTTATTTAGACAGCACCCCAGGGGCCCTGGGACACGTGTCTGCGCAGATGCCTGTGCGTCTGTCTCCACAGGGCAGCTTTCTGTGGTGTGGCCCCAACAAATCCATAACACTAACTCTGTGTCATGATGATGTTTCCGGTGATGTCAGCTCCCACTGGCCACCACATCTTTCTAAAGTGGTAGTCTGCAGAATATTTCTTTAATTAAATCATTAAATGATTATTGCAATTTAAATAATGATCCACGGGTCTTTGAACAGCAGGCTCAAGCACAATATGTGATCTTCAAGATCCTGAAATGGTCGCAATTTATCATAGTCCCAACCAAATAAAATGGATTAGCTAAATGACTATTACATAAAAAAATAAAAAAAAAGTCTCACCTTTTTTCTCCTCATCGTCGTCATCGTCAAACTCCACCAGAGAAAACGCCTCTTTGATTTCCTCCAGCTCTTTCCTCAAATCCATCAGTTCGTCTCCGGACAGAGTCATCAACACAGACTTCACCTAAACACATAAATAATATAAAAATATAAAACATAAAAATATTAAATATTTATAAAGGAAAGAAGGAAATAATGATGACTTCCCCATTAGAAGAGGAGATAAATATTGAATTGATAGTTTAAAGGTAGTATAATCTTTTTGTTATTTTAGCTGTATTAACTTTTTTATTATTATAATTTTTTATCTGTTTAAAGATTCAAAACAACAAAGTGTTTGGCTGCTTTTGTGGCTACCTGGCTCACACACTGAGCAGTTTTTTAGCTCACTTTTTAACATCCTGTCATGGGATTTTAACGAGCAAAGAAGTGCAGCATGTGCAGTTCAAAGGATACAAGCAAGGGACTGTTGGATTATATGAAATTAACTGTTCGTTTTTCCCTATATCCATAGAGACCGTGCAAGAGGAGCTAGCTAAAGAGGAAACTATGGACATTTGAGATGCTACAGGTTTATTACACAATACGTGGCAGCAAATGCTGTAGAAGATCTTCAGAAGAAATACTTTGAGGGAATGAACCATTTCATCACCAACTGAAACACCAGAGCGGAGTAAAAGTGAGGCCTTTCCACCTTGCTCCCCCTGGACATTGTTGTGATGCTGCAGGTGCACTTTTGGCTCTTCTTTTCCTCAAACTGCCCTGACACAGATCTGCTGACCCTCCCTGCCCAGTCTTTCTGTTAAACTGCACTGAGACCTTTGACTGAGACTCAAAGGCGATTGAGAAGCGCAGTGGAAATTTTGCAGCAAAACTGCAACAGTTTGCTGCAGCAAAACCTGAATTTCCCTCTGGGTTAATAAAGTCTCTCTCTCTTTCTCTCTCTTATTAGGTAGTATAATGTACTCTGTTCTCCAAAAGAAGAAAAACAAGTTACTACAAGCACATCTGGTCCAACCCAAAGCAAGGAGCTCATTCAACTGTCTGACGAATATGGAGTTAATGTGATTAACTGAGATTCAGGAACAGAACCATTCCTCAACCTCCTCCACCTCTACTTCATCATATCATTATATCAGCCATCAATAAATATTTCATTGCATACATTGTTGACATAGGTCTTGATGAATCAAATCAAGAATAGTATAAAAAGGAAACATAAACCACTAGAAAAATATATTTTAAGCATAAAAAGAATCATCTTTTTATGCTTAAAATATATTTTTTCTTTACCCAACCACTTTTATCAAATTAAACTTAAAGTTCAGTCTGACCTTGAAATATATTTACATTAAGGTTTATTACTTATTATTACTTAAAAATGATAGCCAATTACAGTCTTACAATTAGTGCATTTGACATTGGTAACATTTATTTCACTAATGAGTCATCCTGATATCTCATACAGATTTGGTCAGATGGAGCAGAGGATGCAGAAGAGAGGGTCAGATGTTGCAAAGGAGAGGGTCAGATGGAGATAAGGATGTAGGGTAGAGGGTCAGATGAATCTTTAAATTGCACCTTGGATTCACTTTCTCTGGACACGATCTCAAGCGCCTCCAGGTGTGACAGACCCTGGTATTCATCAAACAGCATCCCATAATGAGCAACTGGTTTTCGGTCTATTTCGGACTCTGCGTCTGCAGTCTGGAGCTCCTCACGCTCTTTTGCCTCCCGCAAAACCTGAGCAGCAAACAATATGAGGTGCTGAATATGTAACTGAGCAAATCGCAAAACGAAAAAGAACATAATCTAAGAAAAGTGTAGGAAATACCAAAGTGCACAGCCATATTAGTATAAAACAGTGTAATTCTGAATCTATTTTCAAGATTTTTTTTACATTTTATATTTGTATTTAATAATAGCTATTTCAATTTATCAAGCTAAGCTCTTTTTTGGACACACAAAGGTGGTTGGCATTGCATTATCAATTAACTCCACATATAAGATAAGCATAAGGAAAGTTACAGCTGTAGTCACAACTTCCCTGGAGTAGACTGAGGGAAGCAAGGATGCCAATCTGTACCAACCCCTCACCACCACCTCATTCACACCACATTCATACACACAGTAGGCAAACCAGTACATTACTAAACCACTACTCTCCTGAATATCTGTAGTTGATAGCAAAGAGGTCCTTGACAAATTAACAAATTAACTACCACTTCCTTTTCTGTCTCTCTCTGCACCTCATCATAATACTCAAGACTGGTAGATATTGGCAGGAAGGGCATCTGGGTGTAATGTACCTGAGAGAGGGTGGCGTTCCTGTGCATCAGTCCTTTGGTCTTCTTGAATCCTGGGTCTCCTTCGGCGATCACATCCATTGTCTTTTTACCGATGAACTCCAGAGCATCCAAACCTCCTGTGATTACCGTTTTACCCTGAACACACATTTAGACATTGTCAGTTTAGAATAATAATTATATGAACAATTTATACATTTATAAAAGTATACTTTTGTTTTATATCTAGATTACAAATTCACGAATATTGGTTCCTTGGCTCTGAGCTGGGCAATAAAGTAAAATAAATGGTTTATTGATAATTGTGATCATTGAGATCATAATGAAAAAATATTTCTGTAAAGTCCAAAATCACAACAGCAGACGTTCGCAGGCCTTAACAAGATTGTTGAACTTTGACTATTTTACTATTTTATTTTCTAACGGCCCCAGAATGCTGCTGTTCTTAAAGCCTCCTTTTTTTTTGCAAAGAAGCTATTGTGTATAGTGTTGAAGCCGTTCTATTCAAACACTAAAATCTAATTCTGTGACATTAGATTAATAACATTAATCATTAATATGATTCCTAGAATCATATTAATGTTGTAAATTCTGGTTACTGTTGTCTGAACGACGCTGCTAAGAGACGACAGCATTCCCATGGCTCCTGACACCGGAGACGAGGCTTCTCCAGAGGCTTCGTCAGGTTCAGCACTGGATTCTCCTGAACAGAAGAAAACAAAAGTTGTCACTGTGTGATGTCACTGCAAAGTATCAATATAATAACTAAAAATACAATACAATTTACCCTGTTGTCTCTGCTCCTCCTCGGCTTTTGCGGATAGTTCAGTTGGACTGGGAATTCCCAAAGATGTCTCGGCCTTCTCGATCACCTGAGTGAGACCTTGACCTAAATGGAAATACTTTTATATGAGTTTTTAACATAGAAATAGCATTTAAACATCGGTCTACTCTGGACTGGTGCTGATGTTCAACTGACCGACTGTTGCAACTGTCGCCGTTGCCGTGGACAGGATGGACTTGCCCCAGTTGCCCCAGTAACCCCATCCTCCCTGAGTGACAGTCGACTCAATTGGACTCTAGAGACAATGAACCAATCATAAATTAAAAAAAAAAAAAAAAATCAGACATAAAATCATCAACAAGAATATACAGTAATATATTTCTTTACAAGTTCAAAGAAATGAAAAATATAATGCAAGCACTGTCATGTATACAGGAGCACATACTTGCAAAAAATATATATATATAAGAATAATGAATATTACATTTCAGTCTTATTTATGATCTAATACAGGTCTGCTTGAGGACACATGGCAGACTTTAAGCACACTGCATTTCACTAATGTAAATGACTACATGATAACAATATTTATTCCAACATTGTGGTTCTAACACATTTTGACCAGAAAGTCCAAGACTTCAACAGGTGAGCTTTGACATAAACATTACAGTCACAAGATAACTATCAGTTTTTCAGTTAGCCACTCTTACATTTTTGGTTGAAAATCAAACTCCTAAACAGGACTGGTATTAATCACAGGTTAGTTAGTAAATCCTTGACTTTTCAGACTATATTAAAGCACTTGTGGCAGTTTTTCCTCATGTGTGCATTGTGTCACCTTGGTAACTGTTGAACATTCCGTCAATAGAGATGCATGTAAAACACCCCCAGCACGGTGTCTATGTAAAGTATCAATAGTCCTCTGTATTATTGCGAGACTATTGATATTGACCTATCAACGTTGCATCCCTACTGTGTATAGTAGTACTTGTGTTGTGTACCTTGGTTGGTTGCTGCGGTGCCGCTTTGGGCGATTCCTCCGTTTTCTCAAAGGGTGGAGTGGGGGCTTTGGGCTCCGGTCTCCTCCTCGCCTTTCTCGTTGGTGCTACGTCTGTGGAGATGTCATTGGAGCTGCTGCTGTCAGATGTGTGTGCAGGTGAGGTTGGTGCAGGTGAGGTTGGCTGGGACCCTTCCTCTAAAGCCTCCTGATCTTCCACCGCCTCAAAAAAAGTCTCTGCCTCTGTGCTCTCGCTGACTGACATCTCTTATCATAACTGCAGGAAAAATATATGATTGGATTACAGTAGAAAAAGCATGTTACAAAAGTAAATGTTGAATTTATTCCATTTGGACTAGTGGATTTGGACATCCTGATATTCAAAATATTGCAGTTTTATTTTATTTTGGGGAAAATGCTTCAGATTGACAAGGAACAGATTTCAGCTCAAGAGTGCTGAATACATAATTTTATAGATACAAAGTACTTAAGTATGTAATTGAGCCATTTATGTATTTGCGTTTTGTGTTTTTAGAATAGTTTTTAGAATAATTCTGCTTTAAGGTTATTGAGTCATAAATTAGTTTAAATATTAGCGTTTATAATCTTATCTTATTGGTCTATTGATCAAAAAGCAGTATTTGCAGATTAAATACAGTTACTTCTTCATATGTATGACAATACTGTACAAGTATGGAGTACCTAGACTATGTATATACAGTGCCGTGAAAAAGTATTTGCCCCCTTCCTGATTTCTGTGTTTTTTGCATATTTATCACTCAAAACATTGTCAGATCATCAAACCAATTTTAATATCACACAGAAACAACCCAAGGAAAGACAAAATTCAGTTTTTGAATGATGATTCCATTTATTAGTGCACAAAAAAAATCTAAACCTATCTGGCCCTATGTGAAAAAGTAATTGCCCCCCCTTGTTAAATCACAAACTAACTGTGACTAACCACAGTTTTGAGAAAACTTAGTTCAGTTCTACATGCCACACCCACACCTGATTGTCACCACCTGTGTTGAATCAAGAAATCACTTAAATAGTTCCTGTCAAACAAAGTGAAGTTGGCTACAACATCTCAAGAACAAACACATCATGCCACGATCCAAAGAAATTCAAGAACAAATGAGAAAAAAAGTGATAGAAGTCTATAATTCAGGAAAAGGTTACAAAGCCATTCCCAAAGCTCTGGGGCTCCAGCGAACCACTGTCAGAGCCATTATTCAAAAATGGAGGAAACTGGGAACAGTTGCAACCCTTCCCAGGAGTGGTCGACCAACTAAGATTACTCCAAGAGTGCGACGACGGCTCATTCAGGAAGTCACAAAAGAACCTAGACGCACATCGAAAGAACTACAGGCCTCGTTGGCCTCAGTTAAGGTCAGTGTTCATGACTCCACCATTAGAAAAACACTGGCCAAAAATGGCATCCATGGAAGAGTTCCCAGGAGAAAACCACTGCTTTCACAAAGGAACACAAAGGCTCGTCTCACCTTTGCCAAAAAGCACCTTGATGACCCTCAAGACTTTTGGAGAAACATTTTGTGGACCGATGAGTCTAAAATTGAACTTTTTGGAAGGTCTGCAGCCCGTTTCATCTGGCGTAAAAATGGCACAGCATTTGATAAAAAGAACATGGTGCCCACAGTAAAGCATGGTGGTGGCAGTGTGATGGTCTGGGCCTGCTTTGCTGCCTCAGGACCAGGACAACTTGCTGTGATTGACGGAAAAATGAATTCTGCTGTTTACCAGAAGATCCTGAAGGAGAATGTCCGGCCATCAGTTCGTGCCCTCAAACTCAAGCGCTCTTGGATCATGCAACAGGACAATGATCCAAAACACACCAGCAAGTCCACCTCTGAATGGCTCAAAGAAAACAAAATTAAGGTTTTGGAGTGGCCAAGTCAAAGTCCGGATTTAAATCCGATTGAGATGCTGTGGTGTGACCTTAAACGGGCAGTTCATACAAGAAAACCCTCCAATATGGCAGAATTGAAACAATTCTGCATAGAAGAGTGGGCCAAAATCCCTCCCCAGCGGTGTGAAAGACTCCTCACCAATTATCGCAAACGTTTGGTTACAGTTATTGCTGTCAAAGGAGGCTCAACTGGCTATTAGATTAAGGGGGCAATTACTTTTTCACATAGGGCCAGATAGGTTTAGATTTTTTTTGTGCACTAATAAATGGAATCATCATTCAAAAACTGAATTTTGTCTTTCCTTGGGTTGTTTCTGTGTGATATTAAAATTGGTTTGATGATCTGACAATGTTTTGAGTGATAAATATGCAAAAAACACAGAAATCAGGAAGGGGGCAAATACTTTTTCACGGCACTGTATCTTGATGGTTTCCCCTAATAACAAGCATAAGAAGCAACACAACATAAGACTTATTAAAACGAAAATAAATCATAGAATCTCAACTCGAATTTATATTTTAAGATAATGTTCTATGATATCTCCAACAGGGTCAATGTCTTGGCACCTTCATGGTGTATTACATAACAAACCTGCTATTAAGGTACACCATATTTGTATTATCTTGTATTATCAAAAATAGCCCACCTCCACATTGTCTTAACCATGTCTTTTGGTTTTAATTCACTATATGCAATATAAATCCTTACATACTTACGGTGGAGCGTACTCTAAAATACAGATAATTCTTATTAAAACTTACCAAGACTGCTTGTAGCTTCTGGGTGCTAAGTCTCCACAGAAGGGGAACGTAAAAACGTTTTAAGACTGAACGCGTATAACGTAACCTTTGAAATGATAACCTAAATATTGATTTCGGACAATACTCAATAATCTGTGCAATAAATGGTGAAAATTTAGGGAGTTTTTTTTCGTAACTGGATTAGCCACGTCACTTTGTTTACGACTGCTGCGTATAACAGCGTCCGGTTACTGTTCTTTCAAAATAAGAGGCGTCTTGCAAAAAACGCCAAGATTTAAGTACGAATCTAAATTTAGGCTTTTGGGGTGCCGATCGTGATGCAAAATACAGTAAACGTATTATTTTTGTTTTATTAATTTGTTTGTTCATTCAAATATCTATTTTCTGATTAATATATTTTACCGGCGTTTTATTGAAAGGCGTTTATTTTATTTTGAAACTATTGTTCAAACGACACACACGTCTTTTTTCTGCTTATTAGACGTTTCTGTTGATGATGTAGATGTTGTATTAGATGTTTATTAGATGTTTAGATGTTAGATGTTGTTGTAGATGTCATATTTACATTACTTTCCTTAAGTACATTTCTGTCATAAGAACGCGAGTCGAAGCTCACATAAGTACATGTGTCAATAGTTTTTTATTGGCTTAACTGAAACAGATACGTTTTATCAATTTGAATGCACAGCTGGCTGTATTTAAATCTTCTGGAAATTTAAACTAAAACTTTTTACTATATTTGCTTGTATGTGTTATTGAATTTTGCCGTTTGCTCTGTCACTTGTCTGAAGTTCGATTCAGATTTCTGTTTTCCAGCCCGTTCAGCCAGACAGGTGTAGCTCCGCCCCCAATGCACCTGAGTCAGGAAGTGCAGCACTGATCCTGTGTGGTTGCTGTGGATATTCAGAGCAAAGGTTGCCACTGTACTGAGGAAAATACATTAACAGACTGGACTATTGGACCAGTTCTAAACACAGGTAATCCAATCAAGTTACTTTTTTATCATCTGGGTACTATCTACTTACTATGTTTGAGGAGCTGTGTATCAATGTCTATTTATTCTAAAAGACTGGAGTGAGTTGTGTGGAGCCAGGGCAGCTTGTTTTCAAACCAGTCTAGCCACATTTTACCGTAGGACTAACACTTAAAACAATCACTTTTCAAACATTTTGGTACCAATTTGCCTATTTAGAGAAAGTGCACTGTAAAATATTTTGAATAAACTATAATCATTGAATTTTTTTAAATATTGACATTAAAAAGAGGGGCTAAAAATAATTTATATTTGAATGCTCCCAATTACTAGAAATTCACAAATGCTGTAGTTAAAATATTCTATTGTCTGCAAAGAAGGAAGTATCTCAGGCCCTGTCCACACAACATTTTTTGGTGGAAACGGAGAAGTTTGTATTCGTTCTGGCCTTTCGTCCACACGGCACCAGCGTTTTGAGTGGGTGAAAACGGTGTTTTTTGAAAACGGGTTCCAGAGTGGAGAAATCTGAGAACGCTGGGGGTCGCGTTGTCGTGTGGGCGGGCAATCAGTCTTCCAAGTCTTTTTCATGTTTGGTACAAACATGTTCTGAAATGATTCTTGATCAACACGTCATATTTTATTATTTTTCTCAAACATTGATCTTCTTGGACTGGTTTAACAGGCACATGGTGAACTGAATATGTATTTGACCCAGATTTTGCAAATAAAATCTAATTATGTGTTTAAATTCTGCTTTTATCCCTGGAGATATTATTGCTTTTCCTAAAATGTTCCACAGTATGGCAAGAGGAGCAGAACAGTTGATGCCACCAAGTTACATCAGATATATGGAGTAAGAATGTAGTCTGGTTAACACCTGACCATATCACAAGTGAGATATGGGTCTGGAAACTCACTTCGAAAAATCCCGTAGCGGAGGTGTGGTTAGCGATTGCCAACGGCCGTTTATTGGGCGTTATGAATGTCTATCATTGAGCGTATACGTAAGTCCATAGCCAATCATGTCAGTTGTCAGTTCAAACTACAAGCTTCCGTTTGTCATGTAGTACGCGTCACCGTCTTGCCACACCTCCCCCGCTCTCTGATTGGGGCCCTAAATCTGGGACTCTCGCTTGGACGAGTTTCCAGGCCGCCTTCCAGTTCGAAACGAACGGAAGCGGCCTGGGAATTCCCAGGCTAGTAAGAATGCACATGTTTCAAGGTATTTTTGAGCAAAACCCGTAGCTTGATTAAGATCAAAGATCAAAGTCAGCTTTATTGTCAATTCTGCCATATGTGTGAATCGAAATTTCGTTTCTCTCTGGCCAGGTAGTGCAAAAAGTAGTGCAGGTAGTGTACAAATTACAATATAAAGACAAAACACAACAAAACTATCTAAGACAAAAATCTAAAACTAAAGTCTAAGATCTAAAATCTGTGCAACAGGGCGAGTCATTAGTGGCTGGAGTGGACTTCTTTGGCACAGGAACGATGGTAGTGGTTTTGAAGCAGGAGGGAACGACAGCCTGGCTCAGAGAGGCATTAAAGATGTCATTAAAGATGTCTGTGAAGACATCCTTGAGCTCCTCTGCATAGTCCTTCAACACACGACCGGGGATGTTGTCCGGGCCTGCAGCCTTGCGGGTGTTAATCCTGGAGAGTGTTCTCTTCACGCTGGCTGCAGACACACACAGCCTGCGTGAAGAGAACACGCTGGCTGGAGTTTTCTGGGGCCGGGTGTCGTTTCGTGCCTCAAATCGTGCAAAGAAGCTGTTGAGGTCGTTGAGCAGGGTGATGTTGTTGTCACAGGTCTGTGGCGAGGGTTTGTAGTCCGTGATGTTCTGGATGCCCTGCCACAGACTCCGTGTGTCCCCTGCTGTCTCTAAAGTGTCCGGTTATTTTCTGTGTGTAATTGTGATTTGATTAGTGCCAGATACACAAGTTTAATGCCATACTGTGGAACATTCTAAGCAAAGCAATTACATCTTCATGGAGATGTATATGTGGAGCATTCTCCAGAAATGTTACATAATGGACAGTTTGTTTGTTTTTTCAAATACACCAACAGCATGGAATAGCATGATATTGATATTGATGATGTTCCACCTTGTGATGTCATGCAGTAATACAGGTCCACTGAGTTTTTAAACTTTATACACCTTCACTAAAATGATTTGGATTATTTCAGACCTGGAACTGCTGATCTCTTCTCAACTAACTGTAAAGGATAGCTGGAATTTTGAAAACTCTCAATAAATGGCATCACAATGTGGAACAGAGCATTTTGAGCTTTAGAGATGTAGAGAGAACAATAATAAAGATTACTCAAACATGTGTGAATGGAACAAAACACAACCTCAGGTATGTTTGTGAGGAGGTTACAAAATTCTTGTGTGTAGTAAAGTTTTTTTCTGTTTTCTGTGCCACAGGTCTGCCATGTTTGGTCCTCGTCTGTATGTGTTGGTTGTTCTTCATATTTTCATCAATGGGAACTGGGCACTGTTTCAAAACATCACCAAGTACAAGAGCAGTTTGTTAAAGCAGGACATCTTGGCCATAGAGGGCACTAGTGTCCTCATTCAGTGCAACATCTCTGGAGACAACATTCAGTGGTTTAATCCAAAGGGGGATCTACTGGAGTTTAACCAAGGTAAGCTCCATCGATTCTGGCTCCAGTTATTCTTTGCACTGCTTTTAGATTTTGTCTTAGATAGTTTTTGTCTTGTCTTGATACTGTATTTTGTACACTGTCTTTTTTGCACTGCTTGAAACGGAATTTTGATTCACTGCATGTCGAACACATATGGCAGAATTGACAATAAAGTTGACTTTGACTTTGAATTCACTTTCTATTGGAAAAAAAAAAGTCAGGCTTAGCATTTTGGTTGTAATTATTTAACTATTTTGCCTGTAAATCAATATGGACTTAAATAACAGACTAACCAGGTGTCTACTTTCTCCGAGGACGCTCCTACTTGTGTTAGGAACAGGTTTGATTGGTAAACGCCCACTCTCTGTAGAAAGAGGCATTACCTTCAACAGCCTCGTTCTGGATTGGCTCTTTGGTTGCTATGATACTCACAGTCAAAATTCCAAATATATAACTACACTCCAAATTCACCCCTATAACCGCCACCCTCGATGAGCTTCATTTGACTGGAGCTGGACACGATGGGTGACATCACACTCCCTTAGTCCAGTTCTTTTAAACAATCTATGGTCAGTGGCATCATAACCAAAGTCACATATTTCACAAGTATCAGATAATATTCATATTTTATCATACAGACCAAATTCCTCCGAGTATGACCTTTTTGTAACATTTGTTATATTGACAAGTTTGTATGTGTGTGTGTGTGTTTTTTTAGATGGAAAGTGGCAGATTGAGGACAGCGGAGCCTTGAACATCACCTCTGTCTCTTTCTTGGATCGTGGGCGCTACACCTGCTCTTCAGACTCTTCAAACGTCACTGTCACTCTTCGTGTAGCTTACACCGACAGTGGTCTGGGCCTGTACTATGTGACCGTTTGCCTGGTCGCCTTCACTATAACAATGATCCTGAACTTCACCCGTCTCTGTATGATGAGTAGCCATTTAAAGAAAACCGAACGCGTTATCAATGAGTTTTTCCGAACGGAGGGGGCAGAAAAGCTACAGAAGGCATTCGAAGTGGCCAAAAGGATTCCCATTATAACATCAGAAAAGACATTGGAGTTAGCTAAAGTGACACAGTTTAAGACTATGGAGATTGCAAGGCATATTGAAGATTTGGCCAAAAGTGTGCCATTACCGCCGCTGATTTTAAACTGTGGGTCAGCTGGAGAGGAGGCTGCAGGAGACAGTCCACAGGTGGAGAAAAATGAAAATGAAGACTTGTGTGAGAGAGAAAGTCTGCTGGTCAAAGCAGAGAGAGAAGGCGACGCAGTGATGTCAGTGCATACACTGTTAGAAGAACATGTGGACAAAGTAGAGTAGGGTTTAAAGAAGACCTAATGTGCTTGTGTTAAATCACATTATTAGTCTAAAACGACTTCCGTGTTAGAAAAATGTTAGTGCTCAATGGGAAGTGACATCGCCGTAAACATAAACATAACTAAGAGCCTCTCCTGTGGATAGCTGCAGATATCACACTTTTTCACTTGTACCAAAATTACACAATGCTGTAGAATTCTATGCCTATTACTCAGGGTTTTTCTGGGACAAAAAAACAGCCCTGGCATTTTTGGCTTAGACTGGCCTCTCATAATTAGCAGAGCACAACAAACTAATTTATGTATGTGTTCCCAAAAGCAAAGTATTTTACTATTGTTACATCTTGGCCGAGGGGAAACCATGGGGAAACATTTAAAGGAAAAATCCCAGCTCTCAGAAATCATCAGCAAACTCGCAGTAACTACACATTCAATGGAAATGCATCTTGCACACAAGGTCAGAAGCACGTTTGCGAAATTCCTGTGAAAACAAAGTGTAAAAAAAAAAAAAAAAAATTCTCATCGAATCTACACGATTCACGTAGGTCACCTGTTGTTTTGGCTTCAAAACAGCAAATTTCGCCAAAAGATGAGAGATTTTCATGCCTGTCCATTACCTAAAAGTCTCGGTATTATCCTAACATGCTTACCTGCTGTGCCTGTGATACACTTCCCTGGTCACTCTGTCCCTCAGGTTCCCCGTCCAGCCCCTCCAGAGAATATGTCTGTTATTTTAGAACATTTTGCAGCGTCTATAGCAAGATTTTTTAATCTTTTAGCTCGCAACTTCTCCACACCCCCTTTCTGCCGCTTCTCCATGTTTCCACGCTCAACACTGAAACTGGCCAGGATCAGTGCAGAGAAAGGGGACCGCTCTCATAAGCTTCTATATCCTGATTGGTTTAGTCCACTGTCTATATTGAAGATGGACCAATGGGCCGCCTCCTCTAAATTGTGGGCCGGTCTCTTAAGTAAAAAGAGACTGGGACTGCCGGCCCACTGGGAAAATGCCCGGTATGCCCGATTACCAGTCCAGGCCTGCTATTACTGATTACAATCTGTTGTTTATTTATTGCAGCTAATTTTTTTTTTAAACAATATTGTACATTTATAATAGTTTTTTTATGGTTTAAATCTGCTCTTGATTTTTTTGTATCAGTGACACTACAAAAGCATCTAAACCTATAAGCAATTTTTACATAAATCAGACTTCACTGTAACTTTTTGTGTGGCTTTAGGCCTGTCACGATAATTATTATATTGACTTATGTATGAAAACCTGGATGAATATTTTTTGTCATTTTAGTTGTAATATAAGCTTTAGACGGGTGAATAAATAACTTCTGTGGCTAAACATTGCTTCATTCAGCTGTTTATTTGTTGCAGCTCAGGCCTTTTTAAATTATACTGTCTATTTAAAAGTGGTTTACAGGGATTATTTTACTTTTTTGTTATTGTGTCAGTGCCATAAAGTAGTTTCTATATTATTGTATATCGTTATATCGCAGAACCTTAACCTTTGTCTGAACACTGTAGGTAAGGGGTCCCCAGCCTGTAGCTCGGGAGTTACCAGTAGCTCTCTACCCTCTTCCAAATAGCTCGCCAAAGGATTTCTGAATGCGTATTGTGCTCAACGACTCAGATTTGATAAACTACCATTGTAAATGTATCATTTTGATGCCTAACTTTGTGCACTAATAAATGGATAAAGGTTTGTGTTTTATAGGTTTCTAAATGTTCCCCATCTAAGGCTATGCTAATTTCTTGTGACCACTAAACTCAGTAACTCTTTGTCATGTTTTTGTAAAGGTAGCTCACCGGAAGAAAAAGGCTGGAGACCCCTGCTGTACGTTATATTGTTGTTGTTGTTTTTTACTTTCAGACAAACTAAATACACTGTCTGGCTGGCTCGGCTTGTGTGTTATGCGTTTGTCCTTCTTTCTATTCCCTTGTTGTCTTTTCTTCATAATCCCATTTTTGACATGGTAATTGTTCCCTTTTCTTTATTTTGACACTTAAGCTTGAACTGAACAAATAGTGTTTTCTTCATTGTGTAACTGCCAATCGCACCCAGCATTAAACCAGGAATCAGTCGACAACATGTCAATCTGTGAACATATTACTACAATAAGAAGAAAATAAATGTTTTAATGAGCAACAAATTGTGTTTACAATATATATATATATATAATATGTATATATATAATACATATATATATATATGTATATATATATATATATATATGTATTTTATATATATATATATATATATATATATATATATATATATATATATATATATATATATATATATATATATATATATATATATATATATATATATAATATATACTTTATATATATATATATATATATATATATATATATATATATATATATATATTATATATATATATATTATATACATATATATATTATATACATATATATATTATATACATATGTATATATATATATATATATATATATATATATATATATATATATATATATATATATATATATATATATATATATATATATATATATATATATATATATATATATATATATATATATATATATTATATATATATATATTTATATATAATATATATATATATATATATATATATATATATATATATATATATATATATATATATATATATATAATATATATATATATTATATATATTATATACATATATATATTATATACATATGTATATATATATATATATATATATATATATATATATATATATATATAATGTATATAAACTAAATATTACCAGAGTTTTCTTACTGACCACCGCGTTTTGTATGAGGTATAGAAAAGAATATGCCTAGGTATTTAGGATATACTTTACCAACTAATGATAGACTACATGAATACAAATGCAAAAACACAAAAGTAAGATGGGCTTATAAAATGTATTTTATGTATTTACTGAACATTCAATATTTGTTTAAGTAACAGCACTTTACAGTAATTGTAAAAAGATGATGACGATGTCCACCACAGGGGGTCGCTCTTGCACTAGAAACCAGGCAATGTGCTTTATGTCATTTATTTTTAAACACTCATCTGCTACTGCTATTTGGATACACATAACAGTCTATTAAATATAAGTTGTTTTTTGTTTGTCACTTTTTTTTCAGAATAACTAATGAATGACGCTACAAGTACCTTGGCGTCCATGTGAACAACAGGCTGGACTGGAGGGACAACTGTAATACTGTGTACAAGAAGAGCATGAACAGATTCTACTTCCTGAGAAAGCTCAGGTCTTTCAGTGTGTGCAGCAAGTTACTGGAGATCTTCTACCAGTCTGTGGTGGCCAGCACTCTGGTCTTCGCTGTGGTCTGCTGGGGGAGCAGCACCAGTAAAAGGGACATTGGGGAAATTGACAAATTGATCCACAAAGCTGGTCATGTGATTGGCTGTGAACTGGAGACATTTCTCACAGTGAGGGACAGGAGGACATTGGACAAACTGCTCTCCGTCATGGTCCTGCTCACCCACTGGACCAGACTAGAGGGACAGAGGAGCTCATTCTCCAACAGGCTCCTACAGCTCCGCTCAAACAGTGACAGATACAGGAATACATTCATACCATACTCCATACAACTGTACAACAACTCACCCTTATGTAACAGATAATACTCCCTACAACTGTATATAGCTGTGATATTGTATTTTATATTTTATTATTTATTTTTCTATTTTATTCTGATTTGTACATATACATTTATTATCTTTTTTTATATATATATAATTTTGTCTCATCTGACACTGGTCTATTGCTTTTTGGTTGCTATTCCATCTATTTTTTGTTACTCTGTTATATATTATATTTAATGAGTGAGCTACTGTATCCAAACTATTTCCCTTGTGGATCAATAAAGTTTGTCTAAGACAAAGTGTCAGTCTAAGAACTAAACAGCAGCTGAAATCTCAAGGGAGAAATCTGTTCTGTGTTATTGTTGAGTTTGCGGTCAAAAGTTCAACAAGTTACATAAGAAATAAAAATATTCTTATTGTATAAAAATATAAATAAAAAAATGCAGATTTATTATGTGTTGTCCTATTATTATGAAAATAAATTTGTATTTACAGTGCACTGCTGCTGTGTCCTTGAATAAGACATTTTGCTTGTATGTGATGGTTGCACAGATTGGCAAGTACACCGTACTACACAGTGTGGGGAGTGAACATAAGGTTGAGGGCAAAAATTTAATGAAAAATAAAAAAGAAATATTAAATGCATGCAGTGTTTCACATGAATACATCCCCCACTCATAGTCTAAAATAGTCTAAAAACAACCTGAACTATATATATTAGAACAACAAAATTAGAATCTTATTGCTTGTTTATTGTATTGGCATGAACTTAAAGGCAAATTAACGTTTTTTTTTTTTTTTATCTGAGCCTTCTTTCGGCAATAAAACAAGTAGTTTTACCCATAGCATTTTTCTGTCAATTGGAGCAGTATCGCAGAACTTATGTTGAGCCGTTCTGTTCTAGTAATGATCCCGTATCCGTTAACATGGTGCTGTATCATTTGCTCGGGGCATTACTTTGCGGTGTCCAAATAACACAAACTTTAGCACTTTTCAAATCATAGAAGCCCGATGTCTTAATGAAAGATTTCGTTTGAAGCAAAAGTGGCCTGTAATCCGAGATTTAGCCATAGTTTCGAGTAGATGAGGACGCCAGTGCGCATGCGCGGACTGCTCCCGGGACCCAAACATGAAACGCAAAGCTGAAAACTATGGATAAATCTCGGATTACAGGCCACTTTTGCTTCAAACGAAATCTTTCATTAAGACATCGGGCTTCTACGATTTGAAAAGTGCTAAAGTTTGTGTTATTTGGACACCGCAAAGTAATGCCCCGAATACAAATGCTAACGGATACGCTACAACATAACTTTCTTCAAACAGCTCCAAATGACACGAACGTGATATGGGTGAGTCAAACGACTTGTTTTATTACCGAAAGAAGGCTCAGATTGTAAAATAACGTTACTTTTCCTTTAAAAAACACTCATGAAAAATGATTAAAGGTCATATATCACCCAAAAACTGACTCTTGCGTGCTTTAAAGGGATATGCCACCCCCAGGTCAAATTTGGGCATCTCCCCACAGTCCAGAGACTAAAATAAGTGATGGAAAGCGTTTTCCTGCTCACCCAGCCATTGTCCGAGCCTGTCGCCACTGACCGCCGTGGTATCTGCAGCTCCTCCGCCTTAGACTGGAGTCTAACGTCGCCAGAGAATGATTTCGGCCAAAAGGAATTAATTTGCTCGATGCGTTTCCCAATTACTTTATGTGTAGTGCGCATTCATATCGAGTGCAAATAAATGTGCAAATCAACACGGAGAGCTTGCCTTGGTCATTTTGGGTGAGAACTATTTTTCAGTGCGGAAGGACATGGCCGAATCACGCAGCACGCTGCCAGGGGAATCCCAGTTACGCACCGGGAAGGGAGTTCCCCTGTTGCACAACGTGGTGCGTGATTCGGCCATGTTCTTCCGCACTGAAAAATAGTTCCCACCCGAAATGACCAAGGCAAGCTCTCCGTGTTGATTTGCACATTTATTTGCACTCGATATGAATGCGCACTACACAGAAAGTAATTGGGAAAAGCATCGAGCAAATTAATTCCTTTTGGCCGAAATCTTTCTCTGGTGACGTTAGCCTCCAGTCTAAGGCGGAGGAGCTGCAGCTCGTGCGGCGGTCAGTGGCGACAGACTCGGACAATGGCTGGGTGAGCAGGAAAACGCTTTCCACCACTTATTTTAGTCTCTGGACTGTGGGGAGATGCCCAAATTTGACCTGGGGGTGGCATATCCCTTTAAGGCAGGTTGGAATGTTGTTGTCTCATCAAAACCATACTTTGAGTTGAGCTCAGTAATTCTTTATTATTAGTCTGCTTACATCTCAAAAGCTCAAAATGCTCTGTTAAACCTTGTGATGTCATGAAGTGGTCATGAAGGGTTAACAGCTATTTTTTTTTTACCTTTTGTTTAGTAGAACTTGGCAATTTGTGGGCTGAAATTATCCAGATTATTCTAATCAGAGTGTATGAAGTTTAAAACACAGTGGAGCACTTCCTGTATTACCACATGATATCACAAGGTGGAACAAAGTGTTTTTTTGATTGAGAGAAGAACTTGAAATATGCCTAAATATGCAGGGGGTGTGTTTAAACTTGTGTGAATGAAACAAAACACAACTGCAGGTATGTTTGTGATGAGGAAACATTGGGCCCTTGAAATATAAGCATTAAGTGACATTTATACTCCACAAATTGAATGAGATGAAATAATAATAATAATTTAAAAAAAAAAGTTGTGCTACCATAATTTAAACAAAATCTATGGGAAACACTGGTATGTAGTTTTTATTTTAATTTACGACTCATCATGTCACCCGTGTGCGTCCAATAATTTAATGTTGATCCAAAGCAAATATTTTTCAATGAAAAATATTTTTTCATTTCATGAGAAATGAAAAAAGGTTACTTTATTTATAAAAGGTAAATGGTCCATTATATAGCATGTAAGCTTCAAGACAAATCTTCACACCATGAACTCAACCATTCACACACCAATACACAGACACAGGGGCAAGGTGCGTTAAGTGCTTTGCCCAAGGACACAACAACAGTATTCATCGTGTGAGCTGCATGGAATTACACTGCCAACCTGTGGGTCAGTGGATTTATCATTCAGCAGCAATGTTTTATGCCAAGACATTCAAACCACCAACCAATAAAAGGACGAGGCCACTCAGTATTTAGTTAATCAACATTTCTTCTTTAGTATTATTAAAATTCTATCTTTGTGTGCTAATATTTACCTTAGTATTTACTATTTACCCCTGAACTATTAAAGGTCCTATAGTACACAAAATTGTCTTGTGTAAGCCTTAAGCCATATAATGTTGTTTCTTCATCAAAAACATACCTGGATTTGTGGCTTGTTTCATTCACACCTGTGTGAGCTTTTATTATTAGTCTGTCTCCATCTCCAAAGCTCAAAATGCTCTATTCCCCTTGTGATGTTATGAAGCAGTAGTTTTCAAGCTAACAGCTACATTCTACCTGTAGTTCAGTAGGGACCTGTAACTCCAGATTTGGAATTGATCCAAATTATTCTAGTGAAGGCGTATGGCAGGAGTCTCAAACATGCGACCCGGGGGCCAGATTCGGCCCTCCAAGACCTTTAATCTGGCTCTCGGCTGATTTTGTATTAAAATATTTTAATTATATTTAAATTTTCTATTAAAATATTGATTATTTTCTGGGCCTCTTTTCTGCGCAGCTTGGCATAGCAGTGTCTCCAGTGCCTCTGTGCATGGCCCTTCCCACCAGAGCAGGCACCAATGAAGACATGCCTCTTTCCAAATGCTCTTAAAGGACCATCGTTTTGACCATGACACCCTCATCAGCAAAATGTCAAAAATGAGAAAAGTGGACACAGAGTGCAGGATTTTCCAAGAAAATTTGACAAATTCCTGTTTGTTCACAGAGGTGAATGGGAAACCTGTATGCTTGTGTTGAAATTGCATTTTTCTTAAAGTTTCAGGTTGTTCATAATATTATAATATTTTGTAAAAGAAAGTTCATCAGATGAAAAAGACTTCTGTAATAGATTTGCATTTCTCTGCACAAATATTTGGACTTGCTATTTTTGGGGTGTATATATATGCCATGAGTTTTCTGATCCGGCCCCTTCAAAGTAGGTTGGATATAGTCCTGGAATGAGTTTGACACTCCTGGCAGATGGAGTTTAAAAACACAATGGAGCAATTTCTGTATTGCCACATGACATCACAAGGGGGAACAGAGTGTTTTTTTGTTTGAGAGAAGAACTCAACCACACTAGCTGAGTGGTTAGCGCTCTTGCTTCACAGCAAGAAGGTTCCGGGTTCGATCCCCGGGTCGCCCAGACCTTTCCGTGTGTGTTCTGTGTGGAGTTTGCATGCATGGTCTGGATTCGATCCCCGGGTCGCATGGGCCTTTCTGTGTGGAGTTTGCATGTTTCTCCCCGTGTCTGGATGGGTTTCCTCCGGGCACTCCGGTTTCCCCATCAACCCAAAACATGCACCATAGGTACTCCAGCTTAGGTCCTGACCAAACCGAAGCAAGAAGATCATGGAGATGGTCCCCGGGCGCCCTAATGTGTGTGCTGCCCACTGCTCCTAATATATATATATATATATATATAGGATGGGTTAAAATGCAGAGAAGAATTTCTCCAGTGTGAGATCAATAAAGTCACTTCTTCTTCTAAATATCCAGAGTTTGTGTGTTGTGTGTGAATGAAACACAATCTCAGGAATGTTTGTGATGAAGAAACAACATAATAACATAGATCAGAAAATAGTGCAATTTAATCCTTTAATCAGTACTTCAGACAAAGATTTGCAGTCTCTAGCACAGCTTTCCTCACACCCAAATGAGCACTGCCCAAGAGTATTCTAATGCGCATCCATCACTATTATTAGACTTTATTAAATCTCCTCTTCGAGTTCATGAGGCTTATTATGTTTTGTTTATGGGGCTGTAAATTAGAGCTTGTTGAACATAAAATTCCCCATAAAACAAGGTCAGTATTAAACATTTCCTAATTTCCTTCGTTTAATATCCCAAAATCAGGATAAAGCGCAGTGACAAGATGGATTAATGGTTTGGAGAAGTGGCTCTGAGTTCTTTTGGCTGCGTCTCAAAAGCTCTTTATTTTTGGTTGAATTGTGTGAAACAGCGAAGGACAAACAAACACTTAAGACCTCTTTTTAGAGTAATTGGTTTCATTGCAGCAGCGTGTCCTTCCAAGAGTGAGGATTTTGCACACGACCAACAAAACATGTTGTAAATTACACTCCCTGTAGGCTCCATACAGTTTATAGATGCTTTAAAAATACATTAAATAGGTCTTGGACTATTATATCTGCTTAAAAATGTAAATAAAAGCTATTAATTATCTTTGTTTTTGTAATCTCTTAGTGTGTGTGTGTTTTTTGTTTTTTTTCTTTAGACATTTAACCCTCCGGTCGTGTTCGCCTCCAGCCCCCTACTTTAGTGTTCCCGGTCAAAATTGACCGGTCTGTTTTAACTGCTCTTAAATTAGCACAATTTTTTTTTTTTCACCACCAATTTTTTTATTAAACATTCTTTAGTTGAGAACAATGTTTCAAAGTAGTGTCTAACAACAATTTATAGAAGTAAACATTAAATAACACTGTACATTTCATTGTACAGTGAAAGTACAATTGGGCACTGAAAATGAACTACAAAATTAACATATAATACAAAAAATAAATGGAAAACCAAACACCAAACTCAACTGTGTGTGTGTGTGTGTGTGTGCGTGTGCGTGTGTGTGTGTGTTCATGCACATGAGTGGCATGTGACACTCAGGTCAGAGTGGGCCTTGCAAACATAAGCATGACATTAGCAGCATGTCAGGCTCGTTTTGATGTCTCCAGGGGCACAGAGGCCACAACCCTTCCTTTTCTGCCCATGTCCTTGTTGGGGGAGAGCAGCCAGTGCTGGGGCTGGAGTTTGCATGCTCCTAACCAGACTGGCGGAGGCTGGTGTGCGGGGAATGTGCTGGCGTCGCTGTATAAGAGGAGTCACTAAAGCTTTCCCCAGCTCTGCGAGGAAAAGTCTCCTCTTGAAACTTGCTTGCTGTCCACACCACATACCCGTTGAAAGCTGACACATCCAGGATGTTGTGGAACAGTGCCACAGGCCAGCGAGCCGTCATCCGCTTACAGGTGTATGTACCAGTAAGCTTCAGTAAAGGAACAATAAATAATAAGAGATTAGGAACAATATTCAATCTGTCGTACACAAAATGCTATGGTTCACCTAGATAAAAATAAAATAAAATGCATGACGAGACTTTACATTACCTTATCAAGGCAGTCAACGCCTCCCTTGTTCTTGTTGTAGTCCTGGATCATCAGGGGCTTCCTGTCCTCTGTGGTGCTGACAGCGGCGTCTTTGTGTACTGTCCTCATCAGGATGACATTTCTGTTCTTCTTGGGAACGTATGACACAAGAGTGTGAGTGTCAGTGAATGCAAATTGTGATGAGAGTGCCTGTCTTCCTCTGGTCGATACCAGCGCAGGGGGAAGTTCGGGCTTGTTCCTCACTGTCCCTACCATGGTGAGCTTTCTTTTCAGTAGCTCCTGACCAAGAGCATGTGATGTGAAGAAGTTGTCACATGTGATATTATGTCCTTGGAGACCAGTTGTCATGTCCAGCACAACACGCATGCCCTGGTTTTTTTCGGCCCTTCCAGTACTGGGTTTCCCCATGTACACCTGCGTATTCCAGGCATAGCTGCTCCTGTGTGTGTGTGTGTGTGTGTGTGTGTGTGTGTGTGTGTGTGTGTGTGAGTGTTGGGGCAGTGTGTATGGGGATGTTTTCTGTATGTTGAATGAATTTAATCTGGATACCCATTCATTTCCTATGGCGGTCACTTTTGACCGGGAACACCACAGGTGTAACAAGGTTGATTAAAACACTCAAAATTGAATGAAATAGGTGATCATCACTTTTATATGTTCAAGTAGACAGTGTGGAGGATATCATAAGGTCTTGAGGTAATCAGATGAAAAACATAATATTTATGAGTGTTATAAGTTGTAAAACGGTCAGATTTGACCCGAACACGACAGGAGGGTTAAAGTTGCACTGTGTAACTTTATAGCTGGGGGTTCCATAGCTATAGGATGTTCCACAATAGGACATTAAACAGGTCTACCTTAAATTTATTCAATTGTTTTAACTGATAAAAAATACTTAGAAAAGCAGGCTCTCTGACTGTAAGCAACATTCAAGAGAAAGCAATAGCATCTCCATGGAGACAAGCGTTTGATGGACCCTCCACCAAAAAAGTTACTTTATTTTCAGCTTCAGACAACTTTATTAATCCCACCAGGGGCAATTAGTTTGAGCAGTAAAAAAAATACACAGTGACAAACAAACTTTCAACACGAGCGATTCTGAACAAAAGGGAGCTCTGAAGTCTAAGAAGCACGCACTAAAAAGGCAATGCATCTATCAAGAATTTAAAAGGCAAGTGGCAGTAGGAATGTGACATAGGTTGGCCATGAGATTAAAAGCACATACAACAACAGAAATATGTGGTCCACAGTTATACTTTTATAATACAATAATTACAAAAAGTACAGGTGCCAAATAAAGTGCAAAGTACAATGTGGAGGTCAGGCAGCAGTTCCTCTCCAGCAACAGAACACAGAAAGATGGAAGCCCCTTTTATTTGGACTGACTGATACAACTAAGCAAACCTATGTAACTTTTTGGTTGGGGGTAGGAAAAATGGCATTGTTTCCAGGGGTGTTTGTAGTCGTATATCCCAGGATATTCACAATATCTGTAGATATTCGGATTGACACGCTCCGGATACGTTGGTGTCAATTCTCGTATACGGAGCATTTCCGAACTCCGGAATGGCACTGTGTCGACACGCTACATATCCGGTTCTCCGGATACTTACTGGATATCGTCCGTGTTTCACGTATTCACTGTTCGTATATCTCCGAATACGTCACGTTCTGGTACTGTGCTCACCTCCGGATATGTCAGGATACACAAGCTAGCATTCACTAGGGAGCTTTATTTTTCAAGCATTTATAGGCTACTGTAACCCATAGCCTTATGACCATGCAACATTTCCATACATTTATATACCATTTATATACCAATGTTTTACAGTGTACTACTGACTAGGCGGCTGGTAACTCGGTTAATATTTTAATTATATGCCTTAGTTATTTTAAAATAGCACAGACATTGACCAAAATGACAAACAGATTAGCATTACTAAAAACTCATCACAATTACTTTGAAAAAGCTAAGTCTACACAGCTGACAAACTTTAGAGGTCATGGAAAAATGTAACCAATTTAAAGTATTTTTTTTTAACTCAAAATACATTAACAAGTACTGTTTTACTTTTACTCAAGTAGATTTTTAGATGGGTACTTTTAATTTAGTAGGCTTTAAGCAAGTAAAGATACTTAAATCACATTTTTTCAGCATTTTTCCACCTCTGCCAATGTCACTAATACAATTTATACAACAGACAAGAACGTTTGATAAAGTTGTGTTTGATAAAGTTGTCTTTATTAATTAACCCATTTAGACCTAAAACGCCTGGGGAAAAAGGCCTGAAAATCTTAAGGATGAGATCCTGAGTTTTTTCCTGGAAATTCAACAATGTCAACGACTATTAAATAAGTGATTTCTCAGCCTCTGAAGCAGAGAGACAAAATTCCAAAAGTATTTGAAAGCTTACACTTGTGGGTTTCATGAGAACTGTGTCTTATTATTCTACACCTTAAGAAAAAAATATAAAATAATCCAGAAACACAATAATATGGAAAAAATAAAAGAAAACAGTCACAACATGTACAGTGCACAATATTTTCAAGTTTTAAGAAATAAAGAACAGCTCTTATTCAGGTCAAACTGTAAAAAATAAAGTGTCCCAAGGCCATAAGGCAGTAAGATTAAGTGCACTACATACTGAACAGGTTACATCCCTTACATATACCAGCGATAGTGCTTGCCAAAGCACTCAATGTGCAGAGGTAGTTTGCACTGTTTGCATCCAAAGACTGTTGGCCCACCTACTTTCTCGTTCTCTGGGACCAGTTGACATTCCCGGCACAGCTTGCGCTTGTCATATCTTTCCACAGTCATGTTGTGGAGGTGGTGTGGCTACTATGGCCCTCAAACGTCCTACAGTCGGGTGGAGGAGGAGGAAGAGAAGATGGAGAAGGAGGAGAGGTCACAGGAACAGCCCTTGTTGTCATTGGTGTGATAAGTTCCTCCAGCCAGTTCTTGTACCCTCTGTACTTTCTGCTGAAGGCAGGTCTTGCAGCGATGTATGCATTGGGGCAGGACACAGACAAGAAGAAGAAAAACACTCGCCTCCACCACTTCTTCGTTCGATGCTGGAACCCATAGTAGCCAACCATTTGATCAAGCAGATCGACGCCTGGAACACACAGCACACATTACACACTCACAAGGCAACAGTGGAAATAAACATAATAAATAATTATACAGTCACATATTTTGCCATAAAACCAAAAAGGCAAACAAACCTTTCATATTTTTTTGATAATCTGCAAGGCAAGCTGGCACTTCCACCTGTTGCTGGATGGCTCCGTTGCCTTCGATTGGCTGAAAATGCAGAAACAGACACAGGAAAGTCTCCTTGGATGAAAGTATAATATAAAACAGCATAATTTACATTGTACTGTGGCTTTGTGAGATATTCGGTCTATTGTAAATAAGATGGCACCGCAAACTATGTGTATGTGATGAATAAAAATATTATGTATTTTTTTAATGTCTACAGGTACTGTAAATTACATTTTTCTTTTGTGTTACAGCTTGTATTTGTATGATGGTATGTATGTATCTATTTTTGTATTATATTTGTATGCATGATTATGGTTGAATAAAAGTTCAATGCATAATACCAATACCTCTCTCATCATTATGCCCAAAGATGTAAACATGAAATGCTACATAATTAGAAAAAATGTAATTTGCAATGATAATATTAATAATCACCGTTTGTTATTACATAATTATCACAATCAATCAGTATTTTAGTTCTTACCTCCATATAGCATAGAATCTGCCATGGCGTCAGAGAACTGAGTCTTGACGACATTTTTGGTGTGTCTCCAATAATCTCTCTGTGCAGGCAGAACAAGTAGACCCATGCCGATAGCCCAATAAACGTCTTCATTTCAGGGACAGTTACATTCGACCACTTAAGCGTCTTTGCCCTCGCTGGAGTGTGATCACGTTCGGTCTGTTCACGGTAAATATTTGTCCCTTTAATGAGATGCGCCCAAAGTTCGTCTGTGAAAATGTGATTGAATACCTTTAACTTTAACTCCCGGCGTGCGGTTGAATAGAGTTCTGCTCCTTTCAGATACTGCAGGTCATCGTCATCAAGGAGGTCCTTGGCCACCTGAAGCCGCTGCTTGAAAAGCTACACAGAAGAGGGCAATATTAAGCAACACATTTCAAAAGAATGTAGAATGCAGACCTACCTTAATTTCAATGCTTGCACCCAAATAATAGTTCATGGCAGCCAGGAAGAATTTCACAACCATCAACTGGATTTTTTTTTCTTTGGTCAAGCAGTGATCAAAGATAGTGATGCCAACAAAAAATAAAGGGGAAAAAAGGCACTTGAGTTGATTTACTGTAAAAAGTCCAAAACAATCTTTTATGTGGGCTAATAAAATCACCAATGTGAATCAGCCCTACGGCCTTAATCAGGGTGTG
The DNA here is from genome assembly GCA_036785185.1 of Paratrypauchen microcephalus. NCBI lineage: Eukaryota > Metazoa > Chordata > Actinopteri > Gobiiformes > Gobiidae > Paratrypauchen > Paratrypauchen microcephalus. The sequence goes on from JAVJIX010000137.1 coordinate 416,058, forward strand.
ATGCCAGTTTGAGGTGTGTTGGGGGTCGTTTTACCTACCCGGTCACGTCGGCTGTTCATTTTTTTCTTCTTTACTTCATCGGTCCTCTCAGCTAGGTCCATTTTTTGGGGGGCCTTCAGGTGTTCATAGAACCTATTTCAAGCTTCTGCAAGACAGTAAGAAGTAGAGTTAACAGACTTTTGAGTGATCGAGTAGACCTTATTAATCCCCAAAGGGGAAATTATGCCACCTGACCATTCATACAACATATACACACACAATAGTAAGACAATGACACAAGTTAGTGTAACAGATAAAAAATAAAGAGCGAAAAATAAATAAGTGACATCCCATCATAGAAATACAAAAAGAACCACAACATTAAAATAGTGCTCAGCTATTGTTGAAAAGTCTGATTGCTGCACGAACAAAAGACCTCCTAAATCTAGTGGAGCACCTAGGTAGGAGGAGCCTTTGGCTCCTACCACGTTTAGTGAACATGATGTACAGTGGGTGGTCATCCTTACACTTCTCCCTATTCACATCTCAATCACCCACTCCTTTAAGATTTGCTCCACAGTACTAAAACACACCAGTGATGGACCCTGCTTTCTTTATAAGCGTAAGTGTTAGATTGTGTGTATCATGCCTCTCTGAGGTTCATCACAAACTGTAACCCTCGCACACACCACTGTGAACTTTACACACGTGTGGGCTGGCCAGCATTGGAGACTCGTAGGCTCACTCACTGGTATATGTTCATTTATAAGGGTATCCACTGCAGTTCCCCAAGCCCACAGTGAAAGCGCCTCACCCGTGCCTGAATAAGAAAAAATCATTATACAACTGTATGTGGTTAAGACGACCAATATAGAAAGAAACAGTGGATAATGATGTCAGCCTAGTTATGGGACACATACATGAGTCCAGTTTGTGTCCTATTCTCAAAAACACACAATCAAGTGTTACCGCCAACTCCAAAGGGACTTTGTGGTTCTCCTGGGTCATGCGGGAGTGTTGCTGCTGCATCATGGCATCCTGCATGGTCCTCAGTTCCTTTCTCAGGTAATCCACTGAACTGCGAAGGTCACCGATTGCCCTGCAGCATTCAGAAACATTAATTTCAACATCTCATTGTCTTTTGTAATGTTTGCGATTAGCTACATCTATCTTGGGGCAAAAGCAATGACTGATCCGTTTTGTCACACACATGTTTAAAAGGTAGTTTATTTCCAGAATGCATGCTGCTCATTCACAAATGTTACCTTTTCATGAATACTTACCACCACCATCAAATTCTAAGTATTAATTTTGACTGGGAAAGGAAAGAAATCTTTTCCATGTCTGTCATTTTGAATTTCCAGTAATAGACATTTTTTAATCTGCAGAACTACTTTGGTCATACTAGTAACTATAATTTTATTACTTATTTACTTTGACTAAATAGTCATGAAAAGATTTTGGAAATAAGCAGCACAGTTGCAATATGTATTTACCTACTCTGGCCACAATCCTACATATTACCTTCAAGTCTCCTGGCGGCTCTAAAACCCACCCAATTTCACAAAGCCCCCAGTTGGTTTGTATGGTAATGGACTAAGAAATAGCGTATTTTTACCCACAGATTATTACGCTAAACACTTGGGTGGGAAACCTATGTAGGCTAGCTGCTACACAAAGATAGATTGCAGTGTCACGCTAGCTAGAAGGCTACATTTAGCTAGCAGATTACTCTCCATTTTTACACAAGTGGGATTTTGAAATTCATCCCCTGCGTATGTCGAAAATCAGACATCGACGCCATTACATGTTATACATTCATATTACTGATGATACATTATGTCCCAATCATTCCATCAACCAGCTTTGTCATTCCACGTTATCAACGAATGGCAGGCTAACTGTGTAGCTAACGCCAAACATTCACCCGCCAAATAGCAATTCTGATATTTCAACTTACCTTAAAACATCTCTGATAGTGGGATTGTTCACCTCCCCATCAAAATGTGACCGCAAACTTGTCCACCAGGAGCACGGCTAACATTGCTGCGTTTCCCAATTCAGCGAGTGCGGTTCGGAGTGAGGCGGCGCATACTCGCTCGCTCAGCCCTGAGGGCAGTCCGGGGATCACATGGGCGTGTAGCGAGCTGGCTACAGAGAGACACGAGTGCCAAAATATCTCCGGATACGAACAGATATTGTACCCAGTGAAATCCGGAGTCCAGATACGTCAATATTTTCATGGATTCTCAAGAAATAAGGATATCGTGAAAATCTGGTCCGGATATGTGGCGTGTCATATAAAATATCCAGTCCAAACACGTCCGGATTCTAGCTTATTTTGCCCAGTGGGTCTGTCACCTGCTTGTTTCTATGGATATGCCATTGCTCTGTCTGGAATGTTCCACATTATGACATTAAACAGCTCTATCTTACATTTATCGAATTACAGGTGGTTTTATAGCTCAAGAATATGTAACCCTCTTGGACTAACTCTGTGTATCTGTGGTCCCAGTTGTCTCAGTACACCCAGGTTCGGGACCCTGCGTTGTGTAAGTTGGTGGCTTAGTGGCTAGGTGTAGTGCGGAGAAGGAGCACAGCAGACACAGTGGGGTTCTTTAGATTGTGGAAAGAGCAGCCGTCAGAACATTTATTATTGAGGAGTTCCAATGATGAACATGTGGTTGTAATGTTGCTTGGCTCACAGGACCTTACGGTGTGAGGGCAGAGAAAAGAGCGGGCCTAATTAGTAATCTGATACATCATGCTCACTCACTCAGAACAGAACCAGTAGTTAGCAGAACATCATATATAACAAATTGAGTGCAATAAACTCATGGATGGCAAATATTGACAAAGATATTTAAGGATTTGATCAACATAAATGGCGGTGCGTACCTTACGGTGTGAGGGCAGAGAAAAGAGGGCGGGCGCTGTACTGCGCAGCCTCTTTGCGCTGCCGTCACGGTGGCCGCACGTGGACATGAAGGGCCAAAACAGTAACAAGCAATCTAATCACAAAACCAAAATACAAGTGCACCACCTAGTGGTCACTCCCTTACATCCACCCCTCCTTTAATTGATGGCGTCCCAGCCATCGGACACACCCAACAAAACAGTAAACAGTACAAACAAAAAAAGGAAAACCCAAACAGTTCACTTTCTGGGTTTAGGTGCATCCAGAAGCCCTTTTAGCTTTTGCCCTCTTCCATATCTCCCTGCCTCTCTCTATCATCCTAAGGTCATTGCCAGTGATAGTTACTTGTGTCTCATAGGAAAGTCTCTTTGGGGCACGTCGTTCTCTTGTGGGGTTCCTCTTTCGGAAATTGGCCCCCTGGGGTAAAACAGCAGAATCACCCCCCACCTCTTCCTCCCGCAGCCCAACCACCACTTCCACCTTTTCCGCACCTTGCTGGTCCGGCTCCTGGCCAGTGAGTTCAGGACTGACACAATCAGCGGGTTCCACATTCGACTCATCCAAAGCATCACTGTCCTCTTGTTCATTTTGGCTCTCTGTTGCATTTCCATGCCCCTCACGAGTGTCTGTTTGTCTGTGCTGCACTGGAAGGAACATGCACTGTGTTAAGAGATTACGATGGACCACTCGCTCCGTTTCCCCATCCTCTCTCCTGATTACATACACAGGTACATTAGGCTGCTTTTTGACCACAATGTACGGGTGTGACTCCCACCTGTCTCCTAGTTTCTGGCGGCCCTCGACATGACAAATTTTGACCAGGACCCTATCCCCCGGGCTAAAAACCTGATTCTTAGCTCTCTTGTCATAGTGCTTTTTCTGCAACTGTTTGGCATGATGGGACGACTGATTGGCCTGGGCATAGGCTTCTGACAAGGCAGTGTGTAAGGTTTGGACATACTCAGAGTACTCACAAGGCTTTCTAGAATCAGAGAGCCCAAAAACGAGGTCAACCGGGAGCCTGGGGTGTCTGCCGAACATGAGATAGTACGGTGTATAGCCGGTGGAGTCATGTTGTGTGCAGTTATAAGCATGGGTCATTGCGTCAACATGTTCGTGCCAGCGGGGTTTTTGGTGGGGCTCAAGGGTACCAAGCATATTCATTAACGTGCGATTAAATCTTTCAGTAGTGCCGTTACCCTGTGGGTGGTATGGTGTGGTGTGGGTTTTTGTAATGCCAACACATTTACACAGCTCTTTTACAATGGCACTTTCAAAATTTCGGCCCTGGTCTGCATGAAGCTTGGCAGGGAAACCGAAACGACAGAAGAAGTTTTTCCACAATGTCTTAGCCACTGTACTGGCTTTCTGATCTCTGGTGGGGTATGCTTGGGCATAGCGAGAGAAGTGATCTGTTACAATCAGCACATTTTCAATACCACCTCTGGATTTTTCTAAGCTTAAAAAGTCAACACAAACAAGTTCCATGGGGGCGCTAGAGTGAATACTGACCAGGGGAGCTCTGAGGCCTGCAGTGGGGGTCTTCCTCAGGCAACACCTTTCGCATTGCTCACACCAGGCTTTAATCTCCTGAAACATCTTCGGCCAGTAAAACCTCTCTCTTATCATTTGCAAAGTCCTTTCAAACCCCAAATGCCCTGAGTCATCATGCAAGGTGGTTTTCACTTTGGTGTGCAGTGTCTCCGGCAGTACAAGTTGCTCCACCATGCCTCTCTGTTGGTCCTTGACTTGGCGGAACAAGACTCCATTTTTTATTACCAACCTCCTCCACTCTTTTAAGAGAAGGCGCCCATGCTCGCCTATCCCAGCTCTCTCACTGTGGCCTGGCTTTTGGTTGCGGCTCTTTGAGAACAGGACAGGGCCAATGACAGAATCCTCTTTTTGTGCCAAGCGCATTTCATTGGTGGTCATGGCTGGGAGAGATTCTGTTCCCACATCGAAATAGGGCTCGTTTGCGCCGTCTCCTGTCTGGGGCCCAGACCTCGTATCAGGGGCATTTTTAGGTGTCTGGGGGTGGTTGTGGTTTGTAATCTGGTGGGGACAGGACTGCAAGGCTACAGCAACATCTTGGCTCGACATGCGTGAGAGTGCATCAGCATTTGTGTTATTTCTGCCCTTGCGATACTGAATATCGAAGTCGAAAATAGACAGTTGTGAAACCCACCGCTGGCCTGTAGCGTCAAGTTTTGCCGAGGACATGACATACTTAAGGGGATTATTGTCTGTCAGAACTGAAAAACGGCGCCCATATAGATGATCATAGAATTTATCAGTTACCGCCCATTTGAGAGCAAGGAACTCGAGCTTATGTGCCGGGTAGCGGGTTTCAGGTGGGGTTAAACCTCTGCTTGCATAAGCTATAACTCTTTCCTGCCCCCCTTGGATCTGTGCCAACACAGCGCCTAACCCCCCACCCGACGCATCGGTCTGGAGCACAAAGGGCAGGTTGTAGTCTGGGTACCCAAGCACAGGCGCAGCAATCAGCTTGTCTTTTAACAGTGAGAACGCATTCTCACACTGTTCAGTCCATACAAAGGGGCGGGCAGGCTCACGACATCTGTTTGTACCCCGTTTCTTTTTTCTAGGGTCTCCTGATGTGAGGCAATACAAGGGCGCCGCAATGGAGGAGAAGTTTGGGACATACCTCCTGTAGTACCCCACAAAGCTAAGAAACTGGAGTACCCCTTTCCTGTTAGTAGGTCTCGGCCACTCTTTAACTTTACTGATTTTCCCTGGGTCGGTTTTAACCCCTTCCGCGGACACTACGTGCCCCAAATACTGTACTTCTTTCCTCACAAGCTGGCATTTGGAAGGCTTAAGCTTTAACCCGTGCTGTCGGAGGCGGTCAAACACTACCTGGAGCCTCTCTAAATGTTCATTAAAAGTTTTTGAAAATATGATCAAATCATCCAGGTAGATTAACAGATGAGTAAAGTTGAGATCACCAAAACAGCATGTCATTAGCCTCTGAAATGTGGATGGGGCGTTTTGAAGGCCAAAGGGCATTCTATTTGCCTCAAACAGTCCCATTGGTGTGCTGAATGCAGTTTTGTGTTTGTCCTGTTCCGCCACTTCTACCTGCCAGTAGCCTGATGTGAGGTCAAGGGTGGAGAAGTATTTAGCCTGTCCCAGTGCCTCCAGAGCCTCCTCTATTCTCGGCAGGGGAAAGGCGTCTCTCGTGCTGCATGAGTTTAGCTTTCTATAATCAATGCACAGCCTCAGTGACCCGTCCTTTTTAGTGACGACTACCACTGGAGAAGCATAGGGGCTTTTACTGGGCCGAATGACTCCGGCTGCCTCCATCTCAGTTAACAGCTTCCTAACATCCTGCCATTGTGAAGGAGGAATTTTACGATACGGCAGCCGAAAGGGTTTTGAGTCAATGAGCGGTATTTCGTGTTGCACTGTATGAGAATGACCATAATCTGATGAGTGTTGTGAGAACACATCTTTGTTTTTTTCAATGAGCTGTCGGAGGAGAGTGCACTGTTGCTCGTCATCTGTTGCAGCCCCACTCAGGTCTACTATGCTTTCAGAAGTAACATGGTCACGACCAACGCTGGTTTGGACTGCACCAGTGGGGCTGGCACTATCTGGATATTCAACCACATTTTCAACAAGAAAAGCGTGGGCCAGCGGAGTTTGGGGCCTAATAGTGACACTGTGCTGGGACATGTTCATAACTCTGATTGGGACATAGCCTTTGTCAACATTGGCCAGAACTTTAGCAACAAGGAGATCTTGGGGGAGACCTAAGGAGGCGTGGCTCTCAAGGAGGGCAGTGTATGTTCGCTTTTGGGGGCCAGCTTTTATTTTGCATCTTAAGTCCATTTCCTTCCCAGCAGGAATTCTCAGTTTGCGGCCAGCAAATACGGCAGGCCCCACCAAGTCACTCGTTTTATTTGTTTCACATTTTTCTACATCAAGCAAGGCAGTATACCACTCTGGATGTTCGTCTTTCACTTGATGGAGGAAGTGCTGCCCATAAGTTTCTTTAAGATGACTCCTGGAGGCCCGGAGCACATTGGTCCCCACTAAAAGAGGGACGGAGGAGCGATAGTCTGAATCAGGAACTACAAAGGTAGGTACCGAACTAAACAGTTTTCCCAACACCTTCAAATCAATGTTAATGAAGCCACTGTAGGGCACGGCGTGGCCTGCTGCCCCTTCTATAGGCACCGTGGAGGGCTGAGGCTTCTGCTTTCCCAACACTGGGTGACTAGAATAAAAGCTATTAGTGATAGTAGTCACCTGTGAGCCAGAATCAATGAGAGCTGTGCACTTTAAACCATTGACTACCACCTCTCCCTCATTTCTCGGTCCCACTAAATGCATTTTCTCCTTCTTTTGGACAGTTTTTTGGGGGAGGGGACATTTTGAGGTGCCCATGGCAGCCCCTTCTACCATGGGCTCTAAGAGTTTAAAGGCGGAGCAGGAGAAGTGGAGCTATCAGGGATCTCAGCGGGCGGTGACCGTCTGGACTGCCCAGGCCCGATATTTTGGAGGACGGCCCGGCAGACACGAGCTATGTGTCCCTGTTTACCACACCTGTGACATGTGACACTGGCACTCGGGGGCTTACTTCTCAGTGAAGGCTTAACTAAGGGTGCAGGGCTGGACATTTTTAACTCGAGATCAGCTAGTTTATTCATTTGCTCTTCTTGACTAAGGGCAAGCTTTTTCACAATCTCTGTTAGCTCAAAAAGCTCAGTTTGCTTGTTTTTCTTCGTTTTCATGTCACTATTCTGCTCTTCAGAGGTGTGTACATGGGCATACGACTTTCTTTGCTTGTGTGGTGATTGGAACATATAACCTTCTCTGGATAGGTCACGGAGCTCAGCTTGAAGCTCTCTGAAACTTAGCAGTCGGGGCTTGAGAGGGGCAATTCTAGTGTACACATTTCCATCAATAAGACCCCTCAGAAACTGACGTGTGAGCTTACTGTCTCTGTCGGGGAAGGGACGGCCACTACGCTGGCTCTCCTCAACAGTGCGCAGTATGGCTTCTAACGCTATAGCATAGGAGCAGGCCGTCTCACCAGGATTTTGACTGCGCTCATAGAAGTCTGCTAATGGATCGAGGGAGGAGTGTGTGTCACCGTATTCTGCTTTCAACTCATCAAATGCTCTTTCAGGGGTTTGCTCACGGGGGGGCAGATTTAACACAAGCTTTCTGGCTTCACCACCCAGGTGTCTCACAACAGTAGAAAAGCGGAGGTGCACCAGAAGTTCAATGGCCTCAAGGAGGTACTGCATGTCCCTTATCCAATCCTCCACCAGTATCTTGCTGTCTGCGTTACCAGAGAAAATTTGCACATTTTTCACCTGGTGTGTTTGCATGAAGCCTCCATAGGCAGGTACAGGGGAGCTTTGGTGGAGTGAGGCTCTGGCAGGCATGGCATGAGGGGGCGTTGGCGCGACCTGGTACATTGGAGCGGGTGTTGCCAGGTCCAGCAGAAATGGCACAGGGCTCAAGGCAGGAGGGGGCACCGCTGCTGGGCCCCATAGGTGGGCTTGAGGTAGAGGCATGGGGGCTGCACCATTTACAACAGGTTGCCGTTGCACTGACCCGTTGACTGGGTGGTTGGGTCTGGTGGCTGGACTGTGGTCCAAGGTGGGGGTGGGGTGCAGCTTGGAGACATCAGGCATGGGCAGACCCGTAGAGTGAGCGGGTGTTGGGTAATGGTCCGCGTAAGGGACCGGTGTGGCTACAGTCCGTGTCTGGTGTGTAAAAGGTCCTACTAGGGGCCCTTGCTGATCTACTGGCATGTCAATTCTGATTTGGTGCATTTTAAGTTAACAATGTGCAAAAGTGAATTGACAACCTTGGCTATAACGCTATTGAGAATACACCATAAGGAGCACAACTAAGCTAGGTATTACTCAGAATGACCACCCACAATGCTTTAAAGGGGAAAGCTCAAAACTGTTAACACACTTTGCAATCAAGAGGAAATAATGCCCTGTTGTGCTACTGTTATGCAATGTTACAGACTTATCACATACAGAACTCTTGGTATATACCACTGCACCCAGCTTGATCAAGGCCGGGGGCTACCTTGGTTTTATGGCTGAGTTCGGTTTGTAGGTGTAGGTGCACAATCAACAGGAGACGCACACCCAGGCTCAGTGTCTGTAACAAGGGACAGCCAGTGGATCCAAGGCAGAACACACAGATGGCGAGGGCAGGTACAGCCAGTTCCAGGCCAAGCACGCGGTCTACACATCCACGGTCACTCGGCTCCACAGCGGCTGCAGCAGCCAGGACACCATCCAGGGAGAGCCAAGCAACACCACCTCTCTTCACTCCTCTGTCTATGAACTGAGCTCTGGTCTGAAGCACCACAATCCGGGTCACGGCACCAAAAAGATGTAACCCTCTTGGACTAACTCTGTGTATCTGTGGTCCCAGTTGTCTCAGTATACCCAGGTTCGGGACGCTGCGTTGTGTAAGTTGGTGGCTTAGTGGCTAGGTGTAGTGCGGAGAAGGAGCACAGCAGACACAGTGGGGTTCTTTAGATTGTGGAAAGAGCAGCCGTCAGAACATTTATTATTGAGGAGTTCCAATGATGAACATGTGGTTGTAATGTTGCTTGGCTCACAGGACCTTACGGTGTGAGGGCAGAGAAAAGAGCGGGCCTAATTAGTAATCTGATACATCATGCTCACTCACTCAGAACAGAACCAGTAGTTAGCAGAACATCATATATAACAAATTGAGTGCAATAAACTCATGGATGGCAAATATTGACAAAGATATTTAAGGATTTGATCAACATAAATGGCGGTGCGTACCTTACGGTGTGAGGGCAGAGAAAAGAGGGCGGGCGCTGTACTGCGCAGCCTCTTTGCGCTGCCGTCACGGTGGCCGCACGTGGACATGAAGGGCCAAAACAGTAACAAGCAATCTAATCACAAAACCAAAATACAAGTGCACCACCTAGTGGTCACTCCCTTACAAATACATAGAAAAGCTGGCATTCTGGGTGTAAGCAGGGTTGCCTCTCCGCAGATCTGCCCTGTAACTTCGTCTGAGTTGGTCTCCATGAAGATAGAAAGGTTTAATGCTGTGAAAGATTGCAGACAAAGCAATAACATCTACATGGAGAAAAGCATTTGACGGTCCCTCCACCAGAAAATTTACATGATGCACCTTTAAAATATGAACCTAAACACTCCATAAAACAAACCGAAAACCAAGTAAACCCAATACATAAAAACTCTAAAAAGTTTGCTTTTTTGCAGAGGACTCTTTTGGGACCTGGACACAAGAACAGGAGGTAAATACATGCAAAAACAACACCATTCATTAAAACACTATAAAACAATTAATCACATCAATGAAAAAGTGGGGCATTCTCTAAATATGTGTTGTAGCTATGTGGTAAACTCCAACTCTTGGCCAGGACTCCATTGAAAAAGGTTTTAAAAAACCTTTAATCTCAATAGGATTTTTTTTCTTGGTTAAATAAATAAATAAATAAATAAAGTAGGACACGGGACAGAGGCCTAAAAGTCTGTGCAGGACACGGCTCTCCTGATCACTATAATGTATTATTCATTCACACAAAGTTGGAATATACTGTCCTATTTTACAGTTGTTTGTAGTTATTTCTCCATCTGACCTTGTGCTCTGTCCCTCTTCTCTGAGTGCACCTCTTCACACTCCATCCTAGGTCCCTGTGTATCTGACCCTGCCTGTGTCCGGCCTGAGAGTGGAGCTAATGGGGAATAATGGCTTCTGTCTCTGTGAGTTCTCTGGGGGGAAGCAAAGGGGGAAGTGCCACGTCACGCTCAGACAAACTGCAGCCAACAGAGAAAAATCTGCCCAAGTCTGAAGGTCAAGAACAAAAAGGTCACAATAGAAAGTGATATGAATGAGACAAGTGTACAGGGAAATTCAGAAAGCATTTGAAAAAGGGAAATCAACTTTTAAGAGATTTTAAACATTCTTCAACAAACACTTTCTCAGAGTTATTTTTATTGACTCATGCTTGTCCAAGTAATCCTGTATACATTTAAAGATTGGGTGATGCTCGTCCTAATACTTTTGTCAGCCAGTGTACATTATACATACTCACAATGAGATTGAAAGCATCTCACTTCAGTGCAGACATTTAAGTACGATATTTACAACACAGCAGGATGATAACAGGAGAAGTTCAATTTGTCAACTGGACAAAGTTTGTTTGGTTGAAAACGTTTCGCCGCTCATCCGAGAGGCTTCGTCAGCTCTAATAAGAATACTGGTAAGACACTTGCTTATATCTTGCTGTAGGGAGGAGCTACCTAGCTAACTACTTTCCGGAACTATCTCATTGGTTTCCGTCTTTTGTTTCTCTGGCGTCTAGCTTAACGATCCCTATTCATCCCTACACGCCTGTTTTTCACACCTCGGCCCTGACCTGGCTAACCCTATTGTTTCCCTGTTTGTTTGATCTAGGCTTAATAATGGAATTGTAGATGGGATGCAAATTATATCTTACACCACCATTTCTGTTCAGAGAAGGATTCTCTTTTTTGACAAAAATAGCCTCTTTAACTCCCCTCTCAAACCAATTCTTTTCCCTGGAAAAATGAATAGGGATCGTTAAGCTAGACGCCAGAGAAACAAAAGACGGAAACCAATGAGATAGTTCCGGAAAGTAGTTAGCTAGGTAGCTCCTCCCTACAGCAAGATATAAGCAAGTGTCTTACCAGTATTCTTATTAGAGCTGACGAAGCCTCTCGGATGAGCGGCGAAACGTTTTCAACCAAACAAACTTTGTCCAGTTGACAAATTGAACTTCTCCTGTTATCATGGATTCTACCTGGACGACTGAGGGACTTTTCACGCAACACAGCAGGATATTCACAACACAGTATAGAAAAAAATAGTGCAAACAATTAGTGCAAAAAAAAAAAACAAGTCCTCTACAGCTGGTACTGCACTTTAGTTACCAGGTTATTGCAAGTCTTGCTCAGATATTGCAGTAGGGGTGACACACAAACATATATACGCACACTAGAGAGTCTCTACATTGTAGAGGAAGATTTTTCACAGAACTCTGTTTAGCATATTGTACTGTATTAAATGTTGCCAACAAGCTATAGCACTGTGTTAGGTATTGCACAACAGAATATTGCACTGTAATTAGTTATTGCACAGCAACAGGTGGATATGCTACAAAAACAAATAAGCTCACCTTTTGTAGTTCTAAGTAAGTCAGTTTTCTCTGGTCAGATTGTATCAAAACAAAGGTTAGATTACAGTTTAATTCAAATCGCAAAGCTTCAGGTTGAGTAGAACCTTCAGTTAGCATCACACTCCCAGGGAATGTTGGTGACACCAGATGCAAAGTATCAATTCTTTATTCTTTATTTAAATCCCCATTAGCTTCTGTCAAGTGGTTGCTAGTCTTCTGGGGTCCTTAAAATACTGTAATGACCTGGGTTAATGGTGTTTGTGCCTTTAAGGGGTTGGCTGTTGGGCGCATGCGTGGGACAGGTGGGGGGCGTGTGAGAGGAGTTGCGCTGTTGCATGTGTTGAACTGTGAATGGAGTGAGCCCGAACTTCTGTTCAATAAAGTTGATTGGTGACTAAGAGAAGCCTGGAGTCATTACATTGGTGTCAGAAGATCGGAATTCGGCTCCCGCTTTGACTTTGCTGTTCCTGACTGACGTGAGCGTTATGGATGACTACACGAGCGAGTGTTAAGATGGAGACAACAGATGAGTACACACTACCGGAGTTCCATGGATTATCACGCGGGACTGATGAACTTTTTTATCGGGGTTCTGATGCTGCAGCTTCGCTCCACGTGCAGCCCGAGGAGAGGACGTCAGACCGGCGTCACAGCGACGTGGTGCCCGCCGAGGCGAACAAAGATGGCGGCGCCCTGCAGTGTGCTCCCGCCAGCCCGAAGACGCCGAAATTCAACGGGAAAGGTAGCTGGGAAGCCTATCGGGCTCAGTTTGAACTTTTAGCTTCAGCTGCTCACTGGTCAGATGCTACAAGGGCCCTTCAGCTAGCGCTGTCACTGACAGAGGACGCTTCAGCATGCTTGCTGCTCTTGAGTCCGGAGGAGAGAGGTGACTATAAGACACTGGTGGGGGCGCTGCAGAGGCGTTTTGGAGAATCTAATATAAAAGACTCTTTGCGCTGTGAGTTCAAGCTTCGCGTCAGACAGCCGGGGGAGCCCCTTCGCATCCTAGCTTATGACATTGAAAGCCTCAGCAGGCGTGCTTTTGCTGACATTCCACCCACCATCCAGAGCGAGCTAGCCCGTGACCAGTTTGTCCAAGCCCTGACACCGGACAACCTGCGCCTGCATGTGCAGTTTGCCCACCCAGCAGACTTGGATGCAGCACTTGCGCTGGCCATTGAGAGGGAGACGGCATTCTGTGCTGCAAGGCAATCGACATCGGCTGCAGTCATGGTTGCTACGACGACGGAGATGGAAGACCAGAGGCCTGCGTGGGTGGACGAGTTGGTGCGTGCCGTGCGAGCCCCAGCGGCGCGCTCCCCCGAGGACGACACCAGGCGCCGCCCCATCGCGTGCTGGGGGTGTGGCCAGCGTGGCCACCTGCTTCGCCGCTGTCCTGCAGTGAGGGGTCGGTGGGGAAACGAGACCGGGTCCGGGTAGCCCCGATACCACGGACCCCTTCAGCTGCTCACAGGGGACTGCAGTTTTCATCTGATGGGGGGGAGTGCAGGAATGTGGTCACACAGACGGGCCCTGTTGTAACAGTGGGCTGGACGGAAGTGGGTAATTTGTGCCATGTTCCAGTGCTAGTGGGCAATGTGTCATGCTCAGCCCTGGTGGATACAGGGTCCACCGCTACGTTAGTGAGGCCTGACGTTGTTCCAGCAGGAACCGTCTTAGAAGAGACCTCTGTTAAGCTGCAAACCGTTATGGGACAGACTGCCTCAATGAGAGGTAGGGGGACTTTTGTGTTCACATTGGGGGGTTTAGCAGTGACGTTTGTAGCTTGGGTGGCGGAAGTGCGTGATCCATGCATTCTTGGCCTTGATTTTCTGAGACTCACGGGGTGCTCGTTAAACCTTGGGTCTGGGGTGTTAGCTCTACCTAATGGGCAATGTGTTCAGTTGACCTCCCCCTCACAGCAAGTGATGCAAGTTTTGCCCACTTGCAGCTTGACTGCACACTCTGAAGTAACGGGCCCTGATGCACAGACGGGACAGACAAACCCGCCCGTGTCACCCGGGGCTCCGCTTCAACAGGCTATGGGCAAAGAGGATCGATTAGAGGCAATTAGGAACATTTGGAGCAAAAACTGTGTCGGTCTGGATGACCAACAGCAAATGAACTTGTGGGAACTGCTGTGGGAATTTAGGGAAGTCTTCGCCCTAAACGATGATGAGGTGGGGCTCACACATTTAGTGGAACACCACATTGACACTGGCGGGGCACACCCCATCAAAGTGCGCCCTCGTCGGTTACCCTTGATACAGCAGGAGGCTGCTGATCAGGAAGTCCGTGCCATGCTCAAGGCAGGCATCATTGAACCCTCCAACAGCCCATGGTCTTCGGGCGTGGTCATGGTCCCCAGGAAAAACAGCCCAAGGTGGAGATTTTGTGTGGATTATAGACCACTGAATAAGGTGACAAGGAAAGACTGCTACCCCATCCCGCGGGTTGATGAAACACTGGACCTGGTCTCAGGCTCCTCGTGGTTTTCATCACTCGACTTGCGGAGCGGGTATTGGCAGGTCCCTCTGTCTCCGGAGTCGAGACCTAAGACGGCGTTCAGCACTGGAAGGGGGCACTGGCAATTCAAAGTCCTGAGTTTTGGACTGTGCAATGCCCCAGGGACATTTGAGAGACTCATGGAAAATGTGCTGGCTGGCGTCCCCCGCCAGGAGTGCCTCGTGTACCTGGACGATGTCCTGGTCCATGGGAAATCCTTCCCAGCTGCGCTGGGTTCCCTGAGGCTGGTGCTGGAGAGAATAGCCGGGGCGGGGCTTAAACTGCACCCTGAGAAATGCCACTTTATGCAGAGAGAGGTCGAGTTCCTCGGCCATAGAGTGAGCAGCGAAGGATTAGCACGCTTGAAGAGAAAGCTAGGGCCATCAGAGACTGGCCTGTCCCCAACAACCAGAGAGAGCTGAAAGGTTTTTTGGGACTAGCCTCTTACTATAGGAGGTTCGTTAAAGGATTCTCCTGCATCGGGGCACCGCTTTTCCGCCTGCTCCAGAAAAACCAGCCTTTCACATGGTCAGTGGAATGCCAGCAGGCATTTACCAAACTACAACAGGCCCTCACGTGCACGCCGGTTCTCCTTCCCCCAGACCCGGCCTTACCTTTTTTGCTGGACACAGACGCCAGCAATGTTGGCATGGGCGCAGTGCTGTCACAGGCAGGGCCTGACGGGGAACGAGTGGTGGCATACTTCAGCCGCATCTTCAATAAAAGTGAGCGGCGTTACTGCGTGACAAGGCGTGAGCTGTTGGCTGTTGTCACGGCTGCCCGGCACTTCAAGTACTACCTCTGTGGGGTGCCTTTCACCATCAGGACAGACCACGCCGCGCTCCAGTGGCTGATGTCCTTCCGTGAGCCGGAGGGACAGGTAGCTCGCTGGCTGGAGGAGCTGCAGTCTTTCCACTTTGCGGTAGTGCATAGGCCAGGGGCTCAGCATGCCAATGCTGATGCCCTGTCCAGGCGCCCATGTGCGGTGGAAGGCTGTAGCTACTGTGACAGGAGAGATGCCAGAGAGAGAGCTGCGGGGTGAGGGGAGTGCTGCGGAACCCACCTGCTGTACACTACAGGTGGTGGACGCCGCTGAGTGGGTGGCCCGTCAAGAGGAGGACAGGGACTTGAGGCCAGTGCGTCAGTGGGTCCTCAGCGGGCAGAGACCACCCTGGGAGGCTGTATCAGGACTGTCGTTGGCCGCCAAAGGCTTGTGGAGTAAATTCAATGTGCTGCGCCTGTCTGAGGGAGTGCTGCAGCGTGCCTGGAAGGAGCCAGCTACAGGAGAAGAGAGGTGGCAGGTCGTGGTGCCGGCGTGCCTCAGAGAAGCTGTGCTGGAGGCCTGCCATGGGGGCTCTGGCTCTCCACCGGCTACGCCAGGGGTTCTATTGGGGTCAGCACCGCCGGGATGTTGAGGATTTTTGTAGGCGTTGTGATGCGTGTGCAGCGCATAAAGGGCCCCTGGACCAATCTCGCGCTCCCCTGCAACAACAAGCATCTGGGGCGCCTATGGAAAGGGTGGGGGTGGATGTAATGGGCCTGTTCCCTGAAACAGACAGGGGAAACAAGTATGTGCTGTGCGCGATGGACTACTTCACTAAATGGCCAGAGGCCTACGCTCTGCCAGACCAGGACGCTGAAACAGTAGCTGACGCACTTATAGAGGGCATGTTTAGCCGGTTCGGGGCAGCAGAGGTCATCCACAGCGACCAGGGTCGCAATTTTGAGTCGAGGGTCTTTGCTGCCATGTGTGAGCGCTTGGGCATGGACAAAACACGCACAACACCGTTACATCCACAAAGCGATGGCCTAGTGGAGCGGTTTAATTTAACCATGCGACAGCAGCTAGCCATCCTCACAGCAGACCACCAGCGGGATTGGGACAGGCACATCCCGCTTGTTTTAATGGCCTACCGTTCAGCTGTTCAAAGCTCCACCTACTGCACACCTGCCTTGCTGATGCTAGGCAGAGAGATCCGGACGCCCGCTCAGTTGGCATTTGGTAGGCCACCTGACGCTGAACATCCACCGGGGCCGGAGTATGCCCGGAAGCTGCAGGATAGACTCGAAAAGGCTCATGCCTTTGCCAGAGACCAGCTAGAGAAGGCTGGCATGTCGCAAAAGAGGAATTATGATGTGAGGAGCAGGGGCAGAGACTTTCGGGCCGGGGACCTGGTCTGGGTGTACACTCCCAAGCGAAAAAAGGGCAGGAGCCCCAAATTGGACTCCCACTGGGATGGCCCTTGTAGGGTCATTGAGCGGGTGGGCGAGGTGGTCTATAGGGTTCAGGTTCCGCCTAGGGGCAGGAAGGTAGTTCTGCACCGGGACAGATTAGCGCCTTACAGGGGGAATGCTGTTCCATTGTGTGAGCTGGGGTCCAGTTCGCGGGCGGACCCTGGCCTTTCTGCGGACTCAGCTGCTGGGGGGCCCTTTTCTCAGCCCGCCAGCCCTAATGACACTGACACTTCCCCAGAGCTCCCTGCTCATCCTGGCACTGCCAGGCAGTCCGGGGCCAGGCCCAAGCAGGCCGCTAAGACAGCGGCAGAGACCACCACGGTTTAATGACTTTTGTATGTCCCCTCGAGGGCGAGGGGCTTCATAAAGGGGGGGCAGTGTAATGACCTGGGTTAATGGTGTTTGTGCCTTTAAGGGGTTGGCTGTTGGGCACATGCGTGGGACAGGTGGGGGGCGTGTGAGAGGAGTTGCGCTGTTGCATGTGTTGAACTGTGAATGGAGTGAGCCCGAACTTCTGTTCAATAAAGTTGATTGGTGACTAAGAGAAGCCTGGAGTCATTACAATACAAAAAAATGCCATATAAATTTCATGTATACAGTGAACAATTTAAAAAGAAGTCCATCAGCATTCTGAAAATGTGGGTTTTCACTTACTCCCTATCTCAGCCTATTGTTCTGTATGTGCTTGTGATTCTATGTTCAATTTCAATCTTAATTTCAAACATTTTACAGAACCATTTTCAAATACAAAACATGCTGCTACAGTGAAATGCCCTAATGAAGTGGAGGGTTTTGCAGTTTGAAACTCTTTTATTAAGTTGTTTTATATAATTTGGAACATTTCAAACAAATAATAACATTGTATGGACCCAAGCAGGTGGCAGACCATGCACCAGCAAAGTTACATCACATATCTTTATTTGTACTTCTTTTGGTTTTTCACCTCTTCCCCCCATCGTTTCTAGACATAGCTTTCATTTAGGAGTTTTAGAAGTAAAAGTGAAGGTGACTCAAGGACAGACAATGAATTATGGAGAGCACTGGGTTGGATGGGGACAAGGCCAAAATGAAAACTGCATGTGAAAAATAAAAGAAGACTATTAACAGTAGCAGCTGATATGAAAACAGGTAGAAGCATCTGCTAATCTGGAAAGAACAAAAGACTGCAAATACTCAAACAATGGCTGATCATTTTGTAGCACATACACCTTAACATTTTTCAAGTAGTTCTAAATATTATGGTCGGAAAAAAAAAGACAAAGCCATGGATTTTAACTTTAAGTATGAAATATATACTAAAGGTATTCATTTGTTTTATTCAGACCTTTTTGCTCGATGGACCTTGTTGGAGCAGATATTGATACTTTGCAGCTGATGTCATCAACATTTCCTGGGGATGTAAAGCTAACTGGAAGCATTAGTCTGTTAGAAGCGCTGTTACTCAAGTTAGACTTAATCAGATCTTTATTTTAACATAAACTGACCAAAAAGAGCTGATTTGACTGGAACTACAACAGGCGAGATAAACTGCACTCTTAAAAAAACTTTCGCACACCCACAAGCAAGCTAGCATTAGTCACTAGAGATTAGTGAGATTAGTTGTTTAAATCCATTTTGATTTTTTTTTTCCTTTTTGTTTGTGTGTGTGTGTATTGTGTCACCATGGTAACTGCTGAACATTCCGCCAATAGAGATGCATGTAGAACACCCTTAGCATGATGTCACTTAGTTTATTTTATTTCTTTATTTATCAGAAATAATGCACATAAAATCATTGACCTACATTGACCTACAATGTTTGTGCCATGCAGGTTATAGCAAAATTGCAGATTTGCACATCCAGTCCCTGGACAGGTTGATATCATGAATGGTGCGCATGCCAATTAAAATGAATGCAATCACTCTTCCATTAAATCAGTAAGTAAAACTAGTCCCTTTCAGTCTCACCCACCACATCCATACACTATTTACATTTATAGCTCATGTTACTGTCTTCCAAAATCATTATCAAATAAATGTTCTTTTAAACAGACTAGTGTGATGTTTTACTTTGACATGTTTTCGATACCTTCTGCAAGGAGGGGGACATTTATTTGATAATAATCTTGAAAGACCAAAATGAAGCGCACATGCCATTTCTGAGACATATGAAACATGTCAAGAAAACACTGATGTCTGTTTAAAGGTGCCTGTTGTAACGTTTTGGTTCAACACAGATATGTCATTGCTTCGAAAGTTCCACAGAGACTGATTAAATTACAGATGGTTTTATAGGTAAAAAAAACACCTAGAAAAACAGGCATTCTGACCGTGAGCTTGGTTGGCTCTCCACAGATCTGACCTAACTTCTTCTGGTTTGGTCTCCATGGAGATAGAAAGGTTTAATGCCATTACAGACAAAGCAATAACAACTCCAGTGAGAAAAGCATTTGGCGGACCCTCTACCAGATAAGTCACACAATGCGCACTTTAAAAGAACATTTATTGTACACAATTTTGCATGTGTTCTTGATGACGTTCCCAAAGTTCCCCCAGGGAACATGCCAACTTTGCAACAGTGGGAAGCCACCTGGTTTGTGAATAAACCTTTACTGTTAGGGAAAAGAATAAAATGTTCAAAGTGTGCTAAAAAGTGCTTCTGTTAGACTTTTCTTTTAGCTGCAGTGAGGCTAAAGTAGTGGAAAATTGCCCTGTGGTCATTTCTGAAGCTGTGTGTAGCGCTCATTTGGTCCACTTATCTGGGATTTAGAGAGGAGCAGGGCCTGGAGAAGAATTGTGTTTGCCTGAGAGAAAAGTGAGGTGATTCAGACATTCCAGGAAAAGTATACTCAACAAAAATATAAACGCAACACTTTTGTTTTTGCTCCCATTTTTCCTGAGATGGACCCAAAGATCCAAAATTCACTCCAGATACACAACACTACCATTTCTCTCAAACATTGTTCACAAATCTGTCCAAATGTGTGACAGCGAGCACCTCTGCCCCGCCGAGACAATCCACCCCACCTCACAGGTGCGCCACATCAAGATGCCGATCCGACATCATGACCAGTGCACAGGTGCGCCCCAGATTGCCCACAATAAAAGGCCACCCCGAAATGTGCATTTTTTTTGCTTTATTGGGAGTCTGGGGACTCAGAACCAGTTAGTATCTGGTGTGACCACCATTTGCCTCATGCAGTGCAACACATCTTCTTCACATAGAGTTTATCAGATTGTCAGTTGTGGCCTGTGGAATGTTGGTCCACTCCTCTTCAAAGGCTGTGCGAAGTTGCTGGATATTAGTGGGAGCTGGTACACGCTGTCGTATACGCCGGTCAAGCACATCCCAAACATGCTCAATGGGTGACATGTCCGGTGAGTATGCTGGCCAAGCAAGAACTGGGACATTTTCAGCTTCCAAGAATTGTGTACAGATCCTTGAAACATGGGGCCGTGCATTATCTTGCTGAAACATGAGGTGATGTTCATGGATGTATGGCACAATGGGCCTCAGGATCTCATCACGGTATCTCTGTGCATTCAAAATGCCATCAATAAAATGCACCTGTGTTCTTCGTCCATAACAGCCTTTGAAGAGGAGTGGACCAACATTCCACAGGCCACAACTGACAATCTGATAAACTCTATGCGAAGAAGATGTGTTGCACTGCATGAGGCAAATGGTGGTCACACCAGATACTGACTGGTTCTGAGTCCCCAGACCCCAATAAAGCAAAAAAAATAAATAAATAAAGCACATTTCGGGGTGGCCTTTTATTGTGGGCAGTCTGGGGTGCACCTGTGCACTGGTCATGATGTCGGATCGGCATCTTGATGTGGCGCACCTGTGAGGTGGGGTGGATTGTCTCGGCGGGGCAGAGGTGCTCGCTGTCACACATTTGGACAGATTTGTGAACAATGTTTGAGAGAAATGGTAGTGTTGTGTATCTGGAGTGAATTTTGGATCTTTGGGTCCATCTCAGGAAAAATGGGAGCAAAAACAAAAGTGTTGCGTTTATATTTTTGTTGAGTGTAACAACATATCCATGGCCGAGACTACATAGTGCACCTTTAACCCTTTACCATTTAAAAACATCACCTCACCTGCTCATGTATTTAATATTCACAAACTCTGGAAATGTGTGTGCAATTAAATGTGCAAATATTGCTAGTTTGCTGAAAGATCCAGAAAATACAATATGTGCTTCAAATGTAGCCTACATACAGTTATCACAGAAAGAATAGTGAATTTAAGTTTCTGGAGATGGCGTGTCACCTATGTCATGAAAAAAAAAAAAAGCTAAAATCATTCTCCATTGAAGCAGAGTTTCCATGGAGTTACATACTATTAAGAGTTGGGTTTGTGGAGATGCAAGCCCACTCACAGTAGTTTTTTCAGTGTAATAACTCAACGCATCCTCAGTGGAAAAAAAAAAACAACTGCTTTAAATAAGCTACATCATTGAGAATGGCGTAAAAATAAAGGCCAAAATATGAAATGACATGGTAACACTGCGGCATTGTCACAAACAAAACAATAATAATCTGTATATAAACCAGTATGATGGTGGAGTTTTTCTTTCTATGAACACGTATTTCCAGACAGAGAGAGAAATATTCAATGTAAGTCTGCTAAAAGTTTACTTTCTATTAACTGTGAGATGATTAAAGCCGAGTGTCATCATGTAGTTCCGAGCAGAAGATCTTTGAGGTAAAAATACATAAATAACACTGATGGATCTTTACCTCTGCTTCTCTCTTTCCTGAGTCTAAAACTCTCTTCCAACTTGTAAGACGATCTCATTAAGACCTACAGACTGGCTGGTCCAACACGACAATGACAATTTATGTAACATCTTATTTAGCAGTGAGCAGTGAACGAAGACTGGCTCGCTTTCAATTAACGGCCAGCAAAAAGAAGCAGGAGCAGCTTGTGGAAGTATGGTTCTGTAACCCCAAACTTACTTCACAACTTTTCCGAAAACAGGTTTTAAAATACCTGGACTGAAATGACCCAGAACAAAACCAGTCCTAAGACAAGATTCAAGACTGATCAACAACTGATCCTAAACATCAATTTTAACTCAAATGTAGGCAAGATAAGGCAAGTTTATTTGTATAGCACAATTACTACAAGTAATTCAAAGTGCTTTCCAGAATAAAAAAGACATTAAAATCACAATACAAGCAAATTAAACATAAATAATCGTCAAAAAATTTACATGGAAAAAGAAGACTGCATAATAAACCCTTTCAGTCATATACACAGCTAAACAAAACTGTTTTGAGTAGAAGCCTGTCTCACATTAGTCCTGACATGGTTCATATGGCACTAACATGTCAGAGATGTACTTTGGTGCTAGGCCATGGAGAGATTTGTACACAAGAAACAGCGCATGTGAAACAGTCCAGTGACTTCACTTTCTTCACCTACAAATGTTCATGGTCAGGAGTATCTGGCTGGAGGCAGTGTTGTAGTCAAGTCACTGCCTGAGTCCATTGCTCATGTCCTCATTGTTAACGCCCAAGAGCTTATCTGAATCAAGTCCAGGTCAAGTCTACATTGACTACTCCGAGTCATTATAGAGTATAGAGTAAAATCCTCTATGGTGTTTCAGACACCATAGAAATCCCAGTCTATTTCAAACCCACAAATACTTTAAGACAGAAAGTGGTCCACCCAAAGGACAAAACACCGAGCCACAAACAAAGTACATCATGTGAATGTGGTCTACTCCATTCAGTGTAGTGAAGACTGCAGTGAGCACTACAATGGAGAAACAAAAAAGCCACTTCACAAGAGGATGGACCAACACAGATGGAAGAGCCAGAGTGGACCGTCATCTGCCATACATCTCCACCTAGAAGCCACGGGCCACTCCTCTGAGGACAGTGAGGTGCAGATCTTGGCCAGAGAAAAGAACTGGTTTGACAGGGGAGTTAAAGAGGATATTTTTGTAAAAAAAAAAAAATAAAAAAAAAACTTCCTTGAACAGAAATGGAGGTCTCAGACATAATTTGTCTCCCATTTATAACTTTATCCTCAAACCCAAATCAAAACAAACAAAGAAAACAATAGGGCAGCAGGTCAGATCCAGAGGTGAAAACACCCATTATGGCCCTGAATGGTTCTGCTAACAAGATCCCACATTCACACCCACTGCATATTTAATAGGCCCACCTAACTAACAGAGACTGAAAACAAGTAGGTGTAGTAGAGTATTTTCATTGTATTTAGCTCCTCCCTTCAGGCAGATAAAAGGCAGTGTCTACCAGCGTTGGACCAGAACTGAAGAAGCAGCTTGGATGAGCTGCGAAAAGTTTATTTTACCAAATAAACTTTTGTCCAGTTGACAAATTGAATTTCTCCTTTTGCCATGGATTCTACCTGGACGACTGAGGGACTCTACACATAGGGCCTACTTTGAAACCCTTTCTGTCATACAGCCTACAGAAACTCAGTACATTAAAAATCCTCAAAAATTACCAAACCACTTACTTTCTCTAGTGAAGTTGTTGCTGAAATTGTATCAAGAATTCTGTTGATTCAACCAGTAAGAAAATAAAATCTGCTTTGCAAATTCAGACAATCCCAGGCCACTGTCTCGGTGGTGTGGCTCGATCAACCGTCCATCTTTGTTTTATGGTGAGATGTAGATGAAGGAACAGACAGTCTGTTTGCTCATCTGGAAAAGATTAAACGCCCAACGATTTTAGAGGAAGAGAAGCAGAACTGGTGCCACGCGGGAGCAGCAGCTTGTGTAAACAAAATCTGAACCAACGGCATCAACAGAAAAACATACTTATGAGCTAATCACTGCACAACAGCTGAGAACCGCAGATGAACATTGTCTGATAAATTTCTATATACTGGATATTTCATTTCAATGTTCTCTTTTATGTTGTGCCTTTTATTAAATAATTTTGCCTCACAGTTGGAATGTTTTTTAAGAGTGGTATGTATTGATCTTATTCCACCCGGCCACCTTTTTTCTAAATGCTCCTAAACTGCGCTTTCTTTAATGGTCCTCCTAGTTCAGTGGGAATCCTATTAATTTCAATAAAGTATTTGATGTTTTGCTGCTAAAATATGATATATACAGCTCTGGAAAAAAATAAGAGACCACTGCAAAATTATCTGTTTTTCTGATTTTACTACTTATAGGTATGTGTTTGGGCAAAAGAAACATTTTTGTTTGGGTCTATAAACTACTGACAACATTTCCCCCAAATTCCATTATTATCATTTAGAGCATTTATTTGCAGAAAATGACAAATAGTTAAAATAACAAAACGATACAATGTTTTCAATGCAAAGAAACAAGATCAAATTCATTTTAAAACAACAATACCAATGTTTACACTTAAGAAGAGTTCAGAAATCAGTATTTGGTGCAATAACCTTTATTTTTAATCACAGCTTTCATGCGTCTTGGCATGCTCTCCACAAGTCTTTCACATTGTTCTTGGGTGACTTTATTCCACTCCTGGTGCAAGCACTGAAGTAGCTCTGCTTTGTGTTTGTGTTGGAATTCAACAGACGCTGGAATGGAATGGCTGTAATACATGTAGAGATGCTGATTTCAGTGGTCTCTTACTTTTTTCCAAAGCTGTACAGTAGGTTGATTGGTGTACCATGTGCACCAACAAGTCTAACTGTACCTATTCTCTGATTTTTACCTATGGTGCATGTTTTGGGATGAATCTTCTCTGTTTGGAGGGATGCAACCTTTTTGACTGCATGGCAGCTGTAATCATAGTGATTAACAATTCAAAATGAAAATATCAGATACCAGTTTGGTCCCCATGCCCATCTGAGAATGGAATATTCACCAGTGACCAGACTCACATCTTCATAAGTATTGAACAAGGGTGTATTCTGGATCCAAGGCAAAACAAGAAGATGAACAGCATACCCTAAACAAGCAGGTGATGCCACAAGGCCAGGTCAGGTCTGTGGAGAGGCAAGCAATAAAAACATCTGTGATTGAACAAACTACATAAGTTAAATGGCATACTATAAGTGGAAAAGTAGAGCTATAATTCACATATCCCCTACGTAAAAACAAAACAAAACAAAACATAGACTTCATAGATCTCATTATCATTACATTTTCTGAACTTCAATAACCAGATAACTACTACTTAGTCACTTTAAGTTTAGTGCAAACTTAGCCTAACTGTGAATGTAGGTCCTCCCTATAGACTGAATCAGCTCCTGTCTGTCTATCTCAGTTTGTTTTAGTATTCACAGCCTTGAGTCTCTCAGTGGTTTTCTCATAAATAAATAATGTCCGTCCTGATATGTCTGTACATCGAGAGTGATCGAGTAAACACTGTGGGAGACTCGAGCCATGATGGAAGTGAGCAGTAGAGATCGGGATTGGGGTCACACCTCAACTGACTCAACTGACACATTTTATTTGAATGTTTGTATTGTTTTAAAACAGTGGTACTTATCCATCATACCCGCAACTAACAACTGTATTTATTTTTTTATTAGTGGACCATTTGACAATTATTGTGCCTTTTAAAGATGAAATTCGATCATTAATTTAAAGCTATCATCTGTAATTAGACTGGTCGATCTGGTCATGTGGATTTCACCACTAGATGTGATGTAGGTTGCTTCTGTCTGATAGTTTGTCTTTGGCATGACACAAGAAGACCAGAGAACACAGGTGAGTCTGAAAAGCCAAGTGAGATCACAAATGATCTTTTAGGCTGCGTCCCATTACTCTGACTTACCCCTTGCCCTTCCTCTACCCCTTTATCTGCGTCTTTGTCTTGCCCCTCAATAACGAGCTGAGAGGGCTTGGGGTACAAATGTTCCCCTAAGAAATGGGACACCACTCGATTACCATTTGCGTCATCATCCCTTGTCTCTACCTGGCTGCTGCGTCTACAGAGGCGACAACAATTGACGCAAACAAACGTAAACAAATGTCAAGGATTATCAGGTACCTCAGCTCGACAAAAAAAATAAAATAAAAGCTTGTTTATACATAAAATTCAATGAAAATGATAACGTTGGCTAAACCGACATCACTATAATTAAAACCACAACACCAGTTCACTAAAAGTAATGTAGAACAGAAGCGTCATAGTTGTAAACCATGTTAAACTGTTAATCGATAATTACAACTGCTCAAAATACATTTATGAGACTGCTCGGTTGATCGATGTGACGCTGCCATCCTGATCCCAAAACCTGCCTGAGCTTGTATGCGTACCCCTTCGTTCCAAGTCTGTTTGAAAGCTTACTTCGTTTCAAGGGGTATGTAGCCCTCAGTCGTAGCCCGAACCCTTGATCAAAATTAGAATCGGGACACCCCTTGCCCTCACATGAATGCGCAAAACCAAGGGGTACCCCTTGGTAATGGGTAAGACGAAGGGGTAAGACAGAGAAATGAGACGCAGCCTTAGTAGCAGTGTTGTTTCTATCTATCGCCATCTGACTCCATGGAGACAAGGTGGTGCTGCTAGGCCAATTTACAGGTTAGATCTGTGGAGGGTTAGAATGTATGTTTTTGAAGTTATATTTTAGCAATGAATGTAACTGAATAAATGCAAGATAGGTAAGTCTAATGACATGCCAAAGCAATAACATCGTCACACACTATCACCATCACAAAAATTACATATTGCAGCTTTAAGTGCCGATGCAAATGTGTAAAAAAGTATTTGTATTTGTCGAGCTTGTTTTCAGGCTGTACTGGGCCACTGTAGTAGAGCCTTTAAAGGACAACACTGTGCTAGCTGCAGATAGTGTGTAGAGGACACTACACTTGTCAAAGCCCTGATCTTCTGATGAAAAAATGTTTGAAAAAAGCAATTTGTAAGATCAAAGCTGTGGTCCTGGTTCAGTGTTATTCAGTATGTGTCTGGGGCTCAGGCTGTGTGAATTAAGAGGAAAAGTGGAGAGATCGGAACAGGAACCCACTGATCAAAAGATGCATTCACTGACTCTGATTAAAGTCCGACAAAACAATCAGAGCAACCTGTGTATAGATGACAACCAGGAACTATGAGGAAACTACGAACCGCTAAACCATAACAGTATGAGTTATTTTGAGTTTTCTCTTACTATTTTCAGTATTCATTTGTATTTGTGATGATTTGACATGTTTATTTTGTTTCTTCATGTTGGACAATGATTCTCAAATATTTATCAAGTACAATTTTTTGTAATTTCTTTTTTTACTAAAACAATTGGAGAAAAACTAAATATGGACTCCCCCAGGTCTAAAAGTGGCTCAGACCTGAACAACATCAGGGAAACTAGATGTGAAACAATAACAACAAGCCCTGTATGAAAAGCAAAACCAAGTGATGAGATGAGGGTCCTCATAAAAAGTCATATATTACAGAAAATTGACTCCTCAAAAACATAGTTATGTTTTGTTTCATTCTCACATGTTTGAGTAATTGTTTATTATTAGTCTGTCGACATCTCCAATGCTCAAAAAAGCTCTGTTCCAACTTGTGATGCCATGAAGCTCTAGTTTTCAAGTTAACAGCCCCCATTTACAATTTGTTCAGAGATTGGCAATTCCAGGTCTGAAATTATGAATCTGTCAAGGTGAATAGAGCTTGTATTTTGAGAACCACTGTCACTTCTTTTTAATGTAAATATGTGTGAAGGTCTTTCTTGGGTGTCCACAGAGCAGCGGGGGATGTGGAGGATACAAGGTGATTCTGTTGAGTTTGTTTTGTTTCAGATGCTTGTCAGTGGAAAGTCCCAGGTTCACACAGAGACACTCATTAATAAAACATTCATGTGAGAGAGGACAGCCGCAAGAACTCCACCAAACTGCGCAGAGACCAACCAGGTGAGTTTAAAGGTGTACTATCACTGTAACTTTTTGGTTGGGGGTCCATTGTTTCTATGGATATATCTTTCCTCTGCCTGTAATGTTTAACAGTATGGCATAAAACTGCTATAGATTTTATAGTAATTAAATGAGGACAATTTTACAACTTTTCTGGTGAAGGGTCCGCTACCTGTCTGCATGGAGATGTTGTTGCTTTGCCTGTAATGTTCCATGATATGCCTTTAAACAAATCCATCAAGCATTTATTGATTACATGATAATAATTAATGGATGAATGAATAATTAATAATTCCTATTGCAAATAGGAGCAACTCTCCACAGATCTGAATTGTAATGTCCTGCAGTGCTGTAATCTGCTTGTCAGCCTTTTGATAGATAGACTTAATCTATACTGTGCAACCCTGTAGACAAAGCAAAAACATTTCTGTGGAGACAAGCAGGTGGAGGATCCTTATACAGGGCACCTTTAAGTTTTTGTTTAATCTGATTGGAAGGCTTGTTTTAATAAAATATAGCTGATAACTACAAGACATTACAGTTGTAAAAGTGGAATGAGAATGCTGACTATATTTATAGTTCTATATGTCACTGGAATACTACTGGTTCAATGTCCTTCCAAATGGTGTGTTTACAGCATGTCTCCCCAACATCTCGTGTGTGATCTATCTCATGGGCGGTGCTCGTCTTGTTGTTCCTAAAATTAGCTGATTGCCAAACGCTTCAATGAGAGAGTATTAAATCATGACTCTATTCATCACTAATGCAGCTCTGAGCAGTGCGAGATACCCAGAATCAATCTTATAAATGGTGCTAAGGCTTTGGCCAGGTTAGAGTAGTCAACAACACAACACGGTGGTCCAAAACACTTCAGATAGCAATATGAGGCTAATGACACTTTTACCGTTTAGCATACATAACAGTGGTTACTCTTGACTAAGACATATATCCTATGGCGACAAGCAGGTCTTTTTTACAGCAAAGCATTCACTGATATGTCTCAGATATGATTATTTCATTTATTTGTTTTTTATGCTTGAAAAAAAAGTTCTATCCAGCTGTATCTGGACAACATAGTTGACTAGGCCAAGTTACGGCTTAGATCTATAGAAAGATAACAGAAAGAATACATGTCTTTCTAAATATGTTTGACCAATTAAACAACTAAACACAAAAATAATTACACACTGTGGTTATTCTGTGAAACATTCCAGGCAAAGCTCCAAAGAGACAAGCAAAAATCGTGTCATCCACCAGAAAAGATACATAGTGTACCTTTAAAGGTCCTATATTACGTAAAATTTGTGTTGTGAACTTTAAGTCATGTTAGAATGTTGTTACCTCATCAAAAATATACTTGGAGCTGTGTATTTTTTCCTTCACACATGTTTGAGTAACCATGTATTATTAGTCTGTCTACATCTCCAAAGATCAAAATGTTCTGTTTTACTTATCAACAGCTACCTTTAGTTCCGTAGAGATTGGTAATTCCAGGACTGAAGTCATCCAAATGATTATAGTGAAGGTGTATGGAGTTTAAAAACATAGTGGAGCACTTCTTGTATTGTCCCATGACATCACAAGATGGAACAAGAGTGTTTTCTGGTTGAGAGAAGAACTCAGCCTAAATACGCAGGGTTTGTGTTTTAAACATGTTTGAATGAAACAAAACAAAACACAACTCCAGGTATGTTTGTGATGAGGAAACTAGATTATAACATGAATTAGACAATAGCATAATATGGGCTAAGTCCAGTGTGTAGTTGTGCATTTAGATCAGTGAAACCCCTTGGTGAATGATTGTATCTGACACGTTTTATGAAAAGTCACAAACCTCTGCTCCTTCCCTCAGTACCAATTAGTTCTCTGTCCTGTAAGCTCCGACCTGGACCTCACTCATCTCTGTGTGCAGTGAAACCAACCTCCTGAACAGCCCCATCTGGAACAGCTCTGCACATCCAATACTAAGAACTGACCTCTGCAACACAGACTGTGGGGAAGTTAGACAAGTGTTTGACAAACAATGTCTCTTCTGCCATGAAAGTGTCACTTCCAGGATAAGAGATTTCTTATTTTAGGCATTTTATAATTTATGACATTTGTGCAGGTCACATTTAGGTTGTCTAAGTTGTCTGTTTAATAAATGTTTTTAAGACTGAACATGCTTCGTCACTCATCCAAGCAGCTTCTTCAGTTCTGACAGGGCTTGGGTAAGTCTTATGCTGCTTTCCAGTTGGAGGTCAATACTCGGATCTCGGAATGACACAATCTAAGTTCAACATCAGACGCCCGTTCCAATCATCAAGTCAGAAAAACAATGATCATTATATCACAGTGATGATTCAATAAAATAATAAAGAAAGTGTTCAATTAAACAAAAATGAGGATCAAATGATGTAAATTTAGTAACCCGGACATTGTTACTACATTAACAGTTAATGGAGCAACATTTGGGAGTGAATTTGTGCTTTTGTTGTCATTAGCTCTGTGTACACATTAGCAACATTAGCATAATATAATATAATGACACATTCATAACAGCAGAGGCTCGGTGGCTGCGCAGAAGCAGGTTCACAGAAACAGGTGAACAGCAGTAGGGACTCAAACATAAATATGATCAATATTTTAACTGTGAGATATCAATGTTTTCCAAAAGCAGAGCGTCGCCATGTTCTCTATGTTTAATATGTGTTCCATTTGAGGACGACTGGAATTGTACACCCTAGTTTACAGTAAGTATTTCTTATTTGTCAATTCCACTGAACTACCCTAATGGATGAACTGTCTTGAACTATCATGCAACATATGTCTCATGGGGTAACTCATAATGTATTTGTCTTCAGGGGTTTCAGTAACATTTCAAAGTTCAAAGTTCAAAGTTCAAAGTCAGCTTTATTGTCAATTCTGCCATATGTGTTCAACATACAGTGAATCGAAATTTCGTTTCTCTCTGGCCAGGTAGTGCAAAAAGACAGTGTACAAAATACAATATGAAGACAAAACACAACAAAAACTATCTAAGACAGAGATCTAAAGTTAAACTAAAGTCTACGGTCTAAAATCTTAAAACAGTGCAACATAATAAATAACCTATACTATATACAGATTTCCAAAGTGTGCAGTGTGCATCAAAATGTGCAATGGAAGATACAGCAGTGAATTGGTCATGTGCAGTAGAATGTGCATTGGAGTTAAGATAAATAAAAATAAGTGTGCAACAGTAGTAATTCTAGTGCAACAGGAGTAAACAACAGTACTAAAAATTCCAGTAGTAAATGTAAGTGTGCAATAACAGTAGTAAACAACAGTGCAACAGGAGTAAAATCCAGTAGTAAATGTAAATGTGCAACAGTGCAACAGTCGTCCTTAGCAGCAGTTTTTTAAAGTGTCTAGAGTGATATGTCTTTTATGGAATACAGGTTACGCCAATATGGGGGTTGGGGGGTGGGAGATGGGTAAGGTGGGAGTTCGGGTGTGAGTTCAGCCTCCTGACAGCCTGGTGGATGAAGCTGTTTGAAAGCCTGGTGGAGTGGGCCCGGAGACTCCGGTACCTTCTCCCCGAGGGCAGGAGGCTGAACAGGCTATGTGCGGGGTGGCTCGGGTCACCCACAATGCTGGACGCTCTGCGGGTGAGCCGGGTGTTAAAAATGTCTAGGAGGGAGGGGAGAGAGACACCAGCGATCCTCCCAGCTGCATTCACTATGCGCTGCAGGGCTTTCCTGTTCTGTTCAGTGCAGCTCCCGTACCACACAGTGATGCAGCTGGTCAGGACGCTCTCAATGGTGCCTCGGTAGAAGGTGGTCATAATGGGTGGAGGGGCTCCAGCTCTCCTCAGTTTGCGGAGGAAATAGAGGCGCTTCTGAGCCCTCTTTGCCAGTGATACAGTATTCACTGTCCAGGAGAGGTCCTCACTGATGTGCACCCCCAGGAATTTGGTGCTGCTCACCCTCTCTACAGCAGCACCATTGATGGACAGTGGGGGGTGCTGGGTGGGGCCTCTCCGGAAGTCAATAACAATCTCCTTGGTCTTTTCAACATTAAGAAGGAGATTGTTATTGCTGCACCACTGGGTCAGAAGGCTCACCTCACTCCTGTAGTTTGTCTCATCGTTATTAGAGATGAGACCCACCACAGTCGTATCGTCCGCAAACTTCACTATGTGATTGGTGCTGAACGCTGGTGAGCAGTCATGGGTCAGCTGAGTGAAGAGCATCGGACTGAGCACACAGCCCTGGGGGGCTCCTGTGCTCAGTCTAATGCAGCTTGAGGTGTTTCTGCCTTTCTTACCAATTTACATTTCTTACCAATTTGGAGGAATATTGTTTTCTTCCCAGATCAGTTCTGCAAAGACCCTGTCTCTAAACCTAACACTAATCATAACTTTTACTCTTAAGAAATAAGACATTGTAGCATTAGCAAGTAGCATTGCACCAAAGCAAATAAAGGCTTGTATTTTTTATTATTTTGACAGAACTGCAGAAGAAAAACAAGTTATTGCTCACTTATTATTCACAAATCAATCAATTTTTTTTTTGCTTGTTTTCCATTCTCTCATTGTATAACAATGACAAATAAAGCTTCCATTCCATTCCATTCCATTCCATATACATTAAACCTGTTTGTAACGCATCAAATGAAATAGTTAAAATATTTAAAATGCTTGAACAATGTAATAATGTAATGCAATAAGACCTTTAAAAAGTTGAAAACATTTATGGCGAAAAAGTAGTGCTTTCCTCATTTCTCCTAAAATTGTGGATCCAAGGGCACAGTTATGTTGAGTTATGGTAGGATTTATCTCTCTAATTAACACCACTTGAGACCAGGGCTCTGTTGCCATCACAGAGCAGTGGGCCGAATAAATCAGTCAGTTATGAGAATGACTTTATTACATTTAACAGTGCTGATTTCATTCAAAACATCTGCACAAATATACCTGGAGTTGTGTTTTGTTTCATTCATTCAAGTTTAACCCTAAAATTCTTTATATTTAGACTGTTCTCTCAAACTGAAAACACTCTGTTCCGTGTCATGTGGTAATACCTGAAGTGCTCCAGGGCAAACACCTTCAGAAGTACGTACTGTACACGTTTACAAGAATCATTTGAATAATTTCAGACCTGAATTTGCCAATCTCTACTGAACAAAAGGTAAAAGGTAGCTGTTAAAAACTTGAAAACTACCACTTCATAATATCACAAGGTGGAACAGAGCATTTTGAGCTTTGGAGATGTAGACAGGCTAATGACAAAGTGTTACTCAAACATGTGTGAATGAAACAAAACACAACTCCAGGTGTGTTTTTGATAGGGTAAAAGCATTATAACAGCATTATATAAAGTTCACAAGAATCAATTTTCAAAGTAGAATTAGCTGCCCTTGAATTGCCAATCTCAGAATAGAACAAAAGGTAAAATGTTAAACTTGAAAACTGCTGCTTGATGACATTACCAAGGTGAAACAAAGCTGTCTTCGAATGTCAACACTTTTTTTTTTTTTACAGTGTTGGTTTCAATGTTAATTTTATTTAGACACTGACCAGTCAACCTTTTGTTCACAGATAATTTTAATTTATTTCTTTTTATTTTATTATAGGCTGTCAAAGTTCAAAGTCGCACACTGTTTCGCTGTTCAAGCTTAAAACTGCTGTGATAGATCTGCACTGTGCATAGAGATACAATGCAGAGGCTGTTCTCAAAGGTGGAAAAAGTTAGGAGTTCTTTGGTGCAACTCAGACTGACATCTGAAATGTTGATATAAAATAACACTTCTAGGTTTTTCTCTTTGAGGAAGTTTCAAATAAAGCTGGATGTAACAGGATCTGCTCAAATGAAGCCCCAGATCACCAGATAGACTGTGGAGTGAATTGGTCCCACTGAGTCTTTGATGAAATACAGGCAGCAGCTGGGAGCAAAAGAAACCAAGAAGTCATGGCAGTATTGTCTTTTTACTGCAATTTTATAAACATAACACGGCGTACTAGTAAGATAATTTTTAATTACAAATTTACATCTGTAATGTCATATTGATACTTTGCAGCAACATTCTGTGGGGGTGTAATTCTAACTGAAAGCATGTTCTGTCTGAGGCCTTGTCTGACTTTAATCTGATCTTTATGTTAACGTAATCTGACCAGAAAGAAGTGATTTAGCTGAATCAGTTCTAGAGTTGTAAATCCTGCATATTTAGGTGAGTTTTTCTCTCAAACAGAAAACACTCTGTTCCATCTTGTGATGTTATGTGGTAATACAGGAAGTGCTCCACTATGTTTTTAAACTCCATACACCTTCACAAGAATCATTTGAATCATTTCAGAACTGAAATTGCCAATCTCTGCTGAAGTAAAGGCAAAAGGAGGCAAAGGGTAGCTGTTAACTTGAAACTACCACTTCATAAGCACACGGTCGAACAGAGCATTCTGAGCTTTAGAGATGTAGATAGACTAATAATAAAGGATTATTCAAATATATGTGAATAAAACAAAGCACATTATATATTTTGAAAGTATATTTTTGAGCAGGTAACAGCATTATAACATGTCTTAAACTTCATAAGAATCAATTTTGTGTAATATAAGACCTTCAAATCAGAATTAGGCGTCCAAATTAATATCAAGAGACATCAACATCTGAAATCTGTCAGTGCATCCTCGTCCTTAAACCACCTCAACCTTTTCATAAACATATTTAAAGCGTAGCCTGCTGTTGGCTGATGCTTCACCACATTTCATCTATCTGCATGTTTATGACTAATGTTCTCATAATGTTATTTTGTTTTTCACATCCACGCCTCTCCGAGCATACTACCACATGTTGAGCCAAACTTTGTCCCTAAATTACACTCTGGGAGACGGAAGGCTAATAAAACACAGATGGCATGTAATTTAGATGAAAAATGCATCCAAATTAGCTGTTGCTCCATGAGTTCTGAACCGTTAGTCATTCTAAACAGATTTAATCTTGGTAATGAGAAATGATGTTTGGTATAAACTGTTACTGTTAGCCAGGAGTCACTGGTGGGAACATTGGTGCAGCGGTGCAAACTCTGGAATTGTATTGTTGAAATTTGTCTTAGTCATTATTGTTTTGGACATTTGATTTGATTTAAAAAAGTCCTATACTGCGCAAAAGTGACTCTTGTGAGCTTTTAGTCATGCTATAATGCTGTTATCTTATCAATAACCTTACTGGAGTTGTTTTATTTGACGAAGCCTTTATTATTAGTCTGTTTATCTCCAAAACACAAAATGCTCTGTTCACTTTGTGAAGTCATGATTTCATGTTAACAGCTACATTTTACCTTTAGTTCAGTAGTTTATGAAAAGGCTGAGGTGGTTTAAGGATGAGAATGCACTTACTCTTCTTGATTGATAGATTTCTGATGTTGATGCATTAATTTGGACACCTTTTTCTTTTTTTGCTTTAAAGAAGATATAAGAAACTGCAAAAATTTAGAGCCAGTTTAATGATTACAATAATGATTTTCATGTTTTGCTATTTGTTTGTTTGGATAGTGCCTGTGGTAAATATCTGTCATAGTTACAGGTATGTAACTTTTTTGGTGAAGGATCTGCCACCAGCTTATCTCCAATAACTGTTTACTTGAAAACTACTGCTTCATGACAGAGCATTTTGAGGTTTGGAGATGTAGACAGACTAATAATAAAGTGTAAAGTGTGTGAATGAAACAAAACACTACTCCAGTAATGTTTTTGAGGAGGTAACAGCATTATAACATAGCATAAAGGTGCATTGTTTAACTTTTCTGGTGGTGGGTCTGTCAATGCCGTTCTCTATGGAAATGTTTGTTAATGCTTGCTTTGTCTGGAATGTTTCACAGTATCGTATAAAACCTTCATGGAGACCAAACCAGACCAAGTTACCGTCAGATCAGTGGAGATGCAACCGCTCTCACAGTCAGAATGCTTAAGTTATGCCTAGAATACCCAGAGAATGACTAGTATTTTTGAGCTATAAACCCACCTGTAATTGAATAAATGTAAGGTAGAGCTGTTTAATGTCATACATAACATTCCAGCAATGACCTATTCATAGAAACAATCAGACGAACCCTCCACCAGAAAAGTGATTTAATGCACCAAAGTTCAAGAGTCAATTTTACGTAATATGGGACCTTTAAACACTATCTTATTCCAGCAGATTCTTCCATTTCTAAAATTAGCTATGAAGCGGTTGCCTTTCTGTTTTGTGTTTTGCAGCAGATAACTGACAGATGCACAGGTTCTGAGCTGCAACCTCCCTCCACAAGCAACCCCACAGTGTCCCCCACACCCTTCATTATCTCCCTTTCTCTTTGTAGACCCCGAAATCTACTGAAAACAGGAGCTAAAAATGGAACAGCAGATGTAGCCTGATGCACAGAGCATAAACAGTTTGGGGTAGATCAAAACATGCTCCTGTCTGACGAAGAGGAAGCCATGTTTCTCTGCAGCGCTTCTGTTCAAATCTCAAACCTCTCAAAGGTTTTTCTTGTCTTTGTTCTCACCAAATTCCCCAATTTACTCAGTTTCCCAAAATGATCAGAGTTTGCAACATTTCAACTCTTCTTTTCTAAAAATAAAAATGTATGAAATGTATTAGCATGAAAATATAAATGGATGGAAAAAAGCTGCAGAGTTTAAAGGTGCATTGTGTAACTTTTCTGGTGGAGGTGGCTTGGTCTTTTTTGGTCTCCATGATGATAGAAAGGTATTAAAACCTTCTGTCATTATGGAGACCAAACCAGACCAAGTTACAGGTCAGATCTGTGGAGAGGCGACCCCACTCACAGTCAGAATGTATGTTTTTATAGGTATTTTTGAGTTATAAAACAATCTGTAATTGATATTAAACAGCTGTACTTTACATTTATTCATACTGTGGAGCATTCCAGGAAGAGCATTGACTTATCGGTAGAAACAAGCAGGCAACAGCCAAAAAGTTACACAGTGCACCTTTAACCTAACCCCACTTTTTTTGGCTATAAAAGACTAATATCTTTTTCCCTGTGTCAATTTTTGAAATGTTTTGCCATAGTTCATCATCTGGTTGTGCAGCACTATAATATATTTTTATAGGTGTCCAGAGAAATTATTAATTGCTTTGTTGCTAATTGTGAACATTATTACTTTATTATTCACTATATATATATATATATATATATATATATATATATATATATATATATATATATATATATATATATATATATTTTTTTTTTTTTTTTTTTTTTTTTTTATGATTTGTGCCTCTTTTCATCACCTTGACAGCAATTATCACCAAACATCACAAGGTGTCATGAGAATATAATAAATAAATATATAAATCTCACCACTGTTTTCACTGCGATTTCAACAGGAACATTGAAACTGCACCAGTCAGACACATTTTTGAAAGTTTTATTATTATTTCACCATATTATGAATTATAATTTCATCTGACAACACAGTTACATCAGTGGGTTTACAAGACTTCCCCAAAATCTGTTTTTATTTGCCCACTTTTGAAATGAATGAAGAGTAATTGGTCTTTGAATTCTATGTGGCCAAGAAAATAACAAAGGAAAGATTGTTAGCATCAATTTGAGCTTATTTAGAGTGGTCACTATGGAAACAATCGAGATGAAAGATGCATCATAAATATGTTTGAAGTGGATATGACAGGTGAGACAACACTTCACTGAAATCTATGTTGATACTTTGCAGCTCATGTCATCATTCCCTAGTGGTGTGATGCTAACATAAGCACTGCTCTGTCTGAAGCTCTGTACTCAAATTAGATTTTAATCTGAGCTATATTATAACACAATCTGACCAGAGAAAACTGATTTAGCTGGAATTAAAGCAGGAGAGCTGATTTGTGCTGTTAAACAAGTGTCTCTCACATCAAATTCCAGTCACGAGCATTAGCCAACAGTTTTTCAGTTAGTTGTTGAAGATCAAACATCAAAACATGACCATCAATCAATCAATCAATCTACCTGCACTACCTGCACTACCTGGCCAGAGAGAAACGAAATTTCGATTCACTGTATGTTGAACACATATGGCAGAATTGACAATAAAGCTGACTTTGAACTTTTTGAACTTTGAACAATCAATCAACCAAACTTTATCTATAAAGCTTTCATACAAAAAAGTAACACAAAGTGCTTTACAGTGATTAAAAACAGCCCACATTTCCTTTCACCCACACAACCAGCCCCCCACAGCTCCGCGACACCACACAACCAAACAACCCAAACAGTAACACACACACACACACATTCACACACACACACTAACATGCTAAAATACATAAAACTACACATAGTAAAATGTGAGGCTGAATACAGGAGAGCCATCAGATGAGCAACACCAAGAGCAGAGAGCCGTCCACCGCCACCAGGAATCGCCACAGGGGCCAGGGGAGAGATGAGGCCCAAGCACCATCCCCCCAACAGGAGCCCACGGGAAAAACCCCGGCAGCCACAGCCGACCACCGCTCCCAGTGCATAGGACTCCTACAGAGGGAGCACTGGAAGACCTAAAAATGATAGATGAATATTAGTTCAAGCTAATAAAATGTGTAAAATAAATCAGTTAAATAAAAAATGAATAATAAAAACAGGTAAAAGTATAATATTCCAATCGAAGGCCAAACAGGTGGGTCTTGAGCCTACTCTTAAGTTCAAAAGTTCAAAGTCATCTTTATTGTCAAAAAACATATGTACAGGTTGCACACACAGGATTTGAAATTGCAGCGCTCCCTAGGCCCACAGTGAACATAAAACATCTGATAAATAAGATAATAAATACAATGACTAAAACATCACATATACCTGTAGCAAAATACAGTAAACTTGTATATAATACAAATAAGTAAAACACACAATGTGTAGTGTAATAAAGCTCAAATGGTGTCATTTAAGCAGCAGTGTCAGTGTCATTTAAGTGTAATCTAAGCAGCAGTGTCATTGGGGGAGGGAGGGCAGGGAGAGAGTTCAGCATCCTGAGTGGAAACATTAACGTTAAAAACATGAACATTCTCTTTGGCCCTGAGGTCCTCTGGCAGTCCATAGACAAGGGTTGTAGTACTGGGAAGACGCTTCTCCGTGAGTATCCTGACTTTGGGAAGGACCCGGAGCCTGCTGCCGGAGCGCAAGGTCTCCGAAGGTTCATAAGGTAAAAGCAGTTCTGAAAGAGAAGAAGGCCCAAGACCATTAAGACATTTAAAAAACAGTAAAATAACTTTAAAATCGAGCCTGAAACTCACAGGGAGTCAATGCAGTGACTTTAAAACCCGTGTAATGTGGTCCCGCCCTCTGGTCCTATAAGGACACGTGCTGCTGAGTTTTGTAATAATTGCAAACCTGAAATACTCTTTGGGAAGACCAGCGAGCAGGGCATTACAGTCGTCTATACGACTGGTGATAAAAGCATGTATCAGTGTCTCCGTGTTGGCCCGAGACAGAATGAGGCAGACTCTGGCTATGTTTTTTAGGTGATAGAAACCTATTTTTGTGATGTTCTTGATGTGTGGGATGAAAGTCAGCTCAGAGTCAAATATGACGCCCAGGTTTTTCACTTGAAGAGATGGGTTAAAAGACTGTGCTTGTAGTTTGGGTAAAAGTTTCTCTTTCTGGGCCTCAGGACCGATGACTAAAACCTCAGTTTGATCGCTCGTATTGATCACATGCTCCTGAAGACGTTACATTTTGTGTGGTTTTTTTGGTTAGTTTTTAGACTATTTCACAACTTTCAACTTTTTTGATAGTTATAGAATATTTGATAGATATAGATAGAAAATAGCAAATGTTGGATTTGATCATTTCTATTAGTAACCCTAGAATTACACTATATAACATTATTCAATATTTTACTTAACTGTAAGTTAAATAAATATATCAAAACAAAGAGTAGTAATGGAGAAGAGAAGTAATACTGGCTGGAACACTGACTTGTGCATTCAAATCCAAATCTTCTAATATTTATTTGCATCATATTTTAATTTTACCTGTAAAATTTCTCCTCTTATGTAAAAAAAATATATATATATGAGCACAGTCTTCTCCTTCAGCAGATTGTTCTCTCTTTTTCAGAACCTAAAATAGACCCTCGTCCTATAAAGCAGTGGTCCCTCTAGAGTCAGGCCAAGAATATCTCAACACAATAAAGACACAAAAGATTCGAAGATCTACAAAAAAAAAAAAAATCTTCACATTATTTTTGGAAAGATCAGGCCTGTCTGCTTGTATTAAAACAAATGGTATATTTCAGTTTTCAGATCTTGCCCCTCAAGTATATGTAAGCCTGTTGTAATGTGAGCTTTCAGATGATACTGAGGAAAACATGTGTGTCCTGCAGGTATAGGCACTGGCTAAGCTACATACATTTCTTTTAAAGATCCTGTATTATCCCATGTTATAATGTGTTACCTCATTCAAAACATATCTGGAGTTGTGTTTTGTTTCATTCACACATGTTTGAATAACTCTTTATTATTAGTCTGTCCAAAGCTCAAAATGCTGTTTCACCTTGTGAGGTGGTAGCTTTCAAGTTAACAGCTACCTTTTACCATTAGTTCAGTAGAGATGAAATAATCATCCAAATTATTCTAGTGAAGGTGGTTGGAGTTTAAAAACACAGTGAAGCACTTCCTGTATTACCACAACATCACAAGGCACAGAGTATTTTGAGCTTTTGTGGTGTAGACAGACAAATAGCAAAGGGTTACTCAAACATATGTTATTGAAACAAAACACAACTCCAGGTATGTTTTTGATGAAGAAGCAGCATTATAACATACATTAAATAGCGTAATATGGGCCCTTTAAGTAATATTAAATGTCAGGGCTGAGGTGTTGGATTAATGCCTTTCAATCATTACCTGTTTTGTACTCTCCTAAACATGATAAAAACTGCTAATTTTTTGATTAAGTTTAAGGCTATTAAGTATTTTTGGATGTGTGATTCTTGGAAGTCGTCCCATCTCAGCCAGCGTCATTTAGCGAAGGCTATTTATTTATCTATTTCCTAAATGGTTTTGGTGAATAATGAAGGTCAGTGTGCCTCTGCTGCTAAAACATGTCCAGTCTTACAGGAGAATTGGAAAAGGAGCTGCAATGAAAATAAGGTCACTCTGAGGGGTCAAACAATAACGCTCCACAAAGAAACACATAAATCCACCGGCGTCCACAATGAAGTCTATGTTATTTCCTACATGAATTTTAACAGTTTTCAGACCCAGTAAATTACTATGCCAAAGGTAGACCAGTGTAAAATAATAACTTTGAAGAAAGCTGGCTTTAATGTCCAGTTTAAATTACCTCCAAAAATGGAAAGCCTGTCATTAAAGAATAATTTTCAAGGATTATGTTTCTTTATTAAAGGTACACTATGTAGCCTAATTTCTCTGCTTGTCTCCAAGGAAATGTTATCACTGGGAATGTTCTGCAATATTACGCTTCTCTATCTTTACATATACTAGGACTAAGTCTGAAAGCAGCCACAGTTGGTTAATGCTGAGGCTTTTCCCATGACCAAGTCATGAACTACACAATTGACAAGTTGTTTCTGAAGCTCCCCGCTCCCCCTGCTCCCCCTTCAGAGCGCTATCACATTATAATCAGCTCGCATTTTGAAATGAAACTACTGCACATCGCATCATGATTACTTATGTGAAGATTTATGGATGACATATAAAACCACTTCAGGCATATGCTATAACATAGTATGGTGAAAAGCTCCAAAAGGTTTATTTAACATGTATGGTACCTCTCTTTAATGACATGGTTCAGTTCGTATAACAAAGGGGTGGAATTCAACTTATTGAAATATTTTTGGACTTGACAGTCTTAAAGGTAAAAAATGTGGCTGTGTGACACTTTTGTTTTCCATGGGTATGCTCATTAT
The DNA here is from genome assembly GCA_036785185.1 of Paratrypauchen microcephalus. Lineage (NCBI taxonomy): Eukaryota > Metazoa > Chordata > Actinopteri > Gobiiformes > Gobiidae > Paratrypauchen > Paratrypauchen microcephalus. The sequence goes on from JAVJIX010000137.1 coordinate 457,604, forward strand.
TATTTGCATTACGAATTAATGAGTTCCCAAAGTTCATGTTATCTTTCTAATTTTCAAAAGTTCTGCTTAAGCAGAGCAAAAGACAGAACAAAAATCCTTCAGTTCAAATTAATTCTCTATTTTCTAAAGGTCACAAGAATGCACGATTTAAAAGGTCGACCAGACCGAGACAAATTAAATAGGTGTCACTTTTGGAAAATAATCTACTTTCTCTGCATAATACCATCTCCATATTCAAATTAGTGTAGTAGAACCTACTGTGAGCAATGACTTGTACATTAAAGATGCACTTCTTTTGGTGGATGGTCTAGCTTATCTCCATGACGATATTATTGCTTTGCCTGGTGTAACAATGTGTAACAATATGGCATTAAACTTATATCATGGAGAGGCATGGATACTTTTTATTTTTTGCAGTGAATACTAATCAAATGAAAACCTAGCACTCTCACTTCAAAGCAAAAAGATTCCAGGTTCAACCCTCCTCAACCCAAAATATGCACCCTAGTTATAATCCTCGAGCTAAAGTAGTCCTGACCAAGACTAGCTTAAGATCCGGAGATGGGTCTCCACGGCTCCCGACAGGTTGCCCCAGCGAGTCTGAAGGATGATGAAATGCAGAAGACAAATTTTCCCATAGAGATTTGAGTGTACCATAACCAGAACAGTTATTTTAAATGTTTAAGATGCATTATTATAAGAATAAAGTTCCTGAAGTAAATTACCTGGGTGTAGATTCATGAGTTCACTGGTAAATAGGCAACGTTTATGATCTGTTAATCATTCACACGCCCCCTCAGTCTCTCACAATGTCTCTGTAATTAGCCCCAAGTGTTTGGCTGTTCACCTCCTGTATTTTATTAAAAAGAATCATTTTTGTTCAAAGAAAACAAATCACCCTTTTGCCTCCAAGATTGTACAATGTGTGCTCATTGCCACTGCATAAAAAGCTTTCATAGTCAGCCAGCCAATTAATAGTTTGGATAAGTTCTCAAGCAGTGGTGTGATGGTTGTACTTTTGTAAATTCAAAGTTCAAAGTTCAAAGTTCAAAGTCAGCTTTATTGTCAATTCTGCCATATGTGTTCAACATACAGTGAATCGAAATTTCGTTTCTCTCTGGCCAGGTAGTGCAAAAAGACAGTGTACAGAATACAACATGAAGACAAAACACAACAAAAACTATCTAAGACAAAGTTAAGATCTAAAGTTAAAACTAAAGTCTACGGTCTAAAATCTTAAAACAGTGCAACATAATAAATAACCTATACTATATACAGATTTCCAAAGTGTGCAGTGTGCATCAAAATGTGCAATGGAAGATACATCAGTGAATTGGTCATGTGCAGTAGAATGTGCATTGGAGTTAAGATAAATAAAAATAAGTGTGCAACAGTAGTAATTCTAGTGCAACAGGAGTAAACAACAGTACTAAAAATTCCAGTAGTAAATGTGCAATAACAGTAGTAAACAACAGTGCAACGGGGTAAAAATCAATAACAGGAGTAAACAACAGTACTAAAAATTCCAGTAGTAAATGTAAGTGTGCAATAACAGTAGTAAACAACAGTGCAACAGGAGTAAAATCCAGTAGTAAATGTAAATGTGCAACAGTGCAACGGTCGTCCTTAGCAGCAGTTTTTTTTTTTTTAAGTGTCTAGAGTGATGTGTCTTTTATGGAATACAGGTTATGCCAATATGGGGGGTGGGGGGTGGGAGATGGGTAAGGTGGGAGTTCGGGTGTGAGTTCAGCCTCCTGACAGCCTGGTGGATGAAGCTGTTTGAAAGCCTGGTGGAGTGGGCCCGGAGACTCCGGTACCTTCTCCCCGAGGGCAGGAGGCTGAACAGGCTATGTGCGGGGTGGCTCGGGTCACCCACAATGCTGGACGCTCTGCGGGTGAGCCGGGTGTTAAAAATGTCTAGGAGGGAGGGGAGAGAGACACCAGCGATCCTCCCAGCTGCATTCACTATGCGCTGCAGGGCTTTCCTGTTCTGTTCAGTGCAGCTCCCGTACCACACAGTGATGCAGCTGGTCAGGACGCTCTCAATGGTGCCTCGGTAGAAGGTGGTCATAATGGGTGGAGGAGCTCCAGCTCTCCTCAGTTTGCGGAGGAAATAGAGGCGCTTCTGAGCCCTCTTTGCCAGTGATACAGTATTCACTGTCCAGGAGAGGTCCTCACTGATGTGCACCCCCAGGAATTTGGTGCTGCTCACCCTCTCTACAGCAGCACCATTGATGGACAGTGGGGGGTGCTGGGTGGGGCCTCTCCGGAAGTCAATAACAATCTCCTTGGTCTTTTCAACATTAAGAAGGAGATTGTTATTGCTGCACCACTGGGTCAGAAGGCTCACCTCACTCCTGTAGTTTGTCTCATCGTTATTAGAGATGAGACCCACCACAGTCGTATCGTCCGCAAACTTCACTATGTGATTGGTGCTGAACGCTGGTGAGCAGTCGCGGGTCAGCAGAGTGAAGAGCATCGGACTGAGCACACAGCCCTGGGGGGCTCCTGTGCTCAGTCTAATGCAGCTTGAGGTGTTTCTGCCGACCCGCACTGCCTGTGGCCTCTCACTGAGGAAGTCCAGCAGCCAATTACAGAGTGAGGTCTGAAGCCCCAGGTGGTCTAGTTTGATAATGAGCTGCTGTGGGATTATAGTGTTGAATGCTGAACTGAAATCTATGAACAGCATTCTCACATACGAGTCTTTATTGTCTAGGTGGGTGAGAGCCGGGTGAAGTGCAGAACAGATTGCATCCTCGGTAGAGCGGTTGGCCCGGTATGCAAACTGGTATGGGTCTAGGGTGGGGGGGAGGATGGATTTGATGTGTGCCATGACTAGCCGTTCAAAGCACTTCATGATGATGGGGGTCAGTGCAACAGGGCGATAGTCATTAAAAGTGGCCGGAGTGGGCTTCTTTGGCACGGGAACGATGGTAGTGGTTTTGAAGCAGGAGGGAACGACAGCCTGGCTCAGAGAAGCATTAAAGATGTCTGTGAAGACATCCTTGAGCTCCTCTGCACAGTTCTTTCAACACACGACCAGGAATGTTGTCCGGGCCTGCAGCCTTGCGGGTGTTGATCCTGGAGAGTGTCCTCTTCACGCTGGCTGCAGACACACACAGGGGCTGGTCGTGGGGAGGTGGTGGAGTTTTTTGGGGCCGGGTGTCATTTCCTGCCTCAAACCGTGCAAAGAAGCTGTTGAGGTCATTGAGCAGGGTGATATTATTGTCACAGGTCTGTGGCAGGGGTTTGTAATCCGTGATGTTCTGGATGCCCTGCCACAGACTCCGTGTGTCCCTGCTGTCTCTAAAGTGTCCGGTTATTTTCTGTGTGTATCTGTGTTTGGCTTTCCTGATGCCACGGGACAGGTTGGCTCTTGCTGCCCTCAGATGGGGGACATCCCCAGCTCTGAAGGCAGCGTTCCTGACTCTCAACAGCCTGTGAACCTCCCCTGTCAGCCATGGCTTCTGGTTAGCCCTGGTGGTGATGGTTTTTGTGTGTGTGACATCACCAATGCATTTGGTGATGTAGGAGGTCACAGTGTCTGCGTACTCCTCAATGTCAGTGTGATTGTTGTATGTGGCGGCCTGTTTGAACACTGCCCAGTCTGTTGTACCGAGGCAGTGCTGTAGTGCAGACGAGGCCCCCTCTGGCCACACCTGGATCTTCTTCAGAGCCGGCCTGGAGACCCTCCAGTTTTGTGCAGTTTTGTTCTGGTTTAAACTTAGATTAATGCTCTGTATGTAACATTTCCAATGGAGGGTCTCACCACCTCCTTGTTTCCATGGAGATGTCCTTACTTTGCATTAGAACATGTGGCATTAAATCTATCTGTATTGCATTTTATCAATTATACTGTAGTTGTTGGTTAAAATTAACATTTGGCAAAAGAAATGTTTGGGGTGGTAACACTACCTGCTTGTCTCCATGGCTAGAGATAAGGTTTATGTTCTACTCTGGAACACAAAGCACTATAATTTATTCAAGTTCAGGTTCAAGTCAGCTTTATTGTCAAAAACCATATGTACAGGTTGCACACAGGATTTGAAATTGCAGCGCCCCCAAGGCCCACAGTGCACATAAAACATCTGATAAACAAGACAATAAACACAATGACTAAAACATCACATATACATAACATGTAGCTAAAGTAAAGCGAACTTATATATAATACAAATAGGTAAAACACAATGTGTAGCATAATAAAGCTCAAATGTTGTCATTTAAGCAGCAGTGTCAGTGTCATTTAAGTGTCCTTCAAGCAGCAGTATTATGGGGGGGGCTTGGTGGATGAAGCTGTCTTTCAGTCTGCTGGTCTTTGCCCTTAGGCTCCTCAGTCTCATTCCTGATGGCAGCAGACTGAAGAGGCAGTTGGATGGTTGGGTGCAGAGGGCTTTGCAGGTGAGGAGGGTGTGGTAGATGTCCTGCAGGGAGGGGAGAGAGACACCCACGATTCTCTTAGCTGCTCTCACTACTCGGTGTAGCTTTTTCCAGCAGGACACGGTGCAGTTGCCACACCACACAGTGATGCAGCTGGTGAGGATGCTCTCTATGGTGCCTCTGTAGAAGGTGCTCATGATGGGAGCTGGGGCTCTGGCTCTCTTCAGCTTGTGGAGGAAGTAGAGTCACTGTTGGGCTTTACTGGCCAGTGATGCAGTGTTCCTTGACCAGGAGAGGTCCTCAGAGATATGCACACCCAGGAACTTGGTGCTGCTCTCTCTCTCTCCACAGCAGCTCCGTTATGTGACATAATCTTATAGACCCAACTGACTTTAAAGCCCCAGTGTGTAGGATTCGTGGCGCATAGGTGGATGGTGCTATTGCACTTTCTGTTTTAGCTACGGCAGAGGGCCCGGGCGCGTGCACCCAGGGCTCTCAAGTTTTGAGCGGGGTCGTGCGTGAGACTGTAATTTCCGAGGACCGGGGGGGGAGTGAACAATTTTTCTCGAGGAGCGGGGGGGGGGGGGGGGGTTGCGTCGAATTGCGTGTTGAGAGCCCTGTTTGTCTAAAGAGCAAACTTAAACTACAAAGCAACTAATGAGAGTTATATAAATGAAGTTATTACCTGATGGTTCTCAGTTTGTTTTATCATCACCGCACTTTGTCAGTGCGCGCTGAGAGGGGCGGGGAGGAGGGACCGGGGCGGGGGGGAGCGGGACATTTTTAACGGATTCATGTAAGAGTCTGGTTAATGAACCGGGCCCGCGTCTCACCGCGTCTCACCATGGGCAGTTTGGCTCTGGGCCGCGCGTATTCCGCGCGTAAGCCGTCAGGGGGGACACGTTACGCACAGACGGAGACACCGGGACCGGAATCGGTGCATCTCAGAGGAGACGTGGCACCGGGACTGAGGCTGAGAACATGCCCGGACCGTGCGCCCGGAGCAGGGGGAGTTTTTTTTCGCTGAAAACGCGCGGAGCCTGCATAAACTAAGCCACACAGACCGATTTTCTGGGCACAACAAAAAAATAAAAATAAAAAAAAGAAATCAGCGTGAGAAATGCCATGTGTGGCGTGTGAGCGTGTGAATTGCGTGTGTCACACTCTCAATGCGTGAGACTTGAGAGCCCTGATTTCACCATAAACTTGCTCTCAATTTGTCCGTAAGGATCCAGCGAATAAAATCCAGTAAAACAATTTAGTCCAAAACACGTGTTAGATCCATTACGACGTCTGATCCGGCAGCATGCTTGTGTTGTTTACCCAAAACCACGAGCCTTGCCGAAGGCGAAGGTGGAGCCCAAATGTCCTTCTGCAGCTCTCGTATTCAAAATGGCTGCCTCTGCATGGGGAAGATCCCCCTTTTATGTGACTATATCTAAGTCCAAAAGAATACTTTGATTTCATGATGGAAGTGAAAAGGCTTGGAAAACAATGTATTTTTGAATGGGTATCTTCAATTTCAGTAATTAACGGGTAAAAATCTTACACACTGTCCCTTTAAGAAATTAAGATTAATATGGAGTTCGTGAGGAGCCAGTCTTTTACAAATAATGATAAGATTCAATATTTGTATACAGGGGGTCCTCGGGTTACGACGGTCTCGACTTACGACGTTTCGTGGTTACCAACGCGCCCCCATTAAAAAAATTATAATAATATTACGCGTCATTCCGTCTTACGCGGTTTAGCGTGGTAAGCGACGTAAACAAACGCGAACGGCGCGCGGCGCATGGTGGAAGAATACGCTCTGTTGTGGTTGTAGGGCGGAGAAGACCGCCTCCTGTGCCTGCCCAATGTGGGAGGAAGTACCTGATGTGGGCTCTGATCTGCTCCTATGAAAGCGGCAGTGATAACCAAGCAGCGTAGTGGTCTAATTACTGAGATGGAAAGGTTATTGGTGCTTTGGTTGGAAGATCAAAGGCAAAATCCGACTTACGACGAAATTCGGGTTACGACGCGTCTTAAGAACGGATCAACGTCGTAACCCGAGGACCCCCTGTATTGTGAGAATGGATATTCTTTTTAACAGGCCCATATTATACAATTTTTCTGATATATGTTATAATATTGTTCCTCATCAAAAACACGTGGAGTTGTGTTTCATTCACACAAGTTTAACACACAAACCCTTTAGGTGTTAGGAGTTCTTCTCTGTGATGTGATGCCATGCAGTAATACAGGAAGTGCTCCATTATAATTTTAAATTCCATACACCTTCATTAGAATCACTTGGATCATTTCAGACGTGGAATTGACAATCTCGACTGAGCAAAAGGAAAAAGGTTGTTGTTAACTTGTAAGCTACCACTACATGACCTCACAAAGTGGAACAGAGAATTTTGAGCTTTGGAGATGTAGACAGACTAATAAATAGTAATAAAGGCTTACTTAAACATGTGTGCCTGAAACAAAACACAACAGATATCCATCCAGGCATGTTTTTGATGAAGTAACAACTTTATAGCATGACTTAAACCTCCCAAGAGTCCATTTTGGTTTTAATATAAGATGTTTAAAGACAATTACTCTCCTTAGAATGTTCCACAGACATTAAACAGATCTACCTTACATTTATTCAATTACAGGTGATCTTAGTGCTCTAAGATACCCAGAAAATACAGGCAGGTTGACTGTGAGTGGGGTCTGGTTTGTCTCTATGAAATTACAAAGTTTTAATACCAGACAAATGAATAGCATCATTAACCAAATCAATACCATGCACATCATTAACAAGAGTGGATTAACCCAACAAACATCTTTTTTGGCTCCAAATGTACATGAAGACGCCAAGTGTGAATAAGCTACAGATTCAGCCAACTTTAAAGACTTCTTTTGGCAACATGGGAAATGTAAATAAACTAAAAATGCAGCATTAATGACATTAGAGTTTTTAATCTCAAAAACTGTCCAACACTAATTCACTAATTGGTTGCATATTAAAGTAATTGATAGCATGTGATATAAGCAGTTGGCAAGATTCGGGGATGATTCAGGAACGTTTTTAGGGACATTTTGGAGAGTTAGGCTTAGAATTAGACAAACTTTTTTGATCAGAAAGGGACCTTATTTGAACACAGTAGCTAATACATCACAATACTTATAATAAAGTGCATTGTGTAACTTTTATGGCGGTTCTACCTGCTTTTCTCCATGAAGATGTGATTGCTTTGTCTGAAATATTTCACAGTATGACATTAAAATGTTCTATCAGCATGGAGACCAAACCACACAAAGTTACAAGTCAGATCTGTGGAGAGGCAACATCTGCTCAGAGTCAGAATGCCTGTTTTTCAAAATATTTTTGAGCTAAAAAAAAAAAAAAAAAAAACTGTAATTGAATAAATGTAAAGTGGATCTATTTGATGTCATACTATGGAACATTCAAAGCAGAGCAATGTCATTTCTACAGAAAAAAAAAAAAAAAAAAAAACAGGTGACGAACCTCCAACCAAAAAGTTACATAGTGCACCTTAATAAAGCCCAGGTGTCAAATAAGACATAATTATATAAATCTATATGTACAAGTAAAAATAAAATATAGAATATAGTAGGCCTAATACAAATACAGCTCTGGAAAAAAATAAGAGACCACTCCAAAATGATCAGTTTTTTTCTGATTTTACTACTTAGGTATGTGTTTGGGCAAAAGGAACATTTTTGTTCGAGTCTATAAACTACTGACAACATTTCCCCCAAATTCCAGATAAAAATATTATTGTTTAGAGCATTTATTTGCAGAAAATGACAAATGGTCAAAATAACAAAAAAGATACATGTTTTCAGACCTCAAACAATGCAAAGAAACAAGATCAAATTCATTTTAAACAACAACATAATACTAATGTTTACACTTAAGAAGAGTTCAGAAATCAATATCTCGTGCAATAACCCTTATTTTTAATCACAGCTTTCATGCGTCTTGGCATGCTCTCCACAAGTCTTTCACATTGTTCTTGGGTGACTTTATTCCACTCCTGGTGCAAGAACTGAAGTAGCTCAGCTTTGTGTTTGTGTTGGAATTCAACAGATGCTGGAATGGAATGGCTGTAATACATGTAGAGATGCTGATTTCAGGAAAAAAATGCAGTGGTATGCAGTTATTTTTTTCCAGAGCTGTACATATCAGTTGTATACAAAATGTCGTAAGGGAAAAAAAATGTAAAGATGATATGATGATTGACAGGAGATAGGGTTATCTATGACATAAGGGTGACAACTTGTACAGTTGTAGGGAGCATGGTATGAATGTATTTCTGTTTATCTCACTGTGCTGAGCTGTAGGAGCCTGTTAGAGAATGATCTCCTCTGGCCCTCTAGAGTCTGGTGCTGTGGGTGCGCAGGAGTGTCCATGATGGAGAGCAGTTTGTTACCAGTTTAGTTAAGACTGGATATTGCAGCAAATCAGTGTTTTTGTAAAATGTGCCTATTACACACACAGTGGGATGATTCACACAGATGAGAAAATTATTTTTGTACGAGAATATGGTGAATTGTGATTGTCATTGGAGGTTGCATCAGCCATCTCCAAATGGATTAATCATTTTGATCACAGTAACAGAATCTAGCATATTTTCAAATTCTGTGTTTAATTTAACAACTCTTTTTTTTTAATTATTATTCATGAATTTTAATTGTTTAACCATTTAAAAAAGTGATTTAATTACATTTTAAATGTTTTGGTGAAGAGAGAATGTTATCTGTTATTTATTATGCCTTATTTGACACCAGTCTCTTGATATTTTTGCTACTTAATTAGAATTTATTATTTGCATTTATATTTTTTTCTTTTTGTTATTATAATATATTGTGATGTGCGAGCTACTGTGTTAACAATTTCCCTTGTGGTTCAGTAAAGTTCGTCGAAGTCTAAGCATTCATATCTGTGCATGCACTCTCCTGTAATGTTACAATGAAGACAGGACTTAGAATTACTTTCAGCTCAATTTAAGTTATTTGTAGACAATCTACTTTCATGCAGCAGCAGGGGCCAGATCTCCCAGATATGGGGAGAGGCGACCCTGCTCACAGTAAGAATATATGTTTTTCTAGGTATTTTTGAGTGGTAACACTTGTTGAATTAATGCAAGATAGATAAATTGAAAGAACACATACTGTGCTTGTGCCTGCTATACAGTATAATCTACGTCTACACCTGGGGATCATTATGTTATAATTTGCATATTTTAAAGCACAATATTCATCTAAAACAACTTAATAAAAGAAACAAGACCAATTGGGAGCTGATGTTGCCGTAAACATCATCACAAAAAAGAGGCACATCCTATGGATAGCTGCACATCACACTAGTGAGCAGCAGAATTTTACAGTGGTACCTCACCTTACGAATGACCCAACAAACGAAAATTTCAAGTTACGAAACAAGTTACCGCCTTCACGGTAAATTTTTGTCTCTATTTGTGTCTACGAATGAAATTTCAAGTTACGAAACGCGAAATCTCAAAAATTCAAATAATGTGCGCTCAGTCACACACATTATACGCTTTTCTCAGACTGGATTTAAACTTTTCTCACATTTGTCTCTCGTTTAAACACTCAAACTTTCATAGATTTTCAACAAAATTATTAATAGTGAAGCGTGTGGGGGGAAGGGGGAGGGGGGGAGAAAACTGCGCGGGGACACGTGTGATAGCGCACATGACCCAGCGCGGGGCTGACAGCAGATCTAGACCTGTACTAAACCAGGACTAAACCAGGACTAAACCAGGACTAAACCAGGACTAGACCAGGACTAGACCAGGACTAGACCAGGACTAGCCCAGGTGGATTAAAGCGCCGCGCGTGGGTCTATTTCCTGGTTCCGGCGCGGAGCTGACAGCAGGTCTAGAACAAGGTCTAAACCAGGACTAAACCAGGACTAAACCTGGACTAGCCCAGGACTAAACCAGGACTAAACCAGGACTAAACCAGGACTAAACCTGGACTAGCCCAGGACTAGCCCAGGTGGATTAAAGCGCCGCGCGTGGGTCTATTTCCTGGTTTTGTTTCGAGTCACAGCTGAGGCGAGCCGCTGCTCGCCTGCAAGAGCCGCGGTCTAGACCTGCTCTCCAGGGCCACTCCAGGCACGGAGCCCCAGACATCCAGGGACCCAGGGGGACACTGCCAGCCCGTCTTAAGAGCTCCCTAAGCGGGCATGGGTCCGGGGATTGTCCCGGTCACCGGCCTGGAGGTCTTAAAGAGGCCGACCTCACGGTTCTGTCATGCCGCTCTGTGAGCACCTTACGCGGGCAGGTCTAGAGCAGCGGCTCGCCTCAGCTGTGACTCGAAACGAAACCAGGAAATAGACCCACGCGCGGCGCTTTAATCCACCTTGTCTAGTCCTGGTTTAGTCCTGGTTTAGACCTTGGTCTGCTGTCAGCTCCGCGCCGGGTCATGCTGCGCTATCACACACGTGTCCACGCGCAGGTTTCTCCCCCCTCCTCCTTCCCCCCACACGCTTCACTATTAATAATTTTGTTGAAAATCTATGAAAATTTGAGTGTTTAAACGAGAGACAAATGTGAGAAAAGGACACAGGACGCAGAACACAATGTTACACTATAAAAAAAAGTTACACTATTAAAAAAAAAACTTGGATCGGGGCCTTGGAACGAATCAGGCTTTTTCCATTGAAATAGCTACTCAACTTACAAATTTTTCACGTTACGAAACCACTTCTGGAACGAATTAATTTCGTAAGGTGAGGTACCACTGTATTTATTTATTTTTTCAGTTGCACTAAAATGACTACGTGGCAATGCCGAATCTTAAGTGTATCACAAATTAAGAAAATAAATTTGGAAAACAAAGTAAGTACAGAGCGGTCGACTTACAAATCTTGAAAATAAGTGATTAAAGATGAGTCGAACATGCACAAGTACAACTTTGAAAGTAAAAGAAACAACTATAATGTGGATAAAAAGCTCTGAAAAGTCAATTTTATACAGGCATAATTGGTCTGATTTAAAACCATACCAACATTCCAGACAAATCAATAACATCTTGTCACATATGTGCTGAAAGTTGATTAACACCAAGGGCCCTATCTTGCCCCCAATCTTAACGCTTGTGTTAATGAGGGAGCGTGTCCAGGTCGGCTGTACATTGCTGCTGGAGGCTGGAGTGGGACAGTACAAGTACATACATGGTGATGACATCTGAACCAATCTGTGACTGCTGTAGCTTTAAAAAGCACTGGCAGTGTGGGTAATGTCTGCAATCTTTGCTTCATTACCAGGAAGCAAAGAGGTGTGGGGAAAAATTATATATCGGTACAATAAAACAGCTCCGTAGCCCCACGTTGCAAGTACGCACCAATAGAGGTGCCAGGAATACAGAATTTTGGATAGGCCGCTGCTCTCCCCCTGGTAGCACCTGCTCCAGCCCGTTTCCTACAGTCCGCTATTGTATCTCTTACCTGAAGTACGAGTGTCCACCGCTGCTACTGCTGACCTCTCACATTCTCGTCTCACACGTGTCCACTGTATTTGGTCCCACACAGGTGGATGTCTCACGTATTACGGAATATGTTTATTGTCATATAAATGTTTCTGATTTTACTGGTGACTGCACGACCTACATTTGTCGCGCAGATGTGAGTGATATGTGTCATGAGCGCACAGAGCAGGATGCACAGGTGTCTGTACAGAGCAGGCTCATGTCCACTATACGTCTCTTGAGCCATTGTACCAAGCTCTACTGACCGCTGCTGCCAAGAGAGCAGCACATACAGTATGAGACATGCTTCTGCACCCCCCTGCTGTCATAGCCCCCGAGCTGTCAATGAATGCACGCACTGATCGCTGTCACCAGCTGCTCCACGGCTCCGTGCAGTTTTCAACAGTTCTGATGGTAGTCCTACTGGCGACTAACTTTTTAAACTAACCGAAGTGGCACAATGGGAATGATTTGGCCACAAAATTAAATTGAGCTAATGACAGAAAGGGTACGAGGATGTGTAGAAATCCGACATCGCAGCGTTAGGACTGCAGACAGGATTAAAAAAACACACTTTAGGGCACCGCTGTAAATCACCTGATATGAATGAGCAGCTTTTGTACAGATCCAAATCAAACCAAACTATAGAGCAGTGCTAAGCCGATACAGGAAATGGGCAAGGGGCTGTGCTGAGGGCATCCGGACAGTACACGAACTTCCTGCACGGCACATGAACATGTTATGAATGTTAAACATATATCATCCTTATATATTTCCAAATAAAAGAAGCCTTGCTCATATGACACAATGTGTCACATTTCACAATGACACATTTCACTGAATGCACCACACCATGCCCTCTGTCTGCTCCACTCCACCCGATATTCAAGCACGGCACACCTCATGTTTAGAGCTCCACGCCCCTCACTTGCGCTGGCGCTAAGATTGAGGGCAAGATAGTGCCCTTAGTTTCTATGTTTTATTCGTAGCCTCCCCTTTGTCCTCTGCATGTGCTTTGCGGAGTCTTTGTACTGGGTCCAGATCATGTTTTGTTTAATCTGGTTGGAATCCACGTGGCTCAGCTCTCCTGGCAACTGGCCCTCCATCACAGAGCTGCCAGAAATCACATAAAAACACGCTCCAAATGCACAGAAAAATCACTGCACCTGCACCGATCCACTGCTGCTTCACTAATGCTCACACCGAGAATAAAACTGGTTTGAACAGGGTTCAATCCTGTCCAATTGGCTGGAAGTGTCTCACAATGGCCACCAGGGGGAACAGAGAATAAATGGGACAGAATTGGGGATGAAGGATGAGGATTTAAAGGGGTTTATTGTTGCTCACTGAGGCAAACAAATGTCTAGTGACTGTGTAGAAATGCTGGGATGGAAAAGGATTAGTGTTATGACAAAGCTGTCCTTACAAGATGGTTCAAAACTTGAAATCTGGAAAGAAAAGGTGTTTTGGGTTTTTGACATAATAGCATTGGTTTCCTGACAATACAGTTAAAGGGTTGGCATTTTCTGGTCTATGTGATAATGTTGTTTCCTTACCACAAACATAGCTGGAGTTGGGTTTTGCTTCATTCACACATGTTTAACACACAAACCCTGCATATTTACGGCGAGTTTCTCTCAAACAGAAAACACTCTGTTCCACAGTGGTGGCATGGTGGCTAGGACTCCTGCTTCACAGCAAGAAGTTTCCACGTTTGATCCATGGGTCGCCTGTTCCTTTTTGGGCAAGAGGGTTCTGGTTGCCCAGGCTTTTCTTTGTGGAGTTTGCATGTTTTCCCCTGTGTTTGTGCTGATGGGTCTCACCTGTGTCTGTGGTGGTGGGTTCGCTGTGGGCACTCCGGTTTCCCCCTTTAAATCTAAAAAACATGCACCAGGGACTACATGTGGAAATTAGCTCTAGTGATACAACCTGGCACAATGCCTCTCTTCTGTTAAGGTTAATGTATATTGTGCACTGTCCCTGTCTCATAAATAATAAAAAAAAAAAAAAAAAACAACTTTGTGATGTCATGTACAGGAAGTACTCAACAGTGTTTTATACTGCATAAACAGTCACTAGAATCATGGATCATTTCAGTCCTGGTCAGTGGCGTTCCTAGAGTGATTTGCGCCCTGGGCGAAAGCCACTCTTGCCCCCCCCCCCGAGACTGACTTGCGGTCTCTGGGAGGGGGGGGGGGGGGGGGGGGGTTTCAAACCCTTCTTTCACAACAACAATTCACAACAACTACTTTCAAGTTAGTTTTAATGAACAATAAACAATAATTACAAAAAAAGTTTTTGAAGGCCCAAAGGCGCAATTATTACAGGCCTACAGCCATTTAAGAGAGCAAAAGTGCAACATTAGTGTAACATAATTAACAAAAAGACTTAAACCTCCATTGAAGTCGCACCATATAAATAACAAACAATTAAACGATCTGTACATTACAGAATAACATGAATTTTTTTTTTTAATTACTACACATTAAATTGGCAAAAATGGTGCAAACAGTGCAATCCTGTATCATAAATACATGAATGACCAAGGTACATTCTATACACATTACTGTACACATAAAAACAAATAATGAACACTATTGTGTATCATAAGTAACAGGAAGTAATAAGTGAGGAAGTGGCAAAAAAAGGCAAACCACTATAATTTGTCATAAATAACAAGGGCAAAAGAAGTAATATGAAAACAGTCTAAAAGTTGGATTTCCTGGCCTTCCTGGATGCAAATTTGTCCACAATGTCTTCATATGAGCTTGGGGGAAGGACAAACATGCATCAACAATCACTTCGGGGGAGTTTAACTAATACAACATCATCATCAAAGTCAAACTTGAAGACTAGTCGATAGCATACCTTTTTCTTTTTCTCACTTCTCCTCCTCTTCTTTCCATTTCTTTCAAAATTGAGCACCTGATGGCTTCAATCTTTTTCAGTCCGCGCGGCCCCGCCTCCGCGCGGCCCCGCCTCCGCGCGGCCGCGCGCCGCACCGTTGTTTTTTTTTTCCCTTCGCGCCAGCGCGGCGCCCCTCCCGCGATGCCGCCCTGGGCAATTGCCCAGGTGGCCCCCGTCAAAGAACGCCCCTGGTCCTGGTATTGCCTATCTCTATTGAACTAAAGGAAAAAGGTAGCTCTTTGCTTTGGGGATGTAAAGAAACTAATAATAATAATAATAACAACAACAACAACAACAACAACAACAACAACAACAACAACAACAACAACAACAACAACAACAACAACAACACCAATAATAATAATAATAATAATAATAATAATAATAATAATAATAATAATAATAATAATGGGTTACTCAAATGTGTGAATGAAACAAAACACAACTCTAGATCTCTGATTCTCTGATTCACTAATCCACCTGTCAAACCCATCTGAAACAGGAGAGATTCACCAATGACCAGAATCACATCTCCGTAAAGTATTGAAGAAGTGTGTATCCCGCCCCTAAAAAAGTATCTTTAAGTATATTGCATATTATATTATTATTATTATTGTATATAGTATATTGTATCTTTAAGACCCATGTTGCTTGTACTCAATCCAGAGTGTCCTCCTCCAGTTCACTTGTATCATCCAAATTGTGTTAGACCAAGCCACAGTAGCACTTACAGGATGAACTGCCCGCTGCTACTCGTCTTTATAGAATTTGTTGATAAAAGTCCAGTGGCATAGCCGTCAGTGTATGGCAAATTGAGTTGGTATCCTGTCAGACTGGCCTCCTATGTATATAACGAATAGGACATGACTTGAATCTAATGCTTTATCAATGACTGGATACTTCGATGGGCCACACAGTCAACACCGCTTTGTGCATTGGGTCGATAAACGTCCAGAGGAGGGCCAGAGATCCTTCAATAAACCCCCTGATGGATGAGCGGGGCTGGGGCAGAGGACAGAGGGAGGGGGGTCTGCGGTTTAGGGCTGTTGTATTGATGGGACCATGACTGCACCGCACAGCACTATCTCTAATAGCAAGCTTCATTTGTGGAGAGCTCAAGTTATTGTGCAGTAATAACAACTTAATTTAACAAACATGCCTGTCAATATTGATGCATTTGAATATTATGTGTCTGTGTAGATAAGAAAATTGTGATCATTTTTTTCCACCCTATTCTATTCAAATAGCTCTGTAAAAAAGTCAAAGGTCTGTGTGTTTGCATCTAACTGTAAAACATTTTATTGATTGCAAAACCAAAATAAAGAGTTAAATAAATCACTAAAATATATTTTGGAATGAAGGGGTGTTGTCTGTGCAATGGTTTTGTTTTCTGAAGCTGTTCTAAAGCTGCGCATGAGGCCAAAAACTTTTTTTTTTTATTTTTTATTTTTTTATTATGCAGGTGTACAAGTGATATGCCAAAGGGTTTGTGAGAGCCATATGAGATGCGTTAGCCTGGGAAATCCAGACTGATATCTCTCTGTAGTTTTTATATAGATTGATAAGTATGTTTTTTTTTGGTTTGTTTTATTCATTGATGCATGTGAGAAGAAGGAGCTCACTAACAAACAGAATCAAATTAATCTCACCTCAGATTAACAGAGTTTAGTTCTTTGTTGCCTGATTCTGTAGAAATCTGCAATGTTTTTTTCAGTTCCCTGTGATATTTTGTGATATTTTTCCCAATATGGACAGATCATGCATGTGTCCGACTGGCTAATCCACCTGTCATTCATGGCCATCTGAAAACAGGGAGCTTTACCAGTGACCAGACTCACATTTTCATAAAGTACTGAAGAAGTGTATATTCTGGATCCCAGTCAAATCTATACCTGCTCCTTTCATGGTTTAAGACATGGTGTTTCCTCTGTTTTGACTCTTTCCTTTAGGATTAAACCGTCAATTTAAAATTATGTAACATTTGTTTTTGCCAGTTTGTCAGTGGGTGAAAAGAGCATGCATTTGTGTTTGGTCTCACTGATAGTTAAAAATCCACAATTTAACTTTGAATAAACATGATACCGGTCCATAGCAAATGTAGCTCTTTTTAACAATAGCCTTTGTCGTGCATTTACTTCCATGCCTCAATAAAAAAATTTGCTAGAGCCTTTACAGATGTACTAGTGTGCAGGTGTATGGTTAGACTTGGCTAGCATTTGAGTCACAAATCATTATAATCAACACTAACTGAAGTCATGTGATTTTTGACATTAAGATAACTGTCTGCAGGATAATTGGGGGACATTCTTGGTGCTTAATGAATGATACTATTTGCAGTTAACTTGGTGCTGTTTTCTTTTTTCTTTTTTTCCATTTTCTTCCGCTTTATTCCGTATTTTCGGGTCGCGGGGGCAACGGTCCAGGTCCGCTGCCCAGATCACATGTACCGGCCCCCATGGATCCTCCCGCGGGTGGTGGGTCCATGGGAGGGGCTTTTTTCTATGTTCTTGTATATAGTTGAGAGATATATTTGTACATTTTTGTATTTTTTATTTTTACTTGTAAATATACATTTGGTCTTATTTCACACCAGTTTCTTGTTATTTTTGCTACTTGAATGTATTATTACCATTCATGTTTTTGCTCTTTATTTATATATTTTTTATTTATTTTTATTTTAACATATTGTGATGAGTGGGCATTCAAATAATTTCCCTTGGATCAATGAAGTTTGCCTAAGTCTAAGTCTGATGTTTTGTCATTCATTTTGCACTAAACCTTTGTTGGAAATTGATTAAAATTGAAAAAAAATAAAATAAAAGCAGCCTCACAGAAAAGGGCTAGTTGGATGACATCTTTTTGCACATTACACAAAAACAAGATGTCGTCCAGGCAGATAATGGGAGGATGGAGGTAATTGCCAGGAGCAAAAATAGATTTGGTGCAATATTTTTGTGCCACTTTACAGTTTAAATGAAAGTGTGCACAGTTAAGAAATACAAAAGTGAAAATATTACATGGCTAATTCAGTTTGTACTGTACATTAAGATATCACACAAATACACACACATGTACACACTAGGATTGCCAACTGTCCCGAATTGCCCGGGAAATTCAAAATTTTGGCCAGTAATAATAGAAGAGGTGGTTGATGATGACGCATTCTGAAGGGATCCTTGATAGGCTACTGTAATAACCTGCCAAAACTCATGCAAACGTTGCTATGGAAGACAGTTGGTGTTGAGTTAACTCAAAGTCTCTGGTGAACTATTTAGCCACTTGTGAGTGTATGGGGAGAGAGATATCAATTAGCCATGGTGGTGAGAATGATTTAACTTGCTGTGAGGACACAGACATGCACAAAAAGGCTGTGCTAGCTAAAGGACAACATTGCTAGCAACATTGGCACATCCTTCGCCGCATCTACCTCTGAAATAGACAAAATTGCTGCAAGCGAGGTAGCCTATGTATATCACACCATCAAATACGGCCATAGCTATAACAGCGCTGACTGCGCAGTTAAATTAAATGGGACTTTTTTTCAAGACTCGTGTGTTGCTAAGAAGATGCAATTGGGAAGAACCAAAACGGGGATGATCACTATGAATGTCTTAGGACAAAGCACTGTAGGGAAAATAGTGTCTGACCTTTCTACAGCTGATGGTGAGCCCATTTATTTTTCACTTGCTAGCGATGCCTCGAACAAGGGAAATAGGAAAATGTTTCCAGTATGTGTGAGGTATTTCTCTGTGTCTGATGGTGTACAACAATCCAAGCTGCTGGCTTTCTATGAAGACAATGATGAAACATCAAATGGCACACAACAGGCTCTTATGACCTGCCTGCAAACTTATGGGCTTATAAACTTACTTAAATTTATTTATTTGGAATTTATGGGCGGGTATGCGGCCGATAATGCAAATGTAAATTATGGGAAACATAATTTTGTCTATAAGTTACTCAGCAGCGCAAACAATGCTATTCTAAAAACCAAATTGCCCAGCCCATGTAGCACATAATGCATACAAACATGTGGAAACCAAGACCATTGTTTTAAAAATGTACAATCACTTCTGAGTGCGGCATCTCAGAGAGAGGAATTGTGTTCCTTTTTCGCTTTCGCTGATGGAGAGTGGCATGAGATATCGCATCATGCGTGCACCAGATGGCTGTCTCTTCATCCAGTTGTGACATGTTTCCTAAAAACCTGGCCTGCTCTTACCTCATATTTCAGGTCCCAAGGGGAACACTGTCCGGTGGTACTGAGGATATTTGAAGATGAAGAAAAAACGGTCAATGTTGAGATTTATTTGTGCTTTTTTCACAGTGTTGGGTGAGTTTTTGACCAACTTGTTGAGAAGCTAGAGGTAACAGATCTTTGCATCACTGATGTGTATGAGGAACTACGACAGTTCAGAATGAAGATGCTTCAGAGGAAACAGCAGAGCTTTTTTGGATTCCAGACCAAGAGGCTGATGGACAAACAGTTGCCAGCACTGAGGTCCAAGCTACAAGAAGACATTGAGACATTTCATGATGCAGCCATTGCACACATAAGCAAACGGTTTGACTTCTCACCTGAAAATATAATGGTTCAACTGAAACCAATAGGCCTCTATGATGAGGTCTCCTCTCCTGACCTGGAGCAGATGGTAGCTGAAGTAAACTGACAGACACAATCAATATGGATCAGCTCTATGAAGAGTTCTGTGCTAGCATGGAAGAAATACAGAAGTACACCAAGGATACCAGAAAATCCACCAGTGAGAAGTGGATGGCTATTTTCCAATATGTAGGGAAAGCCAAGATGCTGAACATGTACAAAATTGTCTCATTTGTCCTCAGCGTGCCAGGCTCAAATGCCTTTGTAGAGAGGATTTTCTCACTGATGAGTGGAAAATGATCATATGCAAGAAACAGATGCAGCACAGAGCTGATTAAAAATAACTTCTAGTCACTGTCAACTGTGACTTGTCATGCAAAGAGTTCTACCTGGCTGACGAAAAGATGCTGGAATCAGTCAGGAGCAACAGGAAATAGCCATAGAAGAAGTAACTGCTGAGCCTTCATTTGAATTTGCCCTTATGTGTTAATTTATTTAACTCCCACACTTAACTTCATGGGGTGGCAGTATTTCTCAATCTACATATAAGTTTATCTTATTTACTGCAGGATTAGTGAAGGTCCATGCCACACAGAAAAGATGCAGACCAACAGAGCATAATCTCACTTAAGTTTTAATAAAAAGTTCATACATAACGTGCATACATTCCTGTCTTTGCTTTTCCTTCAATATGCCCTCAAATGGAATAACTTAGTTTGACAATGGTTGGTTTAGGCCTAAAGCTTTTCAGAGTCTGTGGCATAGTTATAGTTTAATGCTGTTTCAAGAAAACATGACATTTGAGAGAAACTTGTAATGATTGTTGGTAAATAACAAAACAAATTGTCTTCTTGGATGGTTGGGGTAAAGAGAGGGTCTGTTCCAAGCCCCAAGATCTAAACATGGCCGCCCATTCAAGTCAGTGGGCCGAGCTCAATGGCACATGTTTCCAGATTAGTCTATGTACTTTTAGTGGATCCCTGCCCACTGAACATGCGCTTAGTGCTCTTTTCTCCAGCGGGCACATGCAAATGCACACAAACGTGTGCAAGGAGTGCAGTCTTGTGTGTAAATGTACACACATTCATACCGTATGAATGTGTGTACATTTACACACGAGAGGTTTTAATATTTTAGTATGATATGCACCATATTAAAATCGTGCCCAGAACCAAACCAGGTCTACATCAAGACTAAACTAGGCTCACACCAGACCCATACAAAGAACAGTGTAAACACAGTCTAGTAGTAGATATTGGCAGCACAGCTAACTGTTTTGATTGCTGCACAAACAAGAAATATGTTACAAAGAAAATTATTAATTTGTCAAATTGTGTCATGTCAGATGCCCTTCCTGTTGCCATGATTGTCTTACTTTAGAACCATAGACTGTATTTGTAAATTAACATAGCTAAGCAGCTAGCCGCCGAGTTCCAAATAGGAAGTGAGCATGGGAGCTTTTTCAGCTCAACTCTGGTTCCACTTGACTTTGACACTTGACCATTGGTGTTTTCATTTTTGCACTTTTGTCTGTGAATAAATTCTTAATATTGAACTCGACTCCAAAAATTCTTAATATTGAACTCTACTCCAAATTCACCCCTATAATTGCTAGCCTCGTGAGCTTCATTTGACTGGAGCCGAACGCTATGGGTGACGTCACACTCCTTTAGTCCACTTCTTTATACAGTCTATGCCAGGAACACAAGAATAGCAAGCATCTCAAGCAAAACTATTTCAACACAAATGTTTGCACCAGTTGAAGACATTATGTAAATAGAGATAGAAAACAAGCTGCTGAACACACTGCATTTCCAATTGCATCCACACAGTGAAAGAAACATTTTTATTTTTATGTATATATGAAAGGTCAAGCACATCTAAAATATTGGTTTATTCGAGTAAAGAAAGGAGGAGAGGCACCTGTGTTTTCTCATTAATTTGGTTCATTTTGTTTGAAGGTCAGCTTCTGGTGACTATTAATATTGCATTTATCTGAAATTACAGAGGCAGAATCTACACCAGATTGAAACCAGTGATGGCAGAAGAAATGTTTCTTTCAGAACTGTTTCTGGGTTTGATAATGTCTAATTTAAAAGGCCTATATTAGGCTGTTTTCTGATCTCTCTTATGCTCTTTTTTCATCAAAAACATACCTGGAGTTGTGTTTTGTTTTATTCACACATGTTTAACACAAAAACCCTGAATATTTAGACTCTCAAACAACAAACACCCTGTTCCACATTGTGATGTTATTTGGCAATACAGAAAGTGTTCCACTGTGTTTTTTAAACTCCATACACCTTCATTAGAATCATTTGGATAATTTCAGCCCTGGAATTTCCGGTCTCTACTGAATTAATGGTAAAAGGTAGCTGTCAACTGGAAAACTACTAGAAAGAAAGCTATGCCTTTATTAGTCCCACAGTGGGGAAATTCCAGTTCTGCCTTTAACCCATCCTGTTATTAGGAGCAGTGAGCAGCACATTACTGCGCCCGGGGACCATCTCCATGATCTTCTTGCTTCGGCTTGGTCAGGACCTAAGATGCAGGATTTTACCTATGTTGCATGTTTTGGGTTGATGGGGGAAACCGGAGTGCCATCCAGACACAGGGAGAACATGCAAACTCCACACAGAAAGGCCCAGGCAACCCAGGGATCGAACCCAGACCATTCATGCAAACTCCACACAGAACACACACAGAAAGGCCTGGGCGACCCGGGGATCGAACCCGGAACCTTCTTGCTGTGAAGCATGAGTGCTAGCCACTCAGCCACCGTGCCGTTCTACTTCATGACATCACAAAGCAAAACAGAGTATTTTCAGTTTTGGAGATTTCAAACGTGTGTGAATGAAACAAACCACAACTCCAGGTAACAGCATTATAACATGGCTTAAAGCTCACAAGAGTCAATTTTATGTAATAAGCTTAAGACTTTATTGATCTCACAGACAGAAGAAATTCACCCACACTGGCTTGCTCATTGCCAGGGGGGATTTGAACCCAGGTTCCCCGGGTGAAAGTCAAGTGACTTACCAGTTGAGCAAGCCAGTGTGGGTCCTTGGGCAGGACCCTTCATGGTACTGCCCCCTGGGCGCTGGAAAGACGAGCTGCCCACTGCAGCCCACTTGGGTCACTTGCAGAAGTGAATTTCAGAGAGATAAATCAATAAGGAAAATTGTGTAGTTTATGAAATAGAACATTATGCAACTAAACCCTACAGACATCAGCGATACAAATACGTTATTTTGTATTTCACTCATTCAATTAGGGCTGTGTAATTAGTCAAATTTTAATTGAGATTCAGTCAGCTTGCGTTTTCAATAGGTCTGTGAAGCATTTACCCCTTAATATTCTAATTAGACTGTGTAAGACATAACAGCCAATCTTCTGCCAGTAAAAGCATGTTGTCTGGAGCAGAAAAGCAGAAAAAACACCCAGCCCAATATTCAATATTACTGAACGAGGTGGACAACTACAGTACATTGCCGTGACAAGGAAGGTGAGCAGACTTACTACTGCTGTACTATACTACTATTGTAAATGTTTAGGTTGATGAAGTAAGCTAGAGAACAAGAAAACAATGCATATTCCATATCAGGCCACCAGTACTGTGAGGGGAGCACTATTTTACTTGAGTCTTATAAGGTTGATAAATCATCAAAAACATACATGGAGTTATGTATAATATGGGCCCTTTAACCAAAACCATTCTTGCAGAGTTGCTTCATAATAATAACTTTTGGGAGTTGTGGGTTATGTTTTTTGGGCTTGCTCAAGATGAACTTTCATGTGATAAAATAGGTAATTAAGAGAAATCACTAAAATACAGGCTATGGATGTTTTAAAGCAGACTTATTCTGCACAATCGTGACCACGTTATAGTTGTTTCCTTCTCTTTTGCCCTCTATGTTGCATTTGGAGTGATTCGCACATGTTTGAGCAATACGCCCACTGCTCTGTACTAGCTTCATTCTCCAATTTTATTTCCTTAATCTGTGATAAACGTAGGCTTCAGCAGAGCCACATAGAACATTTGGTACAAATGCAAACCGGTGGCTCACTAGTGTGATGTGCAGCTATCCATCAGAGAGGCTGACACTTTATTGTGATGTTGTTTTTCCAGCGATGTCAGCTTCCACTGGGCACCTCAGTTCTCTAACACAGAAGTCAGAAGTCAGCGGACAGTTTTCTTCTGTTCAGTTGATTTAGATGAATATTGTGAAAATGTGCAAATTATAATATAATGATCCATAGGTGTCATAGATTATAACTATATAGCAGACACAAGCACAATTCAAATCTTTAAAGCATATTTTTGTGAAACTAGAGATTGCATATGTTAGACTATTTTACAAATCTTGGTCACTTCTTTCTCTCTGAAGCTCTAGCAAACCTAGTCTGGTTAACACCTGACCATATCACAAGTGAGATATGGGTCTGGAAACTCGCTTCGAAAAATCCCGTAGCGGAGGTGTGGTTAGCGATTGCCAACGGCCGTTTATTGGGCGTTATGAATGTCTATCATTGAGCGTATACGTAAGTCCATAGCCAATCATGTCAGTTGTCAGTTCAAACTACAAGCTTCCGTTTGTCATGTAGTACGCGTTACCGTCTTGCCACACCTCCCCCGCTCTCTGATTGGGGCCCTAAATCTGGGACTCTCGCTTGGACGAGTTTCCAGGCCGCCTTCCAGTTCGAAACGAACGGAAGCGGCCTGGGAATTCCCAGGCTACTAGCAAACCTGAATGCATTTAAATTACAAATGAATGCACCTATATAAAGCTGAAGAGGCCTGTATCTGTCAGGTGGTGGTGTATTTAACTGTGGATGTGACATTGACTAAAAGCTGCAGAGATCCTCCTGCTCTCCACGTCTCTCGACCCTGGATTCACACTTGAATTAACGCCTCCTGACCTTTGCTGGCATTAAGAAAGGCCAGTCCCTCATAAATCTGCTCCGGAGCTCTTTATCAACGACAGAGAGGGGCCATTACCTCCTGCTCCCCGCGGACGCTCAGGTTCATGTGATTAAGGTACATTTCCTCTGCTCTGGAGTAGGTACAGAAACACCGAGCGGAGTGGGAGGGGCACAATGCTGTCACAGCATTTTAGACTCTAAAGGTGCATTATGTACCTTTTCTAGGGGAGGGTCTGCTACCTGATTGTTCAAAGTTCAAAGTCAGGACCGAGAGCAGCCGCTGTGTCCACACTGCCATCTTGGAAATATACCTCCATGGAGATGTATTTGCCTTACCTTGAATGTTCTACACAATGTTCTAAACTTGGTCATCATAATGGAGACAAGTTACTGATCAGATCTATGGAGAAGCAAGCCTGTCCATATTTGTTTTTAAAGGTATTTTGGGCTATGAAACACCTGTAACTGAATACATGGTAAGGCAGAAAAATTCAATGAAACATTCGATGCAAAAAAATAACATCTCCATAAAGACAAGCACGTAGATGACCCTCCACCTTAGAAGTTACACAGTGCACCTTTAATTTTATTATTTCAGACGGAAAGAAACAGCAGTAACTCTGTGGGTTTCAGCTTCCTGTTATATTTTGAGGATGGCTGACCATTGAAAAGATATACAAAGTAGTTGTGTTAATGCTAATAAATCGGTCCTAACTTTTCATAATTCTGTGACCCATGGACATGACAGGTGAGCTATTCTTAAATTAAATATCCAAACAGAGAATCCACAGTGAAAATTATCATTGATAGATAAACTCCACAAAGTAGGTATATCAACTTTGTGCATAGCTAAATATATTTATGATTGAAAAAAATGAAAGAACTTCTCATGCTATTAGTAAAATGTTCTCAGACTGTGGTATGTGGATACCTCTTACTATATATTACATTTAGAGTCTGTTTTATATATTTTTTGCATATTTAGGCCAAGTTCTTCTCTCAAGCAGAAAACACTCCACTTTGTGATTTGGTTAATTTGGTAATACTGCTGTTTTTAAACATCATAAGCCTTCACTAGAAGCACATGCATAATTTCAGCCCTAGAATGGTCAATCTGAACTAAAATTAAAAGGTAGCTGATAACTTGAAAACTACAACTGCATGACATCACAACATTTTGAGCTTTAATAAACTTTAATAAACCGAATAATAATTAAAGGTTACTTAAATATGTGTGAATGAAATATAACAAAACTCCAGGCATGTTTTTGATTAGGTGACAGCATTATAACATGGTTTACAACTCAGAGTCTATTTTGTGTAATATAGATCCTTTAAAGAACTAGATAGTGTATGTTTCCCATCCCAAATCACAGATGAACAAAGCAGTATTGGGCATTTATGCAGAGTGGCTATGTGACAGTGTGGTCTGAGGCAGAGGGTCCCAGGGCGTATCTGCTGCAGGCTCCAGTCCAGAACGGGAAACAGAGCCAAGTCCAACACGGACTGCGGGAGTACTGAAGCCGCCTAATTAATTTATACTGAGAGAGAGAGTCCATTACTGCCACAGCAGAAGGGCGAGCGGCACACAGGGACAAGGACCAAAGACTTGGTTTAGGGGCACAAAGACAATGCACTGCTCAGTTAGATATCACAGTTACAGTATGGATACACCAATACAGCTTTTTCAGCTACGATACCTCGATCGATACTTTGGCTTTAAGTGTCTGCTGATACCCGATAACTAATACTGTACTAGTGTAGAGACCAAGAATGACCTTTGTCCCCAAAACACAGATTACTTATTACCAAATTGATCAACTTCATTCATTCAGTCATTCATTCATTCATTCATCTTTTTCCGCTTTTCCATTTTCTAGGTCACGGGGGCAGCAGTCCAAGCAGATCTGCTGCCCAGAACACAATGTACTAGCCCCATGGATCCTCCTGCGGGTGGTGGGTCCACAGGACAGATAAGATAAGATAAGATAAGCCTTTATTGATCTCACACAGGAGAAATTTACTCGCCACAGTAGCTCCAGGACATTTGGACAAGAGGGAAAAAGTGCATGCAGGCAGGGAGGGGATAAAGTAAGTAATAAATAATACAAATAGTAATACGTAATAATAATAATAATAATAATGGAAAATAGTAATAATGATAATAGTAACAACAGGCATCAACATGAAAAAGGAGGATATTGCACGTCTGGCCTATATGTTAGAATTATACAGTCTGATGGCGGTGGGGATGAAGGATCTGCGGTAGCGCTCCTTCTTGCACTGGGGGTGTCTTAGTCGGCTGCTAAAGGAGCTGCTCAGCTCCTCTACAGTCCGGTGCAGAGGGTGAGAGGTGTCGTCCTTAATGGACATGAATTTGGCCAGTACCCTCCTCTCAGCCACCTCCTCTACACGGTCCAGAGGACAGCCCAGGACAGAGCTGGCCCTCTTAACCAGTTTATTCAGTCTTTTTCTGTCCCGTTCTGTGCTGCTCGGGGCCCAGCAGACAACAGCGTAGAGGAGAGCAGAGGCCACCACAGAGTCATAAAAAGTCTTGAGCAGAAGCCTGCTCACTCCAAAGGACCTCAGTCTCCTCAGGAGGTGGAGGCGACTTTGGCCCTTCTTGTACAGGGCGTCGGTGTTGTGGGACCAGTCCAGTTTATTGTTGAGGTGAACACCCAGATACGTGAAACTGTCCACAGTCTCTATGTCCTGCCCCTGGATGTTCACCGGTGAGTGAGGTAGTGGTCTCCTCCTGAAGTCGATCACCAGCTCCTTTGTCTTACTGGTGTTAAGGCACAGGTGGTTGCGCCCACACCAGTCCACAAAGTCACTGATGACCGAGCGGTACTCCAGCTCGTTCCCCTCTGACACACAGCCCACAATGGCCGAGTCGTCGGAGAACTTCTGGAGATGGCAGCTGTCCGTGTTGTATGTGAAGTCCGAGGTATATATGGTGAAGAGGAAGGGTGAGAGGACAGTACCCTGGGGGACCCCCGTGCTGCAGACTGCCACCTCTGACGACGGCCCACATCACAACCAGTGTATCTTCTTGATGTATTTTCTGATGTACCAGTGTCCGCAGACACTGGGGGCAAGTTGGGGTTAAGTGTCTTGCTCAAGGACACAACAGCAGCGCTCATCTGTGGGAGCTGGGATCACACGCGGTCAACCCGCCAAGAGCGGGATTCAAACCGCCAACCCCTGGATCACTAGACAAATGGTCTACCAACTGAGCTACTGCCGCCCCATCGTTGATCAACTTTTGGTATGTAATTGCTACTTATCATGCCAATAAATAATCTTATTACATCAAATTACAGGCCTGATATCATGGGGCCGATATCCAATCTAGCAAAATTTCCTGAATTGGTAGCAGTATCTAGTATTGGTATCTAGGGATGTGATACAATACTGGTATTAGATATTGCCGCCAATATTGAAAATTTTGGTGGATCGGATATTGGCTTCCAAGATAAAAAATATATAAAGTTTGAACATATCGGTGCAGCTGATATCCTATTCTGGTCTATAAATTGATGTATTAATGCGATTTACTGGAGATGTAAACAGAGATGTAAACAGACTAATAATAAAGGATTACTCAAACGGTATAAGGAAACAATATTAGATTAGAAAATAGAAAACCTTTTTCTACAGTTGCACAGCTATAATTTGACCTTATTTAAAATTTTCACCAGGGAAAGCATGAATCACTTTTCCTATATTTTACATAGAGCTGACTGGTGAATGCCATGTCGTATTGTATTGTGTTGTATGGCAGTGGTTTGTAGGAGTGTGCAGGGTGTCACTGAGTTTCGTCACTTCATTTGGACCAGTTTCTCTTCATTACTCTGCACTGCTGACATTTGCACCTCTCTGTCCCCAGCTCTGAGCCCATCCACCAATCACAGTGCTCCATGGACTGGAGGAGCAAGCTGTTCCCCTGTAGTGGTCTAATATTAAAGGGCATATACATTATTTTCTGCTCTAATAGTGTTTTCTTATCATAAAAATACCTGTGTTTTGTTTCATTCACGTATGTTTAACAGACAGATCCTGCATACAGCTCTGGAAAAAAATAAGAGATCGCTGCATTTTTTTCTGAAATCAGCATCTCTACATGTATTACAGCCATTCCATTCCAGCGTCTATTGAATTCCAACACAAACACAATGCTGAGCTACTTCAGTTCTTGTACCAGGAGTGAAATAAAGCCACGCAAGAACAATGTGAAAGACTTGTGGAGAGCATTCCACAATATAAAATAAGGGTTATTGCACCAATTATTGATTTCTGAACTCTTCTTAAGCGTAAACATTAGTATTATGTTGTTGTATTTGATCTTGTTTCTTTGCATTGTTTGAGGTCTGAAAACATGTATCTTTCTTGTTATTTTGACCATCATTTTCTGCAAATAAATGCTCTAAACGGTAATATTTTTATTTGGAATTTTGGGGAAATGCTGTCAGTAGTTTATAGACTCAAACAAAAATGTTCCTTTTGCCCAAATGCATATCTATAAGTAGTAAAATCAGAAAAACTGATAATTTTCAATCAATCAAACATTATTTATAAGGCACTTTTCATACAAAAAAATGTAACACAAAGCACCTTACAGTGATTAAGGATTAGAAGATTGAATTTTGAAGTGGTCTCTTATTTTTTTCCAGAGCTTTATGTAGGCTGAGTTCTTCTCTCAAACAGAAAACACTTCCACCTTGTGATGTCATGTAGATTACTACATGACATCTGTGCTCCGCTGTGTTTTTAAACTCCATACAACTTCACTAGAATCATTTGGATGATTTCAGCCCTGGTATTGCCAGCCTGTACTGAACCAAAGATAAAAGGCAGCTCTTGAAAACTACTGCTTCATGGCATCAAAGGGTTAGTCAATCATGGACTTGAATGAAATAAAACACAACTCTGGATATGTTTATGATGAGGAAACAACATTATAATACAGACCATAAAATAGTGCAATATGAGTCCTTTAAGGATGTACTAAGTAACTTTTCTGATGGGGGCACAGAAATTACATTATGGTTCATAGACATCTATTCAGTGGTAATTAGATGACAAACTAATTTATTCCTCCATTTGATCTCCCAAAACCATGTGCTTTTTACAGCCACTGGTTTGTGTATATAAAATTAATTCAATAGCCCCAAGCTGATCATGGTCTGCAAAGGATTTCATCACAGTTTGATTAAAATGTTATTAACTGCAAAGAGCTCCAGGATGAAGTGCCTTGCTTAAGAACACAATAGCAGTATGTAATATGTGACCCGCCACAAGAAAAGCCGGCACATGTCGGTATTTGTGAAACCGAGAAAATCGCATTTGAAGCAGTTATTTTTAAAATTTGTGATTTTCATTTTTTTACAGAATGTGCTTGTTGAAATCATGAAGAAGCCACTCCATCTTTCAGATAACAGCATTGGTTGGTTTAAAAGGATACATTTTGTGAAATTTGCTTGTTTTTGGGAAAGAAACAGGCAATGCATAAATTACCATACTCAGGGCGCTCAAGTTTTGAGCGGGGTAGTGCGTGAGACTGCGTAATTTCCAAGGAGCGGAAGGGGGTGCGAGTGACTTTTTCGCTGAAAACGCGCGGTGCCTGCATTATCTAACCAATTTTCTGGGCACCGAAGCGCTGTGCGCTGCGCTTGAATTGCGTAACTAAATTTCAGCGTGAGAAATATGTGTGGCGTGTGAGCGTGTGAACACGTCAAATTGCGTGTGTCACACTCTCAAAGCGTGAGACTTGAGAGCCCTGCCATACTACCGCAGCTGCCCATTCACATGACGAGTATCGCTGTTTTGTTTTCTTTTTCCACCTATCAGCTGGAAGCAACTCGTGAATATTTACGCTGCATTCAAGAGAATAAGGACAGTGAAAATAGACTGTAAATACTACTTTGACACAGGACACGTTCGCGACACGTCCGTTTCTCCGGAGCTCCGTACAGAATGAAGTCGGATACTTAAGCTGCCGAAAGACCGTGGATATGCAAATTATGCAGACAACGTGGCAAACGTGGGTGACCGTGTTCTCTTTCTTACTTACTTACTTACTTACTTATTTCTTGCTTACTTATCTTACTTAGCATATTGATAGCAGCAAAGAGTACCTCAACGTACTCAAAGCACTTTACATCAAGGAACCACTCAGCCATTCATACGCCAGTTTACACAGACTTTCATTTTGAGAGCGAGATTCAAACCACCAACTAGTGGACAAACACTCTACCAGCTGAGCTACTGTTACTCCTACTGAGCCACTGTTGTGGTACAGGGTGAAGTGTTTTGCCCAAGGACACGACAGCATTCATCTGTGGGAGGTGGAATTGCACCTCAAACCTGACCTCTCTAGTAGTGTTTATGTTGAGAGGGGAACCTTTGGATCAGTGGACACACTCTATCAACTACACTCACGCTACAGGGTGAAGTGTATTGCTAAATGACAATAGCAGTATGTTATATTGATAGTAGCAAACAGTACCTATTGAACAGCTAACTCGTTCATATCATGTTGAATAAAACAAGAATCAAAAGCCCCATAGGTATTTAAAGTGTGACAAACCTCTGCCCATACCCACCTGCAGGAATATATTGACTTTAAAAACTTCCATGTAATAAAACAGTAGCTCCATAAGTCTTCTGCTCTGACGGCACACCTCATGCTTTCTCTCTCAAACATCCACAATAAAACAGATTTACTGTGCAGACATGGATCCACGAGGGCCATAGCCTGCAGCAGGAAGAATATCGATCAAAACCAAATCAAAGGGCTGTGCAAAGGCCTGGAGGCAGCCAGTTTAACGCTCCTTTGGGGAGTGCTTCCATTTATCTGTGAGAGGAGCACAAGGCAAAGAACAGAGTAATTATGGAGAAAGTGCATTTACCCTTTAACTACAACTAGAGGAAAAGAAGCTGGGATGTTAGGTACATGAGGCTTAAAGGTCCTATATTACGTGAAATTGTCTCTTGCCATGGCATAATGTTGTTACCACATCAAAATCATACCTTTCATTCACACATGTTTGAATAATCTTCTCTCCAAAGCGTGTGCTCTGTTCCACCTTGTGATGTAATGTAGTGGTAGTTTTCAAGTTAATAGCTAATTTTTGCTTTTTTTTTTTTATTTAATTTTATTTTATTTTTATTTTTACTTTTATTTTTTATTTTATTTTTATTTATTTATTTATTTTTTCAGTATAAATGTGGGATTCCAGGGCTGTAATTATCCAAATGATTATAGTGAAGGTGTATGGAGTTTAAAAACACAGTGGAGCATTTACTGTATCCTGTTTTAGAGAAAAATTCAACCTAAATATGTAGGATTTGTGTGTTTATGTTTTTGATAAGGAAACAGCATTAGGGCAGATCAGAAAATAGCATGATATTGGCTCTCTAAAAGATGTAACACTGTAATTATGGTATTACCTGAATGACATGCAAGTTGCATTTTCTTTGTGGAGTTTGCTTGTTTCTGTGGTTACTCCCATCAACCCAAAGTGTGCACGATAAAATGCTCCGCCTAAAGACTATAGCTCAAGGTCCCACTACCCCTGACCAGTTAACCCAGCAGCATTGCAGCATTGAAGGATGGGTCAAATGCAGAGGACAAATTTCACCACAGCTACATTAAAGTAAATATAAATCAAAGTATATAATTTTACATCTGTTTCATTCTGTTATTTTTTTTTTTTTTAATTGTATGATAATTATGAACAGTACTGAAAACATGGCTAATATTTTCTTGGTAATTACAATGAAACTGCTTATTCCCCATTATCCCCATTACCTTATTAAAAAAAAAAACAAAAACATACTATTCATACTATTCATATTCATAAACTCATACTATTTTTATGTCTATATACAGTAAAGATTATCCCTTTTTTAGGTTCAAATTTATAATATATTTTGATTAGGGATGTCAGTTTAACATGTTAATTAGATTAATTAATTACACTGCAAATTAACACATTATAAAAATTAACACAATTAATTATGAGTGGCAATTCAATGCACCACATTTTAAATTTGGCATGTGGCGAGCAAATCGCTGCCAGGGCCTTTGAGCGGCAAGTTTATTTATAAAAAGAACAAAGACGGGACTATCAACAAGAGCTTTTGTAAAAAAGAATTTTCCGATCAACACAGCTGCTCCAGCCTGACACGTTTGGACAAGTTCCAGTGTTACCGGTGAGCATGAGTGCACTTCAAGAAACCACCAACCCACCAAACCACCAAACCACCAAACCACCAAACTACGCTTGTAGAATTTGGGAAACAAATGAGCAAAGCGACCACAGAAAAACTGATAAACTCTCTCTCTCTCAATCTCTCACTCCCTCTCACAAGATTAAAATGCAATTAATTAGATTAATTACAAATCCTGTAATTAATTAGATCACCTGACAGCACTAATTTTGATAATACTGATTGACCTCTGCCCTCTGAACTTTGTGAAGAATCTCCTCTTTGTTGCCCTGGTAGCAAAAATGTCTGTGGGCAATTGGAACAAATTTATCACTGCCATTGTCTCCAAATAGTTGACTTGTTTAGGATAATTGCCCCTAAACTGGTTAGTTAAGATTTCAACCAGAGCTGATGTGTCTGTCCTTGGATAGATGGACATTGGTACAGAAGAGGAACTGTGAATCTATGGTAAAGAGGACGGAGAGTGAATTTATGATACAGAGGAGGGACAGTGAATATAAGGTATAGAGAAGGAACATTTAATATATATGTTCATAATAGTTCAATAATTCAGTTATGGACTATTACAACACAATCATGAAATTCACCAAGTGGTGCAGTGACAACCATCTCCATCTCAGCGTCAGCAAAACAAAGGAACATACCGCAGATCCTTCATCCCCACCGCTATCAGACTGTATAACCCCAATATATAGTCTAAATGTGCAATTTTTTCTATATTCTCATATTTACTTATTTTATTATTATTACTTATTTTGTCTGAAGGCACTTTTTTGTTCTAATTTTCTTTGCACTAAACTGCCTGGAGATAATGTGGCAAGTGAATTTCTCCTGTGTAAGATCAATAAAGTCTTATCTTATCTTATCTTATCTTAACTAATTTTCAACCCCCCCTCACCACAGCCACCCATCGTCATTAGCAGCCAGACAGTAGAGACAGTGGACATGTTCAAATATCTTGGGGTCACAATAGACAATGCACTTACATTTGATCAGCATATCACAGATATTTACAAAAGAAGCCATCAACAATTGTCAGTAATCAGAAAACTCAAAGAACTGTATGTTTCTCCACATCTGTTATTACTGTTGTACCAATCCACCATCCAATCCATCCTGTTGTATTCTTCCACCTGCTTTTTCAATCTGCTCACTATTAAAACCCGGTTTAAACTCACAAAGGTAACACGTAGCTGCTAAAATCATAGGACTCCCCAGACCCAACCCCTCTGCCCTCAGGACGGAGGTACAGGGTGCTCAGGTGCAGGCTTTGGCAGAAGCCTGAACCCCTCGGCCATCACAGTTTTGAACAACAGGCCCCGTTGAGTGAAGTGTAATGTCGATTGTAATGTGTCTGTGTTTGTTGTGTTGATGCTGTATATGCCAAACAAGCTCTGTGTGCGTGAAAATGAATTTCCCCTTGGGACAAGTGAATATATGATGAAAGGGAGAGGGAGTGAATATATGATACGGAGGAAGAACAGTGAGTATAGTGTACAGAGGAGGAACAGTGAATATGATACCCAGGAGTAAGAGTGAATATATGGTACAGAGGAGGGACAGTGAATATATGGCCAAGAGGAGAGGGAGTGAAAATATGGTACAAAGGAGAGAGAGTGAATATATGGGTAGATGGATGCTGAAGTTAAAGATGAAGGACAGAGGAGGCCTAGAGGTTGACAAAAGGGGCAATAGTAGCTGAGTAGGTAGAGCAGTTGTCTCCCAACCTGAAGAATGTGGTGGGTGTGCATGTGTGTTGGCGACGGCACAAGTCGGCAGCCTCACATCCGTCGGTCTGCCCTAGGGCAACTGTGGCTACAGTAGAAGTGAATGGTGTGAATGAAAAATAACTTCAGTGTACCACTTTTAGGGGTGTCTACAAGCCTGTAAAGCACATTACAAGTGTAAGGCAGTATTATTACCAAAGAGGAGTTTAAATAAAATTACTCTGTTTTTTATAAGATTCTTTTTGAGCTTTCCCTTCTCTCTCCAGTAGTGAAGTGCAGCGGGTGAGTTTGGCTGGAACTTAAGTCGTAAGAACAAAAATAATGAGCACATTCATCTGCTGCCTGTCCGATAGGAAGGAGCCTAGCTGCAGATAATCGCACCGAGGCTTAATTAAAAAAATAGCAGAGTCACATTAGGAGCAGTAAAAGGATTCATCTGTGAGATGTATAGAGCCGAGAGTGGAGACGGAAGAATTTGAATGTGAATGAAAATGTTGAAATATTGGGTGCGGTGCAGGTTTTGTTAGGTTAAACAAGGTGCAGAGATACAGAATGAGATGCAGATTTTTTTGCTTGTGGTAATTGTAAATATTCTAACAAATACAGAGTCAAGAATAATGAGAGGCAGGTAAAGGTGGTATGTAAAAACTACTGACTAACTGAGATTGCATTTGCATAGACAAGATATACGTATGTCTTGAAATAAGTAGACCAAAGCTAGTCTCTGCACTATCTGAAGCTCTGTTACTCAAGATAGACTTTAATCTGTGCTTTATTTTAACACAATCTGACCAAAAAGGTTTGGTTGGAACTACAAATATAGGTGATCTGATCTGTGCCGTCTCTCCAATAACATTTAAGTCACAATCTACTAAGCACTAGCCAACCATTTTTCAGTTAGTCGCTGTCTTTTTGTTGAAAAATCAAACTCCTAAACAGGACCATGAACGCTCGTACTGATCACAGGCTCTAGAAAATGTGTTGTTTAATGTTGTTGATTTGTGTTTTTTCTTGATATTTCAGATAAGAGTAAAATTGTTTTGACAATGTTTGCAAATGTGTGCATTGTGTCACCATGGTAAGTTCTAAACATTACGTCATAAGCATACAGACAGAACCCCCCCAGTGTGAAGTCATTGCAAAATATCAATTAAAGTAATCAACAAATTTCAGGTTTAGCCCCCATACTGCCACCATGTGAATGATTTTTAATACTGAATAAATGAGCTATTGTTCCTTTCAGTTTTGTCTTAGCGTGGTTTCTTTGTTCACCATATCAGGTAAAAATAT
The DNA here is from genome assembly GCA_036785185.1 of Paratrypauchen microcephalus. Lineage (NCBI taxonomy): Eukaryota > Metazoa > Chordata > Actinopteri > Gobiiformes > Gobiidae > Paratrypauchen > Paratrypauchen microcephalus. The sequence continues at coordinate 493,166 of JAVJIX010000137.1, forward strand.
GACCTACTTCATAAGCCACTTTCCTATTGGGGCACATTCAGTCCATAATTACATAGAGCAGACTCATTAGTGTGTAGCTGCAATTAAAGATGGAAAAGCAGAGGCAAGAGAGTCTCCAAAGCAACAAAGGCTTTGGTACCATATATTTATAAAGTTATTTATTGATACTTTGCAGCTGATGATATCAATATTGCCTGGGGATGTGATGGTAATTGGAGGCACTGCTCTGTCTGAAGCTCTGATACCCAAGTTACATTTTAAAGAGCTTTGCTTTGAAAAAATCTGACTGTTAAGGACTGACTTAGCTGGAACTACAAGAGGTGAGCTTATGTGTGCTGTTAAATAAGTCCCTTTCAAATTAATTTAGTCACAAGCTAGCTAGCATCACCTTTTTCAGAGTTCAAAGTCAGCTTTATTGTCAAAAAACATATGTACAGGTTGCACACACAGGATTTGAAATTGCAGTGCCCCCTAGGCCCACAGTGAACATAAAACATATGATAAACAAGACAATGAACACCATAACTAAAACTTGCTTTTCATACAAAAATTGTAGCACAAAGCACCTTACAGTGGTCAAGGATTAGAAGATTGACCTTTATTGATCTCGCACCGGAGAAGTTGTTTCTATATTTGACCCGAGGACCATTCCCATAATTTGTTTTGTTATTTAGGCTTGGTCAGGCCCTAAGCTGGAAGATTTTACCTGTGGCGCATGTTTAGGTTGATGGGGGAAACCGGAGTGCCCGGAGGAAACCCACCCAGACACGGGGAGAACATGCAATCTCCACACAGAAAGGCCCGGGCAACCCGAACCTTCTTGCTGTGAAGCATGAGTGCTAGCCACTCAGCCACCGTGCTGCCAGAAAAAAAAAAAACAACAACAAAAAGACGAACAGACAAACAGATGGACAAACAAGCAAACAGACAAACAAGCAGACGAACAAACAACAAACAGATAGACAAGCAAACAAACAAACGAACAAACAAAAGACAAGCAAACAGACGACCAAAGTCAATCAAAGGCCAAGCTAAACAGGTGAGTCTTGAGCCCACTCTTAAAAACATGAACGTTCTCTGCAGCCCTGAGGTCCTCCGGCAGGCAGATCCATAGACGAGGGCCGTAGTACTGAAAAGACGCCTCTCCGTGAGTGTGTGTCCTGACTTTGGGAATGACCAGGAGCCTGCTGCCGGAGGAGCGCAGGGCCCGTGAAGGTTCGTAAGGGGAAAGCAGTTCTGAAAGATAAGAAGGCCCAAGACCATTAAGACATTTAAAAACCAGTAAAAGAACTTTAAAATCTATCCTGAAACTCACAGGGAGCCAATGCAGAGATTTTAAGACCGGTGTAATGTGATCCCGCCCTCTGGTCCTAGTCAGGACACGTGCTGCTGAATTTTGTAATAATTGCAAACCTGAAATACTCTTTTTGGGAAGACCAGAGAGCAGGGCATTACAGTAGTCTATACGGCTGGTGACAAAAGCATGCATCAATGTCTCCGTATTGGCCTGAGAGAGAATAGGGCGAACTCTGGCTATGTTTTTTAGGTGATAGAAACCTATTTTTGTGATGTTCTTGAAGTGTGGGATAAAAGTCAGCTCAGAGTCAAAAATGACGCCTAGGTTTTTCACTTGAGGAGATGGGTTAAAAGACTGTGCTTGGAGTTTTGATAAAAGTTTCTCTCTCTGGGCCTCAGGACCGATGACTAAAACCTCAGTTTTGTCCTGGTTAAGCTGGAGAAAGTTTCTTGCCATCCAGGATTTGATATCTAGAATGCAGTTAAAAAGAACATCCATTGGCCTGCATACATATAGAGCTCCACCCTCTAGCATGATGTCACTGCAATATAGATCAATCAATATAGATGCATACTTTTTTACTGAATGGTATGGCTAATCAAAGTAAGAGAAGGGACTGATTAGGTGGGGATTATAGAAATATATGCTTCACTAGTGGTGCAAAATCACATAACGGCCAATTAAAGCCCCACAATGTAACTTTTTAACCAAAGATTTGTGAAGAATGCCTCAGTCGTCCAAGTGAATCCATAGCAGAAGGCGAAATTCAGTCTGTCAACTGGACAAAGTTTATTTGGTCAAATACGTTTCGCAGCAGCAAATAAACGTTGTCCAGTTGACAAACTGAATTTCTCCTTTTGCCATTTTTAACCAAAGAAACATAGAAAGAAAATGCTTACTGTGAGCGGGCTTGCATCCCCACAGACCTGACACAAATGTAACCTGAATGAAGAGCTTTATAATAATAAATCTTTATTTATAACGCACTTTTAAAAACAAGGTTTACAAAGTGCAATAAACAAGACCAATAAAAATATCATACAGAAAGCATACAAAATCAGACAATGATGCAATAATTTAAATTAATTATAATATATAATTTAATTAAATAGAATAAAAATAGATAAGGAATAAGATCTAGCTAAAACCAACTAAAGGAAGGCCAACTGATGAAAATTTGTATTAAGAAGTGATTTAAAAGATGATACCTATGGTGCAAGCCGTATTTCCTTTTTGGAGCTTTTGAGTTAAAGGAAGTTCTGTGCCATCCAACTTTTCAGCAGTTTAACACAGCAGCTAGGCTCCCAGGGTCATTTGGTCTCAGTGGGAGGTATAGACTTAGGTCGTTTTCAGACCAGGAAAAGTCCGATAGTTCACTTGCTTTGGTCCGGACCAAATATTTTTATTTTATTTATTTATTTATTTTTTTGGTGCAGTTTGCTTTCACACTGCACTTTTTTCCAAGTGGACCAACATCTATAAACAAAACCACGTGTGCTGAGGTCGCTCAGCCATTGGACAGAAATGAGCAGTGTCAAAAAGCGACGTGTCCAAACACATGAAGGAGGGGAATCACTGCATTACGTGCTGTTTTCAGTGTAGTCATAGCGATATGGTTTGCACAGTTTTTACAGTTCGCACAAATGTTTGAGCAGCATCATGAGGTTTACACTATTTTACAATCAATTTCCAAACGATGAAGACACAGGGCAAGACGGCTACAGAGGACAGCACTCATGTGCGCACATCAAGTTCTGACTCTTGTTCTTCACGCAAAACATAAGTAATTCTCGTTTTGTTTAGTTTAGTTTAGTTTTGTTTCGTTTTTTAAGCCTCAGTTTCCCATAATGCTCGACATACGACGGGAGCTCGTTAAGTACAAAAAGCCAACTTGCATCGGATCGAGTCCGGTCTGCATTCTCACCTCAAACAAACCGCACCAGGATTCGAATGGAACCGTGCCGAGACCGAGCTTTTTAGGTGGTCTCGGTTCGCTTGTTTGCTCCGGATCGACATTTTTGGTTTTTATTCACACCAGCCCAAAAGGTCCGAATCAATAGAATAGATTTAGACAAACTTTATTGATCCACAAGGGAAATTGTTTGGGTACAGTAGCTCACTCAACAAATATAATATATAACAGAGGGTAACAAAAAATATATGGGATAGCAAAAAAAGACCAATAGACTGGTGTCAAATGAGACATAATTATAAAAAAAATAATAATAATAATAAATAAATGTATATGTACAAATCAGAATAAAATATGGATCCTCCTGCAGGAGGGGATAACAGATCGGCAAGGGAAGAAAAGAAATAACATTAGTAAAACAATAAAAATTCAGAGCTCCTCTATTTACATAAATGGCTAGGGGCAGATATTTGGTTCCTAATGTCAGAAACCTTCTTAATAAAATGGTTTAAAAATAGTTCACAATTCAGTGGATGCATCATTAAAAAGACAGGGTTTGGGACTGGAGATTGAGTCTAAAATCTGTTATAAAACCCTTGGATTTGACTTGTTTTTACTAATGGTGTTTAAAAAAAATATGGTCCTTGCTTCTTTGGTGGCTTATTCGTAATTTTTTAAACTTTCTTTTCATGAAGGTAGAACACATTTAGAGTAGTCAGAAGTTCAAGACTCCATGCACAGCTTCCAGGTGCTGGTAACAGCAGGAACATTCTACAATTCCAAAAAAAGAGAAGGTTTACTGCACACTTGCTTGACTTTATGCTTTATTTTTTTCTTTATTAGACTAGAGCGAACAACGTGTTTCACCTCTACAGCATCATCAGGTACTTTAGATTAGTCTTTTTCCATTTTCGCTCATTTCGTCTACAAATTATTTTTAGGTTATGTGTGTTCTCATTGAGCCAGTACATTTGGGTTTCTTTCTTTAAAAGATGCAATAGAATCTAAGATTGAATTAGTGGCTTGATAAAAGGAGGAGACCTTTTATCTTCTTGTGTCACCATGGAAATTGTATGGGTCTTAACATGTTCCAAAACACAGCAACCCAAAGAGAAAGAGAACACAGTTACTGAAATAGGAAAAAGCAGCAAAGAATGAAGGATATCATTTATTTATTTTTGACCTATGAGGTGTGAACTGTGATGTTTATTTCATATTCTTGAGTTGAAACTCATCTGTAATAATGAAGGCACACTGTACTGACATCTCTTGTATTGTGTTTATAATATAGTTGTCATGGTTATGAGTCATTAGGTCAGGTAAATTAAATACAAAACTGAAAATGGAAATGAGAGAAACTGCTGCTGCTGCTGTGAAGGTAATGGGTTCATGGAGTGATTGAAAATGATTGATTTATAGCAAATTGAAAAAGTTTAAGTTATACTGACAACAAAGGTATCACATGATTTGTTTTTCTACCTCCCTGCCAGATATCAAGAATACATAGCCTATTGATACTTCCCTTCAAATTACAGCCTCAACATAGCTTAGCATCGAGCATCAGCCAATAGTTTTTTTTTCAGTTAGTCAATCTCACCTTTTTGTTGAAAATCAAACTCCTGAACAGGACCACGGACACTCGTACTGATCACAGGCTCTAGAAAATGTGTTGTTTAAATCCATTTGGTATTTTTGAGTTTTCAAACAATAGTAACACTTTTGGGTGTGTTTGATAATGTGTACACCCCCGGTACCCCCGGTGTGATGTTACTGCAAAGTATCAATATGAAGTGACAGCCTCAGTTAATGCATAGAAATCCAATATTCTGCAAGTTGGCTTGTGTCAGTCCCTATTGGTGAAATGACAGATGACATTGCAACATTATTTAGGCCAAGACTAGTTAATACAGATGGGGCCAGTGTCAGCTTTTTCCAAAAGGACCTCAATAACAAGCCTAGGAGACTTTGCCTGAAATTGAACATATAGGCACTTTAATCTGACTCAAGAGAAATACAGGACATATAATTACACAAGGACACATCTTGCTCATCTCACACCGAACTGAGTACAGCAGGCGCTTATATTCAGGGGTCTGGTATGCGGAGTATGCAGTCACTAAGTTTACCTACATATAGTGTACTGCCTTTTACAAACATAGCCTATAGCAGAAGGATGGAAACAGGTGGTGTGCACAATTACGTCTTGGTTGCAACATTAAAGGGATAGTGCGGCTTTTTGGATGTTAATCTGTATGGGTTTCCTCTACACGTTACGTGTGTTGACAGCGGCTTACCTCTGACACTCTCAGCTGATCCCGGTTCCGCTCGCTTTCTGGAGCCCAGGTAAGTAGGTCCGGTAACTTCCCTGAAACATTAAATAAAGCTTGTTTTTCTTCTCAAAACAAAACATTTGTTAAAAAGGTGATATATTTGCGTCCGAAACAGTTGTCCACGAAATATCCAGCAGTGTATTTCGCATTCCCATATTGTCTCTCTCCACTCGTATCACTACGCCCATGTTAACTCTATCACCATGTTCACCTTCAGCGGATGTCTACGCCCAAGTTTACAAGTGAAGTGAAGTTTACAATATTACCTTTCTAACAAATGTTTTGTTTTGAGAAGAAAAACAAGCTTTATTTCATGTTCCAGGGAAGTTACCGGACCTACTTACGTGGGATCCAGAAAGCGAATACAGTTGGATATAAAAGAATAATTCTCACACCAGCTAAAATGAAGACTGTTATACTGCAGATTTTTTTGTTGTAAGGTGGGTATGGTGAGTTCGTGGTTCGAGTCACTAATGGTAATTAATTTTTCGGATAGACGTTTCGAAAATTTCATATATTAAGACAATGCAGGGGCTAGCCAGCTATGTTGTCACTAATGTCCATAGTATGGTTATTTTAATTCCAAAAACTGCATTTAGATCTGGCAAATTACTTTAATAACTTGGCGGTTTATAAAGTTTCAGAAACAGATTTTGAGTAAAATTATAGGACTTGTGGTCATTAGTCACCATGTAGCTAATTAGCCCTGAGCACGCATTCAAACTTTAATTAACTTACTTATCTTTCAGAAAATCTGTGGGAAAAATAAATGACAAGTTTACTTCCAGAACTGGAGGGTGTGATCACTGTTGAGCTCCATTTAATAAAGACGGGGCCAGCTAAAATGAAGACTGGTTCTGTATTAACCAAAATGCACTCTTTTGAGATTTTAGTCATTTTAGAATGTTGTTAACTGATCAAAAACATACCCAGAGTAGTTTTGTTTAATTCACACATGTTATTATTAGTGTATCTACATCTCTTCCACCTTGTGATGTCATGAAGCAGTAGTTTTCAAGTTTTTCAGTAGAGATTGACAATTCCAGGGCTGTAATTATCCAAATGATTCAAGTGAAGATGTATGGAGTTTAAAAACTCAGTGGAGCACTTCCTGTATTACCACATGACATCACAAGGTGGAACACAGTGTTTTATGTTTGGTAAAAGAACACAGCATAAATATGGAGGGTTTGGGTGTTAAACATGTTTGAATGAGGAAACAGCATTATAACAAACTGTAGATCAGAAAATAGCGTAATATGGGCCCGTTAAATTGCTTTTTTTGTTGTTTTTTGTGTAATATGGTGCGTTCATGGGTATAGTTGCTATTAGAAATGATCAGGTTCAACGTTAGTATATTATAACATTTGAATTTCTCATGGCAAAGCACAGTGAAAACAATAGGGGAATTGGCCCTCTCAAATCTGCTCAAGTGTTTTGAATATTTTTTCTATTTGCACACAAAACTTCACGCAGGATTCTAAATGAGATCAATTTCCCAAGAGCATAGCCATATTCTAGCCCCCACAAAGACTATTATCACTAATCACCGGCCCATTAGGAAACTCTGAATTTCTATGTGAAATTAGAAACGGTTGTAAACCAGTTACCGTGGCAACAGTCTAAATTGCCAAAAAGTGAAAGTGGATTCCAACTGTTTGTGCCTTCAAGAAAAGACACTTTAGTTGAATAGGTTTATGTGGAATATACATGATTTTATTTAAATTATGCGTAAGAGGAGACCAAAAGGATCCTGGTGTGAAAGCGCATGCTCCTCTAGGGCTGGGTAACATTCAGCTTCTGTACCTGTAAATAGGACCATATAGAAATTTGACAAAATTACAGATCAGATCTGTAGAGGCAACCCCGATCACAGTCAGAATGACAGTCTTTCTAGGCAATTTTGAGCTATAAAACCATATGTCATTTAACAAATGTAAGGTAAACCTGTTTAATGTCATACTGTGGAACATTCCAGGCAGAACAATGACATATCAAGCAGGTAATGGACCCTCAACCAAAAAGTTCAAGCTTTGATGATACAGTGCTGGTATCTTGAAATATGAAAGACCCCTCTAGCCATCCTTACAGACACATGTTTGAGCTTATTCCCTCTGGATGAAAGTACCGCTCCATTAAATGTAGGTCTTCTCGCCATGGTAACAGCTTCTTCACACAAGCTGTTGGACAATTCACTTTAAACTTTGATGTAGCACTTCAATATTTAATCTTTCTATGTTTATTTCTTGTCTTGTTCATTTCACAGTAAGTTGTCTGTAATCATGCAATCAACACAAATTTGGAGGTCCCGGGCAAGAAGACTCACATTGGGCCCACATCTAATATTTATTTATTAGCAGATGTTCCAGGTCTGGGCCCCTAAGATCCTGGAGCCCGGGACAACAGACTTCTCCTGTCGGTAATGATTGTCTGTGTTTGTTCAAGTGCTTCTTTTAATGACTCATGGTGCATTTTTAGCTTTTTGTAGATGTTTTTTCAATTTTTTAACAACAAATGGCGAATAAACGACCTTAACCTAACATAGTATCCAGCCTTACTTGCTCCAGAGAAGGAACTCAAAAGTGCCAAACTGCAGTTTCTGGAACTTGAAACCAATTATCACGATGCACACTTGCTCATAAACCACATCAAAACTGGGTCTAAATGATCAGTTTCTCAAATAATATTTTTTTCCCCCTTTTAGTTATCATTAGGCTAAAGTTTCTATGCTTGTGCTTGCTGTGAGTATGTTTAAGTATTTTCTTTCTTCAAATTAGGACTTTAGTTTTATTACATTATTACAGCTATATATAATACTATAACGTGTTTCTAGGCTACAAAAAGGCAAAGTAAAAAATCTGCATTAAAACATTAAAATAATTACACTTAGACTTAGACTTAGACAAACTTTATTGATCCACTAGGGAAATTGTTTTGGGTATAGTAGCTCACTCATCAAATATAATATATAATATATAACAGAGGGTAACAAAAAATAAATGGAATATCAACCAAAGAGCAATAAACCAGTATCAGATGAGACATAATTATAAAAAATGAATAATAATAATAATAATAATAATAATAATAATAATGTTTGTTTTCCCTACATAGACTAACAACAAAGTACTCCCACATGTTCATATTACCCTATTTATATGTACATATTTATTATACATACATACATTGCCATATATTTCCCTATTAATAATAATAATAATAATAATAATAATAATAATAATAATAATAATAATAATAATAATAATAATAATAATAATAATAATAATAATAATAATAATAATAAATGCATATGTACACATCAGAATTCAGAATTCTTCATCAATTTTAAGTCTGTTCTATTCTTAAATACTGTTTTAACAAAAGTACGCTGTGTTGGATGTGTTTGATTCGCTCTGGCCCGTTTATTTATCACCGGACTTTTATTTTGACATGTTGTGTAGTCTACTGTAACACGCGCTCGCCAAAAGCTCTTATGTTGAAAAGCTGACGCACTACGCAGCTCGTGACTGACGCAGGGCTTATTTGAGCAGCGGCAGCAGCGGCTCGTCTCCCAGTCCGTGTCCGCCTCGAAGTGCGTTGTCTCGGGATTACCTCTCCCCGCTCACTCGCCCTAGACTTCGGTTCTCCGTGCGAGCGCTCCGTCAGCCACGGGAGAGATGAGGCGGAAGGAGAAGAGGTTACTGCAGTTCGCCGGGCTGCTCATTGCTGCTCTGCTTTTCTTCCCAAATGTCGGACTATGGGCTTTGTACAGGGACCGAGTCTTGGACCACTCTCCCCAGAACGCAGCGGAGGGAGCGGACGCGTTCAGCCCGATACAGGTAAGCGAACCCCGGCTATGTAAACTGTCATGCCCCGCTGTCTGTGCTGGAACTCCCAACATTAAGTCATGTTTTATAGCATCAGTTTTATCTATCTGCAATGTTAACAATACTACATTTTTACAGCAAGTTATATGTTTGTTTGAACAATTAGACTGAAAAATAGTAAAACGGCCGCCTATGTATTTTTTATTTTTATTTTTTTAAATACCTATCTTGTTTAGATAATACATCTCTCACTACCTGAACAAGCCATGTTTTACCTTAATGTGGTTTTAAGTCCACGTTTTTATTAGACTACTGCTCAATCTCTGGCATGCCTCTAAGTTATTATTATTTATTTATGTGTTTTATTCATGCAAATTAGACTCAGGAAGTACTTAAATAGTAATTAAATACACATCTAAAATGAATTTAGATGGTTTTATTTTGTATTTTTGTCTGTCTCTGTATGAAAATTGATTAGGGAAGGTGTAGACAGTCACGAAATAACCTGATAAACAACTCAACTTTCTTTTAGAGGTGTGCTGTAAAAAATGCAAAATTATAAAACAAATTCACAGGGGACCACAACTCAATGAAAGCAATGCAAAACATTATGGATTGGTTTAGCCTTTTGAAACGGCTCAGCCTAGCAGATGATATGACATTTATATTTATTGATGAAAACTCTGATTGTATTTAAAAGCTAGCCTATATATTTATTCGTATTGCTACAGTGGGGACTGTGAGTGCGACTGAGCTTCGACTGACTTCAGCACCATGGACAGTTCCTCTGCTAGATTTTTTGTTTGACTCATGTAATGATTTTGTCTTTCTAATTATTCTTTTCTTATATATCCTTATTATATTTGTGAAATTCAGAGTAAGATCAAGATCCATTTCACAGATGGCACACATTTGAATACCTTCCAGTAGCAAAAATTTGAGAACACTGCACTACAAAAATCCCATGTGTTTCTAAGCTTGTTTGTAGTGGTCTAAACTACACAGTTAGGAGGATTTATATAGAAAAAGACCCACGTAAAAGCTGTTTTTGGTTATTCCTTATCCAACATATTGAAATAATGATGTAATGATAATAAATAATGATACTGTCTGTAAACGGATGGACATGTACAAAACCGAGATAAAAACCTGAGCTTAACTGAGATGTATGCGCATATAAACGGAGTATAAAGCTGGATGATTTGGTCATGTTGCAGAAGGAACAGTATAGACCTCCGGTAGCAGTTTAGAAGTGGAGAGTTGAAAGTAAGATTATGCTTTTTCAGTAATTTCATATTTTCAAAATTTAGTGAATAATTATAATTTAGGCTTTCAGCAATATAATTAAAACATAATATTCATTTTTTATTTATTTTTTGGTTGAAATAAAATAGATCAGAGTATCTACCAAACAGTTCTTGTTGAATGTTCACAGTTTGTAGTGGTCAGTAGATAATACTGGACCAGGTTTAGACCGGAGTTACACCTGGTTTAGTCCAGAGTTAGACCTGAGTTTAGTCCTGTTCTCTGTTGGTTTTCCTGCATGGTCATCAGTGGTCAAGGAACAGTTGAGAATTTGTAGTAATCAAAGTTTAATGAGTTTTGTGGTTTTAAAATGAGTAATAATATCGTGTCTTGGTATAAAACCTACCAGTAGATCTCTTAGCAGAAATGCATGTGACTTGTTTGGTAGGCAAATGTTGACAATTATTATTATTATATTTGTGAAAATGTAGGATTCTGTTGAGTGAGTTAAATGCCCATTGTAAACTACTCCTGGAGCATTAACATTTGAGAGAAGATTGAAATATGAACTGACAAACTAATACAAGAATTAATCAGAATCAGTTTAAAGATGTGTACAACAATATTTTTCCTCTAAAAAGACTGAATGAATGAATACAAATGATTCAGTGTGATATCTTGTGCAGCTGTTTTCTCTCAAGTGAAACAGAATACAAATGTTGAAATTGCAAAGATCTTAATGAATTATGTTGTATTTTCAAGAATAGTTGAACCTAAAATTATATAGTACAAAAATATGCCATTGTAAAATAATAATGTATTTTTTTTCATCTTGAAATCCTACCCTGAGCATGAAGATCCCACTCTCAGTTTGATCAGAGCGACTCATTTTAATGTGAGACGACAAATGAAACGAATGCCTTAAATGTGTGTGAGTTGGACACGCTGCTGTTCCCTCTGGGTTGGTGCTATACTGAAAAAAACATTGCAATCTATGCCAAAAATCTATCCCATTTGGTTTATTACATTGTTAAAACATGGCTTTACTGTTGTTGCGAATTCTGGATTTTAACGTAGGATTTTTTGGGGGTTTTGGGGATTCAAATCTGTATTGTAGCTCTCCCGTTCTTAAATGTTCATCCAGTGTAACAACCATTTCAGGATATTGTTGTGAATGTTGTTATGCAAAATTTGGATATGAAGTAGTTTATAATACACTCACAACAGTGCACAAATATCAGTCATTTAATTTTTTTTCGAAACTATGGAGCTCAACAGTGACCACTTGCTTCAGTTTTGAAAGTAAATTTTCCATTAATTTTTACCATAGACTTTTTTCAGAATTCAAATATTAAGAGTTTAAAGGCGTCGCAGAGGCTAAGCAGCTACGTGGTATCTAATATCCAGAAGTCCATAAGTCCAAAAAAGTCTGTTTAAAATGCAAGATTCAGCTAAATGCTGCTGTTTATAAAAAAATCAGAAACAGATTTAAAATAGATGTATACGTCATTGTGGTCATTTGTTACCACATAGCTGATTATGCCTGAGCTTTCAAACTTAATTTTTTTTTTTTTCAAAGTCTATGATAAAAATGATTGGGAAATTTTGTGTGTGGGTGGTTACTGTTGAACTCCATTACATTAAAAGATCTGTTTTAACAAATTTCTGTTGGATGGAAATAAATTTTTGTCAATATCACCTCCTCTTGCCTATTCTCCTCTCGCGAGTCTTTTCATGAAGTATGATCTGAAGTGTGGCTGAAAAACATCATGTTCTCAGAGACATATTTTATGTTTGAGACTGTTTTTAATGACATTTCAACTTGAAATTGACCGTTTTTAATATTTGCCAATATGCATATTTTTTCAAAGTTAAAGAGGTGGCTCTTACACAATTATACATAAAAAAAAGAAAAAAATGCAACAAATTTCATAATATTCATTCATTTTCTTCCGCCTTTTCTGAGTTTGGGTCGCGGGGACAACAGTCCAGACAGATCTGCTGCCCAGATCTCAATGCATCGGCTCCCATAGATCCTCGTGCGGGTGGTGGGTCCACAGGAGGACAGCCCCACGTCACTTGATGCAACCGGCCTTGATGTATCTTCTGTCATGGGGGCTCAATTTTATAATATGAAGTAAAAAAAATCCTCTTTGGCTATTGTCTGAATGACAAACATGAGCTAAACACTCCCAAACAATACAAAAGCCCTGATACTCTGTTCTCTATTCTCTGTGTGTCCATGGGTTGCCAGGTCCATGCTTCAATACCCAGCCTCCACACTGCACTAACATGTTTATCCTCTCTGATTGACAGCTGCATGTACTCGAGGCTCTAACAAGAGAAACGCCTGAGCTCTGTCACTCCACCAGCTTTGAAGTGGAGACAGCCTTACCCACAATGCACCTCTCTGTGAAATGCCTTTTGGTGAAGACATTGATTGGCTTCGTTTCAGTGCGCACGTATCGATCTCGAGTTGAAAAGAGGAAAGAGGAGAGCCTGATGGAAAAAGGACATAACACAAAAGAGACGTGGCCTGGTCTCATTGTGGTTGTGTACTACCAACAACATGCGCCTAATGTGGGACAAGAAGAGTAAATGAGTAAAATCAATCAATACAGAAAGAAGTGTTCGAAGAGTTCAAAAACATAATGGCAATGGCTAACTCACGAGCCGCCGTGTTCCAAATAGGAGGTGAGCATGGGCACAAAGTTCCTTTGAACTCTGGTTGCAATTCCCTTTCTATTGTCATTGTTATTTTGGTCTTAAAATGTTTGTATCTACATGATCCTGGTGTTTCTATTTTGGTATTTTCTCCCTAAATCAAGGTATGAACATTAATAACAGACCAATCCGTTGCCGCTTTCCCTGGGGTTGCTCTCACTAGCGTTAGCAACAGGTTATGCCCCCTGCCAAACCAGTGATGTGAGTGTTCCTCAGCCTTCCTGATTGGCTCTTTGGTTTCACTCTTGGACTTCCAAACATGGTCCCAGGTTGGAGATTTGATTTTTTTCCACAGGTGAAGGTTAGGATCAGGGTTAGGTTAAGGAACAGTTAAGTTTAAGGCTTTGGGATGAATTTGTTAACCAAGTCTTGGCAAAAGTGTGCTGTAATTTTTAGACAAAAGAAAATGACAAATGAATAAAGGTACTAGTTTGCCTAAGTGATGATATTTTTTGTGATCTCTTAAATACAGTGTCGCTGAACCTTAAAATTAGCTGTAATTACATCTGCTGATTGTGAAGTGAATTCACTCTCCAGGGAACACAGCACATAGCAGTTAGTTTGGATTGACATGGACGCTGTGCCCCACCTTCCAGACGAAATGCCAAGAATTTAGGGAGTCTCACTGCTTCTCCACAAGATCTCGTCCCGAACATATTTAATAAAGTGAATAAAATGGTGATGCCAAAATTGTGAAATGAACCAGACAATTTATTTATTCAAAATTCTGTCAAAATCTCTGTGCTTGTGGACCCAATCTCATGTCTCATCTCATCTGGTGGAAATTGTATCTCATCTCACTCCTATCGCCTTGTGTGACAGTCTAAAAATAAAATTTAAAAAAAAAAAGAGAAAAGATGATAAGTTTCCATAGTTTCCATCTTGTCTGAGTTGAAGTGAACCGTAGAGAATAGAGCATTTGTCTGTGTCTCAATGATGTGGACTTGATTCAGCCCCTAACAGACAGAGGGGGTGAGAGGGTCTGGTCCAGAGCTCACGTTCTGGTCAGATTATGTTCAGATCCTGGTAATGAGTCCTTCTGGGCCCGAGTCAGTCTTTGGGTAGGGTCCCCTCATACACAGACAGACAGGCTCTGAACCAAAGGGACCAGGCTGCTGTCATGTCTGATAAGAAAAGTCTGAGAACAAGTCAGGGGAGGTGAGGATAGTACTACTTATAATAGCATTACAACTACTATTACTATCAACTGTACTACTACTGATACTTTCACTTCAGTTGGAGAGAAATCCAGCTTTAGATACTGAGGGAAGTGTCGATCTTTTCAAACTGGGGACTTGAAAAACAGGTAAAGTAAAACTGTAAAAACAAGCGCTCTTTACTAACACCACTTCTGCTTTTGCTGCTATTAGTACTCTTTACTTCTATTTTTGCTGCTAATAGCACTCTTTACCACTTTTAGTTTTGCTGCTATTAGCACTTTTTACGACTACTACTACTACTGCAACAAATATGAATAATATAACTTGATTTTTCTTTTTCTTTTTGTAGTAATACATGCTGAAATGAGTGAATTATTATTACTGTCACTGCTACTACAGCTACTGTTACAGCTACTGTTGTTAGTACTATTACTTACACTGCTACTACTACTACTTCTACACCAGGTTCATATCCATACAAACAAATTCAACATTAAGCTGAAATCAGTTGTTCTGGGAGAAAGTTTTTAATAACTTCCCTTGTGGATCAATAAAGTTTGTCTAAATCGAAATCTAAGGCTAGACCATTTCAGTACCTTGGACAGCTCCGTAAACTGTCTCTCGTTTGTAAGTGCATTGAATTAGAAAGTGTCAATTTTCAAGTAGTTTAAGTGTGTCCTTGATGGATAAATTATAGTATGAAGATGTTTAAGTTCTAAATAGTCTAGACTGAGTATAAAAAATAATACCCTATCCATCGTCCTGGCACCTCGTGTTCTATAATATAATATTCTGTCTATTCAGTTTTCTTATTCACTGCCCCTCCTGTACAAGTTATCAGGTGGTCTCTATGAAGCCTAATCCTATTGATAGTTTGCACTGACCTCGCGGTGGGGGCGTTCTACATGTACGTGTATTGGTGGAATGTTCACCAGTTAAAGGTCCCATGACATGGTACTTCTTGATGCTTTTATATGGTGCCTTAATGGTTCCCTAATACTGTAAATGAATCCTTCTTCAAAATTAACACTCAGTGCATGAGAAAGACACATGTATATAGTCAGAGTCAGAAAATCTCTCTCTGAACAACTCATTCTGGGCCTTGTTGCTTGAATGCAAATGAGAAGGACAGAGATAGGTTAGAGGAGCGGAATGTGCCGCTGGTTCCTTGTTTTAGCAGTGCGCTGTGTGCTGGCCCCACTTCCGTGTTTTAAGCGCGGAGGAAGAAAGGAGAGGGTTTTCAATGAAAAAAACACATTTTCACAGAAAATAAAATTAAACCACTGCTGTTTCAGATGTTCAGAGGCTCAGATAAAGGACTTTCGAGCCTAGAAACACTCGTACGTGCCTCCAGGCAAATAAAAAAACGCATTTCGCATTGCATTGCATTCGCGGTCCAAACTCTCTGGGTGTGATTTACAGAGACGGTGGGTAGACATCCAGACGGGGGGGTGGAGCTGCATTTTTCGATGTGACGTAACATAGTTGCCTTGTTCAGAATCGCCCGTTTGAGCTGTGTTTTTTTCAAACGCAGAAAAGGACCGCAAATGCTCAGTTTAGACATTTCGCAACTTTTAGCCATGGGGGAGGGCCCTAAACAGGGTAGGGGAGCTCACATTAATGTTCAAAAACCTCAGAAAGTGAAAATTTCATGCCATGGGACCTTTAACATGGAGACACAATGCAAACATTAGAAAACTGAATGAATTAACATCTGACAAAAAAAAAAAAGCTTTGAGATCATCTGAAACCTCAAGAAAAAATACAAAATAGATTCAAAATGTTCATAGTCCTGTTTAGGTGTTTGATTTTCAACAAAAAAGGTAAGAGTAACTAACTGGCGGCACGGTAGCTGAGTGGCTAGCACTCTTGCTTCACAGCAAGAAGGTTCAGGGTTCGATCCCTGGGTCGCCCAGGCCTTTCTGTGTGTGTTCTGTGTGGAGTTTGCATGCATGGTCTGGGTTTGATCCCCGGGTTGCCCGAGCCTTTCTGTGTGGAGTTTGCATGTTCTCCCCGTGTCTGGGTGGGTTTCCTCCGGGCACTCCGGTTTCCCCCATCAACCCAAAACATGCACCATAGGTACCTCCAGCTTTGGTCCTGACCAAGCCGAAGCAAGAAGATCATGGAGATGGTCCCCGGGCGCAGTAATGTGCTGCCCACTGCTCCTAATAATAACAGGATGGGTTAAATGCAGAGAAGAATTTCTCCAGTGTGAGATCAATAAAGTTGCTTCTTCTTCTTCTTCTTCTTAACTGAGAAACTGTTGACTAATGCTAGCTAACTTGGGGCTGTAATTTCATTTGAGAGGGGCTTGTTTAAGCACACTTATCATCTCACCTGTTGCAGTTCCAACTACGTCAGCTCTTTCTGGTCAGATTGTGATAAAATAAAGATCAGATTAAAGTCTAAAAAGCCTCAGATAAAGCAGTGCTTACAGTTAGCGTCACATCCCCAGAGAATGTTGACGACATCAGCTGCAAAGTATCAATATGGGATCTTTAAATACACCTGGATATTTTGTAATTGCCACCACATTATTCCCCATAAAAGTAGCCTATTTCCAGCAGTTTATAATGAATGCATAGAGGAGCATTAGTGGCACAGCAGCGTCACATTATATATTCAGCTCCTTGAAAACCTCAGAGCAGTTCTCAGTTTGAGTCTCGAGAGGCACGAGTTAATGCAGTAAAAAGCAGTATGCCGTGATTTATGGAGACTAAGGATCCGTTTGTTTGTACACACCACAGATTTAATGGAGTTTAAACATTTTCTTTATCAACAAGCCAACTTCTCCAGGGAACTGATTTCATTGCAACAGCACAAATGTATGCAGGAACTGAGAGTATAAGGGCGGAGTGGGTCCCTCAACTCACACGGTAGAAGTCAGAGTTTTGTTTTGCTTAAAACTTTTCAAATTAACAGAAATATCAACAATGGTTAAATCTTTGAAATCTGTCTATTTTTATTTTACTCATTTTTTAATTAATTTCACCTATTCAACCAAATATTTCCTTGTTTCAGAAAGGGACTCAGAAGCCTCGCTCACTTCTACAATTACATTGAGAAACTAGCTTGATAATTTTCACTTAGGCTAAGAATTTAATTAAAATCCTATGAATGTTGTGTGGAAACCATTTAAAATATTTAAGGGTGAGCAGTATGTTTATGCTAATAACAGTCTCAACAAGGTGATTACATGTTTTTCACAATCATCATAAAATATATAGTATAGAAATTCTATAGAAATATTCTAAAAATTGTATAAAATAGTAAAATATATTTATTTAATGGAGCCCCACTTTTGAAAATATTATCATTTTGAATTTATCTACAGTAACACAAAATTAGATATTAACTGAAAAAAAAAAAAAAAAAAAAACTTTTGCTGTTTTGTGTTTTCCTGGGATCCACAATACACACTTTTTCAGTAGTTTCAGTAGTAGGCTTGAGACTCAACAGTCTGTATTCTGTAATCTGTATTTTTATACAAAGAGAGATCATTCTGCATCATCCAATTTTGTGTGCATTAAAAATATGACCACAAATGAAATTAAATTGTTCTCATCAAGGCATTTTAAAAGTTATAATTTGGCAATAAACGCCCCCAACCTAGATCAGAGCAGTTGTTTCTTTCTCTGTTGTCATATGTCAACAGTGAATGCCATTCTTTACTCAACTTTGTTACCAATTTCTTTTTTTAATCCTAATTTAGCACCAGTTCCTTAATAAACAATTACAGGAAGATTCTTAGTTCAACCTAACCCAAGATTTATCATTTTGGCTGCATTCACACATCAGAATAGAGACTAGACAGACTAGAACAGGACTAGAACAGGACTAAACCAGGGCTAGAACAGGACTAAACCAGGGCTAGAACATGCCTAAACCAGGGTTAGAACAGGCCTAAACCAAGATTAGAACAGGCCTAAACCAGGATTAGAACAGGACTAAACCAGGGCTAGAACATGCCTAAACCAGGGTTAGAACAGGCCTAAACCAAGATTAGAACAGGCCTAAACCAGGATTAGAACAGGACCAAACCAGGGCTAGAACAGGACTAACCAAAGATCGAACAGACTATAGCTGAATGTATTCTTAAATACAGTATGAAGTACAATGCATGAAATGTATATAAAAATATCATCCAGATTATTGACATCTGTATCTGTAGAGGTTCTCTGAGTGTTGTATGCATTGACTGTAAAAGAGGTGCTTCAAAACCACTATGGAAATCATTTGTGCAAACATTGTATGTATTTTGCCCTTGGATGAACAATCCAGGATAAGAGTAGGGCAGAGGGACAACAAAGAAATTCAGAAGTGCAGAGGAATATACAGTGGGAAATTTATTGTCCATTACAACAATAAATATGATAATTGATAGTTGATAGTTACTGTATACAGTACACACACACACGCCATTCTCGATGATGATTAAAACAGGAATAAGTACAGAATGAATGAAAAGTTCTAACGCCTAATCCTAGTATTGATACTTTTCATCTGATGTCATCAATATTCCCTGGGTGTGCGATGCTAACTGTAAGCTCTGCTCTATTTCAGGCCTGTTAGACTTTAATCGAAGTTTCATTTTAATGCAGTTTTGTGTTTTTCTTGAGTTTTCAGACCAAACCTAAAACTTTTTTTGATAGTGTTTGCTATTGTGTGCAGTCTGTCTCCATGGTAACTGCTGCACATTCCACCGTACAAATACATTTAGAACACCCCCGGCATGATGTCACTGCGAAGTATCAGTAGCAGCACAGATACCTCTCCACCTCCATATTTCAAAACATAATTTGTTAAACCACAGATGGTCTTCATTAGCATCCACAAATCCATATTGCCTTCCCTATTGTTCTTGTTTATCGTCACTAGTCATTAGTCATTAAACCCAATGGGAGTTTGTTAGCATGCACTGATGCAGGTTCAGTCTGCTCTCTTTATGTTTACTTATTTATTTATCTCCTGTGTATTTTCTTCCATCACACACACACATTTTCATTACAGCCATCAGTCAGAGATGCAGCGGGTCGTAATTAAAGAGAAAGCGTTGTGCGTTTTGAGATAACTGCTCTATTAGCTGTGTACTGAGGCAGATGGGGCAGCCGAAAGTGCTTTTATCAAGGCATTGTCACAGAGAAACAGAACGATGATGGCTGTGTTTGTGCTCTGGGTTTGATGTATGGAGGAGAGACAAAGTCACGAGGGTCACGTAAACTGAAGAAAAATGAATTTTAATATGTGTTTATACAGTGGGTGCAGTTGTCATGCCTTTTGAAATCCCTTAAAAAGATATATTATGAAAAATATAGTGATAAATAATATTAAAAACACTCTCTGCCACTGACATAATAACAATAAAGCAGGATAATCCCAGTAAACCATTTTAAATATACACAATCATAAACAAATCATGCATTGCAACAAATAAATAGAATAACCCAATAACCGTCTACCATCAACTCTCTACAGCTCAGATCTTACCACATTACAACACAAATCTCCCCACTATTTTCAAATAAACCTTATTTTTGACAAACAACAGACTATTGTGAAGAATATGTACACACAAAAATATATTGTTCAAGGTTTCATATATTGAACGATAATTCGATACAGCAATTATCATGACAGGCCTAATTGTTTGTTGCACTATTGATCTAAAATGGTTTAACAATAGAAATGAGTCCATGGACTCTTCAGAGTCCTAACAAGCACTTTGGCTATGTGACATTTCCACCAAATTCCAAATAAAAATATTATCATTTAGAGCATTTATTTGCAGAAAATGACAAATGGTCAAAATAACAAAAAAGATACATGTTTTCAGAGCTCAAACAATGCAAAGAAACAAGATCAAATTAATTTTAAAACAACATAATACTCATTTTTACACTTAAGAGTTCAGAAATCAATATTTGGTGCAATAACCCTTATTTTTAATCACAGTTTTCATGCGTCCTGGCATGCTCTCCACAAGTCTTTCACATTGTTCTTGGGTGACTTTATTCCACTCCTGGTGCAAGAACTGAAGTATCTCAGCTTTGTGTTTGTGTTGGAATTCAACACACGCTGGAATGGAATGGCTGTAATACATGTAGAGATGCTGATTTCAGAAAAAAAAATGCAGTAGTCTCTTATTTTTTCCAGAGCTGTAAGTAGAACACCCCAATGTGCTGTCACTGCAAAGTATCAATAGCTTGTGGGATATTTAACCACCAACCATCCCTGTCATATTAAAGCTGTAGCTGGGTCCCATATGCTAACAAATTATTTTTATTTATTTACATTTTTACACATGTTTGAGTTATACTTTTCGTGTGGTAGTTTCCATATAGAAAGGAGCAGTTTCACTTCTACTCAAGCAAAGTATTTCAGCGCTCACAGGAACCCAAAACATGCACCATAGATACAACCCTCCAGCGAAGGTAGACCTGGACAAGCCTAGCCATAAGTTTATTGATCCCCGGTGCATACCCACTGCTCCTGACGGAATTCCCCAGCGGCATTCAATGATGGGTCAAATGCAGAGGACTAATTTCCCTACAGAGACAATAAAGTGTGCCTTAACCTTAACCTAGTCTTAACTTTAGCCTTCAGTACAAATCATCTCTCACTCTCAATCAACGGCAATGCTTGCAGCTACTGTGACTGTTTAAATTTATGTTGCCAGCACACATTTTGAGCTTATTTCTCTTTGTAATAGTCCTATTTTTCTGTTTTCAGGGGTATGCAATGAGGAGGATTGTTGAAGTGGGAGCAGATGGCGTGCGAAGGATAGACTGGCATGACTACAAGGCCATGAAGAAAGACACTTCACGATCTGGTACTTTTACAGTGTCTTATAACTAAAGACGAGTCCTCTTTCACTGCATCCATAAATCTCTTTGCTTCCAGCTTCCAGCATATCTTCACCCTCCCTCTTCTGTGCCATGTGCCCAAGCTATCTTAACATATAATTAATAAAATGTAATAACAGGGGATGTTTCTACTCTGTGTTTGACCTAATGGACCTAAACCAGGAATATATCACTGCTAATATATAGGCCTGTCACGATAATTACATGCATAAACCTTAATGAGCCTATATTATGCAAAATTTACTCTTGTGAGCATTCAATCATGTTATAATGCTGTTATCAAAAACATACCTGGTGTTGTGTTTTGTCTGATTCACACATGTTTGAGTAACCCATTATTATTAGTCTGTCTACATCTCCAAAGCTCAAAATGTTCTGTTCCACCTTGTGATGTCATGGAACAGTAGTTTTCAAGTTAACAGTGACTTTTTACCTTTAGTAGATTGGGCTAAAATCATTCAAATTACTCTAGTGAATGTGTATGGAGTGACAAACACACTGAAGCACTTTCTGACATCCATGACATCAAAAAATTGTTTGAGTTTGAGAGAAGAAATCATCCTAAATATGCAGAGTTTGTGAATTAAACGTGTGAATAAAACAAAACAAAACTCCATGTATGATTTGATGAGGAAACATTATAACATAGATCAGAAAATAGCGTACTTTGACCCCTTTAATTCCATAAAAAGTTCTAGCTGAAAAGAGTGCATACCAAAACAACAAGACAACATTTATTAGGAGTAATAATGAGTCTAATGTTTGCTAAATCCTCTGTTTTAGCTGGATTTGCTTGTCTTTGTGGATGGATGCTGTGAGCGTACAGTGCAGTTCATAATTAAACTCAGTTAATCTTTTTAAACGAGCATTGATTCTGTCCAGGCCCAGGGCTTTTCCTCCCAACATTACACATCTCTGCGGCGACGGCTTTGGCATTAGCCTGAACTCACTGACGGAGAGTAAATCTAACAGAGAAATGTGTTTTTTAGTCCGATTTTATTGAGGTACGGTGGTTAATCTTTCAGTTGTCCCTCTGGCGACTAAAACCTCTCCATGATTTGTAACAAGAGGCTCGAGCTTATTTTCATTTGGCACAAAGCAACAAACAAGAATCATAGAGTAGAGAGTTCTCATAGGGCTTACCTGGCCACCAAGAAGAACCATACGCTTGGACAAAACTTCACAAAGACGAGTGGATCTGGAGCTGTGTCTTGTCTCCCTGATTTAAGAGGGCGTGATTGACAGGTGGATTAACCAATCAGAGGGATGCATGGTCTGTTTAAGTCAAAAACAAACATGGTGGTTTACAAATAAAAAGACTAAGACAAGACTGAGAAACAGCATGTTTCTTTCTTTTTTTTTTTTCAGAATCAACAATCGCACTAAATTATTACTTATTTCATGTAAACTAAGTAATATATTTTGTTCTGAATGTTACGCAGGCATGAAAATCCCTCACCTTTCGGCGAAATTCGCCGTTTTGAAGTCAAAATGGGTGACCTACGTGAATCGTGTAGATCCGAGGAGAAAAATATTAATTGACTGAGAAAAATCCCCGCAAGTTCGAAGGGCCGAACTGCGCTCCAGCTTCCAATCACATTGCAGCATAATTACGCACCGATCGCGCTCCCGCCAAACATGACGGTTAGCGCTGTTGTATTTGCGCCTGTTCGCCGTTCAGCTGTGAGCGAGCTTTGTGAATATACGCGGCATTTCATGAAACTGGACAAAATCCTTAACTTGTTACGTTAATGCTACGTAAGAAGGAACTCTCGCCTCGGGACACGTTCGGGATAGACTGTTTCTCCGGAGCTCCGGATAATTAAAGTCTGTGGATATACGCGACACGCGCGTACACATGAATACGCAAATTAACACGGCAAACTGTTACAATGGAGTGACCACGTTCTTATGGGATGAGTCATTTCTGCATCAAAGAGACATATTAGCTGACAGCAGGGGCCTAAACCAGGACTAAACCAAGACTAAACCAGGTCTAAACCAGGACTAAACCGTGTCTAAACCAGGACTAAACCAGGACTAAACCAAGACTAAACCAGGTCTAAACCAGGTCTAAACCAGGATTAAACCGGGTCTAAACTGGGACTAAACCGCGACTAAACCGGGTCTAAACCAGGACTAAACCAGGACTAAACCGGGAGTGAACCGGGACTAAAGTGGGACTAAACCCAGACTAAACCAGGTTTAAACCAGGACTAAACCAGGACTAAACTAGGACTAAACCAAGACTAAACCGGGTCAAAACTGGGTCTAAACCAAGACTAAACAGGGTCTAAACCAGGACCGGGGGTAAGGGTAGGGTTAGGGTTAACGCACCCTTCTCACCTTTTTCACCCCTGACCCGTTGGTCAGGAATTTTGGCGAGAAGACATCCTGACACAAATTAGCAGCTATGGTTGGATCATCTCATGTTTGGATGACAGATTTTAGTGCTCTGTGATCAGGCAAATGTCGGGCTGCTTTTTGAAAATAAAATCTAATAATTGCAATTTTTGATTGCAATTTAATTTGTGATATGTTATGTGTATGTTTATCCAGAAAAGAGTGTTTATTGTAAACATGTCTTTTTTCTTTAACTGAGAGAATTATGAACAACTAACCCAAAAATGAAATGAATTTGGCAATGCCAAATAAGGCTGATGCTATTAAGGTTGTTTGTTATTTCTGCCAGTTCATTTAGTCAGTAATTCACTTAAGTATTTCACTACAAATGTAAGAATAACATTGCACATTCTTTTTTTCTATCAAGGCGCACTTAAAGCAGACCTAATATGCAACAATCTCAACTCAGTTATTTGATTTATTTCAAAATAACACATTCCACAGTGCATATTTTAAACATATCCAGGAAAAAAAAATAATACAGTAAGAGAAGACAAGTGAAAAATTTACTTATAAGAAACACATGCATTTTAGTTAGTTTGTAAAGGCATACACTCCAATGTCCAAGGAAATTTTACACACAATAACAATCAGTCATTTCTATAGGTCAGTAATGAGCTTCGGTCTCTTTAACGGACAAGGTCTACACAATGCACTAAAATGAAAAGAATTGTTGGTGAAAATGATGTTTTTTGCAATCTAAAAATGTTTGCTGCTAATCTTCTATGCAAGATGATCAGATGAATGATTTAAATCAGAGAGAAATATATTACACCTTAATCTCTTATGATATTTTTTTATTGTGTGTTCAGGTAATGGTGAGCAGGGGAAGGCGTTCCCTCTGAGTGATGCAGACAGAGTGGACCAGGCCTACAGAGAAAACGGATTCAACATCTACATCAGTGACCGCATCTCACTCAACAGGTCCCTGCCAGACATCAGGCACCACAAGTAAGAATAGAATATATACCATCAGAATATAATGTTCATTAGTATCTATAGTACACATACAAGCAACTACAACAGGCATGCCAGACATCAGGCACCACAAATATTTAAGCCTATACCGTAAATAGCAGAATGAAACTTTAATACTTAGTTTGCATCTGTAATAAGTCATAGAAGTTATTTATTCAGCCTTTTACTGCTTAAATCTCTCATTTAGCCAAAATAATAATAATAATAATAATAATAATAATAATAATAATACACATTTTCAGGAGCCTGCGGTCAGTTCAAGCATTCATGGTCTTGTTTAAGAGTTTGATTTTCGAAAAAAAAAAAAAAAAGGTGAAAATGGCTAACTGAAAAACTGTTGGCTAATGCTAGTTAGTATGTGCCTGTATTTTTATGTGTGAGAGGCTTGTTTAAGAGCAGAAATCAGTTCACCTGTCAGATCTTTCCGGTCAGATTGTGCTAAAATTAAGATAAGATTATGTTGAATTTGAGTAACAGAGCTTCTGACAGAGTAGTGCTTGCAGTTAGCTTCACACACCCAGGCAATACTGATGACATCAGCTGCAAATATTAACAGTTTTAACAGAATTCACGATACACAATTTTTTCAGCAATAATTGAAATACAGTGGTACCTCACCTTACGAAATTAATTCGTTCCAGAAGTGGTTTCGTAACTTGAATTTTTCGTAAGTTGAGTAGCTATTTCAATGGAAAAAGCCTGATTCGTTCCAAGGCCCCGTTCCAAGTTTTTTTTTTATAGTGTAACTTTTTTTTATAGTGTAAAGCCCTATTCGGACGGGATTAGTTTTTACAGGGGGATGTAGAGTAATGTCAGTTTATCACAGGACCTCTGTAATATAAATGACCCCATTCACACAGGACAAGAAATGTCCGTAATATTTATTTGACATGGGAGGAGTTTTACGCTCTGCCGTCTCGTATTCGTCGCCGGATTTTGGTGGGGCAGGGCATAAAGCATCAGCTGAAGATAGAGAAGTCGTGATTAGCCTATGTGAAATATTAGCGAACTATGCAAATTATTGCCCATAATCAGGACTAACAGAGCATACATTACCTAAAACAAGCAGAAGTTTCATGCCTCTGACAACTGATTTATACCTCTTGGGCTTTTTCATTGGTCGATGTGTGCGTTTGTTTGAGAGCACCGGTAGATCATTTCTCTTGCCAGAAAAATAAAGCGCTTCAAGCTCCTCCGTGTTTGAAAATTGCGGTAAATTATGTCTTTAAACGGATGTGACGAAATATTACATACATCTTTACCGAGGGTCGCATTCGCACGGGATTAATATTACCTAAGGTAATTCCTCCGGACCGTTTTACAGAAGGTAAAACTCGCTGTAAATTTCACAGACATACTCCGTTATGTTTACGGACATGGAGCGTTCAGACAGGACTAAATTCCCTGGTAATTATTACTTTACCCCATGTCACCCCGTAAAACTAATCCCGTCCGAATAGGGCTTAAGACTGTGTTCTGCGTCCTGATTGGCTAAGAGACTGTAGAGCCAGGACTAAACGTGGAATAAACCAGGTCTAGACCAAGGTCTAAACCTGGACTGGACCAGGACTAAACCTGGACTAAACCAGGTGGATTAACGCGCCGCGTGCGGATCTATTTCCTGGTTTCGTGCTAGCTCTGCCGGTGTACCTCACGAGTCACGGCTGAGGCGAGCAGCGAGGAGGGGAGGGGAGGTGCCTCCCCGCACGCAGTCCTAGCTCATGAATGAACACATGCAAGAGCCGCGGTGGTTTAATCCTGGTTTATACTTGGTTTAGAGGAGGCACGGTTTGAGCACGGGTCTCGTGCTCGCAGCCCGGCGCCGGGTCATGCTGCGCTATCACACACGTGTCCACGCGCACACTTCTCCACCCTCCCCCTTCAACCCCACGCTCCACTATTAATACATTTTGGGGAAAATCTATGAAAGTTTGAGTGTTTAAACGAGAGACAAATGCGAGAAAAGTTTAAATCCAGTCTGAGAAAAGCATATAATGTGTGTGGCTGAGCGCGCATTATTTGAATTTTTGAGATTTTGCGTTTCGTAACTTGAATTTTCTTTCGTATCTAGAGACCAAAATTTAACGTGAAGGCGTTTCGTAACTTGGAATTTTCGTTTGTTGGGTCTTTCGTAAGGTGAGGTACCACTGTATTCGAAAAAGCCCCACAAAGGTTTTGGCTTAGAGGTCCAATGTTGTTTTTGTTGATATTTTTAATAATTTCCACTAAAAGGAAGAAGTGGGAAAAAAAAACATTCAGTTTCAAAATCGGTCCCTCTTAAAAGGTCTGGGGCTGAAGGTCACCTCTTTGTGTCTTTTGGAAATCCTTGGTTTCATTTTGTGAGGGCTGTATTCAACAGCAGGCTGTTTTCTTGTGATAAGGATGTGTTTTGAACTGTAAGGAATTGAAAGCTTTTACCCACAATGTTGCTTTGGCCTTTCCACATGTCACTGTTTTTATCAGATGCATGTTTTTCCAGTATACTGTATATAGCCCCTAATTTATTTCTATTCAAAGAACATCTTTGGTCTTAAGCACACTATAAACTAAAGAAACCTGTGCTTTCTAGTAGAGAATGAATACTTTCAATGATGGAAAGTTATATATTGGTTCTTTGCAGCTGGTGTTATCAGTATTCCTTGGGGGGTGATGCTAACTGTAGGCTCTGCTCTGTCTGCAGCTCTGTTACTCAAGTTAGACTTAATCTGAGCTTTATTTTAACACAATATGACCAGAAAGATCTGGTATAGCTGGAGGATCAACAGATGAGATGATGTGTGCTGTTAATCAAGTCCTTCTCAAGTAAATTCACAATCACAAGCAAGCTAGCATTAGCCAACTGTTTTTTTCAGTTAGTTACACTCATCTTTTTGTTGAAGATCAAACTCTTAAACAGAACCATGAATGCTCATATTGATCACAGGCTCCAGAAAATGTGTTGTTTAAATCCATTTTGTATATTCAGACAATCTTAAAACTTATTTGGTTGTGTTTGCTAATGTGTGCATTGTGTCATGAAGCTGGAACAATATATTTTTGTGCTCAGTATTTATCTTATGTTCAATTTCTTTGCAAGAGTGGAGAGATTTTTGCCATTTTTGTGTAAGAAAAGCAGTGGTGGAACATAAAGTAAAAGTAGTACTGTACTCTACTTAAGTAGCCTATACACTTTAGGTATCTGTTATTATATATATATACATATATATATATATATATATATATATATATATATATATATATATATATATATATATATATATATATATATAATATATAGATACCTATATATATATATATATATATATATATACATATATATATATACATATATATATATATATATATATATATATATATATATATATATATATATATATATATATATATATATATATATATATATACTTACTTTTACTTCTCTAAATTTCAAAGTAGGTGCCTGTACTTTCTACTACATATCTTTCTTCTACATTACATTTTCGACCAGGACTATATATATATATATATATATATATATATATATATATATATATATATATATATATATATATATATATATATATATATATATATATATATATATATATATATATGTATATATATATATATATATATAACTTATACTTACTTTTACTTCTTTAAATTTCAAAGTAGGTACCTGTACTTTCTACTACATATCTTTCTTCTACATTACATTTTCGACCAGGACTGAAAAGTAAAAGTATTTTTCATTATAGTTTGAGACCTGCTGAAAAGGGTTTATTTTGAACACATTTCTAGTTTGAGCAAAGAAAGATATACAAATAAAAACAGCTAGAAAAAGATGATTGATTCAATTTGTCTGTTAAACAAAATTCAGCACAAATCTTATTGTTTCATTTTGCTGTTTATTTGTTGCAGCTCATGTTTTTTTTATGCTACTGTCTATTTTAAAACTGGTTTACTGGGATTATTTTTGCTTTGTTATTGTGTCAGTTGCTTAAAGTAGTTTCAATATAATCTTTTATTGCAATATTTCTCTATAGCGATATATCATGATTCAACATTTGTTATTGTGACAGGCGTAACCAGGCAACTTTCATTCAAATGAAATGTATTCCTTACATGATGAACCTGTTATGTTTGTCCTTAGTCCACTAATAAGGGAAAGGAAAAGTTTTGCCCTCCCACATCTGTGTTATATAGAGCCCTACAAGTCACTTTCCAATTTCATGCATTATTAATTCACTCCAAAACAGTATACTATACCAAATAGAAATATAAAACAGTGTGTCTCTGTCTTAGCTGGAAATAATTTAAACTGGAAAATATGTCACCATTACGGTTAGGGCTAGAATTATCCATCAATTAATCATGATTAGATACAAGATACAATTTCCACAAGATGAGACAAGAAACATAATTGGATCTACGGGAACAGGACAAGATGAGATTTTGACATTGTTTATAATAAATAAATTGTGTAATCCAGTTCCCATTTTTGATTTACTGTATTTAATAGTTCTGCTGTGCTTTTTTGGAATGCAGCTTCTACACTGGAGTATATTTTTTTTACTAACCAGCCATAACTACAGGTTTTGACAAAACTTTGCGAAGACAAGTGGATCTGGAGCTGTGTCCTGTCTCCGTGATTTCAGAGAACATGACTGACAGGCGGATTAACCAATCAGAGAGATGCATGTGCCTTTCACATCAAAAACAAACACACCTAAAGTAGAGGAAAAACAACAAAGGACTGAAAAAATGTGCGGATTTTACAGAATCACCAACACCAAACTATTACTTATCTCAGGTTGGTGGTTGGATCGTCTCAAGTCCCTTCTGGATTGTAGAAAGTATTGGCGTGTCAGGGAGATATCCCTTATAAATTAACTAAACTAAACTAAAAACTAAAGTGCTGAACCTTTTCTGTGGCTATAAAAAAATAAGTAAATAAATAAATAAATATTTACAAGAGTGTGCTTTCTTTGCAAAACTGAGCATTTTCACCAATACACTTTTTTTCCCCCCTTTAGTGGAGGAAGCTGCACAAACAAAATAGATTGAATCTGTCCCTTTGTGGCTGGTGGAGGTGGGATGTTTTGCTGGTTTGGAGAAGATTGCTCCGTGATTTCAGATAGATTCATCTCATTGCGGAGTCTGACCTTAGAAAACATGAACGCTTCAAAATACAAGGCCTGTTTCTGTTTCCATACAAACATAATCAGTGGTAACGGATGTATGCTGCCTCCAGGAGAACATCCAGTGACTCAATGTGGAGCGAAACGATTCAATGCTCCAGAGATATAGTGACAAAAATAGGGACCAATGTCTTTTTAATGGGTCTTATATTACGCAAAATTTACTCTTGTGAGCTTTTAGCCATGTTATAATGTTGTTACCTCCTCAAGAACATACCCAGTTATGTTTTGTTTAATTCACACATATTTGAGAAATCCTTTATTATTAGTCTGTCTACACCTCCAATCTTCAAAATGTTCTGTTCCACCTTGTGATGTCATGTAGCAGTAGTTTTCAAGGTAACAGCTCCTATTGTTTTGTTCAGTAGAGATTGAAAATTCCAAGTCTGAAATTATCCAAAGGATTCTAGAGAAGGTGTGTGGAGTTTAAAAACACAGTAGAGCACTTCCTGTACTACCAGATGACATCACAAAGTGGAAAAGAGCGAATTCTGTTTGAGAGAAGAACTCAGCCTAAATATGCAGGGTTTACTGTATGTGTTGTGTGTGAATGGAAAAAAACACAACTCCAGGTATATTTGTGATGAGGAAACAACATTATAACACAGATCAGAAAATAGCCTAAAACTGGCCCTTTAAACAGTCTGTATCCGATTTATGTCCATATTTGAGTAAAATTTGCTTTCCCTCACTTTTGCAAAAGCACTTATTTGGGTGTAACCTCAGCTATGGTCCCCACTTAAACATTTGTAAAAATACAGCCAAATCTGGCAAAACAAACAGCAAAGGCAGTATATAATATATATAATAATATATATATAATGGAATTGTACACATTTTTATATAATCTATCATATTATAGAGTTTATTTTATAGCATTTAAAATAATGTTTTTTGACACACAATATACAACATAACAAATTGGGACTAAAATATAGGATATAACTAAACTAAATCAAATTAAATCACGACTAAGACAAAGATTAGTAATACAAAACCAAACGATAATCAAACCAAAACAATCAGTTAAATCATATATTTCAGTAACCCAAAATGCAAAATGTACAATAAAGTGCTGTAGTTGGGTTTTAGGATGTAAAGTGCTTATGTGTACAGGATTAAGGAGCTTTGAGTTTTAGATGTTTAAAGTACAAGGTGCTAGCAGCCTAAAAGGTCTAAAGTGTCTCGTGCTATTGTTGACCCGAAAGCAGGCTATCCCATATTGCACTACCCTCTATTGCATGACTAACCCGACCAATAAGTAAATACAACTACAGTCAACAGCCACAATGATAAAAGGAAATTTTAAATCAGAATTTGAGAGCAAGATTACGAGCAGCCATTAGCCACCATCACCAACCCAAATATATACCATAAAGGGCATTAGAATTTAGAACATCACACTCTATCATCACCCCCGCCAAATCCATACAACACCTTTAATCCGGTTATCATAAACACCACATTAGGACCACAATCACTATCAGAAAACATAACTCCAGCTACTTACACGCGCCACTTCCAGCTACCCGCACAGGCTGCTGTGTTGTGTTTGTATAAAATTATTTTGACGTTTTTATTGTCCAAGAACCAGGGAGTGCACTAGTTTTTGTTAGCCTTACTGTGATGGCAAAACTTGTCAATGTGCCGGAGGTATGTGCTGTGTGCATCTGTGGACATGGAAGATGCCTGTGCTTTTCTCTCTATATGTAACACAAGTGTGATTTTTTTTGGCTTATTCCTCTGTTATGACGCTTTGACCAATCAGATAATTCACTTAGTTCCGTGTTCCGCGTCCTGTCACTTTCAATGAGAGCCATCCCAATATGACATTGTGTAGAACTCAGTTCAGGTTAGTTCAAAACAGCCAATACAGAGTGACACAATTATTACGACATGACACATTTTAAAGATCCCATGACATGGTACTTCTTGATGCTTTTATATGGCTCCTTAATGGTTCCCTAATACTGTAAATGAATCCTTCTTCAAAATCAACACTCAGTGCATGAGAAACAGAGATAAGCTGAGAAAGACAAATTTTTCTCACTCAGAACACTTTATAATGGGCGTTGTTGCTTGAATGCAAATGAGGAGAAAAAAGCTGGCCAATAGTAGAAGGTGGGGGCGTGGCTAAACGCTCCGCTGTCTGCTCTGAGCGCTCTCTGATCCATTTCCTTGTTTTTGCACGGGGGGAGAGAGTTGAAGAGTTCCATTGAAAAATAAACACATTTCCACATAAAATAAAATTAAACCACTGCTGTTCAAAGGTCCAGAGGCTCAGATAAAGGACTTCCGAGCCTAGAAACACTCGGACGTGCCTCCAGGCAAATAAAAAAACGCATTTCGCATTGCCTAGCGCATTCACAGTCCAAACTCTATGGGCGGGATATACAGGGACGCTGAGCGGAGACAGAGG
This sequence comes from Paratrypauchen microcephalus, assembly GCA_036785185.1. Taxonomy (NCBI): domain Eukaryota; kingdom Metazoa; phylum Chordata; class Actinopteri; order Gobiiformes; family Gobiidae; genus Paratrypauchen; species Paratrypauchen microcephalus. The sequence goes on from JAVJIX010000137.1 coordinate 525,504, forward strand.
GAGGGGCTGGAGCTGCATTTGCCGATCTGACGTCAAAAAGGTGCCTTGTCCGAACTCGCCCGTTTGAACACTGGTTTTGTGTAACGCAGAAAAGGACCGCAAATGCTCAGTTTAGACATTTCGCAACTTTTAGCCATGGGGGGGGGGGGGCTAAACAGGGTAGGGGAGCTCACATTAACGTTCAAAAACCTCAGAAAGTGAAAATTTCATGCCATGGGACCTTTAAAGCCCATTCCTTACAGCTTTTGTGTTTTTCAGTTGTAAACAGAAGCTGTACTCGGAGAAGCTGCCCAACACCAGTGTGATCATCCCGTTCCATAATGAAGGCTGGTCATCTCTACTCCGAACAGTTCACAGTGTCCTGAACCGCTCCCCACCACCTCTCATCCACGAGCTCATCCTGGTCGACGACTTCAGTGACAAAGGTATACTTTAACTGTGATGTTTTGGGAAGGGACAGAGTCAGGGAGGGGACGTCGTCAATACCCACAGTACCCACATGTACCCTCCCCGAATCTAAAATATTTGCCTCTTTTTATAGAACACCCGATCATGACTAAAAATGCACTTAAAGGGCTCATGGACTATGTTAGTCTGGCTCATGGACTATGTTATAGATAGACAGAAACAGAAAACACTGGTAATACGAGAAGTGTCTGTGTTCTTAAACTCCATACACCTTCACTATAATCATTTGGATGATTTCAGCCTTGGAATTGCCAATCTCTGCTGAACAAAAGGTAAAAGGTAGCTGTTAACTACTAGACTTTATGACATCACAAGATGGAACGGAGCATTTTGAGCTTTGGAGATGTATACAGACAAATAATAAATGGATACTCAAACATGTGAATGAATCAAAACACAACTCCAGGTATGTTTTTTGAAGTGGTAATGACATTATATCTTGGCTTAAAGGGATATGCCACCCCCAGGTCAAATTTGGGCATCTCCCCACAGTCCAGAGACTAAAATAAGTGATGGAAAGCGTTTTCCTGCTCACCCAGCCATTGTCCGAGTCTGTCGCCACTGACCGCCGCGGTAACTGCAGCTACTCCGCCTTAGACTGGAGTCTAACGTCGCCAGAGAAAGATTTCGGTCAAAAGGAATTAATTTGCTCGATGCGTTTCCCAATTACTTTCTGTGTAGTGCGCATTCATATCGAGTGCAAATAAATGTGCAAATCAACACGGAGAGCTTGCCTTGGTCATTTTGGGTGGGAAATATTTTCCAGTGCGGAAGAATAAAGTCGAATCACACAGCACGCTGCCAGGGGAATCCCAGTTACGCACCGGGAAGGGAGTTCCCCTGTTGCACAACGTGGTGCGTGATTCGGCTTTATTCTTCCGCACTGGAAAATAGTTCCCACCCAAAATGACCAAGGCAAGCTCTCCGTGTTGATTTGCACATTTATTTGCACTCGATATGAATGCGCACTACACAGAAAGTAATTGGGAAACGCATCGAGCAAATTAATTCCTTTTGGCCGAAATCTTTCTCTGGCGACGTTAGACTCCAGTCTAAGGCGGAGGAGCTGCAGATACCGCGGCGGTCAGTGGCGACAGACTCGGACAATGGCTGGGTGAGCAGGAAAACGCTTTCCACCACTTATTTTAGTCTCTGGACTGTGGGGAGATGCCCAAATTTGACCTGGGGGTGGCATATCCCTTTAAAGCTCAGAAGTGACAATTTTGCGTAGTATAGGACACATTATAAAACACCATTACCTTTACAGGATGCATATATTCAAGTCATTATAAGGTAAGATAAGATTATTAGTTGTGATTCATGTTTTCATTAAAAAAAAAAATATATATACAGACAAGTAGAACAAGCAACCATTCAGTGAAGCACAGCATTATTAATTGATATATTTATTTTAAAACAATTGTTGACTGGATCAATAATTATAATAATTATTAGAAAATTTGATTCATTTCCTGTGCCTACTCCAGCATCTGTTAGAGGGTTATCTGCTTTTGAACCCAATAAGACCCCATAGAGACACAGGAACATTTGGTTCTGTGAAGATTACTCTCAATTACCCAAATAACCTCTGTCTTTGTGAATTGCTAAATTGCAACCTTTGACAGTTTGTTTCATTTCCAGTTAATCTTTTAGCCTTATTCTGAACTGAAACTCCACAGGAGATCTTATCTTTTTATTTTAATAAATACCAAGACATTATTAAGTTTTTATCTGCATTTTCAGTAGCAGCATGCAATCGAGATAGACCCAGTTGATACAGTGGGCCAATATTTTGTTAATTTTAAACCACAATGTAGATCTATGTATGCCATAGTTCATAGAGGGTTGCTACCTAAAATTACAACATTTGACAGATGATTGGAAGCAAAGGAAGGTTGTGATTGGCTGAGAGTAATAGGTGGAAAGAGGAATCGTTCTTACAATAGGGGGGTGGTGCATTGGGTAGAATATTTGTCCTCTGATCCAAGGTTGGCAGTCGGGGTGTAAGAAAAAAATAGATTCAGTGACATACCTCGATTCTGCATTGCGTGATTCTCGCATCGATTCAAAATGCGTCTTAAAGTCATGATTTTCATGAAAAATTCATAAGTTCCATTTACTGTTCTCATGATTATTTACTCCCATTTTTTCATGAGGACGTACTTGTACCATAATATTATATGTAGTTATTGATAACTCACAATTTGTTGTCTTTTGTTTTAGTGTCAAGATATGTCATATCATGACAGGCGTATCGTGATACATATCATATTAGTAGACTTTTTATTTGAGAAATGACAGGAAAACAAAATTGATGTATTGCAGGGTTTTAGATGACATAACCCAAAAACTAATTGTTGAAATGCTGATTTGTGTTCTACCACAGTGGGTTCAAGGGCCTAGTCACTAATGCCAAATTATCCAATTCAACATTTGTAAATGTATTTTTGTACATTTTTATTTTTTGTATATTCTTCATGAGACAACCAGGTAATAAATACAGACATGTGGCTTTTACCTCAGTCGGAGAGTATTGCATAATCACATTATAGGTTATTGTATAATTGTTATAAAGTGGTATGTATGTCTGTATTTTATGTATGCAGTTTTATAGCAATATGTTTTGATGGTGATGGTTGACTGTACATTTCTATCATCTTCCTCATTTGAAAATAATTCAAAATTAAACCAGATTTCAACTTTGTTTTGGATTGATTGCAGTCCTGATCAGAACATTTATTGAACCCAAACAAACCCTTTATTTTCCCATCCACATCTGGGACACGTGAAGACTCCTCGCTCTGCTCTTTAGAACGTCTTTGATTCTCTGCTTAATTAGCCGTGTCTGTCACCACGCCTGAATGAACGATGCATTTATGTCCCCTCGTTAATGAGATTTTCCGCTGCCTCAAACTCATTTAGAGGTTACCACCCTTCAGAGACGAAAGCAGCCAGACAAACCGGCGCCACAGCTCACATGAACGCTGTCTGTTTACTCATAATTATGTCATGTAATGTTGCACAAAATCTACAAATGAGTTCAAAATGTAAATAGCTTCGGTTGACTTCAGTGGTTGCCTGGAAACAGAGGTTCACGGAGCAGAGCCTGGGTTATGTCAGGTCATTAACACAAGGGGGAGCTAGACAAGCCAAATGAATGCATTGTATTGTGAATATTAAAAGAAGATATATGTATTATGCAAAACTGTCCTATATGATGCAAAATAGGTTCTTGTGAGATTTAAGCCATGTTCGAATGTTATTACCTGCTCAAAAACACACCCAGAATTGTGTTTTGTTTCATTCATACAGTAACCCTGGTTTATTAGTTGGTCGACATCTACAAAGCTCCAATCCAACTTTATTTCTATAGCACATTTTATAAATAGAGACAGTTTCCAAAGTGCTGCACATAAAATCAATAGAACATCATAAAAACATTACTAAAATAGCAATAAATAAAGTAATAATAATAAAATAACTAAAAACAAAAGCAATTATAAAAACATTACTAAAAAAGCAATAAATAAAGTGATAATAATAAAATAACTAAAAACAAAGTAATTATGAAAAAACACAGAGGACCACACAACTCACGCGGTATTAAAAGCCAGAGAATAAAAGTGGGCCTTAAGACGGGACTTAAAACTCTCCAGTGTGGGGGCTGTTTTGACATGAGGGGGCAGAGCGTTCCATAACTTAGGGCCAACCACAGAGAAAGCCCTGTCCCCCTGAGTTTTAAGTCTAGTCTTAGGGACCACGAGCTGGAGCTGGCCCTCTGACCTCAGAGCGTGCACCGGTCTGTAGATTTGGATGAGGTCAGAGATGTATTTTGGGGCCAGTCCATTCAAAGCTTTAAAAACAAACAATAAAATCTTAAAATCAATCCTAAAACGAACAGGAAGCCAGTGCAAAGACGCAAGAATATGGGAGATGTGTTCATATTTCTTCCGTCCTGTTAAAAGGCGCGCAGCAGCATTCTGAACTTACTGCAGTTGATAATTCATTCCAGAATAAAGTGCGTTGCAGTAGTCCAAACGAGAAGAAATAAAAGCATGCATGACGCGCTCAAAATCTGAAAAGGATAAAAAAGATTTAATTTTGGCTAAAAGACGAAGGTGATAAAAACTAGATTTCACGACCGCATTAACTTGTTTATCAAGTTTAAAATCAGAGTCCATAATGACGCCAAGGTTGGTGGCTGTTGATTTTGTGTGCTGTCTGAGAGGACCCAAGTCAGACAAAGAGCTGGCACTGCCACCGGGCCCGCACACTATCACCTCAGTCTTGGTCTCATTGAGGTTCAAGAAATTTTGAGCCAACCAAACCTTGGCGTCATTAAGGCACTCAAGCAGGGGTGTCAGGGGGCTGCTGTTGCTCAAAATGCTCTGTTCCATCTTATGATGCCATGAAGAGGTAGTTTTCACGTTAATAGCTACCATTAACCATTAGTTCAGCTTGAAATTGTCCAAATGATTCTAGTGAAGGTGTATGGAATTTAAAAACACAGTGGAGCACTTCTTGTTTTACCATATGACAGCACAAGGTGGAACAGTGTATTTTCCGTAACTCAGCCTAAATATGCAGGGTTTTTGTGTTTGAAAGTGTGAAATGAATGAAAGAAACAACAAAAAAATGAAACTCCAGGTATGTTTTTGCAATGCAAAAAGCCTCAGATAGAGCAGTGCGTACAGTTGGCATCACACCCTCAAGGATATGCTGATGACACCAGCTGCTAAGTATCAATAATCAGATGAAGCAGATGATCCACTGTAGAAACACCTGAACTGGAAAAGCCAAAAGGGACATAATCTTCCTGCATAAAAATGACACTAACTCTATTAACATAATTTCCCTCTTGTTCGATGTCAGTATCTTTTCCTTTTGTAAATGAAACTGGTCTGCAATGAATGCTTTGCTCTGTATGCGCTATTTATTACCCAGAGTTCAAAGCAGCGCTGGTCTGTACTGCCTGTCCAACTATACCCTATCCTGACCCCTGCACATGTTACTTCAGCTTTTATTAAAAAAGTTAGAGCTCCATTATGAGTCCTGTCCAACTGACATCAATCACAACTGGGGCAATAAAACCACTAAGGCCAGAGATGGCAACGTTCAGTCTAAAAATATATACTGCAGAAAGTCTACAGAAATGCACAATATATAAGGGGCAGTAACTTTTATGTTAGGGAGTTTGTCACCTTTGTCTCCATGGGGATCATATTTCTTGACCACAATATGGTATTATGTATGTTAAACTACAGCTCTGGAAAAAAATTAGAGACCACTGCATTTTTTTCTGAAATCAGCATCTCTACATATATTACAGCCATTCCATTCCAGCGTCTGTTGAATTCCAGCACAAACACAAAGCTGAGCTACTTCAGTTCTTGCACCAGGAGTGAAATAAAGTCACTCAAGAACAATGTGAAAGACTTGAGGAGAGCATGCCAAGACGGATGAAAGCTGTGATTAAAAATAAGGGTTACTGCACCAAATATTGATTTCTGAACTCTTCTTAAGTGTAAACATTAGTATTATGTTGTTTTAAAATGAATTTGATCTTGTTTCTTTGCATTGTTTGAGGACTGAAAATGTGTATCTTTTTTGTTATTCTGACCATTTGTCATTTTCTGTAAATAAATGCTCGAAACGATAATGTCAGTCAGTTTATAGACAAACAAAAATGTTCCTTTTGCCAAAACATGTACCTATAAGTAGTAAAATCAGAAAAAAATTATAATTTTGCAGTTTTTTCCCCCAGAGCTGTAGTATTCTGTGGACTTGCCTCTGACTTTTAACTTGGTGGGTCAGCTGCATGTCTTCAAGGAGAAGTACACTCAACAAAAATATAAACGCAACACTTTTGTTTTTGCTCCCATTTTTCCTGAGATGGACCCAAAGATCCAAAATTCACTCCAGATACACAACACTACCATTTCTCTCAAACATTGTTCACAAATCTGTCCAAATGGGTGACAGCGAGCACCTCTGCCCCGCCGAGACAATCCACCCCACCTCACAGTTTTTTTTTTTTTTGCTTTATTGGGGGTCTGGGGACTCAGAACCAGTCAGTATCTGGTGTGACCACCATTTGCCTCATGCAGTGCAACACATCTTCTTCGCATAGAGTTGATCAGATTGTCAATTGTGGCCTGTGGAATGTTGGTCCACTCCTCTTCAATGGCTGTTATGGACGAAGAACACAGGTGCATTTTATTGATGGCATTTTGAATGCACAGAGATACCGTGATGAGATCCTGAGGCCCATTGTTGTGCCATAGATCCATGAACATCACCTCATGTTTCAGCAAGATAATGCACGGCCCCATGTTGCAAGGATCTGTACACAATTCTTGGAAGCTGAAAATGTCCCAGTTCTTGCATGGCCAGCATACTCACCGGACATGTCACCCATTGAGCATGTTTGGGATGTTCTTGACCGGCGTGTACCAGCTCCCACTAATATCCAGCAACTTCGCACAGCCATTGAAGAGGAGTGGACCAACATTCCACAGGCCACAATTGACAATCTGATCAACTCTATGCGAAGAAGATGTGTTGCACTGCATGAGGCAAATGGTGGTCACACCAGATACTGACTGATTCTGAGTCCCCAGACCCCCAATAAAGCAAAAAAAAAGCACATTTCGGGGTGGCCTTTTATTGTGGGCAGTCTGGGGCGCACCTGTGCACTGGTCATGATGTCGGATCGGCATCTTGATGTGGCGCACCTGTGAGGTGGGGTGGATTGTCTCGGTGGGGCAGAGGTGCTCGCTGTCACACATTTGGACAGATTTGTGAACAATGTTTGAGAGAAATGGTAGTGTTGTGTATCTGGAGTGAATTTTGGATCTTTGGGTCCATCTCAGGAAAAATGGGAGCAAAAACAAAAGTGTTGCGTTTATATTTTTGTTGAGTATATTTTCTGAGTATTGTTGTAATACTGTCCCCTCATCATAAACATACTGTACCTGAAGTTGTGTTTTGTTTCATTCAGACATTTTTAACAAACACACAGAAAACTCTGTTCCATCTTTGGAGACAGACTAAGATAAGATAAGATAAGACTTTATTGATCTCACACAGGATAAATTTACTTAATAATATTTACTTACTAATAATAAAGGATTACTCAAACATGTGTGAATGAAACAAAACAAAACTCCAGATAAATAATAGGACTTTTAATGCCATATTGTGCGACTTACTCAAAACAATAACATCTCCATGGAGACAAGCAGGTAGCAGTCCCTCCATCAGAAAAGTTACCTTTGAATATAAAGTGAATGTTATTTTACCATATGGCCATTTTCAACTTGAAGAAACAACTAGTCAGTCATTCTAAGAGGCTTTCAGACCAGAGACCGATGAAAAAGAAATGATCAGAAACTCCAAAAGGGTCTATTGAGCAGGCACGTTTTAACATTTGACTGGCATTCCTGGTGATTGTTATAAGGATAACCCCAGCTACAATGCAACATTTTTATTTTTTTTTTTCTGAAATTTGATCTAAAACGTACTGATCTGAAAAATGTAATGGTCCTATATTACGTAAATTTAACTGTTGTGAGCTTTAAGCTGTGAGCGTTGTGAGCTTTAAGCCATGTTATAATGCTGTTACTACTTGTTTTGTTTCATTCACATTCACATGAGTAATTTGAGTTTATTACTCCATCTCCAAAGCTCAAAATGCTCTGTTCCACCTTGTGATGTCATGAAGCAGTAGATAACAGCTACTTTTTACCTTTAGTTCAGTAGAGATGGGCAGTTCCACAGCTGCAATCATCTAGATTATTTTAGTGAAGGTATGGAGTTTCAAAACACAGTGGAGCACTTGTATTACTACATGACATCACAAGGTGAAAGAGAGTGTTTTCAGTTTGAGGGAAGAACTCAGCCTAAATCTGTAGGCTTGGCGTATTAAACATGTGTGAATGAAGCAAAACACTCCAGGTATGTTGTATAAGCGCTTTTCACAAAAGAGTGATTATCAGACAATGATTTTTAATTACACGTAGACACAGCGGACATATTTTGACCTCTAGAGATGTTTATACAATATATCTGTACATGGAGCAAGACAAAGTTTGCTTAAATACATGGTATAAAATCAACCTTTTTAAATAACCCTCTTGTATAAACACAGTAAATGTAAGCCTTAAGTGAGTGTGACGTCTTGTTTTAATAAAGACTAATGCATTTCTCGACATGGCCTTGCTCTCGTTAGCTTGATTAATCGCCTCCTCTCTTCCTCTTAACACTTTGAGCTTGATTTCAATTAATCTGAGCAAAACGAACCAATCATAATTAAAAGCTCCTCTCCTTTTCTTCACATGGGGACCGCACTGATGTGATAAGCTGCGCAGATAGCGGCATTCACAACCATTTTATTGTTTGATTTACAGCACGATGCGTTTGACCCTGTGTCGATTGGTCAATGTCATGGTTTACAGTGGGGGGTCATGATCAAGACGACAATAAAAGAGTCACCTTCAGATGTTCAGCCTCGTAAAAGAGAAACGATTTTAATGACGCTGCACTGAGCCTTATAAATGCGGTTGGTTGGGACATTTTTTGGGGAAATTTGAAAGTTATTGCATTTCAAAAAAGACTTGGAATAATTGGGCATTTTATTATTTGTTCTTTGCAGAATGTTCCAATGTTGAGAAAATGTCTACTGTTTATTAAAACTAAAGCTAAAAAAAAATAAAGAGGCAGCGGAATCTCCTCTCCACAGATCTGAGCTAAAACTTGGTCTGGTTTGGTCTCCATGAAGATAGAAATGTTTCATACCATACTGTGAAATTCCAGACAAAGCAATAACATCTCCACGGAGAAAAGCATTTGACAGATCCTCCAGCAGAAATGTTACACAACCTTTTTAACTAGACTACAACATCTGCACATTAGTTAGAGCACTTTTTGTTTTTGCTATTTCATCAGTTTACATAATTTAAACTGCCAGCATCAGTAAATATTCTACAAGGCTTTATAATAAAATATGTTCTTCACAAACATATCGAGGGACACTTTTTGATTAAATAAGAAGATGAAAAGTAAACCAGATGTCCAGATATTGCAGAGTTAAGGCGAAATCTATACCACAATATGCTAATGTACTAATTAACACCATAATTGCATTAAACAATGTAATGTTTTGTCTGTCTCCCCATAGAACACCTGAAGGGGGCGCTGGAGGAGTACATGGTGCGTTTCCCTAAAGTGCGTATCCTGAGGACAAAGAAGAGAGAGGGTCTGATCCGGACTCGACTGCTCGGAGCTGCAGCAGCAAAAGGAGAAGTCATCACCTTCCTGGACTCCCACTGTGAGGCCAACGTCAACTGGCTCCCCCCACTGCTCGGTGAGAGAACTGCAACTAAAACACAATTGCCCACTTTACAGATGATGTCACAGCCTTAGACAAGCAAACCAGCACATGGCATGCATTGTATATTAAAAACGCTGTCTTGTAGTAAAATTGGTCCAATAACACAATACAGTAGTCAAATAAACAAAATTAAACCTGATTTAACATGTATTGCCACTTAAAATGATGACCACTGTCATTCATTCATTATCTTCTGCTTTATCCGGTATTCGGGTCGCGGGGTCGTTTGACTGGCCTTGATGTAACTCTCCTGACATGGGGGCTCTCGACCAGTGTGCATCAACAGTGGGGGCGAGGTGGGGTTTGGGGTGGGGATTGTTTTGCCCAAGGACACAACAGCAGCACTCATACCACCAGTGATCTGACCGCTCAACCTATGCCGAGAGCGGGATACAAACCTCCAACCTTTGGATCAGTGGCCAGTCGCTCTACCAACTGACCTACTGCCCCCCCATGACCACTGTCATTTAGTCAATTTCTGAGGTGTGTGGCTATTTTTGGGTCCGTCCTGAACAATGTCGGACCCTACTCTATGGTGAAAGTGGGCTTTGAAATGTATCTAATATTTAATACTTAATTATACTATATATATTATTATAAATAAGCGCTCAGATTTTTGGTGCATATTATGTACAGAACAAAGACTATATATAAAAATGACATATAGAGTACTCTGTCGATTATTTTTTCGAGTAATCGAGTACTCTAACGATTCATACTTTTTCTGAAATCAAAGCACACACACACAAAAAAACACATTTTATTAACAGGTAGTGGTGACATACACATACCTGGTACAAATCTTGAGATCTGCTCCACTTTACACTGACACCCCTCTGTCACATAGTTGAACACTGTAGTTTTTATCTATTTGACTTAAACCTGAATTGAATTAGGTGCATATTTGAGTGATAAGAAGACATGGAAAATAAATAATAATTATTAAATCATTATTAATTTATTTTTAATACAAAATAATAAGATTAACAGAATAAAATAAATATCTGTCCTGCTTAACTTAAAACTGTATAAATTAATATAAAACAATACAAGGCACAACATGTCTGGACAGTACAAATGATGCATGTTCTATCTAATTATCTCTCTCTCCTCTCTCTCTCTCTTCTCTCTCTCTCTCCTCTCTCTCTTCTCTCTCTCTCTCTCTCTCTCTCTCTCTCTCCCCTCTCTCTCTCTCGCGCGAAACAGCTGCGCGCGCTCGTGGCACGTGTCCACGGCTCCACGCGGGCTGCAGTCAGAAGCTTCGTGAAGTTTAATACGAATACTTTTGTTTCTGAATACGGGACGATTCCGTTTTTCAAGGGACGGTTGGCGGGTTGGCGACCCTAAACACAACTATACATATACACACACAGTTTTTTTTCTCAACGGATTTGCACAGATATATATATATATATATATATAATGACCCCGCGGCTGAAAAAAAAAGCGGAGATCCGCTAAAAGGCAGAACATTTTCATTCCTGATGTAAATGGGAACAGTGATGCAGTCTATCCGAACAGCGCAGTAGTCTGACAATGCCGCGATGATGCATGAATTGAAATATAACGCCACGTTATGAAAATTAAACAAAGCCTTTTTGTACTCGAGATACTCGAGTAATCGTTGCAGCCCTAAAGCTACCCACTGCGTCCAAATAGGATGTGGCAAGGGTAGCTCCATTGACTTCGTATTTTTTTTTTACATGTATTTATTGTTTCTATTGAAAAACTGTCTATAAGTGCTGCAGTGAGCCTGGTCATTTTGTTCTTAAAATGTCCATATTAACCCAATCTACATGATCCCGCTAAACCAGCAGTTCGGGCATGAAGGGGCGTTACCTTCAAAAGCCTTGCTCCGGATTGGCTCTTTAGTTGTTATGATTCTTGTGGTCAGAATTCCTAATATGGGACACAGGTCCAAATTCGCGCTCATAATCTCTTGCTTTAATAAGCTTAATTTGACTGGCTCCAAGCACTATGAATGACGTCACACTTCCTTAGTCCACGTCTTTATATAGTTTATGGCCCAGCACTGGCCCTATGAAAACCATTTATCACACATCACTGCCTCGCTACACGCTGCTGAATTCAAACAGATTGCAGCAAGTCTTTTGACTGTCTGCCCTTCCTGTTCATTCAATATCTATAGATTTGACAGCTGTGACATCAATAAGGCTTGCTTTGGAGTAGGGATGCAAATTATCGATTAATTCATTAATTGATAGTTGATTGACCTTATCGATCGATTAACGATTAACTGATAAGCGTTTTTCACCTGAATTTTTGTGTTTCAATAGGGTCTTTAAGAATATAAGCTATAGTATACATAACACTGAGTCATAAATATATCATAGTATTATTATATTGTATATTCCTCAATTAATTATTCCTTAGTAAAAAGCAGACAAATGTATTGATGCTGAATAACAAAATACAGTAATCCCTCGCTCTATCGTGGTTCGCGGATTTTTATTTTTATTTTTTCAATTTTTTTTTTATAGTGTAACATTGTGTTCTGTCCTGATTGGCTAAGAGACTAGACCAGGACTAAACGTGGACTGGACCAGGTCTAGACCAGAACTAAACCAGGTCTAGACCAGGTCTGGACCTGGACTGGGCCAGGACTCGACCGGGTCTGGACCTGGACTGAACCAGGATTGGGCCGCTGCGTGCCGCTGCTGGTTTCGTGCGGCTGGTTTGTGGCTCGGGGTCCGAGCCGCGGGCCAGCCGCGCGAAGCTCGGGGTCCGGGCCACGCGGGACCAGCAGTGGCATGTTGCGGCGCATTCCTGGGCGCCGTGGTTCGATCTCACCTCGTGCGTACACCCGGGGCTGCTGAGCAATGCCGTTGGCGCCTGCGGCCGGCTGTGAGTTGACCTTGGCACAGCGCGGTGCAGGGTTGCCTTGTTTTGTGATCACGCGGGTGCGCGTGTCCGCGATTAGCGATTAATTACAATTAATGCATTTTGTTCGACCAACGTCTTAATCGACAATTAATCGTTAATCGATTAATTGTTGACATCCCTACTTTGGAGTGACTTGAAATCACCATTAAATCTATAGTTTCCCTTTGGCTGTACACGGCGCTGTCCATATCACTCCGTAAACACAAATAAGTGCCGCTCTGCCCGTGGTCTTCTGACAGTCGGTTTAATACAGTACAAACATGGCTGACGTCTGGCTGTGAGGCTGAGTGCTGCGTTCTTCCTCCATCACCAGCTCCACTTAGGTCTGACTTCACTCATGTTTCACAGCAGGAGCCGGCACCCCACGGGACCAACTCACATCCAACTAATGACCACAGCAGTGCCATGCAACTCTTATGTTTATACAGCACACTGAGAGAGAGATGGACTCCAATTCACAGAAGAGTGGAGAGGAAGGGATAAGAAAATCAGCTAGAAAAGATGGAAATCTACAACAGGGCTTCTGTTTATAACTGTTTATATTAAGAGCCAGCTTGTGTATGTAACTTCTAAGAAGACCTATCGTGATCACAAATTTAAAGGTCCCATGGCATGAAATTTTCACTTTCTGAGGTTTTTGAACGTTAATGTGAGCTCCCCTACCCTGTTTAGGGCCCCCCCCCCATGGTTAAAAGTTGCGAAATGTCTAAACTGAGCATTTGCGATCCTTTTCTGCGTTACAAAAAATCGGAGCTCAAACGGGCGAGTTTGAACAAGGCACCTTATTGACGTCAGATCGAAAAAAGAAATGCAAATGCAGTTCCACCCCCGTCTGTCTCTACTCAGCGTCTCTGTAAATCACGCCCAGAGAGTTTGGACTGCGAATGCGCTAGGCAATGCGAAATGCGTTTTTTTATTTGCCTGGAGGCACGTCCGAGTGTTTCTAGGCTCGGAAGTCCTTTATCTGAGCCTCTAGACCTTTGAACAGCAGTGGTTTAATTTTATTTTATGTGGAAATGTGTTTATTTTTCAATGGAACGCTTCGAATCTCTCCCCCCGTGCAAAAACAAGGAAATGGATCAGAGAGCGCTCAGAGCAGAGAGCGGAGCGTTTGGCCACGCACCCACCCTCTACTATTGGCCAGCTTTTTTCTCCTCATTTGCATTCAAGCAACAACACCCATTATAGAGTGTTCAGAGTGACAAAAATTACTCTCTCAGCTTATCTCTGTTTCTCATGCACTGAGTGTTGATTTTGAAGAAGGATTCATTTACAGTATTAGGGAACCATTAAGGAGCCATATACAAGCATCAAGAAGTACCATGTCATGGGATCTTTAACAGTGTGATATATTGGTTAAAGGTCCTATATTATTATCACACACATGTTTGAGTAACCCTTTATTAGTCTTTCTATGTCTCCAAAGCTCAAAATGCTCTGTTCTACCTTGTAATGTCAGTGGTAGTTTACATGTTAAAGGAAAAGTAATGTTATTTTACAATCTGAGCCTTCTTTCGGTAATAAAACAAGTCGTTTGACTCACCCATAGCACGTTGGTGTCATTTGGAGCTGTTTGGTAAAAGTTATGTTGTAGCGTATCCGTTAGCGTGAGTACTCGGGGCATTACTTTGCGGTCTCCAAATAACACAAACTTTAGCACTTTTTAAATCATAGAAGCCCGATGTCTTAATCTACGATTTCGTTTGAAGCAAAAGTGGCCTAGTAATCCGAGATTTAGCTATAGTTTCGAGTTGATGAGGACGCCAGTGCGCATGCGCGGACTGTGCTCTCAGCTCCCAGGACCCAAACATGAAACGCAAAGCTGAAAACTATGGATAAATCTCGGATTACAGGCCACTTTTGCTTCAAACGAAATCGTAGATAAAGACATCGGGCTTCTATGATTTGAAAAGTGCTAAAGTTTGTGTTATTTGGAGACCGCAAAGTAATGCCCCGAGTACTCACGCTAACGGATACGCTACAACATAACTTTTACCAAACAGCTCCAAATGACACCAACGTGCTATGGGTGAGTCAAACGACTTGTTTTATTACCGAAAGAAGGCTCAGATTGTAAAATAACGTTACTTTTCCTTTAACAGGTACCTTTTAGGACTGAAATTATCCAAATTATTCTAGTGAAGATGAATGGAGTCTAAAAACACAGTGGAGAAAAGGACTATGCGGGGTTTGTGTGTTAAACATGTGTGAATGAAACAAAATATAACTCCTTGTTGTGTTTGTGATGACTTAGACTTTAGACTTTTATTGTCCCCAAAGGGAAATTCATTTTCACGCACCCGGAGCTTGTTTGACATATACAGCAACACAACAAAACACAACAAACATACACATTACAACAGGCATTACAGCACACTCAACGGGGCCTGGTGTTCAAAAATGTGATGGTTGAGGGGTTCAGGCTTCTGCCAAAGTGAGCCCTCCTGCACCTGAGTGTCCTGTACCTCCATCCTGAGGGCAGAGGGGTGAAGTGCTTCTGTAGTGGGTGACTGGGGTCCTGTTCTATGGAAAGTGCAAAGCGTCCAATAGCCCTGTTGTTAAGATCTGCAAGGTTGGGTGTGGGGAGTCCTATGATTTTAGCAGCTGTGTGTTACCTTTGTGAGTTTAGACGTTTTTCAACAGTGAGCATATTCAAAAAGCAGGTGGAACAATACAACAGAATAGATTGGATAATGGATTGGTACAACAGTAATAACAGATGTGAAGAAACATAGAGTCCTTGAGTTTCCTGATTACTGTCAATTGTTGATTGCTTCTTTTGTAAATGTCCGTGATATGCTCAATCAAATCAAATGTAAGTGCATTGTCTATTGTGACTCCGAGATATTTGAAAGTGTCCACTGTCTCTACTGTCTGGTTGCTAATAATGATGGGTGGCTGTAGTGAGGGGGGGTTAAAAATGAGTTCCTTGTTTTAACTGACATTGAGATGGAGATGGTTGTCACTGCACCACCTGGGGAATTTTATGATTGTGCTATAATAGTCCATAACTGAATTATTGTCTGTTATATTTTTGGAGGGACTAATATTGTCATTTGTGAAGAGAGTGTAAAGAAATGGGCTAAGCACACATCCCTGCGGTGCACCGGCATTTATGGTGAGGGCAGAGGACGTGGTTGCGCCCAACCATACAACCTGCTGTCTGTTGCTTAGGAAGTTATGGATAAGATGGATCAGTTTGGAGGAGATATTGAGTTGTTGCAGTTTCTGGATCATCAGGTGCCTTTGGATGGAGTTGAAGGCTGAGCTGAAGTCCACAAAGAGGATCAGGGTGAAGTGTCCTGGAGAGTCTAGGTGCTGGAGGAGGAGGTGCAGCAGACAGGCTACAGCATCCTCCGTGCCCCTCCTTGCTTTGTAGGCAAATTGGAAAGGGTCTAGTTGCGGACCAACATCTGGCAAGATGATGTTTAGCAGCAGTTTCTCCAGGCACTTCATTATGATGGAAGTGAGTGCCACAGGTTGGTAGTGATTGAGCTCCATAGGCCTGGGTTTCTTTGGTACTGGGATTATAATGGATGTTTTTCAGATGGTTGGAATGGTGGATGTGACAAAGACTTCCTTGAACAGGGTGTGAAGAACAGGAGATAGCTCCTGTGTGCAGTTCTTCAGCACCTTAGCTGAGATGCCATCTGGACCGGGGGCTTTGCCCTGCTTGCACCTGCTGAGCTGGAGCCTCACATCCTCCACTGTAAAAGGGAGTAGTGCATCCTGGTCAGCTGCTGGAAGTTCTCTCAGGAGTCTCTCACATTCAGCAGAATAATCCACCTTATCAAAACGAGCATAGAACACTAGGAAGCAATATTATAACATAGCGTAATATATGCCCTTTAAGAAAATATAGGTGGTTAACGATAATATTGAAACAAATTTATGCCACTGAGAAATAACCTTAAAGTAAAATTATCCACAAAAAAATGATTCCAAATGTAAATCAAAAAAAAAAAAAAAAAAACATGAACTGCAATAAATAAACAGTGGAATGAATCACTTTAGTACCTATTTTGTATCTGTCATAGAAGTGATTTATTCAACCTATTAAAGTTCAGATCTAATTGTAGAGCAGGAAACATAACAAAAAAATCCTAAGAATTTTACCAGTGATAACTACTGACCCCCTCAAATATTGTTTTATCTAGCATACTGTATATTGAACAGTCATAAAATACTGTTCCAGCTAACATTAAATGTTAGCTGGAACAGTATTTTTGGGGCTCAGCATTTATCATGTTTGCTTTTTCTTTGCAATAACGGGGAGAATTTTGTTAATTTTGTTTAATGCTTTCTTCATACTAATACTAGTGGAGGGATCGCTCTCTGGCAAAGCAAAGCAAGGCAAAGCAATTTTATTTGTCTAGCACAGTTCAAACACAAAGGGCCCTATCTTGCCACCGGTCTTTGCGAGAGTGCAAGTGTTAATGAGGGGGCATGTCCAGGGCAGGAGTGGAGATGGTGATGGTGATGGCATCTGAACCAATCTGTGACCAGTCTGTGACTGCTGTGGCATTTAAAAATCACCAGCATGGGTAATGACTGCAATCCTTGCCTCATTACCAAAGAGGGTTGTGGGGAAAAAAGGGAAAAATAAATAAATATGTGGATCCAAAAAAACAGCTCCGGAGACCTTGCTTCATGCACCCCCTCTCACGTACGTGCACCCCAGTAGGCCCATGCTTGCACACTAACATCAACCATAGTTTTCTCTGCATTCTTTTGCCTCATATTATTCAGAAGACTGATGTTTTTCTTGTGCACTCCCCATCTCACATCAGACCCGCTGATCTCTCTCCCCCAGTCGCACCCACTCCAGCCTGTCCCGTGTCTCTTACCTGAGGTACGAGTTTCCACTGCTGCTACTGCTGACCGCTCACATTCTCCTCTCACAAGTTTCCACTGCATTTGGTCCCAAACAGATCTGCGAATTATGGAATAAGTTTTTTGCCATATAAATGTTTAATGATTTTACCGTTTTGGGCACAGACATGGGTTTAACCATTAACACACGGGGAGGGTGAATGCATACCCTGCACCTGTAGAAGGAGGTCGATATTTATTTTTACGATTCTGGCAACGCGCCACATCATGACCTCAGTCTGCTCCACTCCACCTGATATTCAGGCACTGCACACATCTTGTTCAGAGCTCCACGCCGTACACTTGTGCTCACGCAAAGACTGGAGGCAAGATACCCAAAGTAAAATCAAAGAGCTTTACAGATATTAAAGTCACAATACATCTGCTTGTGTCCATGGAGATTTTTTGTTTTGCCTATAATGTTGTTATTTATTTATTTATTTATTTATTTATTTATTTATTTATTTATTTATTTATTTATATATATATATTTTTTAATATCTTTCAGACCGGATCGTTCAGAACAGGAAGACCATCGTATGTCCCATGATTGACGTCATTGACCACGATAACTTTGGCTACGACATGCAGGCAGGGGGCGCTATGAGAGGAGCGTTTGACTGGGAGATGTACTACAAACGCATCCCCATCCCATCAGAAATGCAGCAGGACGACCCCAGTGAGCCTTTTGAGTGAGTAATATGATTTTAGCTGTTAGCTGTTTTACCAGTAATTTTTTTTCTAAATATATGAATTGTTTCATACACTCATGTTTATATAATTTACTCCTTTACTTTCTGATAATTTTGACATCAGACATCATTTTAGAGCTTGTAATTCCTTAAAGGTACACTGTGTAACTTTACTGATAAAAGGTTGTCTGCTTGTCCCATGGAGATGCTATTGATTTCTCACAGTATGGCTTTAAACATCAATCTCCATGAAGTGAAGAATGTTACGCTACTAGGTTGCTATGTTACAGGTCAGATCTGTGGATAAGTGACCCTGCTCTCAGTAAGAAAAGACAATAAAATTCCCTGTAATTAAATAAATGCAGGTTATGCAATTTTAATGCAATACTGTGGAACTTTACAGGCAAAGCAATAACATCTCCATGGATACAAGGAAGTGATGGATCAAACAACACAAACAAACAAACAATATTTATAAGGCGCTTTTCATACAAAATTGTAACACAAAGCCCCTTACAGTGGTCAAGGATTAGAAGATTGACCTTTATTGATCTCGCACAGGAGAAGTTGTTTCTATATTTGACCCGGGGACCATCCCCATGATTTTGTTTTGTTATTTAGGCTTGGTCAGGCCCTAAGCTGGAGGATTTTACCTATGGCGCATGTTTAGGTTGATGGGGGAAACCGGAGTGCCCGGAGGAAACCCACCCAGACACAGGGAGAACATGCAGTCTCCACACAGAAAGGCCCGGGCAACCGGAACCTTCTAGCTGTGAAGCATGAGCGCTAGCCACTCAGCCACCGTGCTGCCAGGAAAAAAAAAAAAAGGAAACAGACAAACAAGCAGACGAACAAACAACAAACAGATATACAAGCAAACAAACAAAAGAACAAACAAAAGACAAGCAAACAGACGACGGAAGTCAATCAAAGGCCAAGCTAAACAGGTGAGTCTTGAGCCCACTCTTAAAAACATGAATGTTCTCTGCAGCCCTGAGGTCTTCTGGCAGGCAGTTCCATAGGCGAGGGCCGTAGTACTGAAAAGACGCCTCTCCGTGAGTGTGTGTCCTGACTTTGGGAATGACCAGGAGCCTGCTGCCGGAAGAGCGCAGGGCCCGTGAAGGTTTGTAAGGGGAAAGCAGTTCTGAAAGATAAGAAGGCCCAAGACCATTAAGACATTTAAAAACCAGTAAAAGAACTTTAAAATCTATCCTGAAACTCACAGGGAGCCAATGCAGAGATTTTAAGACCGGTGTAATGTGGTCCCGCCCTCTGGTCCTAGTCAGGACACGTGCTGCTGAATTTTGTAATAATTGGATCCTACCTGAAAAAAGGTTACACAGTGCACCTTTAAGTATTTATTAGGGGTGGGCATTATCAAACAATAAATATGAATAACTCAATATGTTTTAATAATATAGATGAAAGTCATATATTTTTTATGTTTTTACAAATCATGCTAAAACATAATATAAATATTTGGGGTGAGAATCAAGTACTATTTGCACTAAAGTGAATGAATGAATCACAAAATTTACCAAAAAATTGCAGAGATACTTTGTACCTTTGTAATTTTATGCCAAAAATGTAATATTTGTTCTGTTTCCTCATTTCAGTAAGTGGAATGTCATGGTTCATGTTTTTTGCTGTTATTGTTTCATATTTTGTGTATCTTATTCCTTTGGCATGTCCTCAGTGTTTTATTTTGACATTTCTGGTCAGCTTGATACTTTTAGTTTTACTTCCTGTCTGTTGATTGTTTTCCCCGCGCTGATGTACTACACCTGTGTCTGTCTGCATTTATACCCCGTGTTCTCCTCTGCCCTTTGTTGGTCTATTGTCAATTGTTTGGATTTTTGGATTTTAGTCAGTTCTTTGTTTATTATTAGAGAACTTAAACAGTCGTCCTGCATCTTGGGTCATCCCTCCTGTTTCCACATGACATGGAAGTTTGGTTGTTCCACTGAGAACAACCACGGGCCTTGTTCAGTTCGAATTTTTAGATACATATATTTTTGTTTTGTTATTCTTATTTTTTTTTTTTTATTATTTCAATGTTCCAGATCTTGCCATGGTTTAGTCCTGGTGGCTCAAATATTTTTCTGAAGCAGCCCTTAGGATTAGAGTGTGAAAATGTTCCCATGCATTTCTTAAGTTCATATTTGTATTTTTGCTTTTCCAAAGACTTTTTTACTTTCTATTCACCTTGTGCTGCTACAACTATTCTAATCTATCAAGTATCAACTATACTTCTGTTCATCTCAAGTCCACAATGACAACCATTTTGCCCGATTGTAAGAAAATGATCACATAATTTGAGCCATTATGAGGCTTTCACTGAGAAAAGAATGGTCTTATGGTGTCATGCATATACGTATGTACAGGCAATAGCCCTCTCAAGTGAAGCTGTCATAGGTTAAACTATTGCTCTCTCCTTCAAAAATTCATGCGCTTTCTGTTACCTGACTTAGTGTTCTGCTGAAAGTTATAGTTACCATGGCGAGAGCTTGAACTCGAGAGGAGTTTCAGATGGTCAAACATTTTACAAAAGATTTTAAAGATTTCAAAATGTTCCAATACAGCTTTCCAGTATCTATATTTTGACTTTTCCAGTATCTATATTTTTGCTTTCCTCATCACAAACTAGGGATGCATGATATATCGGCATTAACATTGTTATCGGCCGATATTGCCCAAACTTTAACATATCGGTATCGGCCCGATATTTGTCAGTACAGTAATCCCTCGAATTAACGTTTTCTCACATTTCTCTCTCGTTTAAACACTCAAACTTTCATAGATTTTCAACAAAATGTATTAATAGTGAAGCATGGGGGGAAGGGGGAGGGCAGAGAAGTGTGCGTGCGGACACGTGATAGTGCAGCATGACCGGCACGCCGGGGCTGCGAGCACGAGACCCGTGCCCAGTGGTGAAAGTAAAGCGGTGCGCACCGGTATAAAATTCACAGCCGGTACGCAGCACCGCTAAGAGAATATGGTTATGGTGGCCAAAACCCACATTTGAAAAAAAAAAAGGAAGGTGTGCTATTTAAGTAAAAAGCACAACCAACCACACTATGCCTTTCGAGAATAACTGAAAGCTACCGGCTGGTTAGCTCAATTCGTTACTGGCTGGTTGGTTCAACTGGTAAGTCATTGATTTTTCCCCCTGGGGGTTGTGAGTTCGAATCCCCCCCGGCAAGAGAGGGTTTATGCTGAGTCAGCACTGTAGTTATATTTTAAGGTGTAAAACGTAAAAAAAAACAAAAAACGGGTAAAACGAGTGTTTTTTTGTTTTTTTTAAACGGTAAAGTGATGCACTGGACATTATAGCACCTGTAAGAAATGAAAACTACTTTCACCACTGCCCGTGCCCAAACCGTGCCTCCTCTAGACCAGGTCTAAACCAGGATTAAACCACCGCGGGCTCTTGCATGTGTTCGTTCATGCTGAGCTTTGATGTGCTCGGACTGCGTGGGTCGCGTGCGTCGCTGCTAGCCTCAGCCGTGACTCAAAAACACGACTAAGAGCAAGTCAGGCAGGAAAAGAACAGGTAGGGATCGTTTACAAAGGGATCCATATGCCGGCTGCATTTCCACAAACTCACTCGCCTCTGTTCGGTTGTAAAGGCTCAGGGTACACCGGTGAAGCTGCTGCTGCTAATAGCAAACCAGGAAATCGACCCGCACGCGGTGGTTTATTCCTGGTTTAGACCTGGTTTAGTCCTGGTCCAGTCCAGGTTTAGACCTGGTCTAGACCTGGTTTAGTCCGCGTTTAGTCCTGGTCTGGCAAAGGTCCCTTAGCCAATCAGGAAGCAGAACACAATGTTACACTATTTAAAAAAAAAAAAAAAGTTACACTATAAAAAAAAAATGAAATTGAAAAACACGTTTTGAAAATAAAAGGCATTCAAAAATTCATTTTGCATGATTTTCAGTCTGTATAAAATGTTATCTCAGAATTAAAAACATATATCAGTATCGGCTAATATCGGTATTGGCCGATATCAGCAACATTAATATCGGATATTGGTATCGGCCAAAATTTTCACATCGGTGCATCCCTATCACAAACATACATAGAGTTGCCTTTTGTTTCATTCGCACCCTTCAGCCCTTCTCTCAAACTGAAAACACTCTTTTCCACCTTATGATGTCATGTGGGACTGCAGGTACTACACTATGTTTTAAAATTCCATACATTTTCACTAGAATCATTTGGATGATTTCAGCTCTGAAACTGCCAATCTCTTCTTAAAGTTAAAGGTAGCTGTTAACTTGAAAACTACCACTACATGACATCACAAGGTGGAACAGAGCATTTTGAGCTTGAGATGTAGACATACTAATAATAAATGGTTAATCAAACAAGTTTGAATGAAACAAATCATAACTCTGCCTATATTTTTGATGAGATAACAACATTTTAACATGACTTAAAGCTCAGAAGAGTCAATTTTGTGTAATCTCGGACCTTTTAAAAGTGTACTATGTAACATTTCTGGTGGAGGGTTTTTCTATCTTAATCTTAATCTTAATCTTATCTTAATCTTCTATAAAGTATCGGTTGCAGTATCTATTGACAGTTATAGGAACCATTTTATGCAACTGCTTAATTGATTGTCTACCTGTGTCTAGGTCTCCGGTGATGGCTGGAGGGTTGTTTGCTGTGGACAGGAAGTGGTTCTGGGAGCTGGGAGGATATGACACCGGTCTGGAGATCTGGGGAGGAGAGCAGTACGAGATCTCATTCAAGGTAACTCACATACTGTATACACCTATATGTAACAGTCACTATGGCTGGGTGCACAGAGGATTTTAGATCATTTTTTAAACCAGATTTTCTTCACGGGTTCAGGGCGGTATGATTATTAGTGATTATTTCCAGGGGGGTGTTCCATCAAACTCACTTAACAAGTCTACGCTTATCCTGAAATCCTGAGCTGAAACTAGCTCCATCTCCAGTTTAAGCCTTAAAGATCCCATGACATGGTACTTCTTGATGCTTTTATATGGCTCCTTTATGGTTCCCTAATACTGTAAATGAATCCTTCTTCAAAATCAACACTCAGTGGATGAGAAACAGAGATAAGATGAGAGAGTAATTTTTCTCTCTCTGAACAGTCTATAATGGGCGTTGTTGCTTGAATGCAAATGAGGAGAAAAGAGATGGCCAATAGTTGAGGGTGGGGGCGTGGCCAAGCTCTCCGCTCTGAGCTGTCAGCTGTGCCCTCTGATCCATTTCCGTGTTTTTGCACGGGGGGAGAGATTTGAAGCGTTCTATTGAAAAATAAAGACATTTCCACAGAAAATAAAATTAAATCACTGCTGTTCAAAGGTCCAGAGGCTCAGATAAAGGACTTCCGAGCCTAGAAACACTCGGACGTGCCTCCAGGCAAATAAAAAAACGCATTTCGCATTGCCTAGCGCATTCGCAGTCCAAACTGTCTGGGCGTGATTTACAGAGACGCTGAGCACAGACAGATGGGGGTGGAACTGCATTTGCATTTCTTTTTTCAATCTGATGTCAATAAGGTGCCTTGTTCAAAATCGCCCGTTTGAGCTTCGATTTTTTGTAACGCAGAAAAGGATCGCAAATGCTCAGTTTAGACATTTCGCAACTTTTAACCATGGGGTGGGAGCTAAACAGGGTAGGGGAGCTCACATTAATGTTCAAAAACCTCAGAAAGTGAAAATTTCATGCCATGGGACCTTTAATGGAGATGTACAGCAGATGAAGGTCTACTCTGGGCGAACCAGAGTGGACCTTCATCTGCTGTACATCTCCACCTAGAAGCCACAGCCACTCCCTTGAGGACAGTGAGTTACAGATCTTAGCCAGAGAAAATAACTGGTTTGAGAGGGGAGTTAAAGAGGCTATTTTTTGTCAAGAAAGAGAATCCTTCCTTGAACAGAAATGGATGTCTCAGACATCTGTTGTCTCCCATCTATAACTCTATTCTCAAACCTAAATCAAAACAAAGAAAATAATAGGGCAGCCAGGTCAGGTCCAGAGGTGTGAAAACACCCATTATGGAATAGCTATGCTAACAAGACCCCCCACTCCCACTGCTTACTGAATAGGCTTACTTAACTAACAGAAATTGAAAGCAAATAGGTGTGATAGTTTCATAGTAATTTCATTGCAGTTAGCTCCTCCCTTCAGGCCGATACAGGCAGTGTCCACCAGCACTCTAGCCAGAACTGAAGAAGCAGCTTGGATGAGCTGCGAAACATATTCGACCAAATATACTTTTGTCCAGTTGATAAATTAATTTCTCCTTTTGCCCTTAAAGGTCCCATGGCATGAAATGTTCATTTTCTGAGGTTTTTGAACGTTAATGTGAGCTCCCCTACCCTGTTTAGCGGAGAGTTTCCCCCCCCCCACCCGCTGCTCTGGCCTAGCTCTGTCCTTCTCATTTGCATTTAAGCAACAACGCCCAGAATGAGGTGTTCAGAGACATATTTTTTGACCCTACCTGTGTTCATGGGTCTTTCTCATGCACTTGTCTTGAGTCTTGATTTTGAAGGATTCATTTACAGTATTAGGGAACCATTAAGGCACCATATAAAAGCATCAAGAAGTACCATGTCATGGAATCTTTAATAATATAATAAGCCTGAGTCTGACCAAAGCTAACTCAGGCCTGAAATTGTGTGCGCTTGTGGTGACTCTGAGAAGGCCAGATCAATGGAGCAATCACATTACGGAAAATGGGCCAAAAAATTTGATGTTTTTTATGATCTGACTAAACGAGAGAGGAGCCACAGTGCACACCCGCAGAGTTTGATTTGGGCCACAGAGCTTTTCCAGTCATTCTGATCCGAGGAGCAAGAGGAAAAGACATGACTCCCCCCTCCTCTCCTGTTTGCTTCCCCTCCTCTCCCGGCTGCTCCGTGGACAGAGAGGAGACTGGCTGCATAGTGTGGAGCCTGGTTAATATGCCCGGGGAATGAAGTTGCCTGACCCCTTCCCAATGCACAGTAGTATGTGTGGAGCTTCTGTTCCGCTGTGCATGAAAGTAAAGCTGTAACGGACCTCTTCACATGTATCCTAACAAGAAACAATAAAATCCACGCCAAGATGTTTGCAGTTTGACAGGGAGCAAGAGACGAGGGAATGTGATGAAGGAGCAAACAGACAGAACCCAATAAGAGTCCAAACCAGCATCTGTCTCTGTGTAAAAGCTGCACTGCTCCTCACAACATGTGCAAAATAATTTCAATGAAATAATGACCATAGGCTTTTTTATGGTTTGTTTGTTTTTGATGAGTGCATCATCCACCGATATGTGTGTCCCATGCGTAGGCGCGTATGGCCTGTAAAAGTCTCAAGCAACATGCCACTATAAAAGTCACATTTATTTTCATCTGTCTCAGACAGAAACAGGTGTTTTAACATAGGTGTGTCACAGCATGTGCTGAAACTTTTGACTAAACTCTTTCTTTAGATGTTCTTGGAGACAGAGCTAAAATAATCTTGACAGTTAGCCTGTTCCTGACCAATTTGTTATGGGTGCTTGTTACTGCGGCAACTCAGCAGCAACTCAGCACCACCTCTGGTTAGTCACTTTGGTGGAACGGAACTGAGCCTGGATTGCTCAATAAATAATCATCCATCGTAAAGGTCCCATGGCATGAAATTTTCACTTTCTGAGGTTTTTGAACGTTAATGTGAGCTCCCCTACCCTGTTTAGGGCCCTTCCCATAGCTAAAAGTTGCGAAATGTGTAAACTGAGCATTTGCGATCCTTTTCCGCGTTTGAAAAAAGACAGCCCAAACGGCCAATTCTGAACAAGGGAAATTTCTGACGTCACACTCAGGGAAAAATGCAAATGCAGTTCCACCCCCCGTCTGGATGTCTACCCACCGTCTCTGGAATTCATGCCCAGAAAGTTTGGACCTCAAACGAGCTACGCAATGCGAGATGCGGTTTTTTATTTGCCTGGAGACACGTGAGAGTGTTTCCAGGCTCGGATGTCCTTTATCCGAGACTCCGAACCTCTGAAACAGCAGTGGTTTAATTGTATTAAACCACTGCTGTTGGAAATGTGTTTATTTTTCAATGGAAATCGTCTCATATCTTCCTCCGCGCATAAACACGGAAGTGGGGCCAGCGCACAGCGCACCGCTGAAGAGGAAAGAGCGGAGAGTTTGCCTTCCCCCACCTGCTGCACTGGCCTGTCTCTGTCCTCCTCATTTGCATTCAAGCAAGAACGCCCATAATAAAGTGTTTGACAGAGAGATTTTTGACTGTTCATGAGGCTTTCTTATGCACTGAGTCTTGATTTTGAAGGATTCATTTACAGTATTAGGGAACCATTAAGGCGCCATATAAAAGCATCAAGAAGTTCCATGTCATGGGATCTTTAACACTATTTCGTTTACACCATTTGCAATTTGGTTTCCGAGCTAAACATTCCACAGAGACTGCCAACTGTTCTTATTGAAACCATCAAATATATACTGGACAAATGTGGAGTTGTTGGAGCTGTGTTCTTGCATTTGATACTGTCAATCACAAAATATTATTAAGAAAACTTAACGCCTTTAACTTTTCACCTGAAGCAATAAAATAGAGGCTAGAATCACATCTAACGAACCGATCGCAGTTTGTCAAAATCAGTGGTCACTTCTCAACTCCCCACCCTCTAGCAACAGGTGTTCCACAGGGTTCCATTCTGGGTCCATTGCTCTTGTCCCTCTACATAAATGACCTCCCTTCAGTTTGTCCTGAAGTCCATATTCAAATGTATGCGGACAACACAGTCATTTACACACATGGGAATAACCCACACAAGTGGCAGATAAACTGAGTCAGTCCATGATTCAAATTTCAGAATGGTTAAATCAGTCCTGCCTTAAGCTCGACATCAGAAAAACAGTCGCAGTGTTTTTCTCTAAATTCACCATTATGTTCTTGTGGCTGGTAAAAAACTTCAAACTGTGTCTGAAATCAAATAGCAATAGACTCAAAACTCACATTCAAGTCAACTCAAATACTGAAATTACTCAAATAAAAAAAAAGTTTTCAGTCATGTAAGATTTAATATGTCAAATTTCCGGTTGATCAGATCCCACCTTTCTCTGCAGGCTGCAAATAAGTGTGTGTGTGAGTGTGAGTGAGAGTGAGAGTGAGAGTGAGAGTGAGAGTGTGAGTGTGAGTGTGAGTGTGAGAGAGAGTGAGTCATTTCTCATTGTGGTTATGGTTGTTAGTGGGCATTTGTATTCTTACTGCCTTTAAATTTTCCTATTACATACAATTGCACTTTTTTGTATATTCTTATTGTTGTGTTTACCATCTGTCCAGGGACTGCAGATGCAAAATAGCCTCTCAGGCTAATTCTGGTACATTTACAGAAATATTGATTAATGTACACTGTCCCTGCTAAAATAAAATAAATAAAAATTGCCCAAATAAGCCAAGCTTTCACTTTAGCTCGGAATACATGGAATACCCCCAGGTCTGTGTGATCAGTGAAATTCTGTTGCCATCTACTTTTTCCAACCCACTGCTCCTATTGGCCAGCCTCCATGATGCTTTGAGTGAGTGACAGATGTAGTAACCAATAACAGTATGGATGCCTAGAAAAAAATAAAAAACATCATCAGGAGACATATTATGCACAACCTTTAAACATATTTGTCTCCCTGCTTATTCAAAGTTATATTTGTATTATACAGAGAACAGATATGGCTGTTTGCTTTAGGTGTTCCAATCAGTGAAACAGGTAGAGGGGGCTCTTGGAAAAGCAATGATCAAACACTATCTTAAATGTATTCAATTTCAGGTGCATTTATTGCTCAAAAATACCTTTTAAAAAGCAGTCTTATTGTGAATGGGCTCATCTCTTGACAGGTCTGGCTTGTAACTTGTCAGGCCATACTCATACTGCCATAACATTCCAGGCAAATAAGTAGCATCACCTTTAATAGAGCTTCTTTTTTAAAGCCGACACATTGTGCTTGAGCCTGCTATATAGTTGTAATCTATGACGTCACTGTAAGTGGCATCACACAAACAGTTGGCATCTCCTATGGATAGCTACAGATGACAGTAGCGAGCAGCAGATTTTTCATCAAGTGACGCTGCTGAGTCCTGCACATATCACAGAAAATAAAATTGGAGAGCAAAGTAAGTGAAGCAGGCATATGTTGGTGGCAAAGAAAATGGGGATTGATCTGCAATATGGCAAAATAAATGATTAAAGATTGTTCAAACATGCGCAAATCACTCCAAATACAACGGCATGGTGGCTGAGTGGCTAGCACTCACGCTTCACAGCAAGAAGGTTCTGGGTTCGATCCCCGGGTCGCCTGGGCCTTTCTGTGTGGAGTTTGCATGTTCTCTCCGTGTGTGGGTGGGTTTCCTCCGGGCACTCCGGTTTCCCCCATCAACCCAAAACATGCACCATAGGTAAACATCCTCCAGCTTAGGTCCTGACCAAGCAACCCTAAGCAACAAGATCATGGAGATGGTTCCCGGGCACAGTAATGTGCTGCCCACTGCTCCTAATAATAAGGATGGGTTAAATGTGAGATCAATAAAGTAATTTCTCTCTTTCTCTTTCCAGAGGGTAAATGAGAGGTAAAAAGTAGATTTTGTATACTGTAACACACTTTATTTCAATTGAACACTACAGGGATATCGCAAAACAGATATCATTACACACCCATAACTCATTGCTGTCACCTTTTCTGAGTTTGAAGGAGAGTTGTATTTCGGAGCACAGATTAACAGGTGTCCACTGTCTCTGATTCTGCCTGTGCCTTCTATCACAATTCAGGCATTACAGAGATTACATCTAAATCCTACTTATTATTTTACCAATCGTAAACACCCTAACCACGCATCCACTGCTCCTTTTGTATTCAATTAGCTCTTTGTTTATTGGGGTCTCCATTTGCCGATGCAGAAAGCCCCCCTGAGGTGCAGAGATTAGCAGGATTTCAGACTAATCCATAGAACAAGCCACAATGATCTTATTAATTGAAGCACATGTAGAGACAGGAAGAGAGCACAGTGGTATGTAACAGTAGCTTGCTCACAACACAGCGCCGTGGTGACAATGAGCAGCTGAGCCCAATATGTCAGAGCGACTGGGAGTTACAGAGGAAGAACACATACATAGCAAATACAAAAGACTAGACTAGGCAGGGATGAATGGGGGATATTTGGTGGTCTATTGTAGAGGTGGTTTAAAGC
Source organism: Paratrypauchen microcephalus (assembly GCA_036785185.1). NCBI lineage: Eukaryota > Metazoa > Chordata > Actinopteri > Gobiiformes > Gobiidae > Paratrypauchen > Paratrypauchen microcephalus. The sequence continues at coordinate 555,036 of JAVJIX010000137.1, forward strand.
TGGTTAAATTGCCTCCTTATTCATGAGACAGGGACAGTGCACAATATACATTAACCTCAACAGGAGAGATGCGTGCCAGATTTTAGCACTAGAGCTAATTTCCACCTGTAGTCCCTGCTGAATAAAGTCTCCAATCCAGCTTGTAAAAAGGCCTGTATTATGCTGCTTTTTAATCTATGTTATAATGAAACAACATTCACGTCCTCATCACAGTTTGTGATGAGGACATGAATGTTGTTTCATTCATGTTTTAACACACAAACCCTCCATATTTAGGTTGAGGTCTTTTCTCAGACAGAAAACACACTGTTCCACCTTGTAATGTCATGTGGTAATGCAGGAAGTGCTCCATTGTGTTTATAAACTCCATACACCTTCACTGGAATAATTTAGATCATTTCATCCCTTTTAAAGATTTTATTCAATTATTTTTTTATTGATTTTTAAGAAACATTTAAACATACATAGAAATTACACAAAAAAATAAATAAATGAATATATAAAGGGAAATTTAAAGGGGCTTTAGAATGTGGGGTAAGTGAGCTATTTACTTACTGGTTTGGATTCGAAATACAGTAGGAATGGCTGCTTATAATAGTTCTGAATTGGTCCATTTACAGTATCTCTAAAGTGTTCGAGCTTTAAATGGGACAAGACTTCTTCCACCCAACGCTTAAAAGATGATGGGGCTGCCTTCTTCCAGCTAAACAATATTAAGCGTCTTGCAAGCAGCGTGATGAACACTACTGCATCTGCCTGCTGAAGGGTCACTGAAATATTCTGAGGAACAACCCCAAACAAAGTTTGCTACAATATTCCTTTTGCATACGAATGAAATTGTTTTGAATATTTTCCCAGAAGTCATTTAGACAGGGACATACCCAGAACATGTGGCTCAGGTTAGCTGGGCTGTGACCACACCATAGACAGAAAGAATCTGCACCCTTTTTAAGATTTTAATAACAGGGCTGCAAGATAAATTGAAATAGAATCAAAACAGCAATTTGAATGGACACAGTTAGCAAATTACAAATGTTTTAGTTTTCTCCACAACAACAAAATATTTTGTCTTGTTCTGCATAAAAGCTTACTTTGTAGTAACATGTTTTGAAATGTAACCCTTATATTGCTTTCTATTCATCTTTTTGTCAGTTCTGGATGTGTTTAAAATATGAATCCCATTACAGTGTGAATTGAATCTGTTGGATATTTTTTGTCCAATATTGTTATGCCCTACAGCAAATTGTCAAATATTCTCAGAGCTTTAACACTGCTTAAAAGGCCCATATTATGTTATAATCTTGTTTCCTCATCACAAACAGACCTGGAGTTGTGTTTTGTTTCATTCACACATGTTCAACACACAAACCCTGCATATTTAGGCTGAGTTCTTCTCTAAGACTGAAGACTTTCCATGCTATGCGCTAATACATGAAGTGTTGCCATGTGTTTTTAAACGCCATACACCTTCACTAGAAACTAGGGCTGTCAAACGATTAATTTTCTTGATCGCAACTAATCTCAGAAATTTCATAGTTAATCGCGATTAATCGCGATTTATTTTGCATGTTTAAAATTGATATCTTGCAGTAAGACCGTTCGAATCTAAAGTTAAACTCACAATGCAAAGTATTTCTCACCATTTTTTTATTTCAAAAAAGTGCAGAGAAAGGAAAAAGTAACAATGAACCAGTAATAGTGCTTACTTTGAGAAATTGTAAATAAATGATTGAAGCCCGCTCGAGCTGCCTACGGATGCGTAGAAGGAACAAAATACTAGCAAACTCAAAATAGCGCGTTTAACCGACAATGAGTTTAATTAATACAACCAAATGAGCTGCATATGGATGGTAGAATTGCGGAAAATGCTGGCAAACTCTGATCGCGATTAAAAAAATTGTTCGCGATCATAACTCTATCGCGATTAATCGCGATTAACGCATTAATATTCCCAGCCCTACTAGAAACATTTGGATAATTTCAACCCTGGAATTGGAACTCTACTGAACTAAAGGTAAAAGTTAGCTGGTAACTTGAAAACTACCCGTAAAAGACATCTGAGAATTTTGAGCTTTGGAAGTAATTACTCAAACACTAAACTAAAACCAAACAAAATTCCAGGTATGTTTTTGATTAGGTAACATTATATCATGGCTTAAAGCTCTCAAGAGTCATTTTTGTGCAATATAGGACCTTTAATTTACATAGTTTTTTGCTAGCTCTTTCACCAAGTCCTCCTAAAATCTAAACCAAGCAATCAGATGCCGAGAATGTGCTTCTTGAATTTAATGATATGAACTCATCCACCTATGACATCAAACTCCAAGTATGTGTTCATATATGCAGCTCGCCAATGTGAACAGGGCCTTATAGAAACAAAACTGGAAATATAATTAAACCTCTACGGGCTGAAAAGTTATATAACCGTGAAACTGTAGGCAACTTTTCTGACAGCATATATTAAGGCCAAAATTCTTATGTTTTATTCATCGCGATCTCGCAGAACGTTGGTAGTGTGAATGAGAGATACTGAGCCGCAAAACTGACCAAAATATGAATGACTAAGGTTAAAGTTGAGATGAAAGAGAGTAAATTGTGGGATTCTAGCTGTAAATTCCTGGTTCGGTGGTGATATTTTGTGTCTTAATATTAATGTGAAAGTGCTTTTGAACAGTGTCATGCAAGAGTTGTTTTATTCACATCCAGAGGCTCGCGCAGGACTTTTTGTTATGTATTTTGTCTGCAAGCAAAATGTTTTATTGATGTGTTTGTATTGAGGTGGAGGAAAGAGGAACAGAAACAGAACTGGGAAAATACATTTGACCTGCCAATGATCTGGCAAGGTTTGAACGGTGGTCTCAATCTTTTGCATTTGTCTGTAGATCACCTCTCTTTGTTGGGGGGTAGCTGAATCTAGAGATGCATTGATACAAAAATGGTATCGGATCAGCACTGATATTGAACATTTTGGTGTATCAGATATTGGTTCCATGATATCGGTTCAATCAATATCCCATTTTGGTCTATAAATTGGTGTAATATGATGATTTACTGGTCTGTGTTGGTCCAAAATATCTCATTATTGTATTTTTTTCTAAGATGGTATGTAGATACTTTAAATGATGAATAACAGGACTGGTGTATCCCTAGTCCAGCAAGATACTCTTGTTCATAATTATTCAGGTCACAATATAATAAAAATAAGATTAGGATTTTAACTATATAAAATAATAATAATAATCATACAGTGTGTTTTGTTTCATTTAACATACAAATCCTATATATTTAGGCCTAGTTCTTCTCTCAAACTAAAAACACTGTTCCACCTTATGATGTCATGTGGTAATACAAGAACTGTGTTTTCAAACACCATACATCTTTACTAGAATTATTTGGATGATTTCAGCCTTGGAATTTCCAATCTATACTGAAAAAAAGATACAAAATTGCTGTTAACTTGAAAACTACCTCTTCATGACATCACAAGGTAGAACAGAGCATTTTGAACTTTGGAGATGTAAACACACTTATAATAAAGGATTACTCAAATTCATGTCTTAATGCTCAGTCAATTTTGTGTAATATAGTCCTTGTTTTCCTCAAATTGCAGCTTGGAATGTTTTGGGTTGCGAATACCCTTTTTACCAGACTACATTTTCAAAGCATGACAACAGGTGTACCCAATAATCTGTCAGGCGTGTTATTTCTTCATTGATTGCGCCTCTGTGGACCCGTTTAGCTCATTCACGGCTCACATAAAACCGTCTGTTCCCCTCACTGTGTCTGCTTCACTGTCTGGGACTTAATGGGGCCAGAGCAGCTCCAAGTTTTCAGCACGTCAGTCCAAAGCTGGAGACGGCCGCCAAAGTGTTGTTGCTCACATGAGTCACTGCTCTGTTCTAAGGCTTTGTATCAAAAGAGCCCTGGGTCCTTTAATAGATAAGTCTACAGTCACCCCTCTGTCAGTTATGTGGTTTGGAGCTCAGACTTTTGAGGTATGAGATAATGATCATTATATTATATGGTCATTTAAATCCAAGCCTCCAAAACAACTTGTTAAATGTTGTTTTTTTAAAGAGGTTAAATATAAGTTTAAGCTCAAAATTCGAACTAAGATAAGATAAGATAAGCCTTTATTGATCTCACACAGGAGAAATTTACTCGCCACAGTAGCTCCAGGACAGTTTGAACAAGAGGGAAAAGTGCATGCAGTCAGGGAGGGGATAAAGTAAGTAATAATACAAATAGTAATACGTAATAATAATAATAATGGAAAATAGTAATAATGATAATAGTAACAACAAGCATCAACATGAAAAGGAGGATATTGCACGTCTGGCCTATATGTTAGAATTATACAGTCTGATGGCGGTGGGGATGAAGGATCTGCGGTAGCGCTCCTTCTTGCACTGGGGGTGTCTTAGTCGGCTGCTAAAGGAGCTGCTCAGCTCCTCAATAGTCCGGTGCAGAGGGTGAGAGGTGTCGTCCATAATGGACATGAATTTGGCCAGTACCCTCCTCTCAGCCACCTCCTCTACAAAGTCCAGAGGACAGCCCAGGAAAGAGCTGGCCCTCTTGACCAGCTTATTCAGTCTTTTTCTGTCCCGTTCTGTGCTGCTCGGGGCCCAGCAGACGACAGCGTAGAGGAGAGCAGAGGCCACCACAGAGTTGTAAAAAGTCTTGAGCAGAGGCCTGCACACTCCAAAGGACCTCAGTCTCCTCAGGAGGTGGAGGCGACTTTGGCCCGAACTAAACTTTCCCGACACTTTCCCGATGACTAAAATCCAGTTATAATAATTGTAATAATAATTGTCTCAGTATATATAATGAAGACCTATTGTGCTTGTGCTTGCTCATGGATCATTATGTCTATAATTGTATTAATTTGAGTTAGCAAACTGTGGTGCCCAGTGAGAACAGACCTCACTGTGAACATCACAACAAAGAGACACATAGTTGTTAGCACCTCCAATGGATAGCTGCATATCACACTAGTAAGTAGCAGATGTTTTTTTTTTTTTGTTTTTTTTTTGTATTATTGTAATATTAAGTTGGGTAACATGTTATCTTGTTTCATGGCATTTCTGATTGGTTTCTATGACAAATTAGCTTGAAAAAAAGGAAAATAAGTCATAAATCAATATAAATTATTGCCTGATTGCCTGAAGATTGTGCCTAAGAAATGTACCTTACTAAAAAAAAAAAAAAAAACATAATTACCCTTAGTTAAATTTATATATATATATATATATATATATATATATATATATATATATATATATATATATATATATATTTCTCTCTTTTTATTCTATTATCCTTTTTGCAATGAATGTGATTGGATGGCATTTATTTTAATTGGCCACCCCCTGATTATTTGGCAAACACTAAATCCACTACTCCACTGTCCAGGGAAACACCGGGTCGCATACACTGCCGTATTCTCCTTGTTCTGACCTTTTAATCAATAAACACATAAATCTTGGCGATGATTTTATTTTGAAAGGACATTTACATACTGATTGAATTTGTCCTGAATAAATTGTAGAGTTTGCAGAATCATTGCATAAAGATGGATGTAAGGTCACTGTATTTTAATTAAACTTGGAGCAGAGGCGAAAAATGGGCCAAGATTTTAAAGTTTATGAAGAATGGGGCTTGATTTCACGGATGTGGTGTCCCAAAGGGCTGGCTTTTGCAAATATATAGGAAGTAAATCATCTTAATGTAATATTAGACTGCATGAGCTGAGTCCCCAAAATGTTTTATTTGAAATAAAAAATAAGCAAGAATAAATGTTGAAGATTTACTGCTCCTCAGACTGGAGATTGTCTCGAGAAAAACTGCATGATGAATCTGAATCGAAATCGCAGTTTGAATGGACCAAAAAGGCTACAATTAAGTACTACAATTTCCTCCACAAGCAAGTTTGTTTGTAGGCTTCTACAGGTGATTCTTGTAGTAGCTTCATAATTCAGTCTTTTTATCAATTGTTAATAAAATTTACTTTAAAGGTCCTATATTATGCAAAATTGACTCTTGTGAGTCTTGAGGCATGTTACATTGTTGTGCCATGAAAAACATACCTGGAGTTGTGTTTTGTTTGATTCACACATTTAAGTAACACTTTATTGTTTTGTCTGTCTACAGCTCCAAAGCTCAGAATGCTCTGTGATGTCATGTAGTGTTAATTTTCTGGTTAACAGCTGTCTTATGTTAAGTAGAGAGCAATGGGCAATTCCAGATCTAAATTTATCCACATCATTTTAGTGAAGGTGTATGGTGCTACATTTTTAATTGCGATTAATCTCATGAATGTCATAGTTAACTTCTGAATAATTGCAGATTAATCACACATTTTTGTTCCTTGAATCATTATTTTAATATTCTAATCAACATAGAAAAGTGGATAGGTGCCACTTTGTGCAAATGTTGTTTTTTTAATTGCAAACCATAACAATTGTCAGTGAATTTGTGTTCGATGTTCCACTTTCATGAAGTGTTCTGCAACAGTGTGAGTGAAGTGCTTTTCTTCTGCCTTCATAACAAAAGCGATTGCTGTGGGTTCTATGTCCCGCATTATATGGTCATTTAAATCCAAGCCTCCAAAACAACTTGTTAAATGTTGTTTTTTTAAAGAGGTTAAATATAAGTTTTAGCAGACAAAATAAGTCCAGCGGGAGAAATATCTCTTAAATAGTGAGACAGATAATGAGTCCTGCTGCGATACGTGCTCCTCCGTGAGAAATTTACTCGCCACAGTAGCTCCAGGACAGTTTGAACAAGAGGGAAAAGTGCATGCAGTCAGGGAGGGGATAAAGTAAGTAATAATACAAATAGTAATCACGTAATAATAATAATAATCAATGGAAAATAGTAATAATGACATAATAGTACACAGACAAGCATCAACATGAAAAGGAGGATATTGCACGTCTGGCCTATATGTTAGAATTATACAGTCTGATGGCGGTGGGGATGAAGGATCTGCGGTAGCGCAGCAAATAAATCAATATAAATAGCAACCATGCAGAAAAAAATCTAAATTTCACGAGAAACCTTCCACATCGGAATCCAAAAGTTCTGACACAGTTGACCAGCTGTATAGGGATAAGTTGGATGCCAAAGAAAAGAAGTGTTATATGAAAAGAACTCAAATTAATTGGGCAAGAAGATCCGTATGAGATGAATTCAAGTTTGTTCAATGACAGTGGCGATTTGTCAATTCTGCTTCTGTAAGCGATCCCGACATTGTGAACTACCCGGTCTCCTCCCCAAGCCCATATACAGCACAAGACCTTAAAGGGATATGCCACCCCCAGGTCAAATTTGGGCATCTCCCCACAGTCCAGAGACTAAAATAAGTGGTGGAAAGCGTTTTCCTGCTCACCCAGCCATTGTCCGAGTCTGTCGCCACTGACCGCCGCGGTATCTGGTGCTCCTCCGCCTTAGACTGGAGTCTAACGTCGCCAGAGAAAGATTTTCGGAAGAATACAGCCGAATCACGCAGCACGCTGCCAGGGGAATCCCAGTTACGCACCGGGAAGGGAGTTCCCCTGTTACACAACGTGGTGCGTGATTCGGCTGTATTCTTCCGCACTGGAAAATAGTTCCCACCCAAAATGACCAAGGCAAGCTCTCCGTGTTGATTTGCACATTTATTTGCATTCGATATGAATGCGCACTACACAGAAAGTAATTGGGAAACGCATCGAGCAAATTAATTCCTTTTGGCCGAAATCTTTCTCTGGCGACGTTAGACTCCAGTCTAAGGCGGAGGAGCTGCAGATACCGCGGCGGTCAGTGGCGACAGACTCGGACAATGGCTGGGTGAGCAGGAAAACGCTTTCCACCACTTATTTTAGTCTCTGGACTGTGGGGAGATGCCCAAATTTGACCTGGGGGTGGCATATCCCTTTAAGAGCTCTAAAGGTCTGGAGGCAACAACCAGTTTGTTTGTGGCTGGTACGAGAGCGTAAAGTGCGGAAAATTGGAGACGAGTGTATTGTGATGGCAAAGGTCGGCATACTTGTATTACATGTGTAACGTCTTTAAGTACAAGTATATCGCTTTTTTTTAATTCACGTTTTACAAAGATTAAAATATTAACATTGTAATACAATTTACTGTAGGGGCTAATGAAGCAAATGAACATGTACGAGTATTTACAACTAACACTTATGCCTTGGATCTAGTTTAGTGTTTGTTTATGTAAACATGGTCACTACAAATTGGTTCAAAATTTGCAATCACAATGCACAGTATGAAATACCTACTGGCTGCAAAATGAGTTGAGCATAATATGCTATGCGAATGTTGAGATTTTTCCCATCCAAGTTCTGTTGAAGACTGACAATCCACAATCGCCTCCTTTCCTTTGATAATTGCTCTGTCTGTTCACCCTGGTTGGTCACTACTTTAGGTAAATGATGGAACTGCAGGTGTTTTTCTCTGTCCGTTCTATTGTGACAGCTTAGGACCGCACAATGCTTGACCATTTTGCTTTTTTTTAAACTTTGCAGCATAAATGCACTGTTCACGGTGCTTCGAATCTCCCCAAAATGGCCGACTTCCGGATTATGACATCACGTGAAAATGCTCTATATACATGAGCAACCGTGCTTTGGCCCACCTCCTCCAACCGGGACTTCTCATTTTGTTTTGCTTCCGGTAGTTTTTCTAACCTTACTAGCAGTGGCCACAGCTTATGACAAAACTAGTTAACTACAAAGAGCATTAATCTCATGATAAAAAAAAATGAACGCTGTTAAAATTGTTTCGTGTAATGTGATATTTTTGACAGCACTAGTTGAAAGACACAGTGGAACACATCCTTTATTGCCACGCAGTATCACAAGGTGGGACAGAAAATAACTCAAATATGCAAGATTTGTGTGTTAAACGTGTGAATGAAATGCAATGCTTGTCAGAAAAATCACAATTATATTTTCTGAGCACCACCAACATATTAGGCAAGGTGGGTCTCATGTCCAAGGTTTTAAAGGGATTTAAAGGTTGTATAAGGGATTTTCCAATGAAGGAGAAATGTTTGTTCTTTTTTAAATGTTGTGCATGCGTGAAACCACCCCCCTCCTCCCACCTCCTCCTTATGCTTACGTTTACAGCCGGTGCATATTCAGAATCGCCGTTCATGCTGTGACTATACTGTACATTTTCAGATAATAAGCAGAAGTTTCCTGTCCAGAAGTAATTTAGCAACCAACGCGTCTCCATGAATCACCTTAGTTTGGCTTTGCTTCTTTTCCCCTTCTCTTCTTCTTTCAGCGACCTCAAAAATTGTCTTTCTTTTGTGGCTAACTGGTAGTGGATTCTTGTTTGCCGTTGCAACAAACTTTGTGCAAACTGCCAGGAAGCCACAGTTGAAAAAAGCAGCAAAGAACTGCTGGCTTTGGTCGAGAGTCTTGTGTCTGTGGAATGCGTGAGAGGTGTACGTAAACCACGTAATCCCAGCGCACTGGCGAGTCAGTTACACTAGAAACATGAGGAGTTTGAATGACAACCAAACAGCCAGTAGATAATGAGGTAGCCTGGTTAACTATTGGCTGCTGTTTATCTGGCCCCACCACGTCCACAGTTGATGGATTTTCATTCTTTTTTTTTTGGTCATCATAATTACAAGGCTGCTGCATCTCTATAATGCTATCATTGACAATTTGAAACAAACAAAAAAAATCCTCCATACAACCTTTAACTGCAGAATGTTCTAATCCAGTGCTTCTCAATTATTTTCTGTGACGCCCCCCCAGGAAGAAGAAAAAATTTCACGCCCCCCCTCCCTGCGCGCAACTATAAATGGTATTATTTGTCTAAATTTTTTTTATTAGTGCACCTCTGCATAACATTGTATCCTTTTATTAACATTAAAAACAAAAAAGAAAAGAAACTTACAACAAAGACTGCACTCTCTTTTTGCACTGAAGATTCAAATATTGTGTTTTTAATGCAGCTTTGCACACATTTGTTTACGTTTTACAGAAACGAAACTTAAAATCACATGGCTCATTTGCATAAACTAAAAGCGCTTAAAAAAAAAACACTTTCTCCTTGTGCCGCTGATGCATCAGCTTTTGTTGGACTAAAGGACACGACTCAGTGTAATATATGTGATTTTTCTGTGAAGAGGATGTTCTACTGATGGTGAGTCTGTTCTGTATATCGCGTATTTAAGGTTGCCGACCCCTGCCCCAGAGCGACAATGAGTGACCCACTGCCAACTCCTGTTGTTGATGTGCAATTACACTTAGTTCTAGTACAGTTCCCAGGGTCAGCCCCTGGCATCCACCCCACTATTTGAGAAGCACTGCTCTAATCACTGAAACATATCCACTAGGGATGTCAACAATTAATCGACTTCCGATTAATTGTCGATCAAGACGTTGGTCGAACAAAATGCATTCGCGGACACGCGCACCCGCGTGGTCATGAAACAAGGCAACTGCATCCCTAATATCCACAGTATGGCATTAAACTTATCTATCTCCATGGAGACAAGCAGATGATGACCAGGCCAAGTTACAGGTCAGATCTTTGCTGAGGTCACCCTGCTCAGAGTTAGAATCCATGATTTTCAAGGTATATTTTAAAGGTGCAAAGAATAACTGTTCTGGTGGAGAGTTTGCTACAAATTTGTCTCCATGGAGATGTTTTTGCTTTGTCTGGTAGGTTATATTTGTATGATATTAAACATCTAGCGTTTATTCATTACAGGTGTTTCTATTGCCCATAAATAAAATCATTCCTTCTGTGAAGAGGGTTGACTTTCCACAGATCTGAATTCTATGTAGTCTGTGTAGTGTAGTGCTGTGACCTGCTTGTCTCCCTGGTGATGGATAGTTTTTAGATATAATGTGGAACATTCTAATCAAAGCAATAACATCTCCATAGAGACGAGCACGAGAAATCTTACACAGTGTACCTAAGGCCTAGTGCTGAAACGTTGTATGTCCTGATAAATCTTACATTTTGCAAGTAAGGCGGAGTGTGGGATTATTTTTGTCTCACACAGTGCACCTTAAAAAAAAAAAACAGCTGTAATTGAGTAAATCGAAATAGATCAGTTTAATGTCATACTGTGGAACATGCAGGTAAAGCATTAATAGTGCCCACCCCTCTACCTGAAAAGTTGCATAATGCTCCTTTAACTGTCCTGCAGGTTGTTGATTGACATTTTGACCTGAATATGATTTAATCTGAAGCCACTGACCTCTCTAGTGTAATACATTTTCTTGAACACCACAGTCCCAGCTGAACTGTGGAGCTATTGCCCCTTTTGGAATTGATCATATGCATATTTAATGTTAAAATATTCCCCTTCTCAGCCTCCAGTAGCAGACTCATCTCCATACAAAAGTACTGCACACACTCCACCAAAACATTAGACTTTTGTGAGTTTTAGATATGACTAAATTATGTATTTAAAATGAACTTAATTCATAATAATTGTTTTGTCCTTATCTTGTCTTATGTTTTTTTCATTTTAGGTGTATTTTTGTTTTAATCAGATAAGTCCTACTCTCGAACCAGTAAACCAAAGAAGACCTATTGTGCTTTTGTCTGCTATAGTCATAATCTGTGACACATGTGGATCAGTATGCTATAAAGTGCATATTTTATATTACAATCTAATCTCAAACCACTTAATAAAAGAAACAAGTTTGCTGACATTTGTGTTAGAAAACTGTGGTACCCAATGGGAGCTGAAGTAAATGTCATCACAACAAAGAGCCGTGTAGCTGTTGGCAATGTTTTTCTGAGCAATTGATTGATACTTTGCAGTGACATTACGTTGAGGGTGTTCTACGTGTATCTCTATGGTGCAATGTTCAGTAATTACCATGGAGACACAATGCACACATTAACAAACACTGTCAAAAAGATTTAAGATTGTCTGAAAACAAAAAGGAAAAAATGCTAAATTTATTTAAACAACATATTTTTCTGGAGCCTACAGCATTAATGGTCCTGTAGGCTCTGTTGGCTAATGCTAGCTAGCTTGTAATTGTAATATTATTTGAGAGGGACTTGATTAACAGCACAAATCAGCTCATCTGTTTTAGTCCCAGTTTAGTTTACTCTGTTCTTTACAGTCAGATTGCGTTAAAATAAAGCACAGATTAAATTGAGTAACAGAGTTTTTTGTTTTCTTCTTTTTTTTAATTTTTATTTATTTATTATTTATTTATTTATTTATTTATTTATTTATTTATTTGACAATTACAATACACTAAGTTTTATAGTTTAACTTGTTTTATTAAAATATGAATTAAACGCTCAGCTTTTTTTTTTTAGTGTGGTAACCTGTGGCAGAATCAGACTGGGAGCACAGTTGGTGCCAAAAGCATTAGGAGGGATTAAATATGCATGAATAGTGAAAGCTGGTCCGTTTGTTCAAGGTTTTCTTTCTTGCTTAATAATCAGTGGTGTTGCCGAGGTGACCCAGAATTTGCTCTAAGTGAAGGAAAAAAAAAAAAAAAAAACACATTAAAAGCATAATTTTAGCCAAAGTTTCTGCTATTTGTTTGTTGTATTTTAATGTAATAATCACAGTGGTAAGCTACTTCTCTATGCACAAAATGATAAAGTAACTCTGTATGACTAATGTGTGGATTTATTTTCAGGACAGAGGCAGAGATCAGTTATTTTTGGAAAACAAATGTGATTCAACAGTTACCACATTTGAAGGGTGTCAAGCCTTGTGTAATACAGGCCTAAAGGGCCCGTATTACACATCTATGTTATAATGTTGTTTCCTCATAACAAACATATATGGAGTTGTGTTTTGTTTCATTCATACATATGCAACACACAAACCCTGCATCTTTAGGCGTAGTGCTCCACTGTGTTTTTAAAGTCCATACACCTTCACGAGAAATATTTAGATAACTTTAGATACCTTCAGCCCTGGAATTGCCCACCTCTACTGAAATAAAGGTAGAAGTAACTGAACTTGAAAACTACCATTTCGTGATATCACGAGGTGGAATAGAGCATTTTGAGTTTTGTACGTAGACAGACTAACAATAAAGGCTTACTCTAACATGTGTAAATGAAACACAATATTACGCAAAACTGATTATTGTGAGCTTCAAGCCATGTTATATTGTTGTTACCTCCTCAAAAACACCTGGAGTAGTGATAAAAGGAGAAGTTCAATTTGTCAACTGGACAAAGTTTGTTTGGTTGAAAACGTTTCGCCGCTCATCCGAGAGGCTTCGTCAGTTCTGGTTATTGTGCTGGTTAGACACTGCTTATATCTAGCTGCCGGGAGGCGCTCCCTACACTAAAAAAGCTCTGAAAACGACCCCCCCTAATCTGTCTCTTTGTTTTTCAAATTACTCTAGCGACTGGTTTCGTCCCCCTATTCAACGTCTAACGACCATCTCCACCCCTCTGCCCTGGATTGTCTGCCCTAATGTTTCTTTGTCTGTTTTGACTTGGTTTAAGAATCGAATTATAAATGGGAGACAAGTTATGTCTAACTCCCCCATTTCTGTTTAACGACGGATTCTCTTTTTTTACTAAAATAGCCTCTTTAACCCCCCTCTCAAACCAGTTCTTTTCCCTGGCTAAGATCTGAACCTCACTGTCCTCAAAAGAATGGCCCGTGTCTTCTAGGTGAAGATGTACGGCAGATGACGGTCCACTCTGGTTTGAACTTCTCCTTTTATCATGGATTCTACCTGGACGACTGAGGGACTTTTCACACCTTCAAATCTCAATTTTATTTGTTATTCTTTCCCTCCACCGCAGCCCTGGTATATTGGTATATTGCTGGCTCGACCCTAGACTGTATAAAGAAGTGAACTAAGGGAGTGTGACATCACCTACAGCGGTAGGCTCCAGTCAAATGAAGTTCACAGAGGCAAATTGCAGTTGCGAGTATCATAGCAACCAAAAGAAGCTGATGAAGGTAATGCCCCTTTCCACACAGCTGGTTTAGCAGGAAGAGGGTGCTTAGCAACGCTGTCAATCAAACCTGTTGCTAACACTAGTGGAAACCACTTCAGTAAAAGAAGGCGCCTGATTTGATCTTAATGTTTGTATCTTGATCTATGGACAAAAAAGCAAAATAAAAACACCAGGATCATGTAGAGTGGTTTAATATGAACATCTTAATGCCAAGCCTGACAGGAGCTGTTATGGAGAGTTTTTCAATAGAAAGTAAATTGGGCTAGAGACAATGGAGCCAGAAGTGCAACCATATGATCACTTTCTATTTTGAGTATCCATTTATATACAGTCTATGGGCTGAACACCACATGCCCAGATGTCGATATTTAGCCTAAAAGCAGTGTAAATTTTGTACAATTTCTGAAATTCACAGTGAGTCAGAAAACTCAAAACATCAGTCTGTTTTGAAAAGGGTTGAGGAGTTCACCACCTGCTGCTTTAATGTGCTGTTGTGGCTGAGAGCATCCTTCAAAACTAATTACTGCAAATATTCCATAATAGTGTGTGAGTATCAATCTTGTCCTGTTAACGTCTCAGTATGATATGCAGTGAAGAGGCAGCCTGTCACCACTAGGACTGTAAGGAAGTGGAGTCAGGAAGCCAGCGATGCCCTTCAGGACTGCCTTGGGACCACAGACTGGTATGTGCCCTGCCTGCCGCATGGGTCGACAGCTTGACAGACTGTATGTGTGTAGAATCCCTGGGTCGTTCAGGCAATCCATGGCCAAAAAGAAATTCAATTTGTCAACTGGACAAAAGTTTATTTGGTAGAATCCATGATCAAAGGAGAAGTTCAATTTGTCAACTGGACAAAGTTTGTTTGGTTGAAAACGTTTCGCCGCTCATCCGAGAGGCTTCGTCAGCTCTGGTTATTGAACTGGTTAGACCCTGCTTATATCTAGCTGCCGGGAGGCGCGTCCTACAATGACAAAAGCTCTGAAAATGATCCCCCTAATCTGTCTCTTTGTTTTTCAAATTACTCTGACGGCTGTTTCGACCCCCTATTCAACGTCTAACGACCCTCTCCACCCCTCTGCCCTGGCTCTGTTTGACTGGTCTAAGAATTGCATTATAAATGGGAGACAAGTTATGTCTCACTCCCCCATTTCTGTTTAATGACGGATTCTCTTTTTTGACAAAAATAGCCTCTTTAACTCTAGTGAAGACTGCAGTGAGCGCTACATTGGGGAAACAAAACAGCCACTTCACAAGAGGATGTACCAACACAGACGGGCGTGCCAGAGTGGACCGGCTTCTGCGGTACATCTTCACCTAGAAGCCACGGGCCATTCTTTTGAGGACAGTGAGGTTCAGATCTTAGCCAGGGAAAAGAACTGGTTTGAGAGGGGAGTTAAAGAGGCTATTTTTGTCAAAAAAGAGAATCCGTCATTAAACAGAAATGGGGGAGTGAGACATAACTTGTCTCCCATTTATAATGCGATTCTTAGACCAGTCAAACAGAGCCAGGGCAGAGGGGTGGAGAGGGTCGTTAGACGTTGAATAGGGGGTCGAAACAGCCGTCAGAGTAATTTGAAAAACAAAGAGACAGATTAGGGGGATCATTTTCAGAGCTTTTGTCATTGTAGGACGCGCCTCCGGGCAGCTAGATATAAGCAGGGTCTAACCAGTTCAATAACCAGAGCTGACGAAGCCTCTCGGATGAGCGGCGAAACGTTTTCAACCAAACAAACTTTGTCCAGTTGACAAATTGAACTTCTCCTTTGATCATGGATTCTACCTGGACGACTGAGGGACTTTTCACGCATTTGGTAGAATACGTTTCGCTTCTTCAGTTCTGGTCAGAGTGCTGGGGGACACAGCACATCAGCTTCTGTGAGGATACAGCCGTCTCCACATGCACTGTCCGCTGTTACCCCAACAACAAGCCCTGGATCATCAGCCAGCTGAAGGACCTACTTAATAAGAAGAAGTGGGCCTTCAACTCTGGTGAGAAAGACGAGGAAAAGAGGGGGCAACAGCAGCTGAAGGTCCATCTAAGGCAGGGCCAGGAGGCCTGTGGAAGGAAATTGGAGGTTAAATTTCAACAGAATAACTCCAGAGATGTGTGGAGGGGGATGAAGGCCATCATAGGTCTTTCCAAAACAAAGCAGTAGAACAATAGCCCAGGCAGATCAAAACTACTCACTTTGCATTTTAATCGCTTCTCACAATCTCCCTGGCACAATCAGAGAAAAATAGCATTTGCATAATAACGCAGTGTGGACCATGGAATATTCCCCATTTCCCAATATCCAAACCCTGGAATGTCCACACACATCAGAAGTTATCCTGATTACATAGTTCCTGTATGAAAACAAGTCTGCTGGACCAGATTAAGTCCATGCTGAGGACATGTGCAGCACAGCTCACTGAGATCCTGCACTTTCTCTTCACACTGACTCTGAAGCTTGAAGGTATACTGGTGCTATGGAAGACATCCTGCATTGTGCCAGTGTCCAAGAAGCCTGTCCCATCTGGATTTAATGACTTCAGACCAGTTACTTTGACATCTCTTTCGCCATCCCTGGATCCTCTACAATTACCTGGATCCTCTACAGTTTGCCTATCAGGCCCACATTAGTGTGGATGATGTTTTAATCTATCTTCTGCAGCTGGCTCACTCTCACCTGGATAGTGTTAAGGGCTTTGTGAGAATATTGTTTTTCTCCAGTGTCTTTAACACAATCCAGCCCTGTCTGATGAGTGAGAAGCTGCTCAGGATGGGTGTCAGCTCCTCCATTGTCTCCTGAATTTAGGCAGGCCTCAGTACCTGCGACTGCTGACCACCCTGTCTGACACTGGTCAGTAATGTAGAAGCCCCCCAGGGTACAGTCCTGTCTAGACTCTACTTCCCGAGAATGCTCAGGTCTTTCAATGTGTTCAGCAAGTTACTGGAGATTTTCTACCAGTCTGTGGTGGCCAGCGCTCTGGACTTTGCTGTGGTCTGCTGGGGGAGCAGCACCAGTAAAAGGGACAAACTACTCTCTATCATGGACACTCCTCACCCCCTTCACCAGACCATAGAGGGACAGAGGAGTTAATTCTTTCTACAGCTCCACTCAAACAGAGAGAGATACAGGTCTACATTCATACCATGTAGACAGTTGTACAACAACTCACCCTTATGTAACAGATAATAATCCTGACAACTGAACAACAACTCAATCTTAAATAACGGATAACCTTATGTCCTTTCAGTCATCATATCATTGCACTGCCTTTCTTGTCTCTTGTATATAGCTGTGATTTAATATTTTATTGCTTATTTTTCTATTTTATTTTGACTTGTACATACACATTAATTGATATAATTATGTCTTATTTGACACCTGTCTCTTGCTATCTTTTTTGCAGTTTATTTATAATTTATTATTACTATTTATTTTTTGCTCTTTGTTATTATATTGCATTATATTATATTATATTATATTATTATATTATATTATATTATATTGTGATGTGTGAGTTACTGTTTCCAAATAATTTCCCTTGTGGATCAATAGTTTGTCTAAGTCTAAGTCTATATAACAAAATCACCCACCCACATATTTTTAAGATGTTTTTTTTTTTTCTTTTTTAATCTATATCTTAGTTGGAAGTCACTTAATAGAGGCTGATCACCTCTTGATAATGACCTTAAAGGTCCCATGACATGGTACTTCTTGATGCTTTTATATGGTGACTTAATGGTTCCCTAATACTGTAAATGAATCCTTCTTCAAAATCAACACTCAGTGCATGAGAAAGACACGTACAGAGTCAGAAAGTCTCTCTCTGAACAACTCATTCTGGGCCTTGTTGCTTGAATGCAAATGAGAAGGACACAGATAGGTGTAGGAGCGGGTGGGGTGGGGGTCAAATGCTCCGCTGGTTCCGCTGCGCTGTGCGCTGTCTCCCACTTCCGCGTTTTAAGCGCGGAGGAAGAAAGGAGAGGAATTTCAATGAAAAAAATACATTTTCACAGAAAATAAAATTAAACCACTGCTGTTTCAGAGGTCCAGAGGGTCGGGTAAAGGACTTCCGAGCCTAGAAACACTCGCACGTGCCTCCAGGCAAATAAAAAAACGGATTTTGCATTGCATTGTAGTTCCTTCGCGGTCCAAACTCTCTGGGCGTGATTTCCAGAGACAGGGGGTGGACATCCAGACGGTGGTGGAACTGCATTTGCATTTCTTTTTTCGATGTGACGTAACATAGTTGCCTTGTTCAGAATCGCCCGTTTGAGCTGTGTTTTTTTCTAACGCAGAAAAGGACCGGAAATGCTCAGGTTAGACATTTCGCAACTTTTAGCCATGGGGGGGGCCCTAAACAGGGTAGGGGAGCTCACATTAATGTTCAAAAACCTCAGAAAGTGAAAATTTCATGCCATGGGACCTTTAAACGCTTCAAATTACTTTAAAAGACATTTTATTTATTTGTACTGTATATAGCTTTTCTCTTATCTTGGTCTCATATCTTCTGAAAATAAAACAGCATTTTAATCTTAACAAAAAATAATTTAGTGAGTGGAAAATAAGTGCAAAATGATGGTAATAGAGATCAATAAACTTTTATGGCAAACTCCGTGAGATGATTAGAAACTACCTTGAGACACAAAATGTTTGGAAGGTTTACAGTAGTCCAAAGTTATTTCCTAACACATTCCTTGCATCCTAATTTATAAGTGTTTTTCGCAGTTTTCAGAACCCAGAGCCAAGCTTTGTCATCAAGCTAACAATGGCAATGAAACACTTTATAATTAGATACAGAAAACATGCAGACTTATTTGACTCAAACAGCTGCTTTTACAATATATCTGTATTGTTTGTCCTCTAATCCAAAGGTTGGCAGTGCGATTCCAGCTCCCACAGATGAAAGTTGTTGTGTCCTTGGGCAAGACACTTAACCTGCAGTGCCCCCAGTGTCTGCATCCTGGTGTGTGAATGTGTGTGTGAATGGGTGAGTGGTTCCTTGATGTATAAGCGCTTTGAGTGCCCTGAATGTGGAAAAGCGTTATATAAAAATGTGACCACTGACAATTTTACCAAGAAGATACTGAATTAATTTTAGTATCTTGGAATGTAATTGGTAGAGAGGTAAAAGTAGCAGACTGGGATTAGCTGACAGTAACAGACGGGAAGAGGGCGGGATGAGGAGGAAATCTGTGTTGCGAATAGATTTCAACTTAGTGTAAAGTTTGAGGATAGAAGGGTTCTATGTATATTATTCACCATTACCCACAGTGTAACCTCTGCTTGGCGTTGACTTGCTGATAAATCACACATGTTTACGGTTTACGGTCCTCTCGTGGTGTTATTTAAGTCATTTTTTCCTTGTAGATGGAATACAGAAATACAGCCACACAGTCTGCTGCAGCTGTGAATTCCTTTGGTGAAAATTAGTTTTTGGTTGGCACAATCCATCACCACGTCGCTTCGTCTGCCTCTGAGAGTTCTGTACTTGGGTGGATTTATGTCCCAATTCAGTTGCCGTAGAGAGCGATCATTCTCCCGCTCAAATGTCTCCTCAGCTCACCTCAAAACTTTGGGACAGATCTGGAAATAAAACAAATATCAGAACAGAGATATCAAAATACGTGCTTTTCAAATACTTTAGATTTAGGTGACTGTTTATTTAGTTAATAGTGCATTATGTAAATTTTATGGTGGAGATGTTTTTGCTTTGCCTGGAATGTTCCATAGTATGGCATTAAAACTACTGTATACAGAAAAACAGGTGCTTAAACAATCCCGAAATTGAATAAATACAAGATAGATTAATGACAATTTTGCCAGCATTCCTGGCAAAATTCTGACATCTCCACGCAGACAAGAATTTGGCAGACATGCTATTATTTACTGAGTGGACCTTTATTATGCAGACTTTACTCTTGTGAGCTTTAAGCCATGTTATAATGTTGTTACCTCCACAAAAACATCCAAACGCGCCCAGAGTTGTGTATGTTTCATTCACAAACATTAGCTCAAAACGCAATGTTATGTCTTCTTTATATCAAAACCAATGAGTTCTGATGATGTTTACTTGAGTTACAGTTTACAGAAACATATTCTGACTCTAGATTGTGATAAATATATTTACTAGTAGTGACTCAGCTGTAGTTATAACAATGTGGATTTTTACATTATAGTTTTCATGTTTTTCAGGTTTGGATGTGCGGAGGCCGAATGGAGGACATCCCCTGTTCTAGAGTGGGACACATTTACAGGAAGTATGTCCCATATAAGGTCCCAGGAGGAATCAGCCTCGCAAAGGTAAAGAAAAACAAAAAACACTAACACATACCATACAATATCATTGTTGTTGTTCTTTAACTTTTACTCCAAAGGACAAGTGCAAGTGTAAACTGAAAATAAACAGCTGGTTGCTCAAGATAGGGCTAAATCACTCACACTTGTAATGTTCTCTATGTATTGAAGGTCCTATATTTACTCTTGTGAGTTTAAATCATGTTATAATGTTGTTACCTCTTCCAAAACATACCTGGAGTTGTTTTGTTCCATTCGCACATGTTCAAAGTTCAAGTTCAAAGTTCAAAGTCAGCTTTATTGTCAATTCTGCCATATGTGTTCAACATACAGTGAATCGAAATTTTGTTTCTCTCTGGCCAGGTAGTGCAAAAAGACAGTGTACAAAATACAATATGAAGACAAAACACAACAAAAACTATCTAAGACAGAGATCTAAAGTTAAAACTAAAGTCTACGATCTAAAATCTTAAAACAGTGCAACATAATAAATAACAGAGTAGCCCTTTATTATTACTCTGTCTATATCGCCAAACAAGTGCTTTGTTTCTCCTTATGATATCACGATGTCATAATTTTCAAGTTATATTTTACATTTAGTTCAATAGAGATTGGCAATTCCAGGGCTGAGATATCATAGTGAAAGTGCTTGGATCTTAAAAACACAGTGGAGCACTTCCTGTATTACCACATGACATCACAACATGGAACAGAGAAGAACTGCCTTAATATACAGGGTAAGCGCCCTTTTGTTTTGTGTGTTAAACGTGTGTGAATGAAATAAAACACAACTGCAGGTATATTTACAATGATTAATTATAACATAGATCAGAAAATAGTGTAATATGGGCCCTTTAAGCAACAGTATACCTTTATCATTGGTAATCCACATAATCCACATTAAAATAGGGTGAAAAGTTTACCTGGCCAGCCAAATGATATCTCTCTGTATTTCCTATACAGCGCGATACCATTTGGACACCCTCCATCCACTCTCGCTCCTCCGGTTAACAACGGACTCCGCGATTCTGATTCGTTCAAAGATGGTGACGTCAGTGCACCCGCCTTTGCCCGCAAAGTCACTCTTAGGCAGCGGAAGTTCCGCCTCAGTTTTGAATCAAGATGGCGCAATCTCTGATTGGTTCACTTAGCTGTCTGTCTACGCGCAACCGCAGCGCATTCTGGACCAAGCGTTACCAGACTCACTCGCTGGTACAGCGATGAGTCATGGATTCTTCCAGGCAAGTGAAAAGTCAGTTATGTAGGAAATTTTAGTATATTTTGTCCAAGCAAATGCTTGTCAAAATTACACAATAGTTTTGATTTGATATAAAAAAATATCTATAACACCTCTATCTTATTAACTTTTGCACTCAAATTGTTCCTTGAATATTTGATAGAATTTTGTGTATTGATGACAGAGGGATTTCTTGTTTCCTGTATATTTTTTCTAATGTTTCTTTACAAAGTACAGACTGGTGTAAAACTATGATATCATATACATATATACCAGGTACTATTCCACTACACAAAGTAATTAGAAAATAGTGAAATATCCACTTCTTTCTTCCTTGACCACATTCACTCAACTGCTTCACTGCTTCACATATTACCTGTAGATTGTAGAAACAAAAGGAATTAAAGCCACTCACACAACTGCCGGGGACTCGCGACCGCTCCAGCACCCCACCACCCCGGCACGCCACTCTCTCTTCCCGACAGCTGCCCAGACCGACAGCTCCTTCACTGGAAAAATAACTTACCTTTAAAATTGGATAACGAGATTGATTCCAGAGGCATACTGTTGAATCTAGGTCACAGGTCACGTGACTTTTATGATCAAGAGCACAGTCAGACATAGACTGTGCATGAAAACAGACCCTCCACCACCGGAAAAGTTACATAGTGCACCTTTAAAATTATAAAAAGTGAATGATTCTAGAGGCAAAACTATAACATATAATACTTTATAATATATAATAATATGTAATACTTTTGACTTTTATGATGTCAAAGTAAACTTGCATTCCTATAGGTGGCGCTGTAGCACTGACAATTGTGTTTGACATGTCAATGAAATCAGGGTCATGCAGCGTTTAACTGATAGAAATAGATAGATAAAATCAGACTAAGCATGTATTTTTGGGGGGAGTCTGTGCCCCATGAAAATGTCCCATGTCTGTAATATATTTATTTGCTTGTAATCAAGCATAGATCATGCATTTAATCTCCAAATTTGGTCCAGATCCAAGAATGTTGACGTTTCATGTCTATGGTAGGGGGCACTACAGTGTTCACTTTTCATATACTTTATATTGTATTATAATCAGGTCAACATCGAACATTAGTGATTCAAATTTCAGCATGATAGGACAAAACATGTGAGTGTAATATATTTTTTGGGGGAGTATTTGTGCCCCTGTTGGCCAACAGTAAATATTGCCCCTTAATATATTTATTTGCTTGTAATCATGCATAGAATTTATTACCTGAATTTGGTACAAATCCGATAATGTTGACATTTCATGTCTGTGCTAGGGGGCGCTATAGTGTTAACTTTCATTATATTTCATATTTCCTTACATTCAGGCCACGGTCACACAATTGTGATTTGAATTTGAGCTCTCTAGGCCAAAGGTCATCAAAGAAACAGGAAATGAAGGTGTTATTCGCCGGCATGCTAGAGCAAACCGTAAGGAGTAAACCCCCCCCCCCCAAAAAAAAAAAAGGGTTAACTTTTGTGACCCTATGTGTGTAGATGTGACATGTCAAATTTGAGCTCATTTGGACCAAACACAAGGGATTTGAAACTTTTTGCACACACCCTAATCAAAACGGCGGCAAATTTTTTGATCCAATATGGCCTACTTCCTGTTCGTCATAGGGGCGTGCTCCAGTTCATCTTTAGGCTTGTCTCATTGTTCTCTATCACTGGTCCGAATTTCGTTTGCCTGTGACAAACTTTGCCTTCCCCACTTCCATAGGGGTCCGATTCTAGGTGGCGCTGTTGAGTCGGGTCACTTCGGGCATGGTTGCGATGCTAATTTTTTCAAATTTTTCGCCAGACAGGTTGATCTGGACCTGGAAAAACAACACACACAAAAAAATAAACCAACAAAGAACAATACCCCTCAACATTGACTTTGTCACTGGCAAGAGCCAATTAACTTCAAATCGTTATCATATTTTTTTTATTTTTATTTTAACTACATTCACAATAGGGCCTTTCTCATGCTTATGTAAGACCTAAAAACATAATTAATGTCAGCCTCTGTATGAGCAATGTCTCTTTCAAAAGCACTATTTCATTCTGGGGATATTATATAGCTTCAAATGCATGTGTTTTTCTGTACAGCTCTGAATGAGAGAAGAAAAGTGACTTTATTGATCTCACAATGGAGAAATTCTTCTCTGCATTTAACCCATCCTGTTATTAGGAGCAGTGGGCAGCACATTACTGCGCCCGGGGACCATCTCCATGATCTTCTTGCTTTGGTTTGATCAGGACCTCAGCTGGGGGATTTTACCTGGAGCATGTTTTGGGTTGATGGGGGAAACCGGAGTGCCCGGAGGAAACCCACCCAGACACGGGGAGAACATGCAAACTCTACACAGAAAGGCTCGTGCGACCTGGGGATCGAACCCGGAACCTTCTTGCTGTGAAGCATGAGTGCTAGCCACTCAGCCACCATGCAGCCAATGAATGTATTTGTGTTTTGCATTAGTGAGAGTTGAAAGAGTTGTTGTGAAGAACTCAAATGGCGCCCTACATAGATCTGACCTTGTAGACAAAAAGTTACATTTACACAAGAAACTGACAATAAACCATTTTGAATTAATGCTTTTTTTATATAAAGATCAGTGCTGACATTTTGTATTCAAGATTTTATATCTGTAAATGAAATGACATAAGGTTAACGGATAATGTAACACAAGACATTTCTAAAAAAATGTATTCTGACATTTAAAAAGTGCAGCTTCTGTCCATTAAGGTCTCTCCATTAAGGACACACTGCAAATTAATGCTTTCAAATACAGTTTGATCACTAATAGAAAAGAATGGCCATTAGTGGAACTGTCCAAGGTGCTGAACTGAACTGATCGCAACTTATTAGTAGTGGTAGTACAGCTCTGGAAAAAAATAAGAGACCACTGCATTTTTTTCCTGAAATCAGCATCTCTACAAGCCATTCCATTACAGCGTCTGTTGAATTCCAACATTAAGATTTTGGGCCCTTGGCCAGGAAACTCCCCAGATCTTAATCCCATTGAGAACTTGTGGTCAATCCTCAAGAGGCGGGTGGACCATCAAACACCCACACATTCTGACAAACCCCAAGCATTGATTATGCAAGAATGGACTGCCATCAGTCAGGATTTGGTCCAGAAGTTGATTGACAGCATGCCAGGGAGAATTGCAGAGGTCTTGAAAAAGAAGGGTCAACACTGCAAATATTTTATTGCATGAATTCTGTGTAATTCTCAATAAAAGCGTTTGATACTTATGAAATGCTTTTAATTGTATTTCATTGTAACATAGAAACATCTGACAAAAAACATATAAAAACTCTGAAGCGGCAGACTTTGTGAAAATGTAATATTTGTGTCATTCTCAAAACTTTTGGCCATGACTGTAGGTAGCTAGTATTAGCAGTTGGAAGTAGTTGCTATTGTAGAGTAAACTGTAGTAGACAGAGAGTTGAAGAGGCGTGATTTTGGATTGACCATTCCACTCTAATCCAGCCCTGTCTGGTCAAAGTCTAGTCTAACTCCATTGTAGGTAGTATTATACTTCTGATGCCATAGACCAAAATAACAAGGGCTGAGCTGGCAGTGAGTTCCCTTGGTACGACACAAAAATGCAATTTTCAGCAGTTGCACATACAGTAGTAGTAGTAGTAACAATTGTAGTAGTTGTAATACTAGTTAGAGCTAGTAGATAGTAGTAGCAGTTTCACAAACAGTACGATTCACAACATTAGTGTTCAAAAGCACTGCACCATCTTTTTACATGCTTTGCCTAAAATGGTCCATAGTACGGCATTAGACTTAGACAAACTTTATTGATCCACAAGGGAAATTGTTTGGGTACAGTAGCTCTCTCATCAAATATAATATCTAACAGAGGGTTAAAAAAAATAGACGGAATAGCAACCAAAGAGTCAGATGAGACATAATTATAAAAATAAAAAATAATGATCATAAATGTATATGTACAAATCAGAATAAAATAGAAAAGTAGTAATAAAGTATAAAATACAATATCAATAAGATGTACAATCCCAGCTATACGTATACAGTTGTAGGGAGTATTGTCTAGGGAGCATTATCTATTGCACAAGGATGAGTTGTTGTACAGTTGTATGGTATGAATGTATCTTGCATTTATTCTATCACAGATTGTTTTTTTATTTTTATTTTTTCTGCAAAATATCTTAAATAAATAAATAAAAAAAGCATGCATTATTAGTGTGAGCAGGGTCATCTCTCCACAGATCTGACCTGAAACTTGACCTAGGGGTGTCACCTGCTTCTATCCATGGAGTTCCAATATTAATGTCTTACTCTGGTACATTGTAGGCAGCGCAATGACATCTCCATGAAAACAAGAATCAAACACTCCATCAATATAGTCATCTGTATTTAAACCCCTGTTTCAGAACCTGAAGCGCGTGGCTGAGGTGTGGATGGATGAGTATGCTGAATTCGTTTACCAGCGCCGCCCTGAGTACAGACACCTGTCGGCCGGAGACATGACGGCGCAGAAGGAGCTCAGAGCCAAACTCAACTGTAAAAGCTTCAAATGGTTCATGAAAGAAGTGGCCTGGGACCTGCCCAAGCACTACCCCCCAGTGGAGCCCCCTGCTGCCGCCTGGGGAGAGGTACAGGACCACCAACACATAAAGACAATATGCCTCATTCATGAAACGTTCTTACAAACACATTTGTACTTAAGGCCTTTTTAGGAACATTTTTGGCATTCACAAAACCTTTTCTTAACTGAAAATTCTCGAAGAACAAATCCTACAAACAGTCAGGAGCACTCATACGAACAAAAATTCTACTGATTTAGAATATAATCCAAAATTGGAATTCCTGTATGGCTGTAAGTTAAACATTTTCTTAAAGGTCCCATGGCATTAAATTTTCACTTTCTGAGGTTTTTGAACATTAATGTGAGCTCCCCTACCCTGTTTAGCCCCCCCATGGTTAAAAGTTGTGAAATGTCTAAACTGAGCATTTGCGATCCTTTTCTGCGTTACAAAAAATCGGAGCTCAAACGGGCAATTTTGAACAAGGCACCTTATTGACATCAGATCGAAAAAAGAAATGCAAATGCAGTTCCATCCCCGTCTGTCTGTACTCAGCGTCTCTGTAAATCACGCCCAGAGTGTTTGGACTGCGAATGCGCTAGGCAATGCGAAATGTGTTTTTTTTATTTGCCTGGAGGCACGTCCAAGTGTTTCTAGGCTCGGAAGTCCTTTATCTGAGCCTCTGGACCTTTGAACAGCAGTGGTTTAATTTTATTTTATGTGGAAATGTGTTTATTTTTCAATGGAACGCTTCAAATCTCTCCCCCGTGCAAAAACAAGGAAATGGATCAGCTGTGAGCTCTGAGCTCTGAGCGGAGAGTTTGGCCACGCCCCCACCCTCTACTATTGGCCATCTCTTTTCTCCTCATTTGCATTCAAGCAACAACGCCCAGAATAAAGAGTTTGAGAGAGATATTTATGACTCTTTCTCATCTTATCTCTGTTTCTCATGCACTGTGTTGCTGAGTGTTGATTTTGAAGAAGGATTCATTTACAGTATTAGGGAACCATTAAGGAGCCATATAAAAGCATCAAGAAGTACCATGTCATGGGACCTTTAAATCATTTCTTATAAAAATATATATTACTATGTGATGATCCAATAACATGTATGAGGATTTTTATAGAGCCTGGGGTCTGTTTGGTCTAACAGGCTTTACAGGTTGCAGTGAGCCTCAGTCTTTTCCAAGTGTTCTCCATATGGGGCATTGTTGCGGGCCAGAACCTGATAAACATTACAGATTTCTGTAATTAAAAAAGCACTAAACCAGGGGTGTCAAACATGCGGCCTGGGGCCAAATCCAGCCCTCCAAGACCTTTAATCTGGCTTTAACCTCAGCTGAGTTTTATTGATTTAAATTTTCTGTTAAAATATTGGTAATTTTCTGCGGCTCTTTCCTGCGCAGCTTAGCATAGTAGCATCTCTCAAATGCCTCTGTGCGTAGCTGCCTCCCACGACTATTCTTTTGACTGTTGACCATGACACCCTCATCAACAAAATGTCAAAATTTAGAAAAGTGGATGCCAAGTGCAGGATTTTCCAAGAAAATTTACTAATTCCTATTTGTTCACAGAGGTGAATGGGAAACCTGTGTGCTTGGTGTGTTTGCAACAAGTGGCGGTGCTCAAGGAATATAATCTTAAAGGGATATGCCACCCCCAGGTCAAACTTGGGCATCTCCCCACAGTCCAGAGACTAAAATAAGTGATGGAAAGTGTTTTCCTGGTCACCCAGCCATTGTCCGAGTCTGTCAGCACTGACCGCCGCGCGCAGCTGCAGCTACTCCGCGTTAGACTGGAGGCTAACGTCGCCAGAGAAAGATTTCGGCCAAAAGGAATTAATTTGCTCGATGCTTTTCCCAATTACTTTCTGTGTAGTGCGCATTCATATCGAGTGCAAATAAATGTGCAAATCAACACGGAGAGCTTGCCTTGGTCATTTTGGGGTGGGAACTATTTTACCGTGTGGAAAAACACAGCTGAAGCACACAGGGGAATCCCTGTTATGCACCACGTTGGGAGTTCCCCTGTTACGCAGCGTGGTGTGTGCTTCGGCTCTGTTTTTCCGCACTGAAAAATAGTTCCCACCCAAAATGACCAAGTCAAGCTCTCCGTGTTGATTTGCACATTTATTTGCACTCGATATGAATGCGCACTACACAGAAAGTAATTGGGAAAAGCATCGAGCAAATTAATTCCTTTTGGCCGAAATCTTTCTCTGGCGACGTTAGCCTCCAGTCTAACGCGGAGTAGCTGCAGCTGCGCGCGGCGGTCAGTGCTGACAGACTCGGACAATGGCTGGGTGACCAGGAAAACGCTTTCCATCACTTATTTTAGTCTCTGGACTGTGGGGAGATGCCCAAGTTTGACCTGGGGGTGGCATATCCCTTTAAACTCCACTACGAGATACGGCAATTTCAAACAATACAATAACTTGAACGGAGAATTGAGAAGACAGAAAATAAACGAATTATTGCTGGGACTGAAAAAACAACAGTCTGTAATAGATTTGCATTTCTTTGGACAAATATTTGGACTTATTGCTATTTTTGGGGTATATTTGCCATGAGTTTTCTGATCCGGACCCTTTGGGATCAAAGTAGGTTGGATACGGCCCCGGGACCAAAATTAGTTTGACACTCCTGCACTAAACTGTTAATCTGAGGTGGGGAAATGTCATTTTGTTTATAAAAGATAGATGACCAATGAGCTCTTTTGTTTTAACATGTGTTACTGAAAAAAAAAATCTTTGGCTCTGGCTTGGGGTGTGAAGGAGAAAGTCCCTGTGTATAAAAAATGCAGTGACATCAGTCTGGATTTGCCTGGCAATATGTCATGTGTTTTTTCATGTTAAACTTTTCTATTTTGTGAGTCTGTCATAAATTTGTCATTAAGCTGTCAGTCTACTTTCACCAATTTTACAACTTAAATTTTATTTTTACCTTGTCATTTTATAAATCTGATGTAATTTTGTCACAATTTAAACTGCAGCTGAACAGTCGGCACATTATTTTACAGACTTTTGTATTCTTGATTGAGAGCTGCGTGGGAGATGAGACTAAGTCATTTCAGAAATCCTATGCTTCCAATCTAATCTGATGTTTTATGATAATATTTTTTAGAAGAAACTCCACAGATAATTAATATCAAAGCAAAATAAAAACAGAAAATTAATATCAAAGCCAAAGAAAAATATACAAGCAAATTCGCCCAACACTGGAGGATTTAATCTTTTTTTTAATTCTGTTATTTTAGACTTCAAAGTGCAAAGTACAATTTAACTTTCCTGTTTTAAAACGAGACACATTTCAGATCTTATAACTAACAATAACTTTAACTAAGAAGTGTATTTTTGTTCAGAAACATATGCAAAGTATCAATTGCAATTGTAATCTTGAGATGAATGAACACCAAGTAGTTTAGAATATACAAGTATTTCAGAAAGGCTGCAAAAAGAGAGAAATTAAACCACATTTTGTTCAATACCTGAACCTCAACCTTTTTCAGGCAATTTAGCTGAAGCCCAAGTGATCTTCTTTTAGTACCTAATATATTTAATTGTCGAACAGAGAAATTGTTTGCTATGTTTTAATTTCATGGTTGGAGATTTTAGCTGTTGCTTATAAGAATGCAGATAAACATTTGGGACACAGATCACATAGATAATAATTGGTCGCTGACTGATTGGTGAACATGTCTTGTATGTTTGCGTAGATTCGTAATGTGGGCAGTGGCATGTGTATGCAGATCAAGCACTTTGTCTCCGGGAGCCCCATTCGCTTGGACACCTGTGTGAAGAGCAGAGGAGAGGTCAGCTGGAGCCATGGACAGGTAACAGCAAACTAACTATTAACATTAGAAAAGGTTCAGTTCTCATCTTAAAAGTGCTAATTACTCAAAATTAGGGCTGTCAGTTTAACACGTTAAATAGATTAATTAATTACACCGCAAATGAACACATTAAAAAAAATAAATGCAATTAATTATGAGTGGCAATTCAATGTGCGTGCATTTTAAATTTGGCGTGCGGTGAGCGAATCGCTGCCAGGGCCTTTGAACGGCAAGTTTATTTATAAAAAGAACGAAGACGGGACTATCAACAAGAACGCTGTGATTTGGAGCTTTTGTAACAAAGAATTTTCTGATCACCGAAGCTGCTCCAGCCTGACGGATCATTTGAACGAGAAGCACGTCCAGACAAGTTCCATTGTTACTCCATTGTTGTTAAAGCGACCACGAGTGCAGGTGGACACTGCTTATATCTAGCTGCAGGGAGGAGCTAACTACAATGAAATTACGATGAAACTATTCCACGTCTTTGTTTTCAGTTTCTGTCTGGGGTCTTGTTTAGCACACCCATTCAGTACCATAATGGGTTTTTTCACACTTCTGGACCTGACCTCTCTCAGGCCCTGTCCGCACGACAACGTTCCTGTTTTGTTTTTTTACCCGGGTTGAAAAAAAGTCTTGTCCACACACGTGTTGGATCAGAAAATATTCGCGTCAAGATGAGCACGGAGCGCTGAGTGAAAACGATGTAGTACGTATGTCACACCGATAAGTGGCGCTGTAAACCGGAAAGAGCCAGAGCCGCCGGAAACGCAAGACTACAAAGAGCACATGCACAGAAAGTCTTTCTCTTTCATAAACAAGCAAACATGTGTACTTTAGGGACCGTCAACAAAAGCAAATTTATTTTGTCCCCCTGCTCCACCAATGTAGCAGGGACTCACTCCGGTAATGTGAAAATGCTGACCGTCCCTAACATAGACAGACGCCAGAGAACGAAGATTTGCGCTGCTAGTATTACTTGCTATTGTTTTATTAGATAGACATTAACAAGTAGAACTCTCGTTAACCTTGCTCGTGTTATTTACGCAAAATGCTTGTTTGGATCTTAATACGGGAATGTTAAACCTACTCGGACATTATGTTGGCTTTTCTGCGAGAATATACAACCAGGGACCATCACAACGGGTAGCTACAGTATATAGCTGTGTGAATTTGTGTAAAGAAAACAGAAATGCTTTCATATATTTTTGTGTGTGATACTGCATGTGCCTGTTTGTAAAAGGTAAATTTTCATTCAATAAAAAAGACAAGAAATGGTTGCTCTATTTCTTTATTTACAGCACACAACACCCTCAAATTGGTATGGGCTCCTCATTGTCCACTATCTGCCTTTTCATTGACAGGATTTTTCCAGTTTTAAAATACGTGTTTAGCTTTGAATTGGCAAACACTCGTGTGTCATGCGTACTGTGCGCAGGGTTACCTTCCGGTCACTGATCACGTGATGATTACGGCATCATTTTCCCAAAAGTCACGTTTTTTGCCGCCCACACGACAACGCGACCCCCGGCGTTCTCCGACTTCTCCACTCTGAAACCAGTTTTGGAAAAACACCGTTTTCACCCCCCAAAAACGCCGGCGCCGTGTGGACGACAGGCCCAAACGAAGACAAACTTCCCCGTTTCCACCAAAAAACGTTGTCGTGCGGACAGGGCCTCAGTCTCTCTTAAAATGTGATTAATTAGATTAATTACAAATCCTGTAATTAATTAGATAAATTTTTTTAATCGCCTGACAGCACTACTCAGAATTAATTGTTGTGAGCTTTAAGTCATGTTATAATAATGTCAAAAGGAGAAATTCAATTTGTTTTGTTTCGAGCTGCGAAACGTATTCAATCAAATAAATCAATTCAACCAGTTGACAAATTGGGTTTCTCCTTTTGCTATGGACTCTACTTGGACGACTGAGGGATTCTTCACATGTTATAATAATGTTATCTCATCAAGAACATACCTTGAGTTGTGTTTTGTTTCATTCACACATGTTTGAGCAATTCTTTATTAATGGTCTGTCTCCAGACTTCAAAATGCAAAAGTGGTGATTTTCACGTTAACAGGTTCCTTTTACATTCAGTTCTATAGAGATTGAATATGTTCACTGTTGCTGTGTTTAGGTGCTGACCCTGGGCTGGAGGGAGGACATCCGTGTTGGAGACCCTCTACACACTCGTAAAGTCTGTTTCGACGCCGTGTCCCACAACAGCCCCGTAACTCTGTACGACTGCCACGGTATGAAGGGCAACCAGCTTTGGAGATACAGGAAGGTACGGAACTTTTGTCCTATTATATGTGACATTTTGAGCACTTTTGACCATTTAAAAGTTGTAATTAGGGCTGTCAGTTTAAAGCATTAATTAGATTAATTAATTACACTACAAATTAACGTGTTATAAAAATTAACACAATTAATTATGAGTGGCAATTCAATGCACGCGCATTTTAAATTTGGCTTGCGGCGAGCAAATCGCTGCCAGGGCCTTTGAATGGCAAGTTTATTTATAAAAAGAACGAAGACTGGACGATCAAGAACGCCGTGATTTGTAGCTTTTGTCAAAAAAAATTTCCCAATCACCGAAGCTGCTCCAACCTGACAGATCATTTGAACGATAAACATGTCTGGACAAGTTTCATCGTTACTGGTGATAGTGAGCACTTCACCAAACCACCAAACCACGCTCGCAGAATTTGGGAAATGACTGGGCAAAACGACCGCAGAAAAACTGACAAACTTAATCGCAAAGTGGGTTCTCTCGCTTGTTCGATTGCTCTCTCACTCATAGTCTCTCTCTCTCACACACACTCTTAAAATGCAATTAATTAGATTAATTAATTACAAATCCTGTAATTAATTCGATTAATTTTTTTAATCGCCTGACAGCACTAGATATAACAGTTTTGTTTTTAATTGTTAAAGATCCTATATTATGCTAAATTGACTCTTGTGAGCTTCAAGTGTAAGACACATAAGCCAATCTAGTAAAGAGTTTAAAAACACAGTGGAGCACTTCCTGTATTACCACATGACATCACAAGGTGGAACAGGGTGTGTTTTAGTTTGAAAAAACTCCTAATCCTAAATTTGTTTGTTAAACCTCTGTGAATGAAACAAAACACAACTCCCGGTCTGTTTGTGATGAGGGAACAACATTATAACATACATCAGAAAACAGTGTAATATTGACCCTTTATCGGATATGGCAACAGTCCTAATTTGTCATCATTCTGAAACCTATGGATAGGCGTTTAGTGAAACCGGGTTGTGGATCTCTAAAAGTCATTGCTATAGCCTTATTATGGAACATTCATCTCCATGGAGACAGACATCTTTAACTTTTATTTAATTTGAGATTCTTTGAGGTTATGACATTTAAAAAGCAAAACTATTTGAAAAACACAAGCGTGCTCCTGCCTGAAGGCCAAAAGCTGAACAAACTCATTACTCATTTTCAGTTACCAAAATATTTCAAGTTGTCCAAGGATAAAAAGACCCCACATAGAATTCATAGCAGACATATTTTAAATTATGACTAAAATTATTTGCTCAGTTCTTAAAGGGCCATATTACGCTATTTTCTGATCTGTTATAATTTTGTTTCTTCATCATATACTGGAGTTGTGTTTTGTTTCATTCACACATGTTTAACACACAAACCTTGTAAATTTTGGCTAAAAAACCTCTGTCCTGCCCTGTCATGTGGCAATACAGGAAGTGTGCTATCTTCACTAGAATCATTTGGATAATTTTCACTCTGGAATTTCCAATCTCTACTGAACTTCATGACTTCACAAGGTGGAACAGAGCATTTTGAGCTTTGGAGATGTAGACAGACTAATAAAGGACACAAGGACTCAAACATGTGTAAATAAAACAAGACACAACTCCAGGTCTGTTTTTGATGAAGAAGCAACATGAGTAAAAGTTGTACACATTGTGTAATATAGGGCCTTTAAAGTTCTTTGGAGTAAACTTTGATATAAAATTAAGTTTATGATTGATTGTATTGTATTAGATGTAATGCACAATTAGCCTCACCTGCAGCTAATGGCTTAAAGAGCAGTGTGAGTCAAAGGCAGGAGAGGAGCATCCATCTTCCTTTTATTCAATGTAATATTTTGCAGCTGTGGCATCTTCTCCACAGCCAAACCAATGTGCTGTGGTCAGCTAAGCTCCATTTAAGCCAATTAATGAATCACTTGAGTTTGAGGAGGCCATCTGTTAAAACGATAATTAAATAAACGCCGCAAGGAAAAGTGCGAGAGAGCTTTTTGCACAGAGAAAAGGCCAATTTTCAATGGAGATGGTTCTTTATGTTGATGTCACTTTAAGGAGTTTCCTGATTTCTTTGCTTGAAATGTGCTTTCAGTTATGATGTGTATTGAAGCCCATTCAACTTGCTTTGATAACACGAGACTACTCCAGCGTTCTCTCAGTATTACAAAAATAATACACTATATGTGATACTCTTTCGCCATTCAGCGTGGTCACTTAGCACAATCTCTCGAAAAGTAAAGGAGGAAAGTTTTTCAAAATATAACCCAATGCTTAGTTCTCAAAACACAGGCTTAATTCTGGTCCTTTGAATCTCAATGCAGTGTAGTGTTTTTGGGTTCCTGTCTTTGTTAGAAAATCTGAGACTGTTACAACTTTTAGATCCAGACATTTTATATGATCAGCTTTCACTGCACTGCTGTTAAAGCCACAGTATGTTGCCAGAAAATAGTCTAAAATAAGTGTTTTATTTTGTTTATTTATGTTTTTATTACTCTCAAAAACTAAGCAGGAACATACACACACATGCACACACACATACATGCAGGCACAGACGCACACATATTCTATAATCTATAATATTCTACAGTAAGCACATGTGTTATAAAAGAGTAATACAATATAATATCCTAGTAATCGGTTAATCAGTAATAGTAACAGGGATTAGGCGAGATATCAGAAGACCAGGTATCACACAAGGAGAGAGTGGGCAGAGAGTATTGCTTTTAGTTGGTACCATATCTGGTCTCTAAACTGCGGTGCTGTTAATTTACAATTTCTGAGGCTAGTGACTCGGATGAACGTATCCTCAGCAGCAGAGGTGACTCTTGGTCTTCCTTTCCGGGGGTGGTCCTCATGTGAGCCAGTTTCATTGTAGCACTTGATGGTGTTTGCGACTGCACTTGGGGACACATTCAAAGATTTTGCAATTTTCCGGACTGACTGACCTTCATTTCTTAAGGTAATGACAGCCACTCGTTGGCTGATTTGTTCTTGCCATAATACCCATTCTAACAGTTGTGCAAAACGGCTGTCGGCTGTGTATCAACCTGACTTCTGCACAACACATCTGATGGTCCCAACCCAATTAATAAGGAAAGAAATTCCACCAAGTAACCCTGACAAGGCACACATGGGCAGTGAAAACCATTTCTACCTCATTAAGCTCATTGAGGGAACACCAAGGGTTTGCAGAACTATCAAAAAAGCAAAGGGTGGCTACTTTGAGGAATCTAAAATATAAGACTTATTTAGTTTAGTTAGTTAAGAGTTATTTCACACTTGAATGAGAAGGTGATATATATATATATATATATATATATATATATATATACAAAACTCATTGTCCTCTGTTCTCATGCAGGACCGGAGCCTGTACCACCCGGTCAGTAACAGCTGCATTGACAGCAGTCCCACAGAGAGGCGAGTCTTCATGAACACATGTGACCCCTCCTCTCAGAGCCAGCAGTGGATCTTTGAACGGACCAACTCCACCGTCCTGGACCACTTCAACAGAGGGGACCCCCACTGAGCACCGGACCCCCAGCCAAGATGTCTTCCACCAAACACAGGCAGCTAACAGCTAGCTCAAACTACTGGGTAAAATTGAATGAAAATGCTACATATACATATGTTTTGAATTTCAGTTTGCATGAATGATTTGAAATATATATAGTGACTAGTCATTTGGAATTATTTAGAAATAATTAAAGAGATAGTGAAGAGGAGGGAGAGTGAATATAGGTACAGAGGAGGGAGGACTGATATATTGCAGAGCACATAAGTTAAAAAAAAAAAAGATGTCTTGATATTTTACAGATGAATGAAGAAAATCTTATTCCTGAGATGATCCACAAACCAAATAATGAAACAACAATCAGAATTGAGATGGACAGTCGTCATAAAGCACAAGGTATTGCATGTATTTTACTATGTAACATTTTGGTTGTGGGGGTCTCCAAAAGCCTTGTCTTTGTGGAGATACATAATATGTATGTGGAATTTTCCACAATAGGTCATTAAACTTCTCTTTTAACTGTTTTTATTTCGAAAAGAAATACCTTGAAAAAAACATGAATTCTTACTGTGAATGCATAAGAAGTGAACTTTAAGAAGAAGTGAACTTTACTTATCTCACATTGGAGATATATATATATATATATATATATTTTAGGAGCAGTGGGCAGCACACATTAGGGCGCCCGGGGACCATCTCCATGATCTTCTTGCTTCAGCTTGGTCAGGACCTAAGCTGGAGTACCTATGGTGCATGTTTTGGGTTGGTGGGGGAAACCGGAGTGCCCGGAGGAAACCCACCCAGACACGGGGAGAACATGCAAACTCCACACAGAAAGGCTCGGGCGACCCGGGGATCGAACCCAGACCATGCAGACCATGCAGACCATGCATGCAAACTCCACACAGAACACATAGTGCATCTTTATGGTAACAATTTACTAAAACTTTCTTAATATGGATATTTTAATTAGCTCATGACAACAAATTTCAAGTAAAGTTTTCAAGTTCAACTTTTTTGAATAGTCATAGTAGTCATAGTTTGCTTTATTGTCGAAAACAATCATGTACATGTACATAGAGTGAATTCGAAATTTTGTTTCCCCACTAACCACGCAGGACAGTGATAGAGTGGCTAGGAGAGGGGCCGCTGCGCATGCGCGCGCTGCCGACTGGGAGATGCAGAGTAGAATAGATGCAATACATACAATCAGTGACAATTTAACAACATGTAATGACAGAAAAACAATTGGAGATATAACACACAATGATATTTTTCGTTGGTAACAGAAGGAAGGGTGTGGGGGGGATCAGATTCGAAATCAATGAAATTGATTGAACCGAGAGCAGAGATCAGACCTTAACTCAAGACAGGGAACGTTTTCTACTCATTCATTTCTAGTGTCAGTTGTGTCAGTGAGTGGGTGCCATGTTTATGTAGAGTCCAGATAACAAACCACATTCTGTGGCCTTGGAAGTGTTCTTGCAGGGAGGCGAAGTCAAAACACAGATAACCATTGGAGCCACACAGAGTTTCACAGGGAGACATAATTATCCAGAGGGATTAATGAATTTAGCATTGATGAAATACATTTTTAGAAACCCAGGTAAACAATTTAGATTGAGCTTGGGTTTTGCCAGACCCCCATCTTCATATCGCCATGAAGATTCATGAGAGATCTCATTAGTTCTTCTTGGCGCATAGACTGCGCTGCGTTGGCTTTGCACAGTTCTGTAAGCATGCCCATGATGATATCCAAACGTCGAGATGTTTCCTTCGGTTGAAATCCTTCCAAAAGTTCCTCAACCTGACCCACTTTCTGATGTAATCCTTTCACGAGATCCCCAACGGCTTCACAATGGCTCGAAATTACTGCAGACAGCTTTGGGGACTCTTTGCTTGCTGCCAGCTTACACATTTTGCAATAGATCATGGACAATCCCAGGCCAATTAACAGATGTCCAGCTATCAGAAATCCGAATACGTAAATATCCTCCACATCCTCCAGGTACATTGGTGCCAAACATACGACTTGCCACGCACGATACGAGTCCCTCGCATATCCAGCAGCAAAAGTACCATCCGGACACACCGCTTCTCCCGGAGCAGCACTCCTCCGTGAAAAAAGAGTATCAGTCGTGCTGAGGGTCCAGCTGATCACATCCATATTTAGGAATTTGGAAATTCTGCTCCAAAAAGCGAGAAAATGACGAAAACAAGAGAGGCACGCAGATAACAGGAGCAATAGATAAGAGAGGAAAAGAGAGAGACGTCTGCTCGCTCTGACGGTCAGAATAGAAAGCCTGAATGAGTTCTGTTTGGCGCCCAGACCCCGGCAGAAAACATTGCAATGAGGGGCATGGCCGATAAGATGGCATTTAGAAGAGGTCTTTCCCCCAGGACACTGGAGGTGGTAGAGGATGAGAAGGCGAGGGGGTGTTGGGGAGGAGGTGGGGCACAGCACAAACCAAGACAACCATGTATCTGCAATGTGGGTTTAAACTGGGCAAACTGGGCACTGATTAGTCAAGGAGGAGGTGTGGCGAGCAGCAGGGAGGAGTATTTGGAGTGAGGGATGAAGACTGAGGTGCTGGTAATCTCTGGAGAGATGGTGAGGTAGACAGGAATGAAGTTAGGTCTTCCAGGCTGAACTTACCCTAGCTCCAAGTATTGATAAGTATTGATCCTGAAGAAATATTGTTCAGCTAGCATATACTGAATGATAAATCAATATAGTAATTATTGTGACAGGTCTAATTTTTTATTTGATTGTGTGTTTCTGCAGGATGGACTGATGTAGCATGGCACGATGCATTACACATTTATGCATATACTCTTGAGTGCGCTGAGAGCCTGTGGATTCTTCTGGTGTGGACACAATCTACCTTTGCCTTCAACCTCCTTCGTCCTCCTGGACTTTATCATGGACATGTGGAGAGAAAATGCAAAATCATATCAGCATTTATCAGAAAAAATTTTTATTTTTGATGTTTTATAGTGTATTTTATTACATTTTAATAAAGCCTGGATGTTGCAGTCTCCAGTGTCTTATTTTTATACTTCACTTGGTTTGTTCATATAAACTTAATTCGCTGGAAGCTATTTTTATGTAACACTGAATGGTAAATTGTAATGGTAAAATGGAGATATAATCTGTTTACACCATGGACTGTACAAAGAAGTGGATAAAGGTACTGTGACCTCACCCATATCATTTGCTCCAGTCAAATGAAGCTCACTGAGGTTAGCAGTTATAGGAGTGAATTCGGATCTATTTTTTTAACTCTGACCATGAGTAAGATAGCAACCAAAGAGCCAATGTGGAGCAAGGCTATTGAATGTAACGCCCTTTAGGAGTTTCAGCAAAATGGTGAGACTAACTTAAAAACTGTTGGCTAATGCTACCTAGCTTGTGATTGTAATGTTATTTGAGAGGGACTTGTTTAACAGGACAAATCAGCTCACCTGTTGTAGTTCCAACTAAGTCAGTTCTTTCTGGTCAAAACTCGGATTAAATTCTAACAAGCCTCAGACAGAGCCGTGCTTAAAGTTGGCGGCACAACAAAACACAAACACAACAACACACAAACTTGCCAATACTGTCAAATATAATCTTAAAGATTTTAAACAAATCAGGTCTTTTATAACACTTGGTGCTGCTAGAATGTTTCTTCATTCAATGATTTTATCCCATATTGAATATTGCATCACAAGTTGGTCTCTCACCACTGTTACCAATTCGAAAATAATTGAATCACTGTTTAAAAAATCTCTTAGTTTTTGACCAAAAACCTAATTCATTCCGTGTATGTAATATTTTAAATAAGTACAGTCTTTTACATTTTGAAAATTTTATACATTTTAAGTACTGTATGTATGCTTCATTTACAAAGCGCTACATGGACTAACCCCACCCCCCATGTCTGTCTTTTTAAAACCTAAAACATCAAGTGGTCCAAAAACCAGGGCCTCCTCCAGAGGAGACTGTGAGGTCCCCCACAGAAGAACCGCCTTTGGTCAGAACACTCTCTCTGTGAGGGCCACTAACATCTGGAACAGTCTTCCTCTGCACATACAGAAGAGCCCTACACTGATCACTTTTAAAACACAACTGAAACTATGGCTGAAAACCAAGCAGTCATATGACCACTAGACTTTTGTTTGTGCTGCTCGTATTGTATGTTGTATTTTTATGTATTTGCCTGCCTAGGGACTACGGATGAAAACTAGCTTTGTAGCTAAAATTCGGCATATTTACATTTGTTTTATATTTATGTTCATTAATGTGCATTGTCCCTATCAAATAAATAAATGAATAATAAAATCCCCAGGGAATGTTGACGACATCAGCTGCAAAATATCAATATAAAAGCCCATCAAAGTACATTTTTTAAAATTATTCCACTGACCTACTTTTTCCTTGTGTCTTTGAAAGCAGCACCGCTCATCTCTTCCTCCTGTCAATGTCTCAGAGTCTTATTGGAAATCTGATAAATCCAGGGTCAAACAAACTCATCACGCTTTTGGAGAAGAGAGAAGAGTGAGCCTGCCGCAGAAGTCCGTCCCTCTAGCTTTATTGACACTGTGAGCCCAGATTCAATACACCAGTGAAAGTATTGGAGGTCTGAGTCTGCAAGGTCAGATAAACATACACAGTGCACAGGCCTGGGCTTTCTCTGTTCACTTCAACAGCACCGAGACTGAATGGCCAACTGCACCAGTGCTGTCACAGATGGGTCAAGTCCAACTGTGCTGGAAATGAGTTCACAGCATACACACCTGGGGAAATGTTTTTCAAGAAATATGTTGGGAAAATATTACTAGTAAAGACTAAGTGTGTGCGTTTCTTCTAATGTGGCAATGAGATATGGTGGATACCAAGAACAAGGAGGATTTATTGTCAATTGTCTTTGACTTTGTATGACTTTGGTTTTTCACAGAATTAAAGGTGCACTGTGTAACTTTTCTGGTGGAGGTTCCTCTTATTGCTTGTCTCAATGGAGATGTTATTGCCTTTGCCTGGAATGTGCCACAATATGTTGTTAGACTTGTCTGTTGTATGCATGTGACGCTACCAACCTAAGTTACAGGCCAGATCCATGGAGAGGTGACTACACTCTGAGTAGGAATGCCTGTTTTTTTTTAGGTATTTTTGAGCAATAAAAACAACTTTAATTGAATGAATACAAGATGGATATGTTTAATGCTGTACTGTGAAATATTCCAGACAAAGCAATAACCTCATCACGGAGACAAGGAGGCGATGGATCCTCCCTGTGAAAGTTATTATTTAGGTCATTGTTTCACCTAGTCTGTTTTGATGAAAGAAGACATATAAGCCACTATGGGCTCTTGGAAGAACTTTCAGATTGATACTTTGACAAATCCTGTTTCAAGAAGAATAAACAATGTCATTTCTGCAATGCAATCATTTAAAGTGTGCTTTTTACAGGATGGGTCCTTAGAGATAGTGCTTCCCTCTGTCCTGGAAGAATTGGCTAATTTTGGGCTACTTTTAACAAGAAATTGGGTGGCACGGTAACTGAGTGGCACACACTTCACAGCCGGAAAAGTTCTGGGTTCGATTCCCACATCACCTGGGCATTTCTGTGTGGAGTTTACATGCTCTCCCTGTGTCTGGATGAGTTTCCTCCAGGCACTGCAGTCTTCCTAATCAACCCATCAACCCAACTCTGTTGCTTAATACAAATGGTTATATTCTTAACTTTGCAATGTATTAGGGTCATTCTCCAACTACAGTCAAATTTGGTCATGATACTTTTCAGAAAATCCAACACATATTTTTAGAAATATTTTGATTTGTTCTACTTCATCACAATGTAGAAACATGAACTGATAGTGGTAATGAAATTACATAAATATTAAATAATAAAAATAATCAATAACAAAGTATTAAATAAAGCATTTCTTTTAAAATCTCATGACATTAGCATGCTAATCTGTTTTAGAGTTGGCATAAAATATGCTTAAAATACACATTATAAAATGGTATTTTTCTCATAATTTGTACATTCAAAGGAAATATGAGGTGTTTGGAAATGACGACCAATAAACCTCTTGGTTTTGCAAAACTTTACCTTGATTTTTTTCTTTTTCCCTTCCATGGAGCTAACGCTGCTTTCCTGCCACGAGCTCCTGTCACATCACAACTGATGTGATTCAAGCAGACAAAGGTTTAAAAAAAGTTAAGTTACATTGTGTTGTGGGTGGTGGAAATGACAGTGATCTCAGGGACAGGTGTTCTTTTTATGAAAAATAAAGATATCTTTCAAGCACATATATTTCATTAAAATAAGGAATTTCT
This sequence comes from Paratrypauchen microcephalus, assembly GCA_036785185.1. Taxonomy (NCBI): domain Eukaryota; kingdom Metazoa; phylum Chordata; class Actinopteri; order Gobiiformes; family Gobiidae; genus Paratrypauchen; species Paratrypauchen microcephalus. The sequence goes on from JAVJIX010000137.1 coordinate 597,030, forward strand.
GTGCCATTTTCAGTGAAGTTGAATCAAATTTAATTTCAGTCTTATGAGGGACTGAGTCCAAAACCTGGCCAAGGGACAAAGGACATATAGCAAAAACACTCAATATAAAACAATTTTATATATTAAAAATAGTAATTTATCATATTTTTTTTGCAAGTTCGTCTTTGTGTCTAGTAAGTGATGCATGAATTTAAAAAAAAAATTACAAACGTGTTTTTGTGTCACGGGGGGCTAGTTGGACCCAAAAGCAGAAACACTAAGAAAGGTTTAAATGGTTTATTTTACAGAGACTGAGCTGGAAGTATTGGACTGGGGAGCCAGAAGGAGCAGGTAGGTCACGGGCTGGGGCCAGGAGGAGCAGGTTGGTATCAGGCTGAGGGCCAGGAGGTTCGGAGTGATGAAATGGTTCCAAGATGAGGAGCAGAAACAGAAGCAGGAAGAGGTCCGGAGTAAACTGGAAACAGAAAAAAAATTCAATGAAGTTCAAAAAAATCCACAGATCGAGAAGAGTTATCAAACAAGTGGGGAGCCAGGAGACAAGTTACCATGAGTGTTAACTGACGAACTGGCAGGGAGTGTTGGAATGAACCGGTTCTTATAGCAGAGTTGATTGTAGCTGGACCACAGGTGAGTGAGTAGTTGGCTGCAGGTGTTAAGGATATGGCTCCTCCCAGGTGAGTAGACACAGGAGGGAGGGAGAGAACCCAGGAGGATCATGACAGTACCTCCCCCTCAACGGGAGCCTCCAGGCGACCCAGGATGTGCCCGATGGAAGTCACGGATAAGGGCAGAATCCAAGATCAAAGCCCTGGGAACCCAACAACGCTCCTCAGGACCATAACCTTCCCAGTCCAGATATTGGTAGCCCCGGCCACGTCTCCTTACATCCAAAAGCCTACGTACCGTTAAGGCTGTATGACCATCAATGACTCGGGCGGGTGGAAGGGGCCTGGCAGGAGGGCACAAAGGGCTAGAATGAACTGGCTTGAGCTGCGAGACATGGAAAGTTGGGTGAATCCTCTTTGACCTGGGCAACTGCAATTTTACAGTGGGGTTGATGATGCTGTCAATAATGAATGGACCAATATAATGGGGAGAGAGCTTCTTGGAATCAGTTCGTAAAGGAATGTCCTTAGAGGAAAGCCAAACCTTTTGACCTGGTATGTAGGCAGGAGATGGTACACGATGCCGATCGACAATCTGTCGATTCCGGAGAGCAGTGCGTTTCAAAGCAACCTGTGTATCATTCCAGATCTTGCGGCATCGGCGAAGGTGAGCCTGAACAGACGGCACTGCAATATCCATTTCTTGAGCTGGGAACAAGGGGGGCAAGTATCCAAGTGAGCATTCAAATGGGGACAAACCAGTAGCTGCACTTGTCAACGAGTTGTGTGAATATTCCACCCAAGGTAATTGAGAGCTCCAAGAAGATGGATTCAGGGCTGCAACACACCGCAGGGCTGCCTCCAGGTCCTGGTTTGACCATTTGTTTGTGGATGAAAACCAGACAATAGGCTCACCTTAGCTCCAAGGGCAGTGCAGAAAGATTTCCATACTTGGGAAATAAACTGAGGACCCCGGTCTGAGACAATGTCCAGTGGAATCCCATGAAGACGAAATACATGCTTGACAACTAAGTTGGCAGTTTCCAGAGCAGATAGAAGCTTAGGAAGGCCAACAAAGTGAACAGCTTTGGAAAATCTGTCAACTATGGTCAATATGACTTACCTGACGAATTGGCAAGACCAGTGACGAAATCTAGGGCTATGTGTGACAAAGGACGGGATGGAATGGGGAGCGGGCGTAGTAGTCCTGCTGCTGGCCGATGGGAGGCCTTGCCTCTAGCACAGACTGTGCAAGCTGCAACAAAGTCCTTAGCATCAGCTTCCAGAGTGGGCCACCAGAAATGCCGTTTTAGGAGCGCTGTAGTCCGCCCTACACCAGGATGGCAGGCAAAACGCAAAGAGTGGCCCCACTGAAGAACCTGGGAATGAACAGAATCTGGCACAAATAAACGATTTGGTGGACCAGTACCTGGATCTGGTTGCTGGCGTTGAGCATTATTAATAGATTCTATCTCCCAAGTGATTGCAGCCACTACACGCTCTGATGAAAATATGGTGTCGGCACGCTCAGGTGCTTCTGTGGAGGAAAACTGTCTTGAAAGAGCATCAGGTTTGATGTTCCTGGAGCCGGGTCGGTAGGTAAGTGTAAAATTAAATCCAAAGAAAAGAGCCCAGTGAGCTTGACGAGGGTTGAGACGTTTTGCGGATTGAATATAGGCCAGGTTTTTAATGGCCTGTCCAGACCAAGAATGTGTGGACTGCCCCCTCCAGCCAGTGCCTCCACTCCTCAAGTGCCAATATAACAGCTAGTAGTTCCCGATCACAGAATAATTGCGTTCAGACGGAGAGAGCCGTCGGGGGGGGAGGGAGAAAAAAAAAAAAAAAAGTGTACATGGATGGATCTTAAAGGTACAGTGTGTAGGATTCGTGGCGCATAGGTGGTTAGTAGCTATTCCACTTCCTCTTTTGGCTACGGTAGACCTCGAGGGTCACCCGGGCGCGCCGTAACGCAGACAGCTCGCGTAGCCGCACGCACCCGGCGCTGTGCGAGCTCTCGCCGACAACTACGGTATAAATAAAACTCATGAAAACACACATTCCTGATCGTGTAGCATGACACTCTACACATCAAATGAAACCTTACAGTCTCCTCTTTTTGACTATGCAATTCATTTCCCTGCACAACAATCACTCCCGGAGCACATGGGGCTTTTATACAGAAAAGCACAAAACGAGGTTTGTTACTTAGCTTACCTTTGAAGGCTCTGGACAGGTCAAACTCTGTATTTCACCATAAACTTGCTCTCAATCTGTCCGTAAGGATCCAGCGAATAAAATCTAGTAAAACAATTTAGTCCAAAACACGTGTTATTACCACTTGTGATACAGCAGCCTGTCTTGTTTACCCACGAGGCTCCCCCCTCCCCTTTCTCTCCTTCTCTCCTTCGCTCCCACATGCAGCGCGGCTGAGCAGGCGCTAGCAGGAGCCTAGGCAAAGGATGAGCCCATATGTCCTTCTGCGGCTCTCGTATTCAAAATGGCTGCCTCTAATATGGGGAAGATCCCCCCTTTTATGTGACTATATCTAAGTCCAAAAGAATACTTTGATTTCATGATGGAAGTGAAAAGGCTTGGAAAACAATGTATTTTTGAATGGGTATCTTCAATTTATGTAATTAATGGGTAAAAATCTTACACTGTCCCTTTAAGATCAGAAGAGCGCTGGAAGAGAACTGCTCCTACCCCAATGTCTGAGGCGTCCACTTCAACCACAAATTGGCGTGAAGGATCTGGATGGACGAGAATTGGAGCTGAAGAAAACCGCTCCTTCAAATCCAAAAGCACGTTCAGTTCTGTCCATTTGAATGGTACCTTTGGGGAGGTTAATGTAGTCAGGGGTGCTGCAACTTCACTGAAGTCTCTGATAAAGTGGCGGTAAAAGTTGGCAAAACCCAGAAAATGATGGTAGTCTATGCAGGGGCGGAGTGAATAGTAAAGAAAAATCCAGCACCAACTGAAGATGATGGTCTAATGATTCCTGCAGCCAAGGAATCACTGATGTAGTTCTCCATGGCCTCCCGCTCAGGACAAGAGATTGTAGAGACGACTGGATGGCAGAGTTGCCCCAGGCAATAAAATCGATGGCACAATCATATGGTCGGTGTGGTGGAAGCGAAAGTACCTTCTCTTTACTGAAGGCCTCTGCTAGATCATGGTATTCAGCAGGTACCAGGGACAAATCAGGTGGCAGAGGGGTATTCACATTAGTCTCTGTAGGTGGAAGAGCAGAAAGGAGACAAGAAATATGGCAGTTAGTACTCCAGCCCAAAATTTTAAGAGACAACCAGTCCAGGTGAGGATTGTGGTGCTTAAGCCACAATCCTCACCTGAAGATCACAGGTGAGTGAGGGGAACTTAAGTTAAAGCTAATGATCTCACGATGATTTCTAGACAGGACTAACTGGACAGGTTCAGTGAGATGAGTTACTTTAGCTAGTAGTCTCCCATCCAAGGCGTTGGCCATTAAATGTTGCTTAAGGCGTACAGACTGTAAACCAATTTGGTGAGCGAAATTAGTGTCCATAAAGTTGTCATTAGCACCAGAGTCGACAAGAACAGCAATGGGAACAGTGAAATTAACTTGAGTCATTTAAACAGAGTGGCGGGAAGTACCATTCTCTGAGGTTTGTGGACTGAGTTGAGTTTGGCTCACCAGAGCCCCCACATTCACTGGTGAGCCCCCCGTTTTGGTTGAACTGGGCAGTTTGCCAGAAAATGACCAGTTTGTCCACAATAAATGAACGGACCAGACTGAATTCTGCGGGGACGCTCAGCTTGTGTAAGATGGGCCCGTCCTAGCTGCATGGGCTCAACATCGGAAGATTCATTAGGGGAAAATTTTGAGGTTAAGGGTGGAGGAATGTCTGAACTCACCCGAGAGGTGGAAGGCCAGCAGAGGGGAGAAGACTGAACGGGCTCTGTCTCGATGGCGTTTTCTAAGCCGGTTATCAAGTTTTATAGCTGCTGATATCAGGGAATCAAGGTCGTCATATTCATTCCTCACTGCAAGCTCATCCTTAAGTTGTTCATTGAGGCCATTCAAAAAACACTTTGGAGGGCTACATCATTCCATCCAGTCTCTGCGGCCAGGGTTCTGAAATCAACTGAAAATTCAGCTGCACTGTGGGAGCCTTGGCGAAGTAATAGACGTTTGGCCGCCTCTTTGCCTTGAACAGGATGATCACTTTCCTCGACTCTCCCCCAAAAAGATTATAGTTCTGACGGATGGCTGGTTGCATCTCCCAAGTGGCTGATGCCCAAGATACCTTCCTCGTAACAAACCCATTATAAATGCAATCTTGGAACAATCAGTAGCATAGATGTAAGGCTTTTGGCTAAACACTAGTGAGCACTGTAGAAGGAAAGCCCCGCATTTCCCCATATTCCCAGAATAATGTTCAGGGTCAGGCACATGTGACTCACGGAACTGATGATCCTCCAGTGGCGACCTCTGGTGGTTGAGCAGAGGCCTGTTGCTGCAGTGCAACGACCTGTTGCTCCTGTTGCCGGGCTAAAAGCTGGGCAAATGCTGTATTGAGACCCTCCAGCATGGATCCAAGTTGTGACATTTGTGCACCAAAAGCTTGTTGACTCTGTTATTTCTTTGAGCTGAGAGTCGTGCTTACCCAGTAGTTGGCCTTGGCTAGAGACAGCCTAAAGCAGAAAATCTTAGTCTGCTGGGTCCATGTTTGGCCAGTTCGTACTGTCACGGGGGGCTAGTTGGACCCAAAAGCAGAAACACCAAGAAAGGTTTAAATGGTTTATTTTACAGAGACTGAGCTGGAAGTATTGGACTGGGGAGCCAGAAGGAGCAGGTGGTTCACGGGCTGGGGCAAGGAGGAGCAGGTTGGTATCAGGCTGGGGGCCAGGAGGTTCGGAGTGATGAAATGGTTCCAAGATGAAACAAAGAGGTCCGGAGTAAACTGGAAACAGGAAAACATTCAATGAAGTTAAAAAAAAAATCCACAGACCGAGAAGAGTTATCAAACAAGTGGGGAGCCAGGAGACAAGTTACCACGAGTGTTAACTGACAAACTGGCAGGGAGTGTTGGAATGAACCGGTTCTTATAGCAGAGTTGATTGTAGATGGACCACAGGTGAGTGAGTAGTTGGCTGCAGGTGTTAAGGATATGGCTCCTCCCAGGTGAGTAGACACAGGAGGGAGGGGGAGAACCCAGGAGGATCATTATATTTTGTTTTTCTTATTTCTGCCTGGGACACAAATTCTTTGATAGTTGGAGAATTACCCATTAATAGAAATAAACAGTAGGCCTATTTTTCTTTCTTTCTGACTTTCACTGGGTTTTAAACTGACCAGTGTGCAGAGAACTGTTAAAGGTATCAGACCCCTGCTCTACCAACGCCTGTCACAGAATGAGCCTGAAACCCGCACTGCGTTTTTACATGTTTTCATTAAAAGATAAAAAGGTCATAAGAAAAAGTGCCGTCTAATACTCACATCTTATTGGTCAAACCTGGCGCCCTTCCCCTCTGAGAGACATGTTTGAGTAATCACCACTAACCTGTCCCTCCCCGGGGTCCCTGATATAAACGGCCTCTGTCACTGGCGCTAATGGGACCAGTGTCACACAAGCTGCTTCTCACTGGGGACCACCGGGACAAAACCAGAACACGACCTCTGCACACGTCAAGCCCACTCATGAGCAATGTCAGCTCAAGGATTTGTGTGTATGTACCTTTATTGAAAATGGATCAGTTATGGTTAATTTATTCACCATACTATTATCCTCTTAATGTTCTTGTGAGCTACAGTATAAGCCTTTTTAGAAGGTTGTTACCTCATCAAGAATATACTTTGAGTTGTGTTGTGTTTTGTTTCATTCACATATGTTTGAGTAATCTTGGTTTATTAGTCTATCTGTATTTCCAAAAGCTCCAAATGCTCTGTTCCACCTTTCAGTATCATGTAGTGGTAGTTTCCATGTTAACAGCTGCGTTTACCTTTATTTCAGTAGAGATTGGTCATTCCGGGGCTGAAATTATCCAAATGATTCTAGTATGTATGGAATTTAAAAACACAGTGGAGCACTTCACGTATTACTACATGACATCAGAAGGGGGAACAGAGTGTTTCCCGTTTGAGAGAAGAACTCAGCTTAAATTTGCAGGGTTTTAGTGTTGAACATGTGAATGAAACAACATTATAACATAGATCAGAAAACAGTGTAATGTGGGCCTTTTAAATGAAGAATGATCAAGGTCAGAAAAACAAGTAGCCTGTCAATGTTTGGCCATTTGGTGTAGCAATTAGTATGTGTAATTAGCAAAGAAGCTAAATATAGATGCCATTAACTTTTGTTGTTAAAAGATGCTGTAACCTGACTGTTATTTCTTCTACTACAAGAAAAGTAAGCCTTTACACCAATATCATGTAAAAAAAACAAACAAACACATTTTTACTTATACATTGGTTCATGCACACTTTTTACTTGGATCTATTTGCAACAATAGTTGTTGAGTGTATGACAGAGAAATACCCTTTGTTCAGCTCAGTCCCTGGTGTTATAATTATCTCTGGCATTGATCGGGGCTGATCTGGAGTCAGCCACCTGCGCCTCCTCTGTGTGTCTCCTCCACCGAAACATCTGCCTCAATCTGACAAATCAAAGCACTTCCTGTTTCCTGTTCAGCAACGCACAAGAAGAATAAAGAAGAAGAAGAAAGAGAGGAGGCGGAGGGGGGCTGCAGCTGTACCGTCTCTGGTGAACTCAGACTGAACTAAAGTGAAGGGAGAGGGTTATTTTTAGAGTTATATGAAAGGATAAATGTAACTCAATGCCGTTATAAGGCTTTGGTAATAAGGACTATACAACCGTGGCAAATAAAGAAGACATTATTAAAGGTGATGAACGTAACTTTTTCAACCCGCTTGTTTCCATGGCATAACTTTTTATGAGTCTCCATGGCCACAATAAGTTAGCACCACCATGCCAAGTTATAGGGCAGATCTGTGGAAAGGTGACCCTGCAGAGACCATGAGAGCAGCATTTTGCCAAAGGCGAAGCGCCAAAACGAACCAAAACAAACATGGCAACACCGATAGATGTACTTCAGTCTATTACAAAATTTCAAAGTATACATCATTTTATTTGTGAAAAACGAAGAAGGTAAGTGCTTTGTGCATTTGTGGAATGTCTGTACTTTTCTCCCAACTAGATTTAACCATTTTTTTCTGCTTGATTTGCTGCTGTGACACTTTGACCAATCAGATTAATAAAATTAAAAACAAATCAATCTGACATGAGCCAGGTTAGAGTGGAACCCGTTTCACAAAAGACTACATTTCCCAGGATGCCTTGGGTGTGTGCGTTTGGGGGAATGGCCTATATTTGTATCAGTGCCCCAAAATCAATAGTGATAAGTACGAGGCGAACATTGGCTGCTCTGGTGCCCTGTGAGTGAGTCTGTTTGGAGCCTTCTGTTTGTCAGCTGGAGTAACTGCGCTCTTCGTCCTTGACTTCTGCAGCCACCCTGGACACTTTCACTGCTTTATTAGAATCATTAGAATTAGAATTATTAGAAATGGAGCAGAAAAAGGATGTAGTGTCAGAGGGATCAAGGCAACCTGCTTTCCATCTTCAGTATAACGTCAGTATAAGTGTATAAGATCATTTAATTGTATGTTTGCATGTTGATTATTTGATTATTGAAGAAAACAAAGCATTACGTAAAAAAAATAAAAATAAAAAACACTCTTTTCCACCTTGTGATGCCATGTGGTAATAAAGAAAGTGCTCCACTTTGTTTTTAAACTCTGTACACCTGCACATCATTTGGATGATTTTAGCCTTGCAATTGCATATCTCTGTTGAACTTGAAAACTACTCAAACACGTGGGAGTGAAACGAAACACAACTCCAGGTATGTTTTTGAGAAGCTAACAAAATAATAACATGGCTTAAAGCTCATAAGAGTCAATCTTGAGGAAACAGGAAATTTTAAACTATTATTTATTGGGACCAGTAGTCTATGTCATTGTCAACACATATAACAAAATTAATATTATCTTGCTTTTGGGATGAAAAATGTTTCTGTCTTGCATAATTTTATTAGTTTAATTTAATTTAATTTATGTTTTAATGTCACCCCATTTGCTATAACAAATCCTTAATAACCTGTTTGCAACATATTCAAACAGCAAAGTCCCCCTCACCTCTATAGTGAACACAATCTCCACTGTTCTGAAGCCATTGAGTTGTATAATTCAGTGCAGTGATATTAATATTTGAATGAAACATTGCCGGCCTCAGTGAACACAGATACACACAATATTATTAAGAGTCCGTCATCTGTAAAAACACATTTATTTTCCATCACAAACACAAGAGCGCTCGGTCTGGTCCAGTGAGCGAGGAGACAGATCATGTCTGGGGAAATCCACTGAAGTGCTTGTGTCTGGAGGAGCTCTGTAGTCGACAAGCAGAAAATGCACACTTCAAATAACAACTGTTTTAAATTGCTCAAAAGTAGGTGGCTAAGTAAAAAGACGTGGATGGAAAAAGAACAGGAAAAAAAGTGAATTAAGATAACTAGTGACAATGATGTTTTGAATGATTGTTTGAACTTCTCGACTTAGAAACAAAGCCTAATAAGTATCTTAGGTTGTGATGTTTTCCTTTATGTTAAACCTAAAGCTCCTTTATTACACAAAACTAAACTTTGTGAGCTTTTAGTGATGTTATAATGTTGCTACTTCATCAAAAACAAACCTGGTGTTGTGTTTTGTTTCATTCACACATGTTTGAGTAACCCTGTAAGCCTGTGTACGTCTCCAAAGCTCAAAATGCTCTGTTCCACCTTGTAGTGTGATCAAATGGTAGTTTTCAAGTTAACAGCCACATTTTGTCTCTAGTTCAGTAGAGTATGGCAATTCCAGGGCTGAAATTGATTGACCTAGTGAAGGTGTATGGAGTTTAAAAACACAGTGGAGCACTGTATTACTGTATGACATCACAAGGTGGAACAGAGTGTTTTAAGTGTGACAGAATTCAGCCTATGCAGGGTTTGTGTGTTAAGCATGTGTGAATGAAACAAAACACAACTCCAGGTATATACGTTTTTAAACATTCCAACACGGCTTAAAGCAAACAAGAGTCAATTTTGCGTAATATGGGACCTTTAATTATGATCTAGACTTGGTTTTATCCTCTTTTAGTCCTTTAGTCCTGTGGTGCAATACCTAACACAGTGCTATAGCTTGTTGGCAACATTTAATACAGTACAATATGCTAAACTATCTGAGCAAGACTTGCAATAACCTGGTATTTAACGTGTAGTACCAGCTCATAGAGGACTTTTTTGCACTTTTTTGCACTTTTTTTGCCCTATTTTAGTTTAATCTTTTTGCACTTTTTTTCTATACTGTGTTGTAAATATCCTACTTAAATGTCTGCACTGAAGTGACATGCTTTCACTCTCATTGTGACTATGTATAATGTAAATTGTATATATGAATAGTCACAATAAAAAGGCATTCTAGTATAGTTTCAGGTTTTAATGTCCGTGAAAGCATAAGACAACCCAAGTGGGACTCAAATAGCATAAAAACAAACATACATGTCCGCCCACTGAGCAGCAGTAGCTCAGGTGGTAGAACGTTTCGAATCCTGCTCTTGACAATCCTGCTCTCGACTCTGTGTGCGATTCTAGCAACCACAGATGAATGCTGTGGTTGTGTCCTTGGGCAAGACACTTAACCCACCCTGTCTTTAGTGTCTGCGTACACTGGTGTGTGAATGGATGAGTGGTTCCTTGATGTTAAAAGCTTTGAGTGCCTTGAAGGTGGAAAAGTGCTCTATAAAAACGTGTGTATTTTACGATTTACATTTCAAAGTTGCTAATATGTATTTCCATATACAGTAGTTTATTATGTCCAAAGCCATGACAACAGTAAAACACAATGTTTAACAACTCACCTTATTTCCTCCTTCCACCTCTCCTCTCCATAACATCCTTTTAATGAAGCCTGAGCATTTCTTACCAATTAAAATTCACTTAGATGCCGTCAATGTGTCTGCTCTGCTCAACCAGGCACTACTTTGGGGGAACCTCTCCAGGCTTGTAATAACCAAATTATAATTTTATTAGGTGGGGCTAATTTAGAGCTCTCAAATATGGATTCTTGAATTTGCACGCTAGGATGCTATGTGACACGTTTGCAAATGTGTGACTTTAGTTGTGTCATTGGTGCGTGTGTGTATTAAGGTGAGGTCGTTAGCGGTGCGTTTAATGACAGCTGTAAAAATGAGGCTCAGAGTTGAAGGATTAGGGAGTTTTATGGGGGCGGCTACAGAGATGAGAGTAGGACGTGATAAAGATGCTAATGCTAACGTGCGGGAAAATTGTTTACTTATTAAAACTGAAAAGTTTTGACGGGAGTTCTATTAACAGTTGGTGTCCTTGATTTTGACCTTGCGCTACTTTTACACCAGTGTCAAAAATCAGTACAGGAATGTGCATGACAATCTTCAAGTGTTAAAATAAATAAAAATGGACTACTGTCTATTTTAAGGTCCTATATTATGTGAAATGGACTTGTGAGCTTCAAGTCATTTTATAATTTTGTTACCTTCTCAAAAACATACCTCGAGTTGTGTTTTGTTTCATTCACACATGTTTGAGTAACACTTAGCCTGTCTACAGCTCCAAAGCTTAAAATGATCTGTGTGACCTAGTTTTCAGTGGAGCACTTCCTGTATTAACACATGCCATCACAAGAGGGAACAGAGTGTTTTTTGTTTAAGAGAAGAACTCAGTCTAAATGCAAGGTTTGTATGAATGGAACAAAACATAACTCTAGGTATGTTTGAGCTGAGGAAAGGATATTATAACATACAACTCTGGAAAACAAATAAGAGACCACTGCATTTTTTTCTGAAATCAGCATCTCTACATGTATTATAGACATTCCATTCCAGCATCTGTTGAATTCCAACACAAACACAAAGCTGAGCTACTTCAGTTCTTGCACCAGGAGTGGAATAAAGTCACCCAAGAACAATGTGAAAGACTTGTGGAGAGCATGCCAAGACGCATGAAAGCTGTGATTAAAAATAAGGGTTATTGCACCAAATATTGATTTCTGAACTCTTCTTAAGTGTAAACATTAGTATTATGTTTTTTTTTAATGAATTTGATCTTGTTTCTTTGCATTGTTTGAGGTCTGAAAACATGTATCTTTTTTGTTATTTTGACCATTTGTCATTTTCTGCAAATAAATGCTCTAAATGATCATATTTTTCTTTGGAATTTGGGGGAAATGTTGTCAGTACTTTATAGACTCAAACAAAAATGTTCCTTTTGCCCAAACACATACCTATAAGTAGTGAAATCAGAAAAAACGATAATTTTGCAGTGGTCTCTTATTTTTTCCAGAGCTGTAGATCAGAATATAACATAATATGGGCCCTTTAAAGCAACATAGATAAGTTTAATGCCCCTGTGGAATATTCCTTTGGGGTTTAGAATTTCCTTTTAGATAGCTGTAAAAGAAATACAATGTAATCAATGCAGAAAAACAGCTTCTTTCTGAACAGCTCTGAAACTGACCTAAAACGCCTTTATTTTGGCTTCTCTTTCAAACCTCTCTGACAGCTGTTTTCTAAATGCCAAGCCTGTCTGTATTCTCCTGGCATTTGTTCAAACTGTGATCAGATCAAAACGCAAGCTCAGAGTTCACCTCCAGAACCACCCCTCCCACCCTCTTCCTCCTCCGGACCGCATCTCCCATGACGCACCTCTTCTACTTCCTGCCGTCTGCCCATGGACCTTTAGCAGTGGGCTCTCCAGGGAAACTCAGGCTTGTATAAATCTCATATATTATTGAGAAAGTAGATCCGCCTGCGGTGCGCACACACATGGGCTGTTTGTGAGTGCATTATTGATGAGAGGTAATGGTCAGAAGAGTTAAGTAAAGTACAGAGTGAGTGGACACCTGGGGATAACCTGTCATATCAGTAGAAGCATGTTAGAAATTGTTTTATTGTTTACTTTTCTATAGGAGGACTCAGATACAGTACAGCTCTGGAAAAAAATAAGAGACCACTGCAAAATTATCAATTTTTTTCTGATTTTTATACTTATAGGTATGTGTTTGGGCAAAAGGAACATTTTTGTTAGAGTCTATAAACTACTGGCAATATTTTCCCCAAATTCCAAATAACAATATTATTGTTTATTTGCAGAAAATGACAAATGGTCAAAATTTTTTAAAAAGATACATGTTTTCAGACCTCAAACAATGCAAAGAAACAATATCAAATTCATTTTAAAACAACATAATACTAATATTTACACTTAAGAAGAGTTCAAAAATCAATAATTGGTGCAATAACCCTTATTTTTAATCACAGCTTTCATGCGTCTTGGCATGCTCTCCACAAGTCTTTCACATTGTTCTTGGGTGACTTTATTCCACTCCTGGTGCAAGAACTGAAGTAGCTCAGCTTTGTGTTTGTCTTGGAATTCGCTGGAATGGAATGGCTGTAATACATGTAGAGATGCTGATTTCAGAAAAAAATGCAGTGGCCTATTTTTTTTTTTTTTCCAGAGCTGTATGTGGTAAAGACAAGACAAGACAAGAAAACATAATTATTTTTTATAGATTCAAATCAGATACATAGATAAGTATTGTATCATTGTAAACTGTGATGTTGAAAATGTTAAAATGGCGTCCGTAAAAAGCTCCATATTATACAGTTTTCTGATATTGTAATTTTGTTTTCTCATCACAAACATGGAGTTATGTTTTGTTTCATTCACACATTTAACACACAAATCCTGCATCTTTAAGCTTTCTTCTCTCAAACTGAAAACTCTGTTCCACCTTGTGATGCCATGTGGTAATAGGAAGTGCTCCACTGTGTTTTAAAAGGCCATACACCTTCACTAGCATCATTTGGATAATTTTAATCCTGGAACTGGAACTCTCTACTTCAAATAACAACTGTTTTAAATTGTTCAAAAGTAGGTAGTTAAGTAAAAAGACGTGACAGTGATGTGTTTTGAATGATTGTTTGAAGTTCTCGACGAAACAAAGCCTAATAAGTATCTTAGGTTGTGATGTTTTGCTTTATGTTGAACTTAAAGTTCCTATATTGCACAAAAACTGAAACTGTGAGCTTTTAGTGATCTGTCTACATCTGCAAAGCTCAAAATGCTCTATTCCACCTTGTGATGCCATGTGGTAGTATAGGAAGTGCTCCACTGTGTTTTAAAATGCCGTACACCTTCACTAGCATCATCTGGATAATTTCAGCCCTGGAAGTGCCAATCTCTACTAAACAAAAAGTAAAGAAAACTACTGATTCATGACATCACAAGTATTTTGAGCTTTGGAGATGTAGCCAGACTAATAATAAAGGATTACTCAAACATAACTCCAGCTATGTTTTGAGAGGTGAACATTATAACATTTCTTGAAACTCACAGGAGTCAATTTTGTTTAATACATAACTTTTAATATAAGACCTTGTATACTTACAGAAAGCACCTCGCTGTATTACAAAGTTTAATACCCTTCCTCCTGACTCTCATAAATCTCTAATGGTTTGCAGTGGTGGTCCGTGTTGCATCGTAATGTGACCATATATAACTCCTAAGTATGTTTCTGTATGCTAGACCCCAGAGCAAGGCCACAGATAGGTCATCTCCGACCTGCCTACTGTACACATATGGCAACACAAGGGGTTCACGGCTGCTATCGATTGTACAAACACATAGCAGTTGTTAGCATAATGAATTCCCCACCACTGTGAGCTAGAGGACGAGTAAAACACAGGCTAGGTCACTTATGGTCTGGGAGGCTTAAGGGGAGATTGATATGCATGATGTGTGTTTGCTGCTTAAATATTCAAGTGGATATAGATATGTTTTTCCTAAGAGGCGCAAAATGAATATGGTTATTTTTACTCTTGGTATAGGTGAAGGTCGTATGGATGAGGTGTGTTAAGGACAGGTAGAAGGACAGATGTCACTAACGGTATCCAGTGGTGTCACACTGCAAATTTCTCTGATCTCCCCAAGATTTTAAAACTTATATCAGGTTATTCATCTTGTTTTCAGATTTATTATCTATGTAGTAGTTCTGAGACTGCTTAATTCTAGTCTAGAGGTAGTTTATTTTAAGATAACATGTTAAGTAAAATTATATTGCTGCAAGGACAGATCATTTCACTACTTTTAAGTAATTTGAGTGTTTATAACTAAAATTTTGGTGAAGCTTTTTTTGCATATAGAACTGTTGTCCTAGTGATAATAAGAAAATATATTATTATGAATGTGAAAAAGTCCTGAAAATAACCCATACTGATACTTTGCAGCTGATGCCATCAACATTCCCTGGAGGTGTTGCTAACTGCAGGCACTGCTCTCTATCTGAGGCTTTGGTAGACTTTATGACTTTAGTTTAATACAATCTAACCAGAAAGAGCTGACTTAGCTAGAAGTACAACAGGTGAGCTGATTTATGCAGTTAATCAAGTCTGTCACATGTACAATTACTGTCACAAGTTAGCTACTATTAGACAGAGGTGTGGACTCGAGTTATGTGACTTCGACTCGAGTCAGACTCGAGTCACGAATTTGATAACTTTAGACTCGACTCGACAAAATGTACAAACACTTGCAACTCGACTTGGACTTCAATATCAATAACACGTGACTTCACTTGGACTTAGGCCTTTTGACTTGTGATGACTTGCTACGTCCAATGAAAAAAAAAACTCTAAAAGTATGTTGATAAGGACCGCACTCGTTGTACTTGTGAATCTGCGAAAATGTATGCAAAGAGCATGTGCACGCGGCTTGCACAACATCCAATCACAGTAGATCTACGTTGCTTTCATTCGACCGCATCCAAGGCAAATTGCACAACAAATGATGCGGAAACAAGCATCCACGCGCCAGTTTGCAAAATGATGCCGAAGGTGATCTCGTTTGGTTATAAAAACTACGAAGTTGTCAACAAAAAATGAAAATCCTTTCATTTTTTTCTAATGTTATTTGATATGGTGTAAAAAGGTAAAATGAATACAGATCTTGCAGACATTATATGATTTGTAGAAATGTTATTTCTTTGTAAAGGGGACTCGAAATGACGGACTTCACTTCGGACTTCACTCGGCACTTGGATACTCTTGACTCGGGACTTCACTCGGACTTGAGTGCAAAAGACTTAGACTTACTTGGGACTTGCCCAGCAATGACTTTGTCCCACCTCTGCGTATTAGACAACAGTTTTTCAGTTCCTCACTCTGACCTTTTTGTTGAAAATGAAACACCTACTGTAAACAGGACGATGAGCGCTCATATTGACCACAGACTCCCGAAAATATGTTCTTTAAATCCATTTTGTGTTTTGTCTTAAGTTTTAAGATAACCTTAAAACTTTTTAACAGTGTTTGTTAATGTATGTCACTATGATAACTTCTAAACATTCCACCATTAGATATACAGCTCTGGAAAAAAATAAGATATTTTTTGTTTTTTTGTTTTTTTTCTTTATGTGTGTAAAAGAAAAATATTCCTCCCCACTCTACGTATTCTTATACAAAATACAGCTCTGGAAAAACATAAGAGACCATTGCAAAATTATCAAAACTATCAGTTTTTCCCATTTTACTGCTTATAGGTATGTGTTTGGGCAAAAGGAACATTTTTGTTTGAGTCTATAAACTACTGACAACATTTCCCCCAAATTCCAAATAAAATATTATCGTTTAGAGCATTTATTTGCAGAAAATAACAAATGGCCAAAAACAAAAAAGATACATGTTTTCAGACCTCAAACAATGCAACGAAACAATATCAAATTCATTTTAAAACAGCATAATACTAATGTTTACACTTAAGAAGAGTTCAGAAATCAATATTTTTTTGGAATTGGAATAATTATTCAACTCCTCGTGCAAGAACTGAAGTAGCTCAGCTTTGTGTTTGTGTTGGAATTCAACAGACGCTGGAATGGAATGGCTGTAATACATGTAGAGATGCTGATTTCAGAAAAAAATGCAGTGGTCTCTTATTTTTTTCCAGAGCTGTACATGTAGAACATCCCTAATGTGATCCCACTGCAAAGAATCAATAACAGTAAGTGTGGTTCTGCTGATGCACTGGATTGGAGTGGAGGTGATTGCGATAAATACTGGAGTACAAAATCTGCTAATTAGCAAACAAGCAACTTTATTACTTAAAATTAATTACATAATTTCTTTTTCACTGTAGCATAAAACCAGAGTTTAAGGGGACACCATAACTTCAGTCCACCTTAAATTATCTGTACCTGATTTTGAAACGTGAGTGAGCTGCACCATGATAGAGAAACAAGGATTTGGGAGAGTCAAATTAAATTGATGGATATGGTCACACCTGGTTGTTACTCTATGGTTCTTGCCCTGTAAAATGCCTGTAAAAGGTTAAAATCAATATCGTTCAGCCTCTTTTTGTTGTGTGGTTTGGGTCTAAGGTTGAAGATGGACATTCTGTTATTTAAATTTAGCTCTTAAGTCAATGTCTGTGGATTTGGTTAAAACTTTAGAGTGAAATAAATATGGATATTATGTCAAAAGTGAAGGGCATTTCTGAATTTGGTGCAATGACAAGATGCAAATCATTAACCACAAATGAGAAAATGGATAATGCAATACAATGAGGAAGTGCACTTAGATCACCAAATGGGCTCCATATGTATTGATTCAGAGAAGAAAAACAAAATGAGAAGGCAAGGTTAAAAAAGTACTTAAGTAAAGTGTTGTTTAAAGTTTGGGTTTAGCCACAGTTTTCGAGTGGTAGTCCGCAAAACAATTCTTATACTGGGCCATTTTTGATCAATGTTGTGATTTAAAATGTGGTCCCAAAATCACTGCTAGGAAACTGCCAAAAATCACTGGTAGGAAACTGCACATATAGTTGAGTCAGAAAGAACAAAACTGTGAAGTGAACTTAATCAACACAAACTAAATTTAAATATTGAAAAGGCATGTCTGTTGTGAAAACATGTCTGTAACTGTCCTTGGGGAAACATTATAATTCTGATTCCTGGGTTAAAGTTACTCCAAATATCCACTCAAACTTTTTAAAGGAATTATACGTCGAAAAGAAAAGTAGAACTGGATGTTCTCAGAGGAATCTCTATATCTGTCAAGACACAAAATCATCTTTGAAATACAAGGAAAATGTTTATGCTTGCAATACATTTTTTGATAGTTTAGACCAGGGGTAAGCAACCCGTGGCTCCGGAGCCGCATGCGGTTCTTTGATCCCTCTGATGCAGCTCAGTATATTGGTCCCTCTTTTATCGCGGGGGTTACATTGTAAAAATAACCCGCGATAGGCGAAATCCGTGAAGTAGTCAGCTTTATATTTTACAATTATTCTACATGTTTTAAGGCTGTAAATGCCTCACCATATACATTAACGCATTAACGTTTTCTCACATTTCTCTCTTGTTTAAACACTTAAACTTTCATAAATTTTCAAGAAAAGTATTACAGAATGAAACCAAAGATCCAAACCTGTTTTCCGGCCCTAAAAATATTGAGTGTATTTCACAGTTCCTCTGACTGAGCCTCTTCGTCCTGGCGCCGCTTCGCTATCACGGGTTTTGTGGGGGGAAAACTGAACGCATTCTGTTCTGTACAGGAGACATGGAGGAGAGTGATGGACAAACCGGCAACATTATATGCAGTGTTATTTCATTTTAAATTTCAAAAGTGTTTTGTGGCTCCCAGTGTTTTTCTTTACTGTGTGTGCATCCAAACGGGTCTTTGAGTGGTAAAGGTTGTCGATCCCCTGATTTAGACCATAGACATTAAATATGAAATGACAAATATGAAGTGAGCGACTTCCGGCAATTCACTTTACTATATTTCAAAACTGTCACAACATTCTGTAAGTGCTGCGGTGCTTGGAGCAGAATGTAAACCAACACTTAACATGCAATAAATAAAATAGAATAAAATAGAGTAGCAGAAAACTTAAATCTAACAAATTTACAAGAGTACAAGGATATAACAGTGCAGGTGCAGGTAATGGTCAGGTGCAAAAAGAAGAACCGGCGCAGGGTCATGTGACTGACACAGAGCGGGGGGTGGGGTCATGTGCCTGACACAGAGCGGGTGGGTGGGAGGGTGGGTGAGAAGAGTCCTAGTGTTGTTATTGTTCAAAAGTCCGACAGCAGAGGGGAAGAAGCTGTTTTTATGGCGGGAGGTTCTGGTCCGAATGGACCGTAGCCTCCTGCCTGAGGGGAGCAGGTCAAAGAGTCCATGTCCATAGACCATGTCCATAGTCCATGTCCATAGACATTAAATATGAAATGACAAATATGAAGTGAGCGACTTCCGGCAATTCACTTTACTATATTTCAAAACTGTCACCCCCCTCTCTGTAAGTGCTGCTGTGAGGCTCATCATTGTAGTCTTTAAATGTTTGTATTAACCCGCTGTACACGACCATAGTGTTTTCATTTCACTATTGTGTCCAAAGACTGCAGCGGGACAAGTCTGCGGACCGCAGGTTATAAAGCTGTGAGTGCACCTCGCGTCTGCTGTTTCCTGTCTACAGTAAAACCACACGCTTTGAGGCTCTTAGTTTAGATACAAGTCAAAACTGAGTTATTATTATTTGTGAAATGTGGTGCAGTACTTCAGATACATGATTATTTGCACAGAAAGTTGGCGATAAAGTACACAGGAAGGGGAGTTTCTATCACTAATCTGCAGCTTTAACATGGTTCATGCACTTCATGGATGTAAATAGACACATGTGAGGATATACTCTCACCTTTTTACTTTTAAAGAACGCTTCAAACTGGATTAATAGCGCGGTTTTCTGGATTGAGTGTCATTATTTGTGGAGGAAAATTTCTATGGATAATATGGATAAAAACCTGGGGAGACAGAGCCCTTTCTATTGCTGCCCCCACCCTCTGGAACACTCTACCTCAACACCTCCGAGACTGCACAGACCTCACCATCTTCAAAAAAAACCTCAAGACCCATCTGTTTAAAGCTGCTTTTAATGTTTAAATTATTTGCTATTTTAATTCATTTTGTTTTATTTTTGACTGTTTTATGGACTTATTTTATTGTATTGTTCTGTGAAGCGTCTTTGAGTGTCATGAAAAGTGCTATATAAATAAAATTTATTATTATTATTATTATTATCATTAAAAAGCTGCAGTTTAAATTTACCGCTTTACGAGAGGTGAGTAATAAAGTCTTTTCATCATTTTCGCTATTTTCTTTTTATCTTGCCTCTGTGTCTGTTTCTCCTATGCCCCTGACGTTGTTTTATTGGCTATTGCCTTAGCGTTCCTGATGTTTGATGGTTATGACCTGACGAGCAGCTCGGAGTCACACTGACACCACACACATGAGGAGCGCAGCGGCTTCAGAATCGCACACGAAGTTACAAATTCGGCTCACACCTCCCCAAACTCGAGGAGAAGCAAATGGCAGCCTAAATCTGGTAAATTCTCCTGTAGCGTATGACGGCTTTTAGTTTTTTATACGGTTTATGGTTTAGACATGAGCAAATAAAAATTGTGTAAACCAGACAAACTTTGACCCTTGCAGTATTTCTAAATTATTAAAACAATTATGGAACTGCCTCTACTATATCACAGCTGATCAATTGGATTAGTTAATGGTTTGAATTTATAATAAATAAATAAGATTGTTTGATGATAAATTGGCAATAAATTATAACCCTGAACATAAACTTATTCTTAAATTTCTAAATTGTTTGAATTTCCAGCACCGGCTTCAGTTGAAAAAGGCTGTGTTTTGCTTGAACATTTTCGAACACTACAGTTGATTGTCATTTTAATCAAAGTTTGTTTTTCTCTAAACTGAAGTTTGTTGGAGACGAGAGCGTGCAATCAGACTGTTGGAGTAAAGTCAACCCTCTTCACTCACCGAAAACCTGCCACTTTAGTCACTGCAGAACGGCAACGGTTTCGCCAAATTGTTGTTCCAGATTCAACACATTTGTTAGGAGTTGAGATTAGGATACTCTTTAGAACACGCTTTTTGTGTACTGAATGTATAACAAGTAGTAGTAGACATTGTTTTAAAGGGCCTGTGTTACAATATTTTTTTAATCTATGTTATAATGTTGTTTCTTCTTCAGAAACATACCTGGAGTTTTGTGTGTTTTGTTTCATAAACACATGCTTAACACAGAAACACACTCTGTTCCGCCTTGTGGTAATATAGGAGTGCTTCGCTTTGTTTTTAAACTCCAAATACTTTAACTGGAGTCATTCAGATTATTTCAGCCCTGCCATTACCAATCTCCACTGAACTAAAGGTAAAAGGTATCTGTTAACATGAAAACTACTGCTTCAAAATGTCACAAAGTGGAATAAAGCATTTTGGGCTTTGGAGACAGACCAATAATGCACAATTACTGAAGCATTTGTGAATAAAACAAAACACACCTCCAGGTATGTTTTTAGGGAGAAAACAGCATTATAACATGGTGAAAAGCTCCCAAGAATCCATTCTGTGCAATATAGGGCATTTAATAGCCCTTAATTCTGATATCAGCACCATTCTAAAAATAGTCTAACTCCATTGTTTTCCTATTTATATGATTTTTATCTACACATACTGAAATGCGTATTATGATAGCTTTAGTATGGATTATTATCTGGGTATTAATTTATTTAGTTTACAGGATTTTGAACTGTTAATCTCTGTTCCACTTTGAAAAATACTGTCTATGATGAATTGAGGGCCACATGGATCTTCTGCAGAATACAATAATGTCTTATTAAAAGCATACATTGAATCTAAAGTGAATGTAATACCACCTCAATCACAGCCTGCATTAATATTAATTAAATTACTTCTTTCTGATTCACAGCATGTTACCAGGTGACAAGGGACCAATCTGTATGAAACGTTTACTAATTAATTAAAGATAATGGGGAAACATTGAAAGCATGAAAGAATGAAATTGGAATGGACGATCTGCGTCAGAGCCAGTACACAACAAGACACTGCCTTCAGTATGAGCCTTCTCTGTTTTCAAAGCAATTTGTTTAGAAAAATAAATAAAAACTATTTATCAAACTGTCAGCTGCACTTTGAATTTGAGGCTGCATCGATTTTCTTTTTACCATTTATCTGTCTCTGGGGATCTTCAGTATTCCCAATAAATTGGTACAAATGGTTGGAAGATTGGTGGGAAAAGCCCGACTCTGACAAAATCAATACAGCATCACACATTTAAGTGTTTTTATTTATTTATTTTATATTTCAGGGGTTTTCAAATACACTCCTCAACTATTTTTTGAAGTGGCTTACAAGTACATGCTTTACGCTTGTGTTCTTGGCTAGTTTAAATGTACACTATAGAGCTTTTCTGGTAAAGAGTCCGCCACCTTGTTTTCACTAAGTTGTAAGTGATTTGATAGAAAGTTCCACACTATGGCATTTTTATCTGTTTCCATAAAGCCAACCAAGTTACAGGACAGATCTGTTGAGAGGCAATCCTGCTAAGAATGCATGTTATTTCTATGTTTTACCATAATGAAATACATGAAAGCTAGATGTATGTCTGTTTTTGTTTCATGTGAATAGGTCCAGTAACTAGAGAGATACAGAGAACAATAAATCATGGTCATGCCATCTGCATGTTGACAGAATTCTGACTTGCCTTCCAGCTCAGTTTTAAACTACTTTGCAGTGACATTGTGCTGGGGATGTTCTACATCAGGGGTGTCCAAACTTTTTTCATCAAGGGCCACATATCTAAACATAGACGAAGCAAAGGGCCAATCGAGGGCCATAAACTGGTGTTCCAGTTAAACATGCATATATTATATGCATGTTCAACACGAGTCCTTTCATTCATTCATCATTCATCATTCATGCTAAGATCCTCAAAACCACACAATAAATATTAAATCTTATCAAGGCAGATTTTCAAAGAACTTGCGGTCAAAAGTTTTGCTCAAGGTAATTTGGGACAATTCACCTGGGAGCCTGAGGGCCAAGAAAAATTTGTCTGAGGTCCGCATTTGGCCCACGGGTCATAGTTTGGACATGCCTGTTCTACATGTATATATATATTGATGGAATGTTCAACAGTTACCATGGAGACACAATGCACAAATTAGTAAACACTGCCAAATAAGAAAAAAAAAAAATACAAAAAGATTCATGGTGCTGTTTGGGTGTTTAATTTTTAACAAAAAGGTGACAGTGTGGGTTAATGCTACCTAGCTTGTGATTAACAGCACAAATCAGATGACCTGTTGTAGTTCCAAATACATTCGCTCTTTCTGGTCACATTAAGGTAAAATAAGATTAACAAAGCCTCAGAGGGAGCAATGCCTACAGTACCATACTTCCATTATGTTTGACTAAAATATTTTCCATTTTCCATGTTACACAATCACTATAATTAGTACTTTTCAGCGACCGAAGTGTCCTTCCATAATGTTCTGATGTCTTAATAGCAGTATACAGTAACTGAGCAGGAGTGGGAGGGGCTATTTCATTTAGCCCATGCTTCTTGATTAATGCCTTCTTTCTTCTCTCCGACGGCCGTGTCTGGATTCTGACGAGACAATCACCAAGGCGTTTAGCTTTAGCTACGACAGTAGCAAAAAGACCTCTCCTCCATTGCTATTGTTCTAATGATGGATTACTGCAGCAACAGAGGGATGAATACATTACAATTACATTAACACAGACCAAACTTCTGCTTCTGGATTCCATCATGATCGTCCAAGCAAAAGCCCATGATTTGTTTTCGATGGGTTTAGTTCACCGGATATGATAAATAGATGCTATCACTCTACTTTTATGGAAACTGCATAATATTAACTATTCATGTGGAAGTGGTGAGTCACGGTTTCTGCAAAGCCAGTTGCTCAACAGCTCTCGACATATACAGTAGCTTTGAAACCCATGAGATGATCCTAAATAAATATATTATGCTGTTTTCCTTTCAAGAACACATATTGTGCTTGAGTCTGCTGTATAGTTATAATCTATGACACAGGTTTTATATTATAATTTGTGCATTTTCAATCTCAAAATGACTATACAACGCTGCCAAATCTTAAGTGTATCACCAATAATTGTTAAATATTGCTCAAACTGCATGAATCACTCCAAATACAACTTCCAGAGGGCAAATGCGAAGGAGAAACAATTTGATTTTGCATAATAGGTCTACTTTAAATTGGCTTTAAATATTTTAAATAGATCAAGTTAAAATGTGCACTATGTAACTTTCCTGGAGGAGTGTTTGTGGCCTGGCTGTTTCCATGGAGATAGTAAATCTCCACAGAGATTTACTATCTCCAGAGAACAGTTAGACCAAGTTACTGGTTAAGTCTGTGAAGAGGCCAATGGAACTGAATGAAAGCAAGACATGTTTAATGCCTTATTGTGAAATGTTTTAGACATAAAAGTGACATATGGACTTTTAACATCAAAATGATCAGCTCTGGGTCAATATAAAATAATTCAATTGAAATAGGTGACAAAATACATTTACACTATCAGCTAAAAGTTTGGACACTCCCTTTCATTCAAACATTTCATATACATACAGAAGACATCAAATAAATTAAGCAAGATATTTGGAATTATGTAATAAAAACAATAATTACAACTAAATATTTTTTTTCCACAGAGCAAAGGGGGGTGGCTCTTTTCCTTACTGCTACATAATTCCATGTCTTACTCCATTTATTTGACATGTTCTGTATTTATTTAAATGCAGAATGGGCGGCAGTAGCTCAGTGGTAGAGCGCTTGCCTGGTGATCCAGGGGTTGGCAGTTCGAATCCCGCTCTTGACGGGTGGACCACATGTGATCCAAGCTCCCACAGATGAGTGCTGCCGTTGTGTCCTTGGGCAAGACACTTAACCCCACCTTGCCCCCAGTGTCTGCGGACACTGGTAGCCCCCATGGCAGAAGATACATCGAGGCCCGTTGTGACGTGAGTCACCTGTGGGAGGATTCTCCAGCCGAGGTCCTGACCAAGCCGAAGCAAGAAGATCGTGGAGATGGTCCCCGGGCGCGCCTCGGGTGCAGCCCACTGCTCCTGATGACAGGATGGGTCAAATGCAGAGGACAAATTTCTCTAAGGAGACAATAAAAGGCTTATCTTATAATGTAGTTTTAAAAAAAAAAAAGAAGGAAAAAAAGTAGTACAGCTCTGGAAAAAAAAAAAAAGAGACCAGTGCATTTTTTTCTGAAATCAGCATCTCTACATGTATTACAGCCATTCCATTCCAGCGTCTGTTGAATTCCAACACAAACACAAAGCTGAGCTACTTCAGTTCTTGCACCAGGAGTGGAATAAAGTCACCCAAGAACAATGTGAAAGACTTGTGGAGAGCATGCCAAGACGCATGAAAGCTGTGATTAAAAATAAGGGTTATTGAACCAAATATTGATCTCTGTACTCTTCTTAATTGTAAACATTAGTATTATGTTGTTTTAAATGAATTTGGTGAATTTGTTTCTTTGCATTGTTTGAGGTCTGAAAACATCTTTTTTGCGTGAAGAGTCCCTCAGTCGTCCAGGTAGAATCCATGATACAAGAAGAAATTCAATTTGTCGAGCTGACGAAGCCTCTCGGATGAGCGGCTAAACGTTTTCGACCAAACAAACTTTGTCCAGTTGACAAATTGAATTTCTTCTTTTATCATGTATCTTTCTTGTTATTTTGACCATTTGTCATTTTCTGCAAATAAATGCTCTAAATGATAATATTTTTATTTGGAATTTGGGGGAAATGTTGTCAGTAGTTTATAAACTCAAACAAAAATGTTCCTTTTGCCCAAACACATACCTACAAGTAGTAAAATCAGAACAACTGATAATTTAGCAGTGGTTATTTTATTCCAGAGCTGTATATGTTGGGCTGCAAGTCAGGTTTGGGTATAAATAACCCAACACAAGACTTAAAGCTGGGATACCTGACTTTTTTCTTGTAAATGATTCAATTTTGTGTTTCCCTCCAAAGAGATAAGTTAAATTGCCTATAGATGGTTAACATAGAGATGACTAGACTAGAACCAAATAGAGGCAGTATCAGCATGTCACCCAGCATGTGTAACTTTAAAGACATATTGACCGTGATTTATTCTGAAAACTCTTGTCTTCCTTCATTATGGATGCAGGTTTGAGTCCGCTCCTCTTCACCCCATTCTTAGACTAACTCTCTCTCCTTATCAGATGGACAGATGGACGACAGCTTTGGGCTTGAAGAGAAACACGAAGACACAAATGCTGCTCACTTGGTCGGAATCGAATAACACTCTCCCAAAACTGTCAGTCCATCTGCTCCTCTCCGTGCAAACGAGTCCATAACAAGGCACCGTGCACAGGCCCACTTCACTGTAACTGCTCACATGTCAGAGCGGAGAAGAGTCTGAGGAGGATTTGGAAACTAGTATTTTAGGAAGTCCTGCACACATAAAATGGACTCAGGGAAGTGTAAAAGTTGGAGGTAGAAGTTGCAATGATCAGATCTGCAAATTGAGATTGAGAGTTTTGAGGAAGAAAGAAATCTGTTCAAATCAAACCTACCATGACATTATCAGCTATATTGATTGTTAATTAAAGGTCCTATGGAAAATTGTGTTAGAATGTTGGAATGCTGTAACATACCTGGAGTTGCATTTTGTTTCATTCACACATGTTAGTCTGTTTGCATTTCCACCTTGTGATGTCATCAAGCAGTAGTTTTCAGCGGATGACTTTATTTATTTATTTATTTATTTATTTATTTATATCACTTATTTGTCCCCAAAGGGAAATTTGTCCTCTGCATTTGACTCATCCTGTTATAATGAGCAGTGGACAGCACATGACTGTGCCCGGGGACCATCTTCCATGATCTTACTGCTTAGGCTTGGTCAAGACCTCAGCTGGAGGATTTTACCTATGGAGCATGTTTTGCCCGGAGGAAACCCACCCAGACACGGGGAGAACATGCAAACTCCACACAGAAAGGCCCGGGCCACTCAGCCGCCACTTTAGTTCCGTAAAGATCCTCCACTCCTGGTGCAAGAACTGAAGTAGCTCAGCTTTGTGTTTGTGTTGGAATTCGACAGACGCTGGAATGAAATGGCTGTAATACACGTAGAGATGCTAATTTCAGTAAAAAATGTAGTGCTCTCTTATTTTTTTCCAGAGCTGTATATTAATGGTGTGTTCCTGAATTTGTATTTTTGTTTCATTCATGCATAGATTAGCATACATGTATCAGCGGGATGGTATTTTGTTCAGACTTAATTAATATTTTTAGGGAAATTGAGACTTTTTGTGTGACAATAAGCTTAGCCAGTAATGTTACAAAAGGCTGTGACCTAACCTGACCTAAAACAACAGTCACATCCCTCTCTGACCTCCCTATTCCATCTTATAGATTCCTGTACAGTCTGGGTGGTCCACTCTGCCCTGCCCTGTGCTCTGGTCTCCATGGTTATCCTGTAAGCTCTCTGAGCTTGTTGAGAAGCCTCTGCGACTGATGGAGACAGAGAGCGTCTAAGTGAGAGTTTATCGATTCTGCTCCAGATAACCCCAGAACTTAACTATGACACAGGCAGGTACAGCGGGACAAGGGAGTACATTTATGAGGTTTAGATTAGAGATACATTGATCTGGCTTTTTCAGCTCTGATACTGATATTGATACTTTGGCTTTAAGTATTTGCAGATACACAATATTAACCAATCCCAGTGTAGGAACCAATAACGGCCTTTTCAGCCAGTAAATAGTCTTATAACATCAAAGCAAGCACCCAACCAGGATATCGGCTGAAATGATATCATGGGGCCGCTACATGATCCAGCCAAATTCCCTGGATCATTGCCAATATCTGATACCAGTATGGATATCAGTGCATCCCCAGTTTAGACCAGGAGTTACCAAAAGCGTTAAAGGTAAAATCAGGTAAAATCCTCCAGCTTAGGTCCTGACCAAGCCGATCAATAAGATCAGGGAGATGGGTCCCCGGGCGCCTGTAAGACGAGCTCCCCACTACTCCTGAAGGATGGGTCAATGCTCTTCTTCTTCTTCTTCTTCTTCTTCTTCTTCTTCTTCTTCTTCTTCTTCTTCTTCTTCTTCTTCTTCTTCTTCTTCTTCTTCTTCTTCTTCTTCTTCTTCTTCTTCTTCTTCTTCTTCTTCTTCTTCTTCTTCTTCTTCTTCTTCTTCACCACCACGGGTCCTGCAAGAGGAACCAAAGGGAGATGGAGAAGTACTTTTAATTTGATTCAGTTTTGTTTTGTCGATTTGACTTGATTCCAGCTGCCACAGGTGAATACTGTTGTTTTGTTCTTGGGCAAGACACTTAACCTGCCTCATATCCACTGCTTTATGGATGTGTGTGTGTGAATGGGTGAGAGGATCCTTGATGTAAAGGGCTTTGAGCGCCTTGGATAATAATCTGACCATTTACCACATTTACAGTGCTGTGATGCTCTGCTTTGCCCTCCGAAAACAGTGAAACGTGCTTAGGTCATCAAAATGACATAAATAAAGAAAGAATTGGAATTTTAGGAAAGTAAAGAAAGTGCTTACGTATAAAATTTTACAAGATCTACAACTTTAATCTCACAATGCTGCAAAATTCCAACAAAACAATAACAAGCAACAACAACTTAAAGTGTTTTCCCCATATAGTGCAATCTCATCTACAAAATCTGTCACCTCTTGTTGTCTTGTCGCTAAAATCTACCCACAATCCCCCGGTCTGTAAAACCCAGAAAACAGCTCTTTGTGCATGAGTGCCAACGTTAGCTTTAGTGGGTATGTTTTATGAGCCAGCGTCATCGTGGTGTTAAATTTTGATGGAGCACCAAATTACCAGATCGCTGTAGCAGGACGAGGCTGACGAATGCGCGTGCCAAACGGGATGTGATTCTGGGCCATAGCTGGGGGGGGGGGAACAGTTTCATCTAAAGTACCTCCATTGGCTGCTCCAGGATGGGCACCGCAGGGAGAGCCAGGGGCCAGTCGCTTTAGAATGTACAGGACTTTTTGGAGAAATTTCTGGAGTCTTGTGCAGAATTTGAAGACGATAAACTGGGACAAAAGACACAGGGTCGAGGCCGTGGTGAGGGGAGGGTTTGTGGATTTCAGATGAAGATAATTAAGAGAGTGGGGCTTTAGGAGGACAGAAAATACACAAATTGTTTTACACAAAGAAAAGTTCGAGTGCTCATATTACACTATTTTCTGATATGTTTTAATGTTGTTTCTTTATCACAAATATATATGGAGTTGTGTTGTGTTTCATCCACATATTTAACACACAAATCCTGCATATTTACGCTGAATTCTCCTCTCAAACAGAAAACACTCTCTTCCACCTTGTACGTCATGTCCACTGTGATTTTAAACGCCATACACCTTCACCAGTGTCATTTCTTCAACTTCAACTCTTGAATTGCCAATGTCTACTGAATGTAAAAGGTTAATGTTAGTTTGAAAACTGCCATTACATGACATCACAAGGTTTTGGATTTTGGAGACTAATAATTCAGGATGATTACTGAAACATGTGAACAAACAAAATGTTACAACCACGGCCCCTGAAAAAGGGGGGATAAACGTAAATAAAGGAACAGCGGTCGTTCAGGTCTCAAGCCAGTGGTTTTAATAACAAATATTAATTATAATATAACTTTTGTACAAACTTGGTACATCAGAAGCACATAGTTACCTGAAAAAGGGGGGATAAAACCTGAATAAAGGAACAGCGTCGTTCAGGTCTCAAGTCAGTGGTTTTAATGACCTGAGACTGAACTAGAGCTCCTCCTTCTGTTCATCAGACCAGATGTGCTTCAAACAACCAAAATCTTCCCACAATGCCAGAAAATAGTATAATATAATGTGGTACAATCATTTAATACAAATAATAATCATAAATCTTACATGTTTTACTGTTTTTAAAGTTTTACTGTTTGTTTTACTGTCCTTTTAGTTTTACTGTTTAAATGTTTTACTGTTTGTTTTCAACTGTTTGTATTTTAACTGTTGCTTTTAACTGCCTATAATGTATATTGTACTTGTTGTCAGGTGACCTTGAGTGTCCAGAAAGGCGCCTAGTAAATAAAATGTATTATTATTATTATTAACCAATAAAGTAAAACTAATTTACTCTTTTAACATAAATCCTATTATGAATTTTATATTTAACAACAGTAAATTTATATCATAAATGTGTATAATTTTTAAATAGTCTTGTTTTACAACCATTACAAAAGCACAACGCCATGTAGGTATTTGGTTAAGGTTAGATAGCATTAAGCATAAACCAAGTCAACAAAGCCCCACACAGTTAAACAAACAAATTCCACCATATATTTGTAACCTATCCTCGAGCTTGAATTTCAAACTACTGGGATTCTGATATTGTCATATGAATGCAACCTGTCTTCACATTGGCTTCTCTGCACTGTACTTTCTTGTTTTCGTACATGTTTTTGTGAGTTTATAGTTTTGGCTTTTCAGTTGGATTCTCCTGAATCTCAGACCTGGAGCTGTGATGTAGTCCTGATGTGGGAGGATGAGCATGGAGCTTTTAGCCTCTTCTCTGTCAGCGAGCGGAGGAGGTGTGGGTTCAGTGAGCTATACTCCCAGGAATATTCAAACGCCAAAGTGAAACGCAACTGTTCACTGGGGAGGGAAAGAAGGGGAGGGGGAAGGAGGGAAGAGAGAGAGAGAGAGAGAGAGAGAGAGAGAGAGAGAGGGATCAAAGGAATGGTTGGGGTGGGGGAGAGAGAAAGGAGAAGGGTGAGAGAAAGAGATGGAGAGAAATGGAGAGAAAGAGAGACAGCAGGAATGGGGAAAGAAACAGAGAGAGAAAGAGAGAGAAATCAAGAGAATGGTTGTGGTGGGAGAGAGAGAGAAAGGAGATGGAGAGAAAGAGAGACAGCGGGGGTGAGAGAGGAAGAGAGAGAGAGATCAAGAGAATGGTTATGGTGGGAGAGAGAGAGAAAAGAGAAGGGAGAAAGAGATAGCGAGATGGAGAGAAATAGAGACAGCAGGGGTGAGAGAGGAAGAGAGAGATCAAGAGAATGGTTGGGGTGGGAGAGAGAGAGAAAGGAGACGGGAGAGAGAAAGAGACAGAGAGAAATGGAGAGGAAGAGAGACAGCAGTGATGAGGAAAGAAACAGAGAGAGAAAGAGAGAGATCAAGAGAATGGTTAGGTTGGGAGAGAGAGAGAGAGAGAAAGGAGAAGGGCGAGAGAAAGAGACAGAGAGAAATGGAGAGAAAGAGAGACAGAAGGGCTGGGGAAAGAGGGAGAAAGTGAGAGGTGACAGAGAAAAAGAGAAAGGGTGGGGTGGGAGAGAAAGTAAGGGAGGAAAAGAGAAAGGACAAGGGGGATATAAAGACATAAAGCACCAAAGGGGTTGAGGAGAGAGAGAAAAAGAGAGAGAGAAAGACATGGAATATGGTCCTTGTTTTCAGATTAGGTGACGTCACACTTGCTAAATTATAAATAATTATAAATAATTTAGCAAGTAAAATTATTTATACAGCCTATGATACAAATTTATACCTACTTGTATGAGTGGCTGATTTGATGAGTTGAGCATCAAAATCAGAGATGCACAAACAGCTGTTTTCATGAATTTCAATTTCCTGTTATACACAAAATTGTTTATTGCTATGGCAACAGGCCTAATCATTCTGAAACTCAAGGCCCACAAACTGAAAGTGATTCTTCGAATTACTAATGGAAGTCCAATTAACTCTACCAAGAAAACAATTTATTCCACTTTAGACTTAACGTCATTCACAATTAACTGTTACTTTATCGTCCTTGTAGGAAAATATGTCCTCTGTATTCAACACAGCGTTCAGCTAGACACATCACCTTGTCCAGGGTTTTTCTATTACAATCAATTGTTCTTAATGGTATGTGATGGTGTTTATTGGAAGTAAAGCAGAGGAGGGAGATTATCCAATGACTGTACTCAAGTAAGTGTACCATGACTAATATGCTAACAAAAGGATTTATAAATGAAAAAAGTAAAATGTAACTGTATACTAGTCTTGCACCATGTGTCTTGGGGTATGTTTTTTTTTTTTTTTTTATGTGTGTAAAAGAAAAATGTTCCTCCCCTATGCTATGTATTCTTATACAACATAAAGCTCTGGAAAAATATAAGAGAACACTGCAAAATTATCAGTTTTTTCCCATTTTACTACTTATTGGTATGTGTTTGGGCAAAAGGAACATTTTTGTTTGAGTCTATAAACTACTAACAACATTTCCCCCAAATTCCAAATAAAAATAATATTGTTTAGAGCGTTTATTTGCAGAAAATGACAAATGGTCAAAATAACAAGAAAGATACATGTTTTCAGACCTCAAACAATCCAAAGAAACAAGATCAAATTCATTTTAAAACAACATAATACTAATGTTTACATGTTGTGTTTTAGTTCAGAAATTAGTATTTGGTGCAATAACCCTTATTTTTAATCACAGCTTTCATGCGTCTTGGCATGCTCTCCACAAATCTTTCACATTGTTCTCGGGTGACTTTATTCCACTCCTGGGGCAAGAACTGAAGTAGCTCAGCTTTGTGTTTGTGTTGGAATTCAACAGACGCTGGAATGGAATGGCTGTAATACATGTAGAGATGCTGATTTCAGAAAAAAAATGCAGTGGTCTCTTATTGTTTTCCAGAGCTGTATGTGTGCTGGGACAAAACACGTTTTGTTCAAATACATGGGAAAAAATTGGGTACAGGACCTCTAAGTAGGAGTACTGTTATACTGTGCATTGCGCATTGTGTGATGCATTGTGTCACTTTACTGCTAGAGGATCTGTCAGTTGCTTTTCCCCATGTACGTCGATGTTATTGCTTTGTCAGGTAGCATGGCATTAAACCTTTCTATCTTCATGAAGACCACAGCATACCAAGTTAGACTCCCCCACTCACGGTCAAAGCCTGTTTTTCTAGGTATTTTGGGGCTATAGAACCTCTTGTAATTGAATAATTGTAAGGTACAGGTGTTTCAAGGTATATTGTGGAACAATCCTGGCAGTGACATATCCATATAAACAAGCAGATGACGGACCCCCAACTAAAACGTTACATAGGGCACCTTTAAAAAGTAACTCAAATAAATGTAACTGAGTACTTGCCTGTGTAAAATCCTACCGTCAACTGCAATACTATTGACTAACAACTCATATTTACCAGAAGGTCGCACACATAACTGGATTTTAAAGCCTTGAAACGGTGTGTGTCACTGCAGTTACATTAGAGCAGATTACCAGGCGCCTCAGCTCTGAAAGGCCCTGCATTAAATATTATAGAAGGTGCCAATGAAAGCACCACAATTGGATATCGATTGGCCCAGACGCTACAGCGAGAAATAGAAAAAGCTTATTATGATCTTTATGCTGCGCAGGTCAACAGCAGCGGGCCAGAGACAAGGTAAACAAGCATCGATTACTCCAGCGTCATAGAGGAGAATGGGGCCACTGCAAAGGGCTGAATACACGTACTTACACACACTTATGCTGAAGACTTATTTAAACTGAAACGTATATACTAATGTGTGATGCATGCACAAACAGCTACTGCAGGCAATATGGACAGGTAAGAAAAAAGCGCTTTGATAGAACTATTAAATACTGCTTTAAGGTAGTGGTGGGTACTGAGTACCCAGTTACATTTACTAGAGCAATTTTTTAAAGAAATTAGGGCTGTCAGCTTAGCGCATTGATTAGATTAATTAATTACACGGCAAATTAACGTGTTATAAAAATTAACACAATTAATTATGAGCACATTTTAAATTTGGCATGCGGTGGGTGAGCAAATCTCTGCTAGGGCCTTTATTTATAAAAAGAATGAAGACGGGACTATCAACAAGAACGCAGTGATTTGTAGCTTTTGTCAAAAAGAATTTTCCGATCATCGAAGCTGCTCCAGCCTGACGGATCATTTGAATGATAAACACGTCGGCACAAGTTCCACTGTTACCGGTGATAGAGCGAGTGTGAGTGAACTTCAACAAACCACCAAACTACGCTCACAGAATTTGGGAAACGAATGAGCAAAGCGACCACAGAAAACCTGACAAACTCAATCACAAAGTAGGTTGCCTTTCTCTCTCTCACGAGACTAAACATGCGATTTATTAGATTAATAAATTACAAATCCTGTAATTAATTAGATTATTTTTTTTAATCGCCTGACAGCACTAAAAGAAATTGTATGTTTCAGCAGTGATGGAAGACATACTCAATTTTGTTATGTAAAGTGCAGATACCGGTGCAAAAAAATTGCGCTTGAATTGCGTGAGAAACACGTTGAATTGCGTGTTGAGAGCCCTGTTTGTCTAAAGAGCAAACTTAAACTACAAAGCAACTAATGAGATGGGGAGCGGGACATTTTTAACGGATTCATGTAAGAGTCTGGTTAATGCACCGGGCCCGCGTCTCACCGCGTCTCACCATGGGCAGTTCGGCTCTGGGCCGCACGTATTCCACGCGTAAGCCGTTGGGGGGGACACGTTACGCACAGACAGAGACACCGGGACCGGAGTCGGTGCGTCTCAAAGGAAACGTGGCACCGGGACTGAGGCTCAGGACATGCCCAGGGCACGGCGCGTCTGCTCCGGCCTCCGCTCGGACCGCACGGGGGGGACAGGGGGGGAACGGCGCTGAAAACGTGCGGAGCCTGCATAAACTAAGCCACACAGACCGATTTTCTGGGCACAAAAAAAGAAAAAAAAGAAATCAGCGTGAGAAATGCCATGTGTGGCGTGGGAGCGTGTGAACACGTCGAATTGCGTGTGTCACACTCTCAATGCGTGAGACTTGAGAGCCCTGGACACAAGCATGCTGCGGGATAACACGTCGTAATGGATCTAACACGTTTTTTGGACTAAATTGTTTTACTGGATTTTATTCGCTGGATCCTTACGGACAGATTGAGACCAAGCTTTTGGTGAAATGCTGAGTCTGACCTGTGCAGAGCCTTCAAAGGTAAGCTAAGTAACAAACCTCGTTTTGTGCTTTTCCGTATAAAAGCCCCATGTGCTCTGGGAGGGTTTGTTGTGCGGGGAAATGAATTGCATAGTCAAAAAGAGGAGACTGTAAGGTTTCATTTGATATGTAGATTGTCATGGTACACGATCGGGAATGTGTGTGAACGGGACCGCGTTTTGTCGGTGAGGGCTTGCACAGCCCGGGTGCATGCTGGTACGCGAGCTGTCCGCGATACGGCGTGCCCGGGTGACCCTCGACGTCTGCCGTAGCCAAAAGAGGAAGTGGAATAGCTACCATCCACCTATGCGCCACGAATCCTACACACTAGACCTTTAAGCATATGTTTAAAAATTGAGATTACTACATTTTCCATACATTTTTCATATAGACTTTTTGATAAATTCAAATAATAAGAGTTCAAAGTCAGTGCAGAGGCTAACTAGTTATGTGCTGACTTATATCCACAACACAGGTGTTTAAAGTCCAAAAAGCACATTAAATGGTGCACTATGTAACTTTTTGGTTGGGGGTCTGTCACCTGCCTGTTTCTATGTCATTGCTCTGCCTGAAATGTTCCACAATATGACATTAAACAGCTGTATCTTACATTTATTAAATTAAAGGTGGTTTTATAGCTCAAAAATACCTACAAAAACAGACATTCTGACTGTGAGTGGGGTTGACTCTCCACACATCAGACTTGCACCTTGGTCTGGATTGGTCTCCATGAAGATAGAAAGGTTTAATACCATTCTGTGAAACATTCCAGGAATAGGTATTCAGAGAGTGGACATTAAGAGTTTATATAGAGATTAAAATGCATTTAGGGAGATAAATTCATCCATTTCCCGTCCAACATGTTTTAAGGAAAAGCAACTGAGTACACAAAGCGTAAGACACAAAAATAACTTTAATGCTAGCAGCGATTGTTTTTGGTGTGTACTCAATCATTTCTCCCAGTGACAGCACATTTTGCATCTCCATTTCACATTATCATTACTGCGGTATGGATACATGCAGATGAATGAATAACTGCAAGAAAGTACAGAGCAGTGAGTGGAGATAGGGGATAGGTAAAAACACAAATAGTATTGAGTATTGATACTGTTAGAGCCATTTTCTGTTAGTTAAAGTTAATATTTACATTGCTATGTTGTACTTTGATCTTATGATCTTGTTAATTTAATCTTTGACCATTAGACTTTTATTTAATTTCAGCTAAATTAACCAGTACGATAGCCAAGCGAGCCAGAAGTCGGAAGCCTCAAGCTAGAAGCTACACAGTCTTTTGACTGTCACGTAGCATGTAGGGATGTCAGGTAGGACGTCATGTAAGGAAGTTACAAGCTCTAGAAATTCCTTTTTGTTTCTTTGGATTCTTTGGATTCAAGACTCTTTATTTTTTTGTTACGTGCCGTGTCCGAAGGAACCTTCAAGAGGCTCAAGGCTAGTGAGTCAGCACGCTGCACTCACATCAAAGTCAAAAGAATAGCAAAGTCAAAAGACTAGGCATCAAAATCAGGAGATTTGGCTGAAGACAGAACCAACTGAAACCAGCAAGAGATACCTCGACTCCATCAACGGCTGAAGCAAGCGTTCCCTGGGTCAGGTCTGACATTCTCTTTTCAGTTCTATTAGTCTGCTAGCTACCGGAAATTGAAGTACACGCCCAAAGGACACATCCAATAACTCCTTTCCTGAGTGTCGGTGAATTTTAGGAAGAGTTAGAAGATGTAGGGAATTCGTGGAATTGTCACAGTTTATGCGGATATATATGGGAAACATGATGTCAGGAGCAAATGCTGATGCGCCCCCAAAAGAGGGCTGTTGAGCATAAAGTAAAGAAACTAAAAGACGAGAGAAGGGGAATCTTGTCACAGCTAACCAAGCAACGAGAAAACAGAAACGTTGAAACAAGATGTTGATAGCGTAAAATGGGAAGCTCTACCTTGGTTTGAAAGATACTTTGGATTGAACGTCTCACTGAACAATTGTGGGAGCTCTTGAGTGAAGGTGAACAAAAGGCTGATCAGGAGAAATATGACAGTAGATGTGAGGATTTAAAGGCATTCATGCATGAAACAAAGGAATGGATTGCAAATGCTCAAAGAGACTTGGATAAAAATCCTAGAGAAAGGGTATGCAGCCAGAGTTCCACATGAACAGCTGAGTTGCAGAGATGGAAGAGTATGGTACATACCGCATCACGGGGTGTATCATCCGAGAAAGAAAAAATTGAGGGTCGTGTTTGACTGCACTGCGACCTATCAGGGAGTGTCGATGAATGGCAAACTGCTACAAGGGCCTGACCTTACAAACTCCTTAACTGGAGTACTGCTTAGGTTCAGGCAGGAGCCTGTCGCTATGATGGCGGATATTGAATCTATGTTCTACCAGGTACGGGTTCCAGATGAAGACAGAGATTTGTTGTCCTTTGGTGGCCAGACGGCAAGCTGAATGAGCCAGTGGAAGAATACAGGATGTGCGTGCACCTGTTTGAAGCCACGTCTTCGCCCAGTTCTTCATACACACTAAGGAGAACAGTACAAGATGCTGTTGCAACAAGTCCAACAGAAGCCACTCAGACAGTCCTAAAAAAACTTCTATGTGGACGACTGTTTGAAGTCGGTTGCCACAGAAGATGAAGCTATAAGTCTTGCGAAGGAGTTGACAAAGTTGTGTGCCAGTGGCAGGTTTCACCTGACTAAGTGGACAAGTAACGTTGTTACGTTCCATCCCTAGTGACGAAAGAGCAGCCGAAGTTAAAGACTTAGACTTGCAGCACAATAAACTACCTATGGAACGGGCATTAGGTATGCAGTGGTGCACAAGTTCTGATAACTTCAAGTTCAAGATTAAGCTGCCAGACAAGCCGTGCGCAAGGCAGGTATCCTTTCAGTTGTTAGTTTGGTGTATGATCCAATGGGATTTTTGGCACCCCTACTCCTCCCCGTGAAGCTTATTCTGAGAGACCTATGCAAAGAGAAAAAGGGCTGGGATGAGGAAATTCCAAAGAAGCTACAACGGGCATGGCAGAAGTGGTTAGAAGACCTCGACAAGCTATCAGATCTCAGCGTGAGCAGATGTTTTAAGCCCAACACATTCGGACCCACAAAGAGTGCACAAATCCACCATTTCTCAGACGCAAGTCAAGGTGGATATGGGGTTGTGTCGTACCTCCTGTTGACGAATGAGCGAGAGGAGAAACATGTTTGCCTTTTGATGGGGAAGTCCCGGGTCGCACCTCTTAAGCAGGTTACAATCCCTAGGATGGAGTTGACGGCTGCAATGGTCCCAGTCAAGATTGATTGGATGTTGAAAGAAAATCTTCAACTCCCCTTGATGGATTCGGTCTTCTTGACAGATAGCACAACAGTACTATGGTATATTGAAAATGACACTCTTTGTTTCAAGACCTTTGTGGCAAATCGTGTCTCTTTCATCAGGGAGGCCACTACAAGAGCTCAGTGGAAATATGTTAACACCTCTCAGAATCCAGCTGATCACGCCTCAAGAGGCTTAAAGATTGAGAGCTTCATGTCATGTAAGATCTGGTTTCAAGGACCTAGTTTCCTGAGCAATTCAAAAGAGTGGCCAGAGCAACCGGAACAGTCTACTTACTCGTTGGAAAATGATGAAGAGGTCAAGACATCAGCTGATGTATCTTGCATAAGTCAAGTGTTAAATAACACAGATCCAGTGAACCAGCTTGTAGAGTATTACTCTAGTTGGCATAAACTGAAAAAAGCAACCGCCTGGACATACGCTCGACATACGCTGAAAAAATAAAAGTTTTACAGCAAGGAAAATCTCAGGTGAAAAGAAACAGTTCAATTTTTAAATTGGACCCATATTTACAAGATGGTGTGTTGAGAGTAGGGGGCTGTCTAAACAGGTCAGCGATGCCTGAGGAAGCCAAACATCCCACCCTTCTGAATAAACAAAACAGAATAATCCACCTTATTCTCCATCACATCCACCTGGAAACAGGACACAGTGGCAGAAATCATGTCCTGGCAAGGTTAAGACAACGGTATTGGATACCTAAGGCAAATGCAGCAGCGAGGACCGTGATCTTAGAGTGCAACTTCTGTAAAAGGCTGCATGCCAAAGCTGGAGAACAGAAAATGGCAGACTTGCCGCAAGACCGTCTGCTTCCTGATAAACCGCCTTTTACAAACACAGGCATGGATTATTTTGGCCCCTTTGAGATCAATAGAGGACGTGCCAAGGTCAAACGTTATGGAGTGCTCTTCACGTGCTTGACAGTCCGAGCAGTGCATATAGAAGTCGCACATTCCCTTGACACAGACTTGTGTATTAACGCTCAACGTCGCTTTCAAGCCAGAAGAGGACAAGTGTCTGTCATCCGTTCTGATAATGGCACAAATCTAGTCGGTGCAGAGAGAGCTAAAACAGGCGTTGAAAGAACTGGACCAATCTCGCATCAATGAAGCCATGCTACAGAAAGGAGTGCAGTGGTTATTCAACCCACCCGCTGCGTCTCATCACGGCGGCATCTGGGAATGTCAAATTCATACCTTTAGAAAGGTGCTGAATTCTGTTGTAAGACAACAAGCTTTAGACGATGAAGGACTACAGACCTTCCTGTGTGAAGTTGAAAGCGTTATCAATGGAAGGCCTATTACCACAAACAGTTGATCCCAGCGACGTTGAACCATTGACCCCAAATCATCTACTCCTATTGAAGACGCAGCCCAGCATGCAACCAGGTGTGTTAGTCAAAGAAGATGTCTACGCACGGCGGCGCTGGAGACAAATCCAATATATGACGGACTTATTCTTGAGGAGGTGGACCCGAGAGTACTTGCCACTTCTGCAAGAGCGGCAAAAGTGGCTTGGACTGAAGAGAAACTTTAAAGTTGGAGACGTCGTCCTCGTCGTTCAGCCATCTCTGGCAAGAAATTCCTGGACGTTAGGCAGAATCACCAAAGTCATGCGAGACTCCAGAGGGGTGGTCCAAAGTGCTGAAGTCCAGACGAAGACGAGTACTATACAAAGACCCATAACTAAATTGTGTCTATTGCAGGGAGAAGAATGAAGAAGAGGACTTACCACATGTCCGATATGCACTATAAATTGTGTAAAGTACATACTTAACTGTAAAAGAAAAGTGAGACAAGAATACTTAAATTATTTGAGAAAATGTTTGAAAAATGTAATGGCTCTAAATTTTAAGATTTAAGTTAGTAATTGATATGCTAAGGCCTAGTCAATTAGGGGCCGGGATGTGTTAGAGCCATTTTCTATGTTAGTTTAAGTTCATATTTAAATATCTGCACTCGCAGATACTTTGCAGCTGATGCCATCGACATTATTTAAGGTTAACTGGAGGCTCTGCTCTGTTCTGAGGTTCTGTTACTCAATTTAGACTTTCATTTGAGCTTTATTTTACTACAATTTGACATGGCTGGAAATACAACAGCTGAGATGATTCGAGCTGTTAAACAATTTCCTCTCAACAGTCATAAAGCATTAATCAACATTTTTTCAGTTGGTCACTCTCACCTTTTTGTTGAAAACAAAACACCTAAACAGGACCAAAACCTTTTTGACAGTGTTTGCTGACGTGTCTATTGTGCTACCGTGGCAACTGATGGACATACTGCCATTAAAAATACATGTAAAACACCCCATGTGTGATGTCACTGCAAAGTATCAATATACAGCTCTGGAAAAAAAAAAAAAGAGATCACTGCATTTTTTTCTGAAATCAGCATCTCTACATGTATTGCAACCATTCCATTCCAGCGTCTGTTGAATTCCAACACAAACACAAAGCTGAGCTACTTCAGTTCTTGCACCAGGAGTGGAATAAAGTCACCCAAGAACAATGTGAAAGACTTGTGGAGAGCATGCCAAGACGCATGAAAGCTGTGATTAAAAATAAGGGTTATTGCACCAAATATTGATTTGTGAACTCTTCTTAAAGGAAAAGTGACGTTTTTTTTTTTTTAACAATTTGAGCCTTATTTCGGTAATAAAACAAGTTGTTTTACTCACCCATAGCACTTTGGTGTCATATGGAGTACTTCCAGAGATGTTTTAAGATTTGCGGTTAGCCTAGCGCGACTTCTAGCCATAGCTCGGGGCATATAATATATTCCCCAAGCATGTAATATGCCCAGTGCGGGCTCCAAATAACACAAACTTTAGCTTTTTTCAAATCATAGAAGCCCGATGTCTTAGTCTACGATTTCGTTTGAATCAAAAGTGGCCTGTAATCCGAGATTTATCCATAGTTTACAGTTTTGCGTTTCATGTTTGGGTCCCGGGAGCTGAGAGCACAGTCCGCACATGCGCACTGGCGTCCTCATCTACTCGAAACTCGACCCTGAGAACTCACATGATGGAGATCGCAAATCTAAAACATCTCCGGAAGTGCTCCATATGACACCAAAGTGCTATGGGTGAGTAAAACAACTTGTTTTATTACCGAAATAAGGC
Source organism: Paratrypauchen microcephalus (assembly GCA_036785185.1). Classification (NCBI taxonomy): domain Eukaryota; kingdom Metazoa; phylum Chordata; class Actinopteri; order Gobiiformes; family Gobiidae; genus Paratrypauchen; species Paratrypauchen microcephalus. The sequence goes on from JAVJIX010000137.1 coordinate 638,141, forward strand.
TCAGATTGTAAAAAAAAAAAACTTTACTTTTCCTTTAAGTGTAAACATTAGTATTATGATGTTTTAAAATTATTTTGAATCTTGTTTCTTTGCATTGTTTGAGGTCTGAAAACCTGTATCTTTTATGTTATTTTGACCATTTGTCATTTTCTGCAAATTTGGGGGAAATGTTGTCAGTAGTTTATAGATTCAAACAAAAATGTTCCTTTTGTCCAAACACATACCTATAAGTAGTAAAATCAGAAAAACTGATCATTTTGCAGTGGTCTCTTATTTTTTTTCCAGCTGTAATAGAACCCCTTTAAAGTTAACATGTGAAAGCCCAAATTCAAGAGAACAAAGAACAGTAGTTTAAAGATCATAAAAGTTTAAATTTGATCAGCTCAGCGTCATCATCCTCACCTGTCTGTGGGGGAGGACAAACAGGAGATGGCTGGGCCCTAAAGGCATCACAAGCCTCATTCTCTGACTTTGATGAATAAAAGATGAAAGTTGAGTTTATGTGTGAAATATTTATAGGTGTCTCATTGTAAAGCTGAGGTCAAGACGAATCCATAATATCATCCGCTCTTCCTTCTCCTCCTCATCTCCGCTCTCGCATGGGGCATAATTAAAAGGCTCTGGGTGTGTTTGCACTGGAACAGGACTCACAGAATAGATAATCATAATGGGCTTCAAACAAATGTAAGAAGTGAAAACACCAGCAGGATATAAATCATCACGGATCAATATTTTACTATTAGAAAACCTCCATTTAAAAGTGTACTGTGTAATATTTCTGGTCTGTCCCCTGCTTGACTCCATGGAGATCTGTCAAGAATGTATTTAATTACATCTTTTAACTGAAAAAAAAAAAAAAAAAAAATCAGCATTTCTATACATGTATTACAGCCATTCCATTCCAGCGTCTGTTGAATTCCAACACAAACACAAAGCTGAGCTACTTCAGTTCTTGCACCAGGAGTGGAATAAAGTCACCCAAGAACAATGTGAAAGACTTGTGGAGAGCATGCCAAGACGGATGAAAGCTGTGATTAAAAATAAGGGTTATTGCACCAAATATTGAACTCTTCTTAAGTGTAAACATTAATTTTACGTTTTATGTTTTAAAATTAATTTGATCTTGTTTCTTTGCATTGTTTGATGTCTGAAAGCATGTATCTTTTTTGTTAGTTTGACCATCTGTCATTTTCTGCAAATAAATGCTCTAAACGATAATATCATTTGGAATTTGGGGTAAACGTTGTCAGTATTTTATAGACTCATACAAAAAGTTATTTTTGCCCAAATGCATACCTATAAGTAGTAAAATCAGAAAAACTGACAATTTTGCAGAGCTGTATATGAAAATATGCATTTTTACTGTTACTGGGATAGCCTCTTCACAGATCTGACCTGTAACTAGTGACATCACCATGGAGATACATGTGTTCATTGCCGTACTGTGGTAGAACATTCCAGCCCAAAGAAACAACATCTCCATAGATACAAACAGTAAAGTTACACAGTGCACCTTTAAAATTACAAAAAAAAAAAAAAAAATTAAGTTGACCACCAAAGCAAGACTTCACCCACCTTGTCTATGTATGAATCAGAGGGGCTGATGGCACAGTTTGGCAGCCCCGGGGCAGCTCTGGCTAGTAACTTACCATCAGAGTGAGTGAATAATGCAATGTAAAGTGCTTTGTGTATCTTTAAAGGCGAGCAAGGTGTGCAACTTTTCTGACAGTATGAGATCAGTCACCATGGAGACAAGGATGTGTCAGTCAAATCTATGGAGAGACTTTCCTACTGGCATTATTTTAAAAGTCCTATATTACTCAAAATGGACTCTTTTAGCCATGTTACAATGTTCTCATCAAAAAAACATACCCCAAATTGTCTTTTATTTCATTCTGTCTACATCTCCAACACTCAAAAAGCTCTGTTCCACCTTGTGATGTCATGAAGTTTTAGTTTTCAAGTTAACTTTTACCTTTTTTTTTTTTTTTTTTTAGTAGATTAGAAATTCCAGGGCTGAAATCATGCAAATGATTCTAGTAAAGGTGTATGAAGTTTAAAAACACAATGGGGGTGCTTCCTGTATGACCATGTGACATCACAAGGTGGAACAGATTGTTTTCTGTTTGAGAGAAAAACTCTGCCTAAATATGCAGGGTTTGTGTTAAACATGTGACTGAAACAAAATACAACTTAATAACATAGATCAGAAAATATCGCACCTTTAAAGGTCCCATGGCATGAAATTTTCACTTTCTGAGGTTTTTGAATGTTAATGTGAGCTCCCCTACCCTGTTTAGCCCCCCCCCCCCCCCCCCCCCATGGTTAAAAGTTGTGAAATGTCTAAACTGAGCATTTGCGATCCTTTTCTGCGTTACAAAAAATCGGAGCTCAAACGGGCGATTTTGAACAAGGCACCTTATTGACGTCAGATCGAAAAAAGAAATGCAAATGCAGTTCCACCCCCGTCTGTCTGTACTCAGCGTCTCTGTAAATCACGCCCAGAGAGTTTGGACTGTGAATGCGCTAGGCAATGCGAAATGCGTTTTTTTATTTGCCTGGAGGCATGTCCGAGTGTTTCTAGGCTCGGAAGTCCTTTATCTGAGCCTCTGGACCTTTGAACAGCAGTGGTTTAATTTTATTTTATGTGGAAATGTGTTTATTTTTCAATGGAACGCTTCAAATCTCTCCCCCCGTGCAAAAACAAGGAAATGGATCAGCTGAGGGCTACAGCGGAGAGCGGAGCGTTTGGCCACGCCCCCACCCTCTACTATTGGCCATCTCTTTTCTCCTCATTTGCATTCAAGCAACAACGCCCAGAATAAAGTGTTTGAGAGAGATATTTATGACTCTTTCTCATCTTATCTCTGTTTCTCATGCACTGAGTGTTGATTTTGAAGAAGGATTCATTTACAGTATTAGGGAACCATTAAGGAGCCATATAAAAGCATCAAGAAGTACCATGTCATGGGATCTTTAAAGCTCTCAAATTAATTCCACTCATTTCCAGCTCTAACTGTTTGTGGACTTTGTGAACTGTAGCAGCTGTTTCATCTCGACTTCAAATCTTCAGAAAATCCTCATGAATTATTTACATTACTTTCCGCATTATTTTTTTCATCCCGTTGCTTCCTGATCTCCACTTATGGCTTTAATGTATTTAAAGTGTGTATATTTTCTCTGACTTAATTTGAGTGGGATGAGAGAGAATTGTTAATAGGCTCACAACATGGGGAGACATGTGAGGAGGTTTGATCAAAACTGTTTCAAAGTCCACGCTGTGTAATTGGACAGCTCCTTTACAGGAAATCAGCATGTTTATTCCAATAAGGTTCAATATTTGTAATATATACATTTTTAAAGTTTGGAACATGCATGAAAACAGGTAAAAACAATTAAGATTCAAAAGTCTACAGTTTTTCATTTAATCACTTTCACCTTTTATTGTTGAAAACCAAGCACCTCGCAGGACCATGGACAATCATATTAAATCTATTTAGTCTTTTGTTCTTGAGGGTTTTTTTTTTTTTTTTTTTACAATGTTTGCTAATTTGTCCATTTTGTCTCCATCATAACATTTCAGCGTAGAGCTAATATGTAGATCACTCCCAGTGTGATGTCACAAGTATCAATACATATAATGAATTCAAACTTCCACTATGTAAGTTTTCTGATGGAGAGACCACCACCTTCTTGTCTCCGAAGAGATATTTTACAGAGACACTTATCTATCTGAAATCTGTGGAGAGGCGAGTCTGCTCATAGTAAGATTGCTTTTTTGTTTGTTTGTTTGTTTGCTTTTTCAGGGTAGTTTTGAGCAATAAAACTTGTAATTTGATAAATGCAAGATCTGTTAAATGCATTGTGGAACATTCCAAAGCAATAACATATCCATGGAAACAAGCAGGTGGCCACTAAAAGTGGTACATCTTTAAACAAGCAAGTTTCACTAAGTTCAGCATTAATTTCAAGAATGTAACTTTGCCTTTGTATTTTTTTTAGCCTAGAAGGGAAAATCTGCACCTTTGGGAGTTGTGACAAAACCTTCAAGCAATAATATCAAAAATGATTTTTAGTTTTTTCGAAATGTCCCAGTTTTTCCTCAAAGGCCACTGGGCTCGTAACAGTTCAAATACATTCATTTAAGTGGACATTTCCACAATAGCTTCATGGAGAAAAATAGCGAGTCCTTTTTACACTTTATATTGTGGATGTGAAGGGAACAAGTGGAAAGGTCCGCTCTTTGTTTGACCTTTTGTTGCAGAGGTTTCCCACTGGCGTTAGAATAAAATAATAAAAAAAATTAAAGTGAATAAAAGGCCATTTGTGCAAAGAAAATGTAGTATTTCTGTAGTTTATTGTACCAGTTCAAGCACTTACATGTAAAAGGTGCATTGTGTGAAATTTGTTTGGACATCATTGTTTCGATGTAAATGTTACCCTGAAAAATATGCATTCTTACTGTGAGTGGTGTCTCATCTCCACAGAGATGAGCACCGGTGGTGCCATATGTTTAATGCCAATACTCTGCAGCATTTGCAGCAAAACAATAATATTACATGTTTTTGTCCAAAATCAGACAGATGCATTTAATCAACACTTTTTCTTTTAGTCTCAGGTTTAGACACCAGGTGGGTTCTTGGAGGTCACTGTAGAACATTACAAGTCAGTGCAGCCCTAAATTAACAATAAAAACCAATGCTTTCCCCCCAAGAAACACAAATGCTATTTCTGAACATTGTACTTTCAGAGTGTCATTTTATATGATGATCAATACAGGAATAGGTACAGAAATTTTAACTTTCAGGAACAAGCACCATGATCATGTTTAAATAATAGCTTAAAGCAGATCTATAATGCAAAATCGATTTTTCTGAGCTTTTAACCATGTTATAGTTGTTTCCCTTCACCATTTACTCACCAGAAGTTGTATTTGGAGTGATTCATGCATATCTGAGCAATCCTACTTTCAAGACGCCATACTGCTGATCAGACCTTGTTTTCACCACCACCTGCATACACCCATTGCCCTGAATTTACTTTGTTCTTCAATTTTATTTTCTTAATGTGTGAAAAGTTACACAGTGCACATTTAATTATAAGAAGGCAGATGAGAAAGCCCTTTTAAAGCTTAGAACTACAGCTCCACTCAATACCAAATAATTATTAACCAGGGTTTGGTCACAGACTAATATCTATTTGCTCAATCACTGTTTCCATATTCACATTCAACAATTTATAACAATAAAAAAAGAGAAAAGTTCAGATAGTAATAATTGACACGGTTGACAGTATTATCCATAAACACCTCAACCCACTCTCTTTGGTTGCGTGAAAAGTCCCTCAGTCGTCCAGGTAGAATCCATGATCAAAGGAGAAGTTCAATTTGTCAACTGGACAAAGTTTGTTTGGTTGAAAACGTTTCGCCGCTCATCCGAGAGGCTTCGTCAGCTCTGGTTATTGGTTAGACCCTGCTTATATCTAGCTGCCAGGAGGCGCGTCCTACAATGACAAAAGCTCTGAAAACGATCCCCCCTAATCTGTCTCTTTGTTTTTCAAATTACTCTGACGGCTGGTTTCGACCCCCTATTCAACGTCTAACGACCCTCTCCACCCCTCTGCCCTGCCTCTGTTTGACTGGTCTAAGAATCGCATTATAAATGGGAGACAAGTTATGTCTAACTCCCCCATTTCTGTTTAATGACGGATTCTCTTTTTTGACAAAAATAGCCTCTTTAACTCCCCTCTCAAACCAGTTCTTTTCCCTGGCTAAGATCTGAACCTCACTGTCCTCAAAAGAATGGCCCGTGGCTTCTAGGTGAAGATGTACAGCAGAAGCCGGTCCACTCTGGCACGCCCGCCTGTGTTGGTACATCCTCTTGTGAAGTGGCTGTTTTGTTTCCCCAATGTAGCGCTCACTGCAATCCTCACTACACTGAATGGAGTAGACCACATTGCTTTGTTTGTGGCTCGGTGTTCTGTCCTTTGGGTGGACCAGTTTTTATCTTAAAGTGTTTGTGGGTTTGAAATAAACTGGAATTTCATATTGTCTGAAAATCCTCTGTAGTTTTTCCGAAACGAATCAAAAAGCAGGTATTGGTCTGTGTGTGTGCTTCCAAGTAGAAGTCTTCAGGAAGCCCACACACACACAGACCAATACCTGCTTTTTGATTCACACCACCCACTGCAGCACAAACTGGGTGTTATTCGGACATTACAACACAGGGCCCAAGTGGTTCCCACAAGCACAGAGGGTAAGGAGAAAGAAGAGCAACATGTGCAGGAAGCCCTCTCTGTTTGTGGATATCCTAAATGGGCTGTCAACAAAACCAAGAGAGACAAGGACAATAAACAAGACAACAGAGAATCCGAACCCAGGAGGAAAGGGGTAGCGATTCCGTACCTGGCCGGCGTTTCGGAAAAACTACAGAGGATTTTCAGACAATATTAAATTCCAGTTTATTTCAAACCCACAAACACTTTAAGACAAAAACTCGTCCACCCAAAGGACAGAACACCGAGCCACAAACAAAGCAATGTGGTCTACTCCATTCAGTGTAGTGAGGATTGCAGTGAGCGCTACATTGGGGAAACAAAACAGCCACTTCACAAGAGGATGTACCAACACAGACGGGCGTGCCAGAGTGGACCGGCTTCTGCTGTACATCTTCACCTAGAAGCCACGGGCCATTCTTTTGAGGACAGTGAGGTTCAGATCTTAGCCAGGGAAAAGAACTGGTTTGAGAGGGGAGTTAAAGAGGCTATTTTTGTCAAAAAGAGAATCCGTCATTAAACAGAAATGGGGGAGTTAGACATAACTTGTCTCCCATTTATAATGCGATTCTTAGACCAGTCAAACAGAGGCAGGGCAGAGGGGTGGAGAGGGTCGTTAGACGTTGAATAGGGGGTCGAAACCAGCCGTCAGAGTAATTTGAAAAACAAAGAGACAGATTAGGGGGGATCGTTTTCAGAGCTTTTGTCATTGTAGGACGCGCCTCCCGGCAGCTAGATATAAGCAGGGTCTAACCAGTACAATAACCAGAGCTGACGAAGCCTCTCGGATGAGCGGCGAAACGTTTTCAACCAAACAAACTTTGTCCAGTTGACAAATTGAACTTCTCCTTTGATCACTCTCTTTGGGTTCAACATGTCCTGATATAGCTCTTAAAAGGTTTGTTCAATTTTTTTAGGGCTATTTAAGTAGTTTGGCATTCATTCCTCCAGGATTCAGCAGCATTGCCTAGCAATTTTGGTACAAATGAAAAAAAAAAAAAAAAATCTGCTTGCTGTTGTGATCTGCAGCTATCCATCAGAGTTGTAGACTCAAATTTTACAGCAATATTTTTCTAACATGGAAGTGAGCAGACGTGCTTATTTTATTAGGTAGTTTTAGATGAATATACAGTACTTAAAATGTGCACATGAAAACACAATGATCCACAGATGTCATAGATTATAGCTATAGAGCAGACATACTCTTTAAGCACTGGTATCTGAAAAAAAATGAAAGGTCATATAAACATTGGACTCAACATTTTTCTGTTTTTTTGCTACAGTCATCTTTCCTTGACCTACTTCTTCTATGGGTAAACCTAAAGACTGCACGCTACAGTTATTTTTAAATACATAGACTTTAGTTCCTTATATAACATGCGCTGGATGGATTATGTTGCTCTAGTGCTTCAGAGAGCTGTTGGGAGCTCTGTCTTTTCTCTCATGAAGCGGGACCTCTAAGCCTTTGAGCCCAACTTTACCGTCCTAATCTAATAAGAGCAATTTGCGTCCGGCTGCACTCCGCTCCAGCGCTGGCGTGTAATTGGACAGAAACCCGGGCTTTGCATCGAAATGAGCTGATTTAAGGGCAAAATGACTGACTTCCTTATAGCTGTATATGTACAAGAGGAGAGAGGTTAGAGAGAGGAGAGAAAGAGAGGAGGGGGAGGGACACTCAGGGAGAGGGCGACGTGGGCAGTTGAAGTGATGTTAAAGTGCATGCGACAGATTTGAATGTTTTTCTAATTATGACTTGGTTTGGTGGGATTTTAACTGTGGTAAATATTTATCAAGTGGCAATCTGTCAGGAAAAAGGTTAAAGAACCCAAACATTACAGCAAATAGCTCTCGTTCTAAATGGAACACACTTGATACTTTGCAGTTGATGTCATCATCATTCCCATGGGGTGTGATGCTAACTGGAGGTACTACGCTATCTGAAGCTCGGTTACTCAAGTTAGACTCATTCTGAGCTTTGTTTTAACACAGTCTGACCAGAAAAAGCTGACTTAGTTGTAACTACAACAGGTGAGCTTTGTACTGTTAAATAAATTCCTCACAAATAATATTACAGCCATCACAAGTTAGTTTGTGATTGGCCAACAGTTTTTTTTTTCACACATTGTTCTGACATTTTAAAAACAAAATAGAGTTATTGTCATCTATCTTATCATAACTATTAAGTTATAGAATTTCACCAAATTTGGTAATAACTAACTTTGTCTCATAGACTACTGTAGCATCGTGGTAACCAAAGAGCCAATTGGAAAGAGGTTGTAGAAGGTAATGCCGCCCTCACCACTGGTTTTGCAGGGAGTTGGCGCTTAGCAACACTGTCAATGTGAAAGAAGGCACCTGTTTCATCTGTTATTAATGTTAATATATTGAATTACAAATAAAATAGCAAAATAAGGATCATGTACAGCAGATTAAGATGAAGATGAAGATTTTGAGACCAAAATCTCAAGCCTGACAATAACAGTTACTGACAGAGTGGCAACGTTTTTTCACTGGAGCTGGAAGCGTGCTCATGCTCACCTAATTCCCAATTCCTAATTGGAATTAAAATCTGTCCAAAAATACTTCTACATTTTACTCTTTAAGTACTTTAATATTTTTACTGAAGTAGATTTTATTATGTGGTACTTTTTTGCTTGGGTATCTGTACTTTTCTTAAGAAACAAAATTTAGTACATCTTCCACCACTGATTGCTGGTGAGTTGTGTATTCTGGTCTGGTCCCAAACCAGGCCTGGGACAGGTGCAGGAGCAGCCAGCGTCTAATGAGCTTCTGTTTGGATTAATATCATCCATCGTCCTGAACAACCACAATCAGGACAGTGTGGAGATATGAGCACAAACGGTCAGATTCTGCTCGTGATGCATCACTGTACAAATCATAACTGACTATTTTCCAGGTAAACTCATTCTTGTGTTAAGTGACTGTACTGAAAATGCTAGTCTGCATAAAATAAACAGAAACCTTTATGGATTGTGCATTTAGAGAAGATATTCTTTGGATCACACATCTTATTGGCCTGTACCATAAACAATAAGAGACATCAGTATTACACAATAGGGGTAATGCAGGCGTATATATAGGCCACAGAAATGTCCTTAATTTCAGTGGTTTATTGTGTAAACTAGTGCATTTTTTGCATAGCACTTTACAGGATGATAATGAAAACTAATGTGCTTTACAGATAAATGAAACTAAATTATAACTCATTTCCATATCAAAGGTTCACAAGGAGGTAGCAGATTCTCAATTTTTCTAATTGGGAATCTTCTACCTGCTTGTCTCCATGGAGTTGTTATGCTGAACTCACGTTGAAAAATGCAGTAGAAACAACAAATAGAAAACCAACTCGTGAACTCGGGCCAAAACCTTCTGCCTGATTTCTGCCCCAGACAGCACCTGCTCTGAGGAGATTAATGAAAATCTGCTGATTTGTTCATTTATCTTACACATTTGAGCTTTAGAGTGCAAAAACCCTGCACTACAATAATGTAACTAGCTAATTTAAACAAACAACCTTACATTTAGTTTTGAGAAAACAGCAACAACTCAATTTCATCTCCATTCATTGATTTTATTATTAGTGAAAATCAAAATCCAGATTTACCGAGAAAAAAAAAATCACATGTAAACAAGTCCAAACCCTGACCTGATCTCATCTTGGAATTCCAAAGACCACATGGATGCAGCATTATTGCTTTTCCTGGAATATTCCATCCAGCTTGCATTTCAATTGTGGGTTTTAATTGCTAAAAATACCTTGAAAAGCTCTCCACAGATCTGACTTCTTGGCCTGGTGGCATTTTCCCATGGAGACATCAGTAACATCATGGACAGAAGTAGGAAGCTGACCCCCAAACAAGAAAAGCTACCTAGTCCATCTTTATATATACCATACATGACAGTACAGTTGTTTGCATCGGGTTCCTATTTAGTATTGCAAAGTGTATTCACAGCAAGTGCACCCTTTGCTTCATAATTCATCTTTGCATATTCTGTGTACATTTTCTATAGGATCAGGCAGGTTCTATTATGTTTCCATGGCGCATATCAAAGCCGCGCTCACCTCCTCTCCCATTCTCCCTCTGCACATTAAAAGAATAAGATTTATTTAAGATTCTATTCTATCCATTTTCTCGGCATTGTGCGGGAAAAATATGCTCCCACGTTTACACAAAGACATGCGAGCGTCTTACTATGTGGAGAATGTTTCAATCCATGAGCAGCTCCTTCGATGCAACGGTAATTAGCTGTATTTGAAGGAACTGAAGAACGGAGATAGAGATCTGCTGTAACTCCTCAAATGGGATCTGATAAAATGGTAGCAATTAATTATGCTCTGTTGTTTAACGTGCACTGTGTAACTTTTTGGTAGTGGGTCTGCCACCTTCTTGTTTCTATGAAAATGTTATTGTTCTGCTTGGAATGTTCCACAGTATGACATTAAACGATCTACCTTACTTATTCAATTACAGATGGTTTTATTGCTCAAAAACAGACATTCTGATGGTGAGCTGAGTTGCCTCTAACTTGGCCTAGTTTGGTCTCCATTATGAAAAAAAAATCTATTGATTCTTTGCAGCTGATGTCATCAACACAGCATCAACTGCTCCATTAGAGGCTCTGTTAAAATGAATCTGATAAGAAAGAACTGACTTAGGTCTTGTTTACATGAGAACGCTTACAGGTAAAAGCAACAAAATATTTTATCGGAAGTGCCTTTCATTTAGATAGTGACGGCGTTTTGGGGGCCGTCTGAAACCGCCCTCCAAAGTGGAGGGCAAAAAACTGAAACTGCCCTCCAAAGTGGAAAACTTGAATACGCTTCGCCGTAGCATTTTCGTCTACACTGCCCAAGATGCAAAATTCTGGTCAAATCTGCTGACCTTGCGTACGCTTTTACGTCACATCGGTCCATACATCAATGTACTTTGTCCACACCTTGTTGCGCCTTCGTTGCTTTGTAGTCTAACATGGTCTGAAGCAACAGTTGAACTTCTTCATCTGACCACACGATTTTTTATTTTTTTTTTGCTACCGGTAGCCATGTTTTGTTTTGCTTTTCATGGCGCAGATGAGAAGACATAGTGATAATGTATCACAGCGCCACTTAGCCACCTGGCATGCATACCCAATCGAATTCCACACACTTTTGCATCACCGTATGCACACAGATTTCCTCCTGAAAATGCTTGTCTAAACGAAGAATAAAAAGTGAAGACGCAACACCACTTTCTGTTCAGACCGTCATCATATAAACGTAACCTTATAGTTGGAACGACAACAGGTGAACTGATTTGTGCTGTTAAACTAGTTTTTCACACATACAGGGAGAAGCTAGTTAGCATTAGCAAACATTTATTCAATTAGTCAATCACTTTTTGATCAAAAATCTAACTCTTAAACAGGGCCATGAAGACTTCCATTGATCAGAGACTCCTTAAAATGTGTTGTTTAAATCCATTTTGTATTTTTTCTTGAGTATTCAGACAATTTTAAAACATTTTGTCTGTGTTCGGGAATGTGTGCATTGTGTCACCATGATCACCAGTGTGATGTCACTGCAAAGTATCAGCTTTTTTGTCTAAAATAATCCAAAGCATGGCATTAAATATATATATATATATATATATATATATATATATATATATATATATATATATATATATATATATATATTTATTTATTTATTTTTTATATACATCCATACAGTGAGTGGGCTTGCCTCTCCTCTGCCTCTGATCTGTTACTCCCTGATGATCTCCATGGTGATAGATAAGTTTAAGACCACAGTGTGAAGCCCTCAACCAGAAAAGTTACATAGTGTGCCTTTAAGAATGAATTAAGTTAACAAGGGCCTGTGTAGAGATTCATGGAGATTTTAAATCATATACCATTCAACATATTGCAAATAATCATAATTTTAAGATATATTTTTACACTATTTTTCTATAATGCATACTACACTTTTGAATATTTTTTGAATATATGTGTATATATATATATATATTCCTCAAGTGTTGGTGAACAGGAAGTAATCCAATTAAGCCTGTGCATATAGAGTTCAGCCATTTGTTTTTCAACCCATTCAGACCAAGGACAGTTTACCCAGACTATCTCATCCCCCCTAATTAAGTCACATTCATTTGTAAAAGCGATGGGCCTTGGTCGTTTCTATTGTTTTGGGCTTGTGTTGTGTTCACTGCTGTCAGGTTTTATGGCGTGTTTCCTGCCACATCTCTTCATAAACACAGCATTACGGGTGACAGTGAACGCACCACGGCTCGTTGAATGTCAGTGCAGTGCTGGGTGAATATTAAACAGGTGGAAGGGGCCCAGAGAGTGGGGGTGGGGGGCTGGGGGGACTGAGAGCTGGAGCACCAGAGCAGACCCAGTGCTCGATTTTATCCAGCCAAATGCAAAACTCAGACTAGCTAGATACAAACATGAAATGGATGAGGTATTTTTGATTAAATTTGACTTTGCTTTACAGTTACAAGTCATGATTTATGAGTGCAAGACAGTTCAGGATAGTCTGAGTCAAGTCATTCAAATAAAGTTTGAGTTTGAGTCATAGAAAGTATAAAAAAGTGGACTAAGGGAGTGTAAAGTGCAAGTATTTTTTTTTTCCAATACTCTCCCTGTCACTGTTTTTATTATTATTATTACTATTACTATTACTATTATTATTATTAGGGACCGAGCCCGAAGGGGGACGAGGTCCCTATTGTTGTTGCTTTGTTTCCGTATTATTATTATTATTCTTGTTCATACACGCTGGGGCAATTTTGAGCATGTTCCCATGCTTCAAAACGAACGAAACTTTGCACGGGCATCACAAAGTGCTGCCAGTACGACCACACAAAGTCCCGTCCCCCGGGGACCCCCAGGAGCTCGATAGCGCCCCCTAGCGCGTTGTCTTTCGGGGCTGGCATACCATTTAAGATAGGCGCACGAAATTCGGTAGGGACGTGTATCTCAATAAGACGAACAAACGCCTCACTGCAATGTCATGGCCACGCCCAACAGGAAGTGAGATAATTGGGCTTTTGTGTGATTTTTGGGTATTGGACATAGAATGGAATTTGAAACACTTCTCCTACACCGTACCTCAGATGGGCTTAAATTTTGGTGAACATAATCTTAAGACGTTGGAGATGTTAAATTGCGAAGGATTTTCAAATAGGCTTTAATATGACGATACCGCGGATCGATAAAGTTAGGTATGGAATTTGAAACACTTCTCCTACACCGTACCTCAGATAGGCTTAAATTTTGGTGAACATAATCTTAAGACGTTGGAGATGTTAAATTGCGAAGGATTTTCAAATAGGCAGTAATATGACGATACGGCGGATCAATAAAGTTAGGTATTTATTGAATGGGAGTGATGAGTTATGAATGGGAGGTTTTTGTTGCTAGGCAACGCCCTGATCAAAGATCTTTGATCTTTGTACCTTTGATCTGATATAGCTGCAAGCAGCAATGTGGGGACAAGCATCGAAGGTTCATGTAGGCCTCAGCATGTAGGCCACATGCAGGGTCTGACAGGGTCTAACAGAGTCTGACAGGGTCTGACAGGGTCTGACAGGGTCTGTTCTGACAGGGTATCTACAATGTCATGGCCACGCCCAACAGGAAGTGAGATAATTGTGCCAGGCACACGAAATTTGGTATGGCTGTGCGTCTCAGTAAGTCGAACAAACGCAGGTGCGAGGTCCCGACCAACGCCGCTTGCGGCTTTAATTAGGGACCGAGCCCGAAGGGGGACGAAGGTCCCTATTGTTGTTGCTTTGTTTCCGTATTATTATTCTTGTTCATACACGCTGGGGCAATTTTGAGCATGTTCCCATGCTTCAAAACAAACGAAACTTTGCACGGGCATCACAAAGTGCTGCCAGTACGACCACACAAAGTCTCGTCCCTGGGGGACCTGGGGGTCCCTGGGAGACCCGGCACTGGGGGACCCCCAGTGGGGGGTCTCCTAGACCGTACCTCAGATGGGCATAAATTTTGGTAAGCATAATCTTAAGACGTTGGAGATGTTAAATTGCGAAGGATTTTCAAATAGGCGGTAATATGACGATACGGCGGATCGATAAAGTTAGGTATGGAATTTGAAACACTTCTCCTACACCGTACCTCAGATAGGCTTAAATTTTGGTGAACATAATCTTAAGACGTTGGAGATGTTAAATTGCGAAGGATTTTCAAATAGGCGGTAATATGACGACACGGCGGATCAATAAAGTTAGGTATTTATTGAATGGGAGTGATGAGTTATGAATGGGAGGTATTTGTTGCTAGGCAACGCCCTGATCAAAGGTACATTGATCTTTGTACCTTTGGTCTGATATAGCTGCAAGCAGCAATGTGGGGACAAGCATCGAAGGTTCATGTAGGCCTCAGCATGGAGGCCACATGCAGGGTCTGACAGGGTCTAACAGAGTCTGACAGGGTCTGACAGGGTCTGACAGGGTCTGTTAGACCCTGACAGGGTATCTACAATGTCATGGCCACGCCCAACAGGAAGTGAGATAATTGTGCCAGGCACACGAAATTTGGTATGGCTGTGCGTCTCAGTAAGACGAACAAACGCAGGTGCGAGGTCCCGACCAACGCCGCTTGCGGCTTTAATTAGGGACCGAGCCCCGAAGGGGGACGAAGGTCCCTATTGTTGTTGCTTTGTTTCCCTATTATTATTATTATTATTCTTGTTCTTGTTCACACTCGCTGGGGCAATTTTGAGGATGTTCCCATGCTTCAAAACGAACAAAACTTTGCACGGGCATCACAAAGTGCTGCCAGTACGACCACACAAAGTCCCGTCCCCCAGTGACCCCCAGGAGCTCGATAGCGCCCCCTAGCGCGTTGTCTTTCGGGGCTGGCATACCGTTTAAGATAGGCGCACGAAATTCGGTAGGGACGTGTATCTCAATAAGACGAACAAACGCCTCACTGCAATGTCATGGCCACGCCCAACAGGAAGTGAGATAATTGGGCTTTTGTGTGATTTTTGGGTATTGGACATAGAATGGAATTTGAAACACTTCTCCTACACCGTACCTCAGATGGGCTTAAATTTTGGTGAACATAATCTTAAGACGTTGGAGATGTTAAATTGCGAAGGATTTTCAAATAGGCGGTAATATGACGATACGGCGGATCGATAAAGTTAGGTATGGAATTTGAAACACTTCTCCTACACCGTACCTCAGATAGGCTTAAATTTTGGTGAACATAATCTTAAGACGTTGGAGATGTTAAATTGTGATGGATTTTCAAATAGGCGGTAATATGACGATACGGCGGATCAATAAAGTTAGGTATTTATTGAATGGGAGTGATGAGTTATGAATGGGAGGTATTTGTTGCTAGGCAACGCCCTGATCAAAGGTCTTTGATCTTTGTACCTTTGATCTGATATAGCTGCAAGCAGCAATGTGGGGACAAGCATCGAAGGTTCATGTAGGCCTCAGCATGTAGGCCACATGCAGGGTCTGACAGGGTCTGACAGAGTCTGACAGGGTCTAACAGAGTCTGACAGGGTCTGACAGGGTCTGACAGGGTCTGTTCTGACAGGGTATCTACAATGTCATGGCCACGCCCAACAGGAAGTGAGATAATTGTGCCAGGCACACGAAATTTCGTATGGCTGTGCGTCTCAGTAAGACGAACAAACGCAGGTGCGAGGTCCCGACCAACGCCGCTTGCGGCTTTAATTAGGGACCGAGCCCCGAAGGGGGACGAAGGTCCCTATTGTTGTTGCTTTGTTTCCCTATTATTATTATTATTATTATTATTCTTGTTCTTGTTCACACTCGCTGGGGCAATTTTGAGCATGTTCCCATGCTTCAAAACGAACGAAACTTTGCACGGGCATCACAAAGTGCTGCCAGTACGACCACACAAAGTCCCGTCCCCCAGTGACCCCCAGGAGCTCGATAGCGCCCCCTAGCGCGTTGTCTTTCGGGGCTGGCATACCGTTTAAGATAGGCGCACGAAATTCGGTAGGGACGTGTATCTCAATAAGACGAACAAACGCCTCACTGCAATGTCATGGCCACGCCCAACAGGAAGTGAGATAATTGGGCTTTTGTGTGATTTTTGGGTATTGGACATAGAATGGAATTTGAAACACTTCTCCTACACCGTACCTCAGATGGGCTTAAATTTTGGTGAACATAATCTTAAGACGTTGGAGATGTTAAATTGCGAAGGATTTTCAAATAGGCGGTAATATGACGATACGGCGGATCGATAAAGTTAGGTATGGAATTTGAAACACTTCTCCTACACTGTACCTCAGATAGGCTTAAATTTTGGTGAACATAATCTTAAGACGTTGGAGATGTTAAATTGCGAAGGATTTTCAAATAGGCGGTAATATGACAATACGGCGGATCGATAAAGTTAGGTATTTATTGAATGGGAGTGATGAGTTATGAATGGGAGGTATTTGTTGCTAGGCAACGCCCTGATCAAAGGTCTTTGATATTTGTACCTTTGATCTGATATAGCTGCAAGCAGCAATGTGGGGACAAGCATCGAAGGTTCATGTAGGCCTCAGCATGTAGGCCACATGCAGGGTCTGACAGGGTCTAACAGAGTCTGACAGGGTCTGACAGGGTCTGACAGGGTCTGACAGAGTCTGACAGGGTCTAACAGAGTCTGACAGGGTCTGACAGGGTCTGACAGGGTCTGTTCTAACAGGGTATCTACAATGTCATGGCCACGCCCAACAGGAAGTGAGATAATTGTGCCAGGCACACGAAATTTCGTATGGCTGTGCGTCTCAGTAAGACGAACAAACGCAGGTGCGAGGTCCCGACCAACGCCGCTTGCGGCTTTAATTATTATTATTCTTGTTCTTGTTCACACTCGCTGGGGCAATTTTGAGCATGTTCCCATGCTTCAAAACGAACGAAACTTTGCACGGGCATCACAAAGTGCTGCCAGTACGACCACACAAAGTCCCGTCCCCCAGTGACCCCCAGGAGCTCGATAGCGCCCCCTAGCGCGTTGTCTTTCGGGGCTGGCATACCGTTTAAGATAGGCGCACGAAATTCGGTAGGGACGTGTATCTCAATAAGACGAACAAACGCCTCACTGCAATGTCATGGCCACGCCCAACAGGAAGTGAGATAATTGGGCTTTTGTGTGATTTTTGGGTATTGGACATAGAATGGAATTTGAAACACTTCTCCTACACCGTACCTCAGATGGGCTTAAATTTTGGTGAACATAATCTTAAGACGTTGGAGATGTTAAATTGCGAAGGATTTTCAAATAGGCGGTAATATGACGATACGGCGGATCGATAAAGTTAGGTATGGAATTTGAAACACTTCTCCTACACCGTACCTCAGATAGGCTTAAATTTTGGTGAACATAATCTTAAGACGTTGGAGATGTTAAATTGCGAAGGATTTTCAAATAGGCGGTAATATGACGATACGGCGGATCGCTAAAATTAGGTATTTATTGAATGGGAGTGATGAGTTATGAATGGGAGGTATTTGTTGCTAGGCAACGCCCTGATCAAAGGTCTTTGATCTTTGTACCTTTGATCTGATATAGCTGCAAGCAGCAATGTGGGGACAAGCATCGAAGGTTCATGTAGGCCTCAGCATGTAGGCCACATGCAGGGTCTGACAGAGTCTGACAGGGTCTAACAGAGTCTGACAGGGTCTGACAGGGTCTGACAGGGTCTGACAGGGTCTGACAGGGTCTGACAGGGTCTGACAGGGTCTGTTCTGACAGGGTATCTACAATGTCATGGCCACGCCCAACAGGAAGTGAGATAATTGTGCCAGGCACACGAAATTTGGTATGGCTGTGCGTCTCAGTAAGACGAACAAACGCAGGTGCGAGGTCCCGACCAACGCCGCTTGCGGCTTTAATTACTATTATTATTATTATTAGGGCTGTCAAACGATTAATTTTCTTGATCGCAACTAATCTCAGAAATTTCATAGTTAATCGCGATTAATCGTGATTTATTTTGCATGTTTAAAATTGATATCTTGCAGTAAGACCGTCCGAATCTAAAGTTAAACTCACAATGCAAAGTATTTCTCACCATTTTTTTTTTATTTCAAAAAAGTGCAGAGAAAGGAAAAAGTAACAATGAACCAGTAATAGTGCTTACTTTGAGAAATTGTAAATAAATGATTGAAGCCCGCTCGAGCTGCCTACGGATGCGTAGAAGGAACAAAATACTAGCAAACTGAAAATAGCGCGTTTAACCGACAATGAGTTTAATTAATACAACCAAATGAGCTGCATATGGATGGTAGAATGGATGGAAAATGCTGGCAAACTCTGATCGCGATTAAAAAAATTGTTCGCGATCATAACTTACATTAATCTAATCGCGATTAATGCGTTAATATTCCCAGCCCTAATTATTATTATTATTATTATTATTATTATTATTATTCGATTTATTACTTATTTTACTTATTTTATTACTATTATTACCTATCTTTATGCCATTCTTGCCTGCATGCACTTTTCTTTCTTGTTCAAACTGTCCCTACCTGGAGCTACTGTGACAAGTAAATTTCTCCTGTGTGAGATCAATAAAGTCTTATCTTATCTTATCTTATCTTATCTTAAAACACACTGTTCAGCTCCACTCAAATGAAGCTCACAAGGCTAGCAGTTATAGAAGCAAATTTGGAGGTCCATATTAGGACTAGGAATTTATTTACCATCAAAATAGCAAAATAAAAACATGAAGATCATGTAGTGCTGCTTATTACTAAGGTTTGCTGCAGCAGTTACAGAGGAAGGAGTGACATTTTTCTAATGTAAAGTCTACTGAAAACAGTCAATGAAGCCAGAAGTGTGCCCATGCTCACTTCCTGTTTGAAACGCAGTAGGTTAGCTATGTCCATTTATACAGTCTGGGGTTTGAGTCCTTGTCGGATCACTATCATTTAAACCATCAAGTCACATGTCCAGTCCAGATAAAGATACATGAGGGTTCTCTACCTGCTTGCCTCCATGAAGATGTTATTGTTTTTTTTATGGAATGTACCACAATGTGGCATTTTCCTGTTTTGAAATAAACTAATGACTAATGAGATTTAAATTGAGGGTGCAATAGTGCATTTACTGCACACAGTTTGAGTCCTAATGTAGATTTGGTTTGGTCACGTTCTAGTCCTGGCTTAGTCTTGTTCTTGTTCTGGTTTAATCCAAACTTAGTCCTATTTTTTATTGTTTATTTATTTATTTGTTCATTTATTTTATCTCCACCTGGAAATCAAAGTAGAATATTCAATAACTGACATGTACGTATTCATCGTAACATATACAGCTCTGGAAAAAATAAGAGACCACTGCCTTTTTTCTGAAATCAGCATCTCTACATGTATTACAGCCATTCCATTCCAGCATCTGTTGAATTCCAACACAAACACAAAGCTGAGCTACTTCAGTTCTTGCACCAGGAGTGGAATAAAGTCACCCAAGAACAATGTGAAAAACTTGTGGAGAGCATGCCAAGACGCATGAAAGCTGTGATTAAAAATAATGGTTATTGCACCAAATATTGATTTCTGAACTCTTCTTAAGTGTAAACATTAGTATTATGTTGTTTTAAAATTAATTTGTTCTTCTTTCTTTGCATTGTTTGAGGTCTGAAAACCTCTTTTTTGTTATTTTGACCATTTGTCATTTTCTACAAATAAATGCTCTAAACGATATTTTATTTGGACTTTGGGGGAAATGTTGAGTAGTAGTTTATAGACTCAAACAAAAATAATCTTTTTTTTCCAGAGCTATTTTGTAAATTGTCAAATTTTTATAAAGAGCTTTTCCACCTTCAAGGCACTCAAAGCACTGTACATCAAGGGACCACTCACCCATTCACACACCCATTCATACACCAGTGTATGCAGACACTGGAGACGAAATGGGTTAAGTGTCTTGCCCAAGGACACAACAACAACAGCATTCATCTGACGGAGCTGGAATCTCACTGCCAACCCTGGGATGAGTGGACAAACATACAACTTGAGCTACTGTCAGCCAAATAATTACTTTAAAAAAATAATAATTTGTACTTTCTCTCTCTGGTAACCGCACTTTTTTATTTTATTTTATTTTTTATAAACCAAGACAGGCTTCTGCAGTATATGCAATTTAAACCATTGTTTAATTGAATAATGCATTGAAATTGTTATCTTTCTTCTGTAAGTTGCTTCCATTTGGTTAACCTCACCTTCTTCTACCGCCATCAAACACTAACGGAAGTATACAGATATGTGTCTTGCCCAAGGACACAACGACTGAGCTGTATAGTGTTAAAAAATCAACTTGGCCTTTCTGGTAGTTGCTATAGTTTTGGTCGTAAAAATCAGTCCACACCACAGCCTGCCTACACGCATGAATCGCATTATGAGTCATTTTGGTGTTTTTATTGAGTCATCATCAACAAAAACAAAAAATGGAACAGAAAGTAAAAAAAAAAAAGAAAAAGAAAAAAAAAACCTTCCAAAAGGTATATCACGTCCAGAGTTGATTTGAGGTAAAGTCCATCTTCTTGTTCTTCAGGTGTCCAGTTGCAGTAATTAATACTGTCTGAACTGAACCGTGAAACAGCTCTCCACAGAGCCACTGGGACACAGGGACCACCAGAGATATTGAATTTTCTTTCTTTGAGGAAGAGTGGAGATTCTACAGACAACAAAAGGTTCAGAGGAGACACGGCAGTTTGGAGTATAATAATGACTCCTGCAGCTAGAGAGAAAACAGTGCTACTACCTGGAGTCAATTGTCCTCCAATAACTCAACTATTTGTACAATGCCTTTAAAGTAATACACTGCTGAAATAGTATGCACTTTACAATGGGACTATACATTCATGAAAATTGTAGTAAATGTACATGAATTACCCAAAAGTTTATTGTTTTAAGATAAGATAAGATATCCCTTTATTAGTCCCACAGTGGGGAAATTCCAGTGTTGCAACGCACAGATCAAGAACAGCAGGAAAAAGTAGCATGCAATAAAACAAGATAATTGAGCAGTTTAATGATTTTAAAAATGTACTGGTAACTTTTAGTATTAATGTAATAGTAACAATGCATTTTCACAAAATTGAATCAAAGCAACCGGACCTACTAAACCTGGACATCTCAAGAACTGTTTCAATTAATCATGATAACGCTTTAGGCTGGTAAAGCACTATAGAAAAAATTGTAGGATCAGACTAAATTCCAAATATGAAATTAAAAAAAAAAATGTTATAGATCAAACAATATCAATCAAACAATAATTTATAAAGCGCTTTTCATACAAAAATGTAACACAAAGCGCCTTACAGTGGTTAAGGATTAGAAGATTGACTTTTATTGATCTCACACAGGAGAAGTTGTTTCTACATTTGACCCGGGGACCATCCCCATGATTTTGTTATTTAGGCATGGTCAGGCCCTAAGCTGGAGGATTTTACCTATGGCGCATGTTTGGGTTGGTGGAGGAAACAGGATTGCCCGGAGGAAACCCACCCAGACACGGGGAGAACATGCAAACTCCACACAGAAAGGCCCGGGCGACCCGAACCTTCTTGCTGTGAAGCATGAGTGCTAGCCACTCAGCCACCGTGCTGCCAGAGGAAGAAAATAAAACAAAAACACGAACAAACAAACAGACGAACAAACAAACAGACGAACAAACAAACAGACGGACAAACAAACAGACGAACAAACAAAGAGATGTAAATGTAACATAAAACATAAGCTTCATAATTGTAAACCATGCTAAACTGTTAATCAATAATTACAACTGCTGAAAATACATTTATGAGACTCCTTGGCTGGTCGATGTGACGCTGCCATCCTGATCCCAAAACCTGCCTGAGCTCCCCTTCATTTCAAGTCTGGTCGAGAGCTTACTTAGTTTCAAGGGGTATGTAGCCCTCGGTCGTGGCCCGAGCCCTTGATCAAAATTAGAATCGGGACACCCCTTGCCCTCACATGAACACACAAAACCAAGGGGTAGGGGTAAGACGAAGGGGTAAGACAGAGAAATGAGACACAGCCTTAAAGCCATAATATTGAAATTGGTATCGGAACAGAAAAGGTTGGATCGGTGCATCTCTAACTACACTGGAGTCATTAAACTACTGCCTTGTTCCAAATACCTCAAATTAGCCACAAAGGTCACAGCTCCTTAAGTCAAAACTGGATGTACATCATCATCTGTCATGATAACAAATGTCCAAATACTCTGAATTTTGAGTTAGGAAGGAGTTAGGAAAAGAAGCCTGCATGCTGTGTGCAATGGTCTCTCTCTTTTAATGCTGAGCACATACCCAGAATTCATACTTGTGGATATTAACGACATGGCAAAGACTTTGTGAGAGAGGGACAAGTTTAGATAGATTTACCTACTTCCTCTTATTCTTACACAGTGTGCTTTGGTGTAACCGATGTCGGAGAATTGCCATCAGTGTAAAAGTGAAAGTTCGAAACAACATTTTATTTTGACAACAGTAGCCGAGCAGCAGGATGACTTTGGCACCGAGCCGCTAATAGTGACAAACAACATGAGTGCTATAAAAACGCTATAAAGCAGTAAATGGTGTGGGCATTTCAGTTTCGCTGGTGTCCTCAAATGAACCAGATCAGTCCAGCTATATTTTATTTCCAACCCATGGCCCCCAAAACACCAGGGGATTACAAACTATTTACAGACTATGCAAAAACAGCAGTATTTTCCATTAAAATCATATTTACAGTTGACTATGGAGAGTCCCAATTCCCCAATAAAGGTGGAAAAAGTGGGTCACATGTGGGATTTAGAGCTATGGACAGTTCCTAATCCAAATGGAAATATGGGCCAGAATTTTTGCAGGTGAGGAGCTGTGTGTGTGGCAGCTGTGGAACTAACTCAGATAAAAACTGTCAGCTTCAATATCTCTGAAATGAGTTTAGAAAGAGTTTGGGGGAGTTTTGAAGTAGTGGTGGGGAAAATGTGTGTACCATGGTTGTAAAAAAAAATCTATAAGATAACCAGGCTACTGATTGATGCTAAAGCTAGTATTGCAGAGACAGTAGCTCAGACGGTAGAGCGTTTGTTCGCTGATCCGAAGGTTGGCAGTTCTCAACATGAACAATATTGTTTGAGCTGTCAGATCTACTGACTCACAGGTTGGTGATCTGTGTCAAGTCTTTATTTGAGGAATGCAGGTCCAACTTGAAAAACCTGGAAACAGACACAAGGCTTAACTCAGTTTCAAGACTTTTGTTGAATTTTTTCAACTTCTTCTTCAGCAGTAGTAGTAGTTGTAGTAGCAGTAGTAGGTCAAAAACCTTTAAAGTAAACAAATATGCGGAATAATGAAATTCAAGCAATCAAACTTTATTTATAGAGCACTTTTAACACAAAATGCTAAAATTAGGGCCCCCACGCCACCAGGGGGCCCCCAAGACCAGTTGGGGGCCCCCAACCCCGGGAAAAAATAGTCGCTTGCATGCCCCCCCCCCCCCATTCCTTGGGAAAAAAATTGTGACTAGGGGGCCCCCCAAATCAAATTATGCTTAGGGCCCCATAAAGGCTTGGGCCGGCCGTGCATCACCGTCTTGCCACCCCTCCCCGCTCTCTGATTGGCTCCCAGAATCGGGATTCTGGGGATTGGAACGAACGAAAGCAGCCTGGGATTTCCCAGGTTAGCCTAATAGCACACAACCAAACAACCCAAACAGTAACACACACACACACTTACTAACATGCTAAAATACATAAAAGTACACATAGTAAAAAGTAAAGAGTGAGGCTGAATACAGACGAACCGTCAGAGGAGTCATCTACACCAAGAGCAGAGAGCTGTCCACTGTCACCAGGAACCACCACAGGGGTCAGTGGAGACATGAGGCCCAAGCACCATCCCTCCACCAGGATCCCATGAGGCAGACCCCGGCAGCCGCAGCCAACCACCACTCCCAGTGCAGAGGACTCCTACAGAGGAAATTACATTTACATCTATATTTTAATCTATTTGCATTTGAATTAATCTATTTGAATTATAATATTTATTAATATACATTTTACTTATTAACTTAATTAGGCTAATTTTAACTTAACTTAAAGGTACAGTGTGTAGGATTCGTGGCGCATAGGTGGTTAGTAGCTATTCCACTTCCTCTTTTGGCTATGGCAGACCTCGAGGGTCACCCGGGCGCGCCGTAGCGTCGACGGCTGCGTCGACGCTGTATACATAAAACGCGGTCCCCCGTTCACTTTTTTTTTTTTTCTTTTCGCATGAAAACACACAATCCCGATCATGATTCATGACAATCTACACATCAAATGAAACCTTACAGTCTCCTTTTTTTGACTATGCAATTCATTTCCCTGCAAAACAATCACTCCCCGAGCACATGGGGCTTTTATACAGAAAAGCACAAAACGAGGTTAGCTTACCTTTGAAGGCTCTGCACAGGTCAAACTCTGTATTTCACCACAAACTTGCTCTCAATTTGCCCGTAAGGATCCAGCGAATAAAATCCAGTAAAACAATTTAGTCCAAAATACGTGTTATATCCATTACGATGTGTGATACAGCAGCATGCTTGTTTACACGAGGCTCCCCCCTTCCCCCCTCCCCTTCCCCTTCTCTCCTTCGCTCCTCTGCTCCCACATGCAGCGCGGCTGAGCAGGCGCTAGCAGGAGCCGAAGGATGAGCCCAAATGTCCTTCTGCGGCTCTCGTATTCAAAATGGCTGCCTCTATATGGGGAAGATCCCCCTTTTATGTGACTATATCTAAGTCCAAAAGAATACTTTGATTTCATGATGGAAGTGAAAAGGCTTGGAAAACAATGTATTTTTGAATGGGTATCTTCAATTTCAGTAATTAACAGGTAAAAATCTTACACACTATCCCTTTAACTTACCTGTATTTTTAACTTAACTTAACTTACCTGTATTTTTGGTGCCCCCTACTGGCCAGACTAGGAATAAGCTAATAAGAGGGGAAGGAGAGGAGAGGTGAAGACTGTGACCAGAGGACTGGGCTTTTTTGACTTGACAGTGTGATTCCAGCTTCCACAGGTGAATGCTGTTGTGTCCTTGGGCAAGACATTTAAGCCACCTCGCCCACATCCATGCACTGGTGTATGAATGTGTGTGTGAATGGATGAGTGGTTCCTTGATGTAAAGCGTTTTGAGTCTCTTGAAGTTGGAAAAGTACTATTCAAACCATAACTATTTACTATTTAAATAGGACAAAATTGAATCTTTCCTGAATAGTTTTAGAATAATCTTGAGTAATATCAAAACTATAGCACAACCACATTGGCACATTAAAAAAAGTTCTATTATTTTGTGTTGAAAATAATAATAATAATATTCTCTAAAAGACAATCATTCTTTGCCTCCATCCCAAAATCCATTCTTTCAAATTTTAGTATTGTAAGATTGCACTAGCCATAAGTGCTTCTGCAATTGCTGTGGATTGTCAATCAAATGATTGAAAGGCATGAAGGCATTAGTAATGATGAAGAGGAGGTGGAGAGGTTGCGGAGGTTCATGGTTTTGCTGCTGTGGTGAGAATGTGTCTTGTTGAAGTAGAACATTATATTATTATAACATTATAATACAGCTCTGGAAAAAAATAAGAGACCACTGCAAAATTATCAGTTTTTCTGATTTTACTGCTTATAGGTATGTGATTGGGCAAAAGGAACATTTTTGTTTGAGTCTATAAACTACTGACAACATTTCCCCCAAATCCCAAAAATATTATCGTTTAGAGCATTTATTTGCAGAAAATGACAAATGGTTAAAATAACAAAAAGATACATGTTTTCAGACCTCAAACAATGCAAAGAAACAAGATCAAATTCATTTTAAAACAACATAATACTTATGTTTACACTTAAGGAGAGTCCAGAAATCAATATTTAATCACAGCTTTCATGTGTCTTGGCATGCTCTCCACAAGTCTTTCACATTGTTCTTGGGTGACTTTATTCCACTCCTGGTGCAAGAACTGAAGAAGCTCAGCTTTGTGTTTGTGTTGGAATTCAACAGACACTGGAATGGAATGGCTGTAATACATGTAGAGATGCTGATTTCAGAAAAAAAATGCAGTTGTATATTGTGATGTATGAGCTAATGTGTCCAAACAATTTCCCATGAGGATCAATAAAATGTGTTTAAATTTAAGTCTAATAGGGTGTATTAAAGCAGGGTACACACAGTGGATTTATAGGGAAAGGTAGGTGACTAAGAGTTTGTTCATAATACAAATTTTGTATTAGCAAAATCCACATTGAGCCCAGTTAGTCCTGACTTGGTTTGGTCCCGTTCTAGTCCTTGTTTAGTCCCGTTCTACTGTAGACCTGATTTAGTCCTGTCCTAGTCCAGGTGTAGCTTGGTTTCAGTCCCAATTTTGAGGATTGTTTGTGCAAATGTGAATGCACGCTCACTGCATGCTTCAGCAGTAATCAAATCTGACAACAGCCACTTTAGCATTATGTTTGTATTTCAATATTTTGCCCATTGTAATATATAGCTTTCTAACTTTACCAATTCAGTGTAAATAGGTCTAATTAATAGCAAACGTTACATCATGTGCATCAGATGTGATAATTGTAGGTTGGATACTTGCTGTTGCAGATGTGGGTTTGTGATCTGTAGGCTGAAACATGACTCACTGCCTAAAACAGCTCGCATATCAAACCTGTGCGGCAGCGAGAAGCCTAACAATCCCACCTTCTTCTATTTTCATCTGTGACCTCTGACCTTTGGGGAGTAGGGGCGAGGAGGATGGAGGATGATATTCTGGTCAGATATGAGTGCGGCTCCAGTCTGATCACCTGCATAGTTTCCATCTGAGGCGGACAGTAAAGCACCAACCATCACAGAAATAATCAATCAGAGAATATAGCCTCCACCTGGATCTCATAGCGCTGTGTGGAGAGGGGGAAACAAAATGAAATAAAAATGAAATCACGAGTTTTTGAGCATTTTAAGACATTATTTTAAATATGTTTTGGTTTATTCTGAAATTTCTGGGCCTATAGGTGTTTAGTTGTGAAGAATCATCTCTTTTGAATGGTTCCTTAATGTTATTGGTTGGATATCATTTTTTAAAAGAACCTAATCTTTTTTTCTTTCCATTTGTATGCATTATTACACTGATTAACTCCAACACAAGAATCAGCACAGAAGCAGAGTGGGCATATAACAACAGTTTTAGTTTAATTAAATTATAATTATTGTAATGCAATATATATTTTTTTTTAGAAATTCATAATTTCAAAGGGTAAACACACTCCCACTCTCATTGAACAATTTTAAACAAATCTGAGCTCTTTATCTCTATAATTAGTTTGTAGTTAAATGAGTTTTCACATCGGCTTCTGTCATATAAATAAATACTAAAAGAGAGTCTTTTTGAATGGCTCTAATGTTTGGATCCCACAAAAGAGCCAAAAGTCCCATCACTATTGTTAATTATTTCACATAAAAAGCTAATGTTACACTGTGTAACTTTTTGTTGGGGTCAAACATTTGCTTGTCTCCATGGAGATGTTGTTGTTGAGATGCTTTTACAGTATTACATTAAAGGGATATGCCACCCCCAGGTCAAATTTGGGCATCTCCCCACAGTCCAGAGACTAAAATAAGTGGTGGAAAGCGTTTTCCTGCTCACCCAGCCATTGTCCGAGTCTGTCGCCACTGACCGCCGCGGTATCTGCAGCTCCTCCGCCTTAGACTGGAGTCTAACGTCGCCAGAGAAAGATTTCGGCCAAAAGGAATTAATTTGCTCGATGCGTTTCCCAATTACTGTCTGTGTAGTGCGCATTCATATCGAGTGCACATAAATGTGCAAATCAACACGGAGAGCTTGCCTTGGTCATTTTGGGTGGGAACTATTTTCCAGTGCGGAAGAATACAGCCGTATCACGCAGCACGCTGCCAGGGGAATCCCAGTTACGCACCGGGAAGGGAGTTCCCCTGTTGCACAACGTTGTGCGTGATTCGGCTGTATTCTTCCGCACTGGAAAATAGTTCCCACCCAAAATGACCAAGGCAAGCTCTCCGTGTTGATTTGCACATTTATGTGCACTCGATATGAATGCGCACTACACAGACAGTAATTGGGAAACGCATCGAGCAAATTAATTCCTTTTGGCCGAAATCTTTCTCTGGCGACGTTAGACTCCAGTCTAAGGCGGAGGAGCTGCAGATACCGCGGCGGTCAGTGGCGACAGACTCGGACAATGGCTGGGTGAGCAGGAAAACGCTTTCCACCACTTATTTTAGTCTCTGGACTGTGGGGAGATGCCCAAATTTGACCTGGGGGTGGCATATCCCTTTAAACTAATTTCTTGCATTTGTTTGGTTACAGGTGTGAGAGGACTTGTCTCTCCACAGATCTGACCTCTATCATGGCCTGGTGGCATCAGCTGCTTGTCTCCATGGAGATAGAAAAGTTTAATGCCATACTGTGTAATATTTCATGTAAAGCAATAATATTAGAAAATTATATAATAATAATGAGATAACCATCCATCCATCTTCTTCCGCTTTTCCATTTCTGGGTCGTGGGGGCAGCAGTCCAAGCAGATCTGCTGCCCAGAACACAATGCACCAGCCCCCATGGATCCTCACGTGGGTGGTGAGTCCACGGGAGGACGGCCCACGTCACAACTGGCCTTGATGTACTTCTGCCATGGGGGCTACCAGTGTCCGCAGACACTGGGGCCAAGGTGGGGTTAAGTGTCTTGCCCAAGGACACAACGGCAACGCTCATTTGTGGGGGCTGGGATCACACGCGGTCAACCCATCAAGAGCAGGATTCGAACCGCCAACCCCTGGATCAGTAGACAAATGCTCTACTAAATTTGGTCTTGTTTAGACTTTTTCTAATTTTAACGTTTTAAGATAAATATTTTCTGACTGTTCTATAATTTAATTAGTTTCAAGATGTTTTTTGGCACACTTCAGTTCTCGTTCTTACCACAAGACAAAATGATCTGCTAATGGTATGTGTGTTTTTGTTATTGCAATTAAATCTTCCTCACAAAATAAGAAAGCTTAATTTGAAAACTGGTTTATAATACGCGGCTAAAACTAATTACATTTGTGAAAACATTCTGGTACTCATAGTGAGTCTGAGAATGGTTCACAGCTGGTGTATCTCAAACTAATCACTTTAATAACACATAATCCAGCCTTGTGCAATGGCCTTAGCTCTTGATCAATGTCAAAGTCAAGACACACTGTTAAAACAGATGGACCATGCACATTTACTGAAGAAATTAAGTTGTAACAAACATAATGAGAAGGAGTTGGTTTTATTTGATGATAAGGAATGATTATACCCTTACTAATTAAATAACTTTAACTTTCTTTTCAACTTGGGGTTTCGCAAACTAGCTTGCAGCTAGGAAACGACACATGTCAACTAAGTAAATTACAGCAAGTATTGTCTTTAAAGGGCCCATATTACACTATTTGGTGATCTATGTTATCATTTTATTTCCTCATCAAAAACATACTTGGAGTTGTGTTTTGTTTCATTCACACATGTTTAACACACAAAGTTCTTTTCTCCAACAGAAAACACTCATGAGGTAATACAGGAAGTGCTCCACTGTGAATAATTTGGATAATTTCAGGCCTGGAATTGCCCATCTCTACTGAACTAAAAGTAAAAAGTAGCTGTTAACTTGAAAACTAGAATTAAATGACATCACAAGGTGGAACAGTGCGTTTTGGGCTCGGAGATGTAGACAGACTAACAATAAAGCTTTAATCTAATGTGTGAATGAAACAAAACATACAGACGCTCCTCGACATACGAACATTCGATTTACGAACATTCGGAGTTACGAACAGGGTCGAAAATTTAAAAAAAAAAGTTAAATGTTTGAGTTTTTGTATTTAGCGCCTATTCCGACTTCCGGGTACAGTACGTAGTGCGTATTTCCGCCGCTGACGCACAGGTAGGGCGTTGCGCAGCCTCCCCCAAGCGTCACGCCCACTCAGTTGAAGTGTTCAGAACTTCAACTGAGTGGGCGTACTACGGTGTTACTACGGTGTTACTACGGTGCGGTGTTATGAACTTTGTTGTTTTTCTTGCATGCGTACAGTAATCCAATATGGTTGGTGAAAAGCGAAAAGCTTCTAGTGAAGCTTCTGTGAAAAAGCGGCAAGCCATCTCATTTGAAAAGAAGGTGGCGATAATAAAGAAACTTGATGCTGGTGAGAAGATGGTGAATGTGGCAAACGCGTACAACGTGAATCGTTCGACAATTGGTACGATATATAAACAAAAGGACCGCATTATGGAGCATGTGAAAAGTGCAGCGGGTATGCAATCCACCATCATAAGCAAGAAGAGAGGGAAACTCATGGAAGAGATGGAGAAACTTCTTGGTATTTGGCTCGAAAATCAGCGGCAGCGGCGTGTTGCTTTGAGCCTTATGCTGATTAGTGAGAAGGCCATATTGCTTTTTAATTACCTTAAGGCTAAGGCAGGGGAAAGTGCTGCGGAAGAAACCTTTTCTGCCAGCCATGGCTGGTTTGCACGTTTTAAGAAGAGGGCAACTATTTCCCCAAGAGCTCAAGGAAAATAGGAGGTAAATACACACACACACAGTCTCACACATACATTCACACACACTCGCGCTCTCTCTCTCTCTCTCAGCTGACTGCGTTTGCCTCTGTGTCCCTCTCTTCTTTTTATCTCATCAGTTTTCCATATTTTTAAAAAGCATATTAGTATTATTTTGTGTTATTTATTAGTGTTATTGTGTTATTAGTGATATTAGTGTTATTTAAATGCAGTACAAATCCATATAGATAACTTATACAAGCCTTAACCATATAATAACGACTTACGAACAAATTCAACTAACGAACGGGTGTCCGGAACGTAACTCGTTCGTAAGTTGAGGAGCGTCTGTAATTCCAGGTGTGTTTTTGAGGAGAAAACAACATAATAACAAGGTTTCAAGGTGCACTACGTAAGTTTTCTGGTAGAGGGTCTGCCAGTTGCTTGTTTCCATCGAGATGCTTTGCATCCAACATTCTAAAGTATGGCATTAAACTTAGAAACAAGCAGGAGACACCACCAGATCAATTCACAGGTCAGATCCACTCACAGGCAGAAAGCATTGTTTTAAATGTATTTTTGAGCTATAGAAACACATTTCATTGACTAAACGCATCTTTTATAAGTTAATACCATATTGTGGAACACTACAGGCATCTCCATGGTGGCAGACCCCCATCTGAAATGTACGCAGTGGCTCACAAGAGTCAATTTTGCGTAACATTAACCCTAGAGCACTATCGTTGGGTGATTTTCACCCAAGCAAAAGTATTTACATGATTTTCAATATGTTGCATTTTGCATTTTGTGTCATGGGTCCCTGGGGAGCTTCACCATTGTTTTTGACATCTTCAAAGGTGTAGGTATTTCCCTACCCCAAAGTTCACTTTTTCCTACAGGCTTTTGGGTGATTTTCTCCCGGCAATAGTGAAAGAGGAATCTAAGAATGTAATGAGTTTAATGTAAGAGGATGTAAGGAATAGGAAAGTAAGAGTGGTCCTGGAATGTGTACGCTATCCTTATTTAGTGCATTGGTTATGAATAAATATCACAAAGTGGTGATTTCAAAGGGAATTCTTATGGTGAAAACAATATTTTAGTCAATTGGTCATTTTTACCCACTGAAAAAATACTATTTTTGTTCCTCTCTCCTCCTCGAGTCTGTGCTTCACCAGGGAAATTATTATTTTTATTATTATTATTATTATTATTATTTTTATTATTATTATTATTATTATTATTATTATTATTATTATTATTATTATTATTATTATTATTATTATATTCCTAATTTTTCACTAATTTTGGAGCATGTTTTTAGGGTCTTCCTATGTTTTTGTTTTCCATTTTGTTACATATACCACAGAAAATAAAACAAAACCACTCTAATTTATCATGTGTTGTCATATTCTGATCTATTTTTTTTATGACAAATACTTTTTGTTG
Organism: Paratrypauchen microcephalus; assembly: GCA_036785185.1. Taxonomy (NCBI): domain Eukaryota; kingdom Metazoa; phylum Chordata; class Actinopteri; order Gobiiformes; family Gobiidae; genus Paratrypauchen; species Paratrypauchen microcephalus. The sequence goes on from JAVJIX010000137.1 coordinate 670,462, forward strand.
GGTATATTATATCGGGTAAAAATTAATCGGCAAAAGTGATGATGTTACTCTTTATAGCAAAAGTGTTCTAGGGTTAATTTAGCTGGGGGTGGGGGTACACATGAGCCTGGCCTACTGTATGTCCTTAAGAAACACTGAGCAGCCTCATGTTACCTGTAAGAAGGATCTGTGCATCAAACGGAGCTGGATCAAGTCTTTGGGGAGAGACTTTTCAAAGATCATCTCTGCTCGAAACATTTACCCAGCGTGTTCAGTCCTGTCTGTGCCTCAGGCTGGAGAAACCTCACTCATATGCACATACATCTCAAGGTCTGTCTAATTCAGATTCTTCTCTATCCATATACGGCAGTGCATAATTTAACACTGAGGAAGTGGTAAGATAGATAGGAAATTATGTTTCATAGTTCATAGGTTCTCAAATCGTAAAGGAATTTTGAAGAACTTGCACCCATATTTAAAGGTTCTATATTACACATACAGTAATTGACTCTTTTGAGCTTTAAGCCGTGTTAGAATGTTGCTACCTCCTCAAAAACCTGGAGTTTTGTTTCATTCACACAATAATCATCATTTATTATTAGTCTGGCTACATCTCCAAAGCTCAAAATGCTCTGTTCCACCTTGTGATGTCATGTAACAGTAGAGTTCAAGTTAACAGATACTTTTTACCTTTAGTTCAGTAGGTCTAAAATCATCCAAATGATTCTAGTGAAGATGTATGGAGTTTAAAACCACAGTGCACCCTGTATTACATGACATCACAAGGTGTAGAGTTTTCAGTTTGAGAGCCTAAATATACAGGGTTTGTCTATTAAGCACGTGTCAATTAGACAAAACACAACTCCAGGTATACTTTTGATGAGGAAACAACATTATATCATAGATCAGAAAATGGAGTAATATGGACCCTTTAAGTCTACAAAACTATTTTAGGCTGTCCAGCTCTCGTCACGTTCTGCTGTCATAGTTCAGGCTGATGAAGTTGGCTCGGTTTCCAAAATGGAGGAGTGTGTCCAGTCCATTGGTTTTTAATCTGCTCTGGATTAAGCCCCTCTATCACGATGTCTCATATGAACCAAGTGTCATTATAGAAATACATTGGGCGCAAAGGCATTTTCCTTTGCGCAGCACATAAAGAGCTGGATAAGATGTAATTTAAAAGAAGATTCCAGGAAATAGCCAGTGTTCTGCTGAAAGTGTTATTTATACAATTTGTTATAGAAAATAGACACTATAGTGTTGCAGACACGTCTTAAATTCAAATGACGATCATAACAACCAAGAGATTTTATGAAATTTAAGATCAGAGTGTAGGTAGAGTGCTGTAGCTAAAAATTAAACTTTGCAGGTGATGTCATCAATATTCCCTGGGGGTGTGACGCTAGCTGTAGGCTCTGCTCTGTCTGAGGAATTTGTAAGATTATAAGTATAATCTGTGCTTTATTATTAACAAAATCTGGCTATAAAAAACTGAACTACTAGAACTAGAACTACAACAGGTGATCTGATTTATGCTGTTAGACAAGTGCCTCACACATAATCTTACAGTCACTCATAACATTACAGTTAGTCGCTCTCACCTTTTTGTCAAAAGAAAAACACACACACCTAAACAGGACCATGAACACTCGTATTGATCACAAGCTCCTGAAAATCTGTTGTTTACATCATTTTTGACAGTGTTTGCTAATGTGTGCTTTGTGTCACCATGGTAACTCCTAAATATTCCACCATTAGAGATACATGTAGAAATCCTCCAGCGTGATGTCACTGCCAAGTATCAATACTTTAAAGGAAAAGTAACGCTTTTTTACAATTTGAGCCTTATTTCGGTAATAAAACAAGTTGTTTTACTCACCCATATCACTTTGGTGTCATATGGAGCATTTCCGGAGATGTTTTAGATTAGCGTTAGGCTAACGCCGTTAGCCTAACGCGACTTATAGCCATAGCTCGGGGCATTCCCCGAGCATATAATATGCCCCGTGCGGGCTCCAAATAACACAAACTTTAGCACTTATCAAATCATAGAAGCCCGATGTCTTTAGTCTATGATTTCGTTTGAATCAAAAGTGGCTTGTAATCCGAGATTTATCCATAGTTTACAGCTATGCGTTCCATGTTTGGGTCCCAGGAGCTGAGAGCACACTCCGCGCATGCGCACTGGCGTCCTCATCTACTCAAAACTATGGCTAAATCTCGGATTACAGGCCACTTTTGACCAAACGAAATCGTAGACTAAAGACATCGAGCTTCTATGATTTGAAAAATGCTAAAGTTTGTGTTATTTGGAGCCCGCACGGGGCATATTACATGCTCGGGGAATGCCCCGAGCTATGGCTATAAGTCGCGCTAGGCTAACGGCGTTAGCCTAACGCTAATCTAAAACATCTCCGGAAATGCTCCATATGACACCAAAGTGATATGGGTGAGTAAAACAACTTGTTTTATTACCGAAATAAGGCTCAAATTGTAAAAAACGTAACTTTCCTTTAATATGTAAGTAAGGGTATAAAATAATACCATCTGCTTCTTTTATCAATCAAACATAGCGCTTTTAAAGTCAATAGCTGCTAACTTTTAATACATATTGTTGAAAATATTAACTTAAAGCCCCAGTGTGTAGGATTCGTGGCGCATAGGTGGATGGTGCTATTGCACTTTCTGTTTTAGCTACGGCAGACCTCGAGGGACCCGCGTGCCGCGCGGTCCCGTTTTTTCTTTTTTTTTTCTTTTTCTTTTCTCATGAAAACACACATTCGCGATCATGTACCATGACACTCTACACATCAAATGAAACCTTACAGTCTCCTCTTTTTGACTATGCAATTCATTGCCCTGCAAAACAATCACTCCCCGAGCACATGGGGCTTTTATACGGAAAAGCACAAAACGAGGTTAGCTTACCTTAGAATGCTTTCCACAGGTCAAACTCTGTATTTCACCATAGACTTGCTCTCAATTTGTCCGTAAGGATCCACCAAATAAAATCCAGTAAAACAATTTAGTCCAAAACACGTGTTAGATCCATTACGATGTCTGATCCGGCAGCATGCTTGTGTTGTTTACCCAAAACCACGAGCCTTGCCGAAGGCGAAGGCAGAGTCCAAATGTCCTTCTGCGGCGTATTCAAAATGGCTGCCTCTGCATGGGGAAGATCCCCCTTTTATGTGACTATATCTAAGTCCAAAAGAATACTTTGATTTCATGATGGAAGTGAAAAGGCTTGGAAAACAATGTATTTTTGAATGGGTATCTTCAATTTCAGTAATTAACGGGTAAAAATCTTACACACTATCCCTTTAAGGTAGCTATAAAATCAGCAACTTTATTTATTTGCTAATGACTCCATTGTATTAAATTAGGTCAAGTACAACTTTAAACAGTTGAAAAAAAAGACACAAGTTTTATTTAGCACTAAGTGGAGGGGCCATTAATCAGTGTTAGAAAAACCCAAGACAGAACTGCATCCAGTTGGATTCATTTATTCAAAACATTTTCAAAAGTAAAATAATTTGTCCAAGTAGTCGCTAGTCTATTTTGGTACTTTCACAACTTTTTCCACAAAATGACCTCAAATTTAGCTCAGTGTCAAACTAATGGCTAATATAATGGCTGGTGGAGGGTACATCGTGTGAAAAATTATTGCTTTGGCTTAAATGTTACACAATATTGCATTAATGGACCTACTGTATATTATGCTATTTTCTTATCTATGTTATAATGTTGTTTCCTCATCAAAAACATACCTGGAGTTGTGTTTTGTTTCATTCATATATGTTTAACAGACACATGCTGCATTTTTTAAAGATGAACTCTTCTCTCAAGCAAAAAACACTCTGATCCAATTTACAAACACTACACACCTTTACTATAATAATTTGGATGATTTCAACTTGCCAATCTCTACTGAACAAAAAGTAAAATGTAGCTGACAGTTAATTAAATTTGATAGGTTTAATGCCATGCCCATTCCAGGCAAATTAATAATATGCAGACAAGCAGGTGTCCAACCCCTGTACCAGTTCCATATTGTACCTTTAAGTTCCAGAATAGCTTTTCATACTTTCTGTTTTGGGGACATTCATTCTGGGTGCATTTAAAATGACAAACTCCCATTGTAAAGTAGTACATAATTAATGGGCTGTTTGTTTACTGGAGAACAGCTCTCCCCCACAGGAGCCAGTTTGTGCTAGCTATATTTTCACTTAACTCTTAACTCTGAGTCTTTTTTTCCCCCCTTTCGTATATGGATGCATTCCCAGATTCTTGAGCCTAACACCAAACGATAAAAGACACTAATATATTCCTTGCGACATAATGTTTCTGTGCCCTCATGAACCCCATTGCATGTTTCCAATCTCCCCAGAGCGCCAAGAGAATCCGCGTGGACATAAAAATAGGCTCCCGACGCCAAGGCTGAAATTGAGGATTTAGTGAAAAAAAGCTATTTATTTTTTAAGGCAGTATGTAAATCCATCTCCTCTTCTGCAAGCTGTTCTCTAGATAAACATGGTGTGAGCACAAATGGACAGACTGGTGCACCACTTAAAGGTAAAACGTGGTCCAAATTGTACAGGAAATGGTTTGATGGTTTCCATTAAGGTGGAATGGTATGTATGGGGACGATGACGTGTGCACGAGGCAATGGAACTTAGTCAGGGGTCTGCACCTGTTTGTCTCCGTGGAGATGTTATTGTTTTTGCTTTGAATGTTTTATTGTATACCATTATCTTAGTTTATTAAATTTCACAGTGTACATTTTTGGCTGGGGGTCTGTCACCTGCTTGTTTCTCTGGATATATCATTGATCTGTATGGAACGTTCCACAGTATGACATCTGAACAGCTCTTGGTTTTTGTGGCCATACCGGCCTGTCAAAGCCTTTTCCCGTCAGATCTCAGAAGCTAAGCAAGGCTGGGCCTCGGTAGTACTTGGATGGGAGACCACTGGGAATTCCAATACACTTCACCCACATTGCCTAGTATGAAAGTGGAGTGTACGTGTGTGTTGGTGGTGGTCAGAGGTGCAGATTGGCAGCCTTGCTTCTGTCAGTCTGCCCCAGTGCAACTGTGGCTACAATAGTGGCTACCCACTAGCAAATGAACCATGAACTCTAAAGCGCTTTGGGTGTTTTGAAAGGCGCTATATAAATGCAATGATTAATTAATTAAAATGAATGACTAATTAATGTATGAATGTACAGGTGGTTTTATAACTAAGATATACCAAGATAAAAGGCATGCTGTGAGCATGAGCTGGCTTGCAACTTGGTTTGCTTTGGTCTCAATGAAGATAGAAAGACTTAATACCATACTGTGGAACATTCCAGACAAAGAAATAACATCTCCATAAAGAAAAACATGCAAGATTACATGATAAAAGGAGAAATTCAATTTGTCAACTGGACAAAGTTTGTTTGGTCGAAAACGTTTCGCCGCTCATCCGAGAGGCTTTGTCAGTTCTGGTTCTAGTGCTGGTTAGACCTTGTTTATATCTAGCTGCAGGGAGGAGCTCACTACACTGAAATAGCTCTGAAATTATCTCAACTTATCTGTTCCTTTTGTTTTCCGAATTTCTCTGGCATCTAGTACTAGCATATCTATTCAGCCCTAGGAGGAGCTCACTACACAGAAATAGTTCTGAAACTATCTCAACTAATCTGTTTCTTTTGTTTTTCGAATTTCTCTGGCGTCTAGTTTAGCATCCCTATTCAAACCTAACGACTGTCTCCACCCTCTGACCCTGGCTTTTCTTTTGTCTGTTTTGACTTGGTTTGAGAATCAAATTATAAATGGGAGACAATTTATGTCTAACTCCCCCATTTCTGTTTAACGACGGATTCTCTTTTTTGACAAAAATTGCCTCTTTAACTCCCCTCTCAAACCAGTTCTTTTCCTTGGCTAAGATCTGAACGTCACTGTCCTCAAACGAAAGGCCCGTGGCTTCTAGGTGAAGATGTACGGCAGATGACGGTCCACTCTGGCACGCCCGCCTGTGTTGGTACATCCTCTTGTGAAGTGGCTGTTTTGTTTCCCCAATGTAGCGCTCACTGCAGTCCTCACTACACTGGATGGAGTAGACCACATTGCTTTGTTTGTGGCTCAGTGTTTTGTCCTTTGGGTGTACGAGTTTTTGTCTTAAAGTGTTTGTGGGTTTGAAATAAACTGGGATTTCATATTGTCTGAAAATCCTGAAAATTTCACAAACAAGGAGTACCACTCAGACCCATTGTATATACTGTTGACTCCATCACATATAATTTGGCCAAACACCTAAAAACCATCTTGGCTCCATTGGTGGGTAACACGGAGCACCACATTGAGAACACAGCCGAATTTGTAAACAAAGTTAAGTTTTTCCAGTTTGATCAGGATGAGACAATGGTTTCCTTTGATGTAACCTCTCTTTTCACTTGTATCCCCACAGCTGTAGCATTCGAAGCAGTGAGAAGGAGTTTACTACAGGATTCCAAGCTAGAAGAGAGAACCAAACTTTCACCTGACCAAATCTGCCAACTGCTGGAAATTTGTCTGAATACCACCTATTTCCAGTTCAGAGGGAACTTCTACAGGCAAATTCATGGCTGTGCGATGGGCTCACCGGTCTCCCCTATCATGGCTAATTTATACATGGAACAATTTGAACAGAGTGCCTTAGCTTCATATCCAGGCACTCCTCCCACACACTGGTTTCGTTATGTTGATGATAATTTTTCAAAAATCAAAATTCAAGATTTGGAACCTTTTACTGCACATATCAATTCTGTAGATCCGAACATCAAATTCACCCGTGAATATGCCAATGATAACACATTGGCATTCTTAGATTGTGCAGTAACGATAGGAGGAGACCGGCGACTCCAAGTAGAAGTCTTCAGGAAGCCCACACACACAGACCAATACCTGCTTTTTGATTCACACCACTGCAGCACAAACTGGGAGGTATTCGAACATTACAACACAGGGCCCAAGTGGTTCCCACAAGCACAGAGGGTAAGGAGAAAGAAGAACAACATGTGCAGGAAGCCCTCTCTGTTTGTGGATATCCTAAATGGGCTGTCAACAAAACCAAGAGAGACAAGGGCAAGAAACAAGACAACAGAGAATCCGAACCCAGGAGGAAAGGGGTAGCGATTCCGTACCTGGCCGGCGTCTCAGAAAAACTACAGAGGATTTTCAGACAATATTAAATCCCAGTTTATTTCAAACCCACAAACACTTTAAGACAAAAACTCGTCCACCCAAAGGACAAACACCGAGCCACAAACAAAGCAATGTGGTCTACTCCATTCAGTGTAGTGAAGACTGCAGTGAGCGCTACATTGGAAAAACAAAACAGCCACTTCACAAGAGGATGTACCAACACAGGCGGGTGTGCCAGAGCAGACCGTCATCTGCCGTACATCTTCACCTAGAAGCCACGGGCCATTCGTTTGAGGACAATGAGGTTCAGATCTTAGCCAGGGAAAAGAACTGGTTTGAGAGGGGAGTTAAAGAGGCAATTTTTGTCAAAAAAGAGAATCCGTCGTTAAACAGAAATGGGGGAGTTAGACATAACTTGTCTCCCATTTATAATTTGATTCTCAAACCAAGTCAAAACAGACAAAAGAAAAGCCAGGGTCAGAGGGGTGGAGACGGTCGTTAGGTTTGAATAGGGATGCTAAACTAGACGCTAGAGAAATTCGAAAAACAAAAGAAACAGATTAGTTGAGATAGTTTCAGAACTATTTCTGTGTAGTGAGCTCCTCCTAGGGCTGAATAGATATGCTAATACTAGACGCCAGAGAAATTCGGAAAACAAAAGGAACAGATAAGTTGAGATAATTTCAGATCTATTTCAGTGTAGTGAGCTCCTCCCTGCAGCTAGATATAAACAGGGTCTAACCAGCACTAGAACCAGAACTGACAAAGCCTCTCGGATGAGCGGCGAAACGTTTTCGACCAAACAAACTTTGTCCAGTTGACAAATTGAATTTCTCCTTTTATCATGGATTCTACCTGGACGACTGAGGGACTCTTCACGCATGCAAGATTACATGTGGAAACAACAGAATACTCCACTCTGCACTGAGGTTTTAATATTTAATTTAATCAACTTAAAGTTAACTAAAGTTATATAGGACATTGTGACTTCAACATATATATATATATATATGGTCTCTCTCACTCTTATCCACCTCGGGTCCTCTACCAGAGGCCTGGGAGCTTGAGAGTTCTGCGCAGTATTGTTGCTGTTCCTAGTACTGCACTATATACAGTATATCATACATCATAACAGTACATGATGAAAAACTAAAGGAGGTTTGAGCAGAAATGGTGGTTTATGTAGTTTCTCCAGCTATATTATTGTATTATTGGTAGAGGGCACGCCACCGCGTTGTCTCCATGGAAATGTTATTGCACTGGGGAGTTCCACAGTATAGCTCTTTACTTAAGTTTAGACTGGTTATAAATGGTATATAAGATGGTTAATGTTATATAAGATCAAGAGGACTCCTGTCCCTTATGTCTCAAGGTCTGGTCCAAGTTTCTGAGCTGTTTGCTTTGTCTTAATAATTTTCCTGTGTGAAAGAGAGTCCTAACCTTGTCCTCAATAGACAGTACTAGTGTCTCACTGCAGGCCAAGGACAGTATTGACATGGACAGAAGTAGGGACTTAGGCTTTATATCTATGCACAGTTATAAATAATTTCACCTTGGAACATTACAACTCCCTTGGTTTATTTTTATTTTATGGTTTATGTAGCAATTATACAACATAGCATTTAACTTAAAGGGCCCATATTCCACAATTTACAATGGCTGGAAGTGCCACCCTGTAGGAATGCGGAACTTCAGGTTAATAGGTTTCTATGACAAAATGTTCTCCACCAGCTTAATAAATCTGCCTGCCCCATCATCAAATGAATAAATATAATAAATAAAACATATTATATATGTCTATAGCACTCTATCTATATCTATATCTATATATATATATCTGTACATCTATCTATCTATATATCTATATATCTATATCTATATATCTATATATATATATATATATATATATATATATATATATATATATATATATATATATATATATATATATATATATAATGAATAAAACAAAAATAACATGTTAACTGATTCTAGAATTAACCCTTTCTTGCATTGTGGCCATCTGCCTGAGTTTAAGTGGGTCAACTGGAGGGAAAACAGACATTTTCACCCCTAAAAGCATGCTGGCCACATACATGCAGCCCTGTAGTTGCATTCTATTGCTGCTAGATGGCCCTGTGATATCCTGTTGCAGAATCAAGATGGCAGCCCCCAGTGGAAGCAGGTGAGTTTGACTTTCCCACAAGTGCAATAATTCCTCCATGGAGAGGAAAATGAAGGGAAAATCTATATCAGTTTAGTAAAATATTTGTTTTAGAGCATATAGCTGACATCTGTACATACTGGCCACATATGTGTTTTTGTGTATAGTATTAAAGTAATGATATAGTAATAATCTTTCAGACCACACATACAGTGATGAAGCAGCTATAGCACAAAAGTTTAGGGGGTACAAAATTGTTGGTAAAGTTCACAGAATGTCAGTGTTACTTCAGGGAACAATAAATATTTTGCATTTTTTGACATTTTTGACATTTTGACACCATGCATTAGCTGCATGGTGGCAACATATGTGACACCCCTAAAACCCCTAATTTAGGAACTTTATTTGAAAAAGCAGTATGGGGTATGTCTAATAATGTAAAATACATGTCTGGTTGGCAGCTCTGGTAAAAAAAACAAAAAAAAAACAACTTTGTTTATTGCAAGAAGGGGCTAAAATTAAAAATAGATTTCATGATGTAGATATTTAGATTTGTACAGTTCAAATGTTAGTGATGAACATCTCTAGCATTAAAACTGCTAATCTCTACTGAACAACACGTAAAAGGTATCTTGAAAACTACCACTTCATGACATCATAAGGTGGAACAGAGCATTTTGAGTTTGGAAGGTTTAGGCAACCTAATAAGGCAGAAACAAGAGTGAATGAAACAAAACACAACTCCAGCTATGTTTTTGAGGGGGTAACAACATTAAATGTGGCTTAAAGCTGACAAGAGCTAATTTTACTTGAATTTACTGGCCACCTCTATGGTGAAACAACCTCACTCACAGTAAGAATACACATTTTTTATGTATTTTAGAAAAACAGGTGGCAGACCCTCCACCAGAAATGTTTCATAGTGCACCTTTAAAAACATGTGGATAATACAATGAAAACTATCAGCTAAAACAAGTATTTTTACTGCCCACACTCTAAACACAAAGGACTGATTCACAAAGCAGTTTAGTTTTATGTCCAGGATGTAAAATTGCTCATATTTTTCCTGCTGTTTCTCCTTTATTAAAATGTGTCTGTGAGTTCTCTGTACAGATCTACAATGTGTCCAGAGTCTGCCACACCCAGTGAAATCCAATGTGATGAATCCAGAGGTGTCAAGTCCAGCAGTGATAATCAAAACCCTGTTGTTTGCTCATTTTTGAACTGTAATTTCCTGCTTGCACAGAGGGTTCATGCATTATTCAGAGCTGTGGTCTGATAAGGGGAGAGAGGTGAGAGGGAGATGTACACTATTGGCACATATACAGTGGGGACCAGGCACTCTGCTGTAAAGGTAATGAGCTACTCTGAACCACCAACATGCATAGACAGACACCAACAAAAACAGACTGTAGCTGCATCATACAAGCATTATTGTTGTTCTTTAAAGGTGCACTATGTAACTCTTTAGTTGAGGGTCCATCATTTGCTTGTTTCTGTGGATATGTAACTGCTCTGCTTGGAATGTTCTACAGTATGACATTAAAGAGCTCAACCTTAGATTTATTCAAACATACACTATATTGCCAAGTATTCACTCACCCATCCAAATAATGGAAATCAGGTGTTCCAATCACTTCCATGGCCAAAGGTGTATAAAATCAAGCACCTGGACCTGCAGACTGTTTCTACAAACATTTGTGAAAGAATGCTCTCAGGAGCTCAGTGAATTTGTGGGAACAGTTTGGAGATGGGTTAGATGGGATGCAATATGACTGTGCACCAGTGCACGAAGCAAGGTCCATAAAGACATGAATGAGAGAGTTTGGTGTGGATGAGCTTGAGTCCTTACCTCAACCCGATAGAACACCTTTGGGATGAATTAGGGCGGAGACTGAGAGCCAGGCCTTCTCATTTCTCTCACTTCTGGAAGAGTGGTCAAAAATTCCCCTAAACACACTCCTAAACCTTGTCGACAGCCTTCCCAGAAGAGTTGAAACTGTTATAGCTGCAAAGGGTGGACCGACATCATATTAAACCCTATGGATTAAGAATGAGATGTCACTTAAGTTCATGCGAGTCAAGGCAGGTGAGCAAATACTTTGGGCAATATAGTGTATATGATTTTACAGATCAAAAATACCTATCCTAAAAATCTCTACAGATCTGACCAACAACTTTGTCTGGTTTGGCCTCCATGAAGACAGAAAGGCTTAACGCCATACTGTCAGACATTCCAGACAAAGTAATAACATGAAAAATCTCAATGAAGAAATGCATTTGACGGATCCTATACCAGAAGCCAACATCAAAATTAGAACTAAACTGGAACTAAATATGAACTAGATTAGACCATAACAAAACCAGAACTAAAATAGGACCAAACCAAATCAACATTAGGTTGGGTCCCAAACAAGGACCAATCTAAACCAATTATAAAGGTTGGTTTATAGTTCTGGGTCAAATATGTGGAAGTGCCACACAACTTCTCGACGCACATGAAAGCCAAGCTTGTGCTGTGTGCGTGCACCTCAGCCAAAAATTACTACGAGTCAAACTACTGCCAAACACAAGGGCTGTGATTGGCTGTTCCACAAAAGACTACACAGATGACGATTAAAACAGCTTGGAACAGCTAATGTTTGCCACAGAAATGTCTGCATATGAGCCTAATATGATTGCTTATTGTCACAGTAAATAAAAATATAATAATTAATTAAAATTAAATAGTTTAATAATTCAATAATAATAATAATTCATTGCATTTATATAGCACATTTCATTGTTGTCTTTCATTCTTCATTCACTCCATTGTTATTATTATTGTTGAAAAACCATATGTACAAGTACACATAGAAAATCAAAATTTCGATTACCCCTAACCAAGCAGGACAGAGATAGACACGGCCAGGGGAGATAACAGACAGGGTTGGGAGGGTTACTTTAGAAATGTAATCCGGTACAGTTACTAGTTACTCCTTAAAATATGTATTCAGTAACGTAATCCCGGTACTATAATATTAAAGTAATGTAACTTGATTACTTTCAGTTACTTTTGGATTACTTTAACACCAAATATCCTATAACAACAAGAAAACAAGAAAATTACAATACAATTAAAAGTTTTAGGAGGACAAGTACAGTTCTATGTGTAGTTTTAACAACTGTTATCACTATGAGCCAAGTCACTATAAACAAGGTCACTCACTAAACCAAACACCTAAACACCTATGACTTCAACCAAATTATATTTTCAGTTAAAGTTTTAGTTTTACCGGGACAGTCATCTTGCCCGATCTCCGCAGCTGGACAGGATGTTGGTCCAGCTTGCGTGCTGGCCTACATCTAACGACAGCTTTGCTCGGAATTGTCTAAAGGGTCTTCATGGATCAGTTAACATGACTATGTTGCCTAGATAATGTTTAAATATTGTAATATCGTTCTACAAATGCACAAAGTGTACTTGTGACCGCAAACGTTAGCTAGCTTGCTAATAGTTTGCTAGTCGATAGCTAACTCGAAACTGGCTCCTACCAATGAATCAAGACAAAGAAATGACTCATATTCACACATAACATGACTGAAGCAGGACATTTAGGGCCTGTCAGTATCAAAGCGTTAATATTAGCGATCTTACCTGTAAATGTTTCTTGAGATTGGAAGTAGAATCCTTGGACATTAACAGGTGTTTAACCGCTGGAAGGCACAATTTGCACTGCACTGTGATGTTGTTCCCTTTGTCTTCTTTAAAAATAAAATTCTCCCTTAATTTCCACCCGCTAAATGCGTTTTTTGAAACCATGCCCGCTGCAAGTTTAGTCCGTAGTGCGCGACCTGCGTGAAGTTCAGTGCGATCCGCTGCAAGTGTATTCCACAGCGCGCGCCGCTGCAAGTTTGTTTCACAGAGCGCGCGCGCCGTGAGTCTGTACGTTCGGTTTTCTCTACATATGACCTCCGGCTTTAAATGAAAAAATGAAATAACATAAAATGCTTTCAAATTGTAATCCTGCTAAGTAATCCCCATTTTCACTAAATGTACCTGTAATCTGAGTACGTCTTTTTCTTTGTAACTGTAGGGGAATACAGTTACCTTTTTTTTGTATCCTTTTACTTAACGCCGTTCCATGTAATCCGTTACTCCCCAAGCCTGATAACAGAGTAGAAAAAGATGCAGTACAATCAATGACAATATTCACAAATATATTATGACAACAATTGGACAGGTAAAACACACTGTTTTGTTTTTTTTTTCGCTGGTGACACATGGACGGGTGGGAAGGCGAGCAGTCCAGGAAAATCGATGAAACTGATTTGAAAACTGAAGCAGAGGCAAACATTACTAAACAGACAGGGCAAAGTGTTTTACATAATACATATTGGTGAGCCAAATGTGGAATGCCTTGTTTTGTAGTGTGCTGTGATAAGGCTGCAGCTGTCGACCTTGGCCATGTTAGTGCAGAGATGCAGTCAAAACAGTCCAGTTGAATTGGATTTTACAATTGATTACACTGAAAGGGGGAATAATTTAACATAATTGATACATTTTAGAACCCAGGCAAACAGACAATTTGCCAGAACCCTGGTTTCTGCCAGGCCCCCCACTTCATGCCACCAAGCAGGGCTGTGCGACTCGCAGTCCTCGACGCTGTTCCACACAGTTCCACATCCATTATCCATGATGGTATCCGAGTGCCAGACGGGTTTCCACAGATTGGATGGTACAGTTCAATCTGTGTCTCTTTCTGATGTAGTCCTCCCCTAGTCTGCAGCAGCTCCACTGTGGTGTAAAATTACAGCCGAGAGCTCGGGGACTCTTTATCCGCTCCGGCTCCAATTAGTGATGGGTCAGAAAACATCCCCCAGGTCAATCCAGATGTCCTGCCATCAAAATTCCAATAGTAAATCGTTCCACGTCCTCCAGGAACAGCGGTGCCAGGCACATGACGCGTCCATGTATCGGGTAGCGAGTTTCCCTCGGGACTGTCCGGCTCTCCGGACCGGCGCTCCTCTGTGAAAAAAAAGTCTGCCAATTGCGTTGTGGGACCAGCTTTATCCAATCCATAATTTAGGATTTTGAAAACCTGTTCCAACAGGAGAAAAATGACGAGACAAGAGAAATAAAACACCAGACAGAGCCAAAATAAGAAAGGAGGAAGAAGAAAAAGCGTCTGCTCTCCACGCCAGCTCAGCTAGAACAGTATTGTAGCTACTACTGCAGACTGACAGAAGCGAGGCTGCCAATCTGCGCCATCGGCTCCTCTGACCACCACCAACACTCACACACACACCACTTTCATAATAGGCAATGTGGATGAAGTGTCTTGCCCAAGGACACAATGACAGTTTTTGCTACTGGCACCCCACTGTGGCACCTGGTATTCCCAGTGGTCTCCCATCCAAGTACTGACCAGGCCCAGCCCTGCTGAGCTTCTGAGATCTGACGAGAGGCTTTGACAAGCCAGTTTGGCCACAGTTTAGGTTCCCAAGATGCACCTGGACTCTAATGAGCTCCTGGCAAGCTTCTATTGTTCGGGTCTCCATCAAGATGTCCTTACACAGAACTATAAACCAGCCTTAACACTACTGGACATTAATGTTGGTTTGCAGTAGGGATGGGCGGATCGATACCAAAGTATTGATATTTCGATCCTGATGGGGTATTTAATATGGATCGATCCTGGTATTAAATTATCAATACCAAGTCATGTTTTCTTACTGACTTAACTTTCAGTTTATTTAGTTCAAATTCATATGTGTTTTGTTCATTATTCAACCATTGCAGTTGTCAGGCACTACTTTTCCTTCCGCGTTCTCACCAAACGTGGGGTAGTACGTCATCCAGCGATAGACTCACTGCTGTGAGATTTCAGTCAAAGCAGCGCGGGGCTGCGGGAGTCATGGGAGACCGCAAGCGTTATTACGTTCAGCACGTTCATAATAGTTTTGTCTGTGTAAAAGAGTAAGAGGCACTTTTTTTTATAATTGTGTTGTTTGTGTATTCATACGCCTTAAGTTGCCATTAGTATATGTTTAAAAATGGGAGAGCTCATCAGCCAACTCAGAAATATTAAGTCATGTTTGAGTGCCATTGTTATGTGAAAACAAACATTCTGATATTTCATTTGTTGTCTTTTTTCATAGGCTGCAAGTGCCCAACTTACAATAGTTTTGATGTCTGCATTGCCATTTTCATCAAAGAATTTTTTTCAGATATCTGGTGTTAGAATGTGTGGAGCTAAGCCCCCTGGTGGAGCTTTGCAAAGACAAGGTATCTAGTTAGAGCCAGGTTAGTGTTTTTCTGCAGTATTAAAAAAATGTATGAAAGTATCGGTATCGATATCGGGATTCTAACCCTGGCATTACTTGGTATTGTATCAAAACAAGAATAACTGGTATCGCCCATCCCTAGTTTGCAGCTTAAAGGTACACTATGCAACTTTTCTGGTCACCTTCTTGTCTAGAAATTATCGTGTTACATGTATCTATATACAGTATGTCCATGGAGAATTAGGCAGGTGGGTTAGATCTGTGGAGAGGCAACTGTGCTCACAGTAGAATGTATGATTTTTAAGACATTTTTGAACAACGAAATGCAAGACAGAAGTTTCATTCTATAGTGCAGTTGCAAGCAAAGCCTCTCCATGGAGACAAGCAGATGATACTGGACCCCACCAGAAAAGTTACATAACTGGAAACAGGTAAGTAGTTATTTATGTGCACAGCAACTACAGATCTAAGTTGGACTGGTCTGATCGAGTAGTTTAAATCAGGCTAAAAACAGTCACTGCATCTATGGGTAGACATGCTATTGAAGACACCTCTGATCACTGACATAATTAGGTGAAGGTGTCTAAAAACACAAAGGGCCCAATTGTTTGTTTGTCTGTCATTTTTCCATTAAACTCCACTGGCTGATCTTTGAACACAGGAATATAAGCATCACGCACAACCAAGACTCTTATTTAAAGTTGCATTATGTAACTGTTCTATTTGAAGGTCCATCATTTGCATGTCTCCTTTGAGAGTTCTACAGTATGGTATTAAAATCATCCATCTCCTTGAAGACAGGCAGGTGATGCCACAAAGACAAGTAATAGGTCAGATCTGTGGAGAGGCGAGTCCACTTATCAAATACTGTATATACTGTGATAAGATAAGATTCCAGGCAGAACGATCTTCATGGAGATGGGCAGATGGCAGGCCCCCAGGCAAAAAAAAAGTTTCATACTGCCCCTTTAACTAAAGACGTGTAAATTTGTCTTTAAATTTTTGGGGAGTTTTAGCTTAGCTCAAAAACTCTACTCAAGATGTCACATTTGAATTATTCAAAATCTGAACATTCAACTTCTCCACAGCTTGTGTTTTTGTAATGTGTCAAAATGTCATGAAGTTAAATCCATAAAAGTGGGAGAAGTTGAAGGAGCAGTGTTTAGCTCTCCTTTAAAACCTCTTCAGAGCCCGAGGCAGGAGCAGCTCAGAGAGGAGACATTTTAGAACTGAAAAACTTCACCATCTCAGAGGTCCAGGCCAAGCAGAGCAAGTTAAACTCAGAAATCTGCAGTTTACAGACGTGAGGAGTGTATACAAGAAGAGACATGTTTTGGTGCACTGAGGTCAGATTACTGTGTTGTATCTGTCAGTGATTTGATCCAAAATCTAAAATGGAAAAGACTGTCAATCCATTACCTACTGCAACTGGACCTATAACACTAGTTAAAGGATGGAAATGCAAAACAGTTTCTCTGTAAGAGCTACTACTACTTATTGAGCCATGTTAGACTGCTGTTACCTCCTCAAAAACATTTTTTGTTGTTATTGCTGTATTTCATTCACACATGTTTGAGTAACCCTGTATTATTAATATATCTACGAGGGCCGTATGAAATGTTTTGAGCCTAACTATGAAATTCAACTGGAATTAATTTTTTAGCTATTCATTTTTCAACATAGTCCCCCTTGCGGTCCACACACTTCTGCCAGCGGTGCTGCAGCGCTTGAATCCCTGTTTTGTAGAAGGTTTAATCTTGGTCATCAAAAAAGTCAGTTACAGCGGATATGACGTCATTGTTGCAGTCAAAATGCTTCCCAGCTAACTGCTTCTTCAAGTTTGGGAATAGATGGAAGTCCACGGCGCTAGATCAGGAGAGTACGGTGAGTGGGGAATGAGTTCAAAGCCACAGTCACGCACTGTTGCAATGGCAACCACTGACTTGTGTGGTGGAGCATTGTCCTGATGGAACAAGACACCTTTTGTTAATTTTCCTGGACATTTTTTCTTGATAGCTTCCCTTAACTGCCTCAAGAGATTAGAATAATACTCTCCATTGATAGTTTGGCCCTTTTCTAAATAATCCACGAACACAACACGCTTTGCATCCCAGAAAACTGAGGCCATCACCTTCCCAGCAGATGATACCACCTTGGCCTTTTTTGGAGGTGGTGAGGAAGTGTGTTTCCACTGCATTGATTGTTTTTTGTCTCAGACTCAAAATGGTGGACCCAGCATTCATCCATAGTCAGAAACCGCTCCATGAAATAATCTGGACCCGCTTCAAAAAGCTTTAAATTCTCCCTTGACATGTCCAGCCGAGTGCGTTTCTGATCAGAAGTCAGAAGGCGTGGAACCCACCTTGCTGAAACCTTTGTCATTCCAAGTTCGTTGGCCAGAATATGATTAACTCTCTCCTGAGAGATGCCAACAGTCTCAGCTATGTAACGAACAGTCAATCTTCTATCATCCATCACCAGTTTGTGCACACGGTCAATGTTTTCTGTGGTGGTGGCTGTTGATGGCCGTCCATACCTTGGGTCATATTCAATGCTCTCTCTACCCCTTTTGAATTCAGCTGCCCACCATTTCACTGTAGCAAAAGATGGAGCATTATCCCCTAATGTTCCAACCATATCAGCATGAATATGTGTTGGAGTTAACCCTTTCAAAGTCAGATACTTGATAACAGCACGATACTCGACTTTGTCCATGTTCAGAAATTTTCACAACCGTCAACTTTCAAAGTCCTGTCTCAGCAGCAAAACACACAGCAACTGAAAATAAACTAGGTAGTTAGTCATCAGAAGAGCTGAAATAAATGCATGCCAAGTTTCATTGAGTTTGCATTATTCTTTCATTATTCTTTCAGAACTTTTCATACGGCCCTTGTACACCTCTAAAACTCTTGTGATGTCATGAAGTGGTGGTTTTCAAGTGAACAGCTACCTTTTTATCTTTTGTTCAGATTGTCAATTCCAGGTCTGAAATCATCTAGTGAAGATGTATGGAGTTTAAAAACACAGTGGATTCCTTCCTGTTTTACCACATCACATCACAAGGTGGAACAGAATGTTTTCTGAAGAAGTCAACCTAAATACGCAAGGGTTGTGAGCTACTGTACTTTTGCTACAGGTATATGTGATGTTTTAGTCATTGTGTTTATTGTCTTTATCAGATGTTTTATGTTCACTGCGGGCTTAGGGGGCGCTGCAATTTCAAATCTTGTGTGTGCAACCTGTACATATGGTTTTTGACAATAAAGCTGACTTTGAACTTTTGAACTTTAAACATGTGAGAATGAAACGAAACACAAAATATGTATTTGATAAGGAAACAACATATGGGTATGGGCCCAATTCTCAATATCATAATTTTTCATATTTATTTTTTTATGTTTTTGAACACCAATTTCAATACTATAAGCCCTCTGCCACCCACATTTAATTGAAACACATTATTCACACTGGATATGGACAGCATATGGGGAATACTTCTGCCCACATTTGAATACAATTGTTGCTGGTCCCTATCTCCAGCCCCTTGTTGCATATGAAACATTATGCATCATTTATATAACAGTCCTCAGCTGCTCTGTCTCTACGACCACTTCACAAACTGCCTCTGTCTCTTCCTATTAGAGCCAAGATGGTGACCGAGAAGAATATTGTATTTGCATTTGGATTTACAGCTGATAAAATGCATTGAGCAGAAACAGAGGCCCTTTAAGACCTCTGAGCATATACGAAACAGACTGAAAATATTACATCTCAATATCGTCCAGTGGATTTTACATAAAACATGAAACAAAATGATAATATCCAACATACATCAGAATTATGTATTGCTTTCTCGATGCTGGCGGCACATTGTATTTGTTATGCATCAATCGCGTGTAGTTGTGTCACCACTATAAGCAATCACATGTAAGTACTGTGTTCCACTCCTTCATGTTTTGATATCTCTCAGTGATTTTATACAGAGGGAATCAGTCAATTTTCCTCAGATCGTGATTTATAGACAAAATAGTGAAATAAAAACACCAGGACCATGTAGAGCTGGTTAATACACATTTTAAAGGTCCGTGTCATGACTTGTGCTCACTTGTGGGAGACTCTGCCAGATTGTTTTCATTCAACACATGGTGCACCTTTTGGCTCCTCAATTACTGAGTTTTTTGCGACCTACTTTACCAACTGAATATTTTTGTTTTTCTGCTCTTCAGTGATCCCAGCCTGCTCCAGTCAGATATTTACCCAGTCCAGCCACGCTTCAGCCTGATCCTACTTTTGTAAAATAAATTCTCCTTTTCTTTTTTTCAGTTGGTCTGGTGTCCATTTTGTTTGGAAGTTTACTGATTAGGATTCTCCACATGAGAGCAAAAATAGATGTGCATATATGAATATAGGAGTTCCAGGTACACAAGGTATATTTTAAGAATGTGACAGAAGAAAGGGACATGTCCATCACTGGGATCCTTGTCATACTCTGGAGCAGGGGACTTGACAAAAAGGGGCAAAGGGTTCGGTAGAGTGGGGCCCATATGATCCTTTCTCTCCCGGGCCCAAATTTGGGCCTGCTCTGGAGCAACTGTAAAGTGCTCAACTCGGTTTAAGTTAAACACAGACACAAGCCAACACAGGTGGCTGCTTATGTCCTTCACCTGTAAGACTGATTTATAAAATCATGGATTCATCAATTATCTGCATTTACTATGCAATGTATATAAAAGTTCTTTATCTTCACCAGAAGAAATTAAAATCAGGTACAATAACGCCATTCATTTGTACAGTGGTACCTCACCTTATGAAATTCATTCGTTCCAGAAGTGGTTTCGTAACGTGAATTTTTCGTAAGTTGAGTAGCTATTTCAATGGAAAAAGCCTGATTCGTTCCAAGGCCCTGTTCCATGTTTTTTTTTTTTATAGCGTAACTTTTTTTTATAGTGTAACACTGTGTTCTGCGTCCTGAGACTGTAGACCCAGGACTAAATGTTAGACCAAGGTCTAAACCTGGACTGGACCAGGACTGGACCAGGTCTAGACCTGGACTAAACTAGGACTAGACCAGGTGGATTAAAGCGCCGCGTGCGGGTCTATTTCCTGGTTTTGTGCTAGCTCTGCACGAGTCACGGCTGAGGCGAGCAGCCTGGTCTAAACCTGGTCTAGAGGAGGCACGGTTTGAGCACGGGTCTCGTGCTCGCAGCCCCGCGCCGGGTCATGCTGTGCGATCACACATGTGTCCGTGTGCACACTTCTCTGCCCTCCCCCTTCCCCCCACGCTTCACTATTAATACATTTTGTTGAAAATTTTGAGTGTTTAAACGAGAGACAAATGTGAGAAAAGTTTAAATCCAGTCTGAGAAAAGCGTATAATGTATGTGGCTGAGCGCGCATCTGAGCGCGCATGATTTGAATTTTTGAGATTTCGCGTTTCGTAACTTGAATTTTCTTTCGTATCTAGAGACCAAAATTTAACGTGAAGGCGTTTCGTAACTTGGAATTTTCATTTGTTGGGTCTTTCGTAAGATGAGGTACCACTGTATTTTTTACTCAGCAACCATCAATCAGACCACAACACAGGCAGGGGTACCACCATTGTTCCATTAATCAAAATGAGGAGCAGTTTCTTTAGAAGTTTTGCATGGGCAGCACATGTGTTACCCCAATGACTAATCCAGTCTAATAATTAAATTCCTTTTAAAATTGTAGAAAGTCATTATCTCCCGCCACAGGACCTGCCTCCTCCTCCTGCTTAATCAACAAACACATTAATCACCACAGTAATTATGCAACTTGGGGCACCTACCTGTTTTTTTTAGTGTGGTCATTTATTTATTTAATTCCCTGACCATGTAATTCTATTTTTTTTCCCATTTCTACTTATGTATTGTGCAATGTAATAAATCATTCATATCCTGCAGTGGCCCCAGACTTGAAATTATGCTTTTAATGTAGTTTTTACAAAGCAATTACACAGCTACATTGTATTTGTTAAAATGCAATGACGTTTGTTTAGGAGAAAAAAAAGCTGAAGATAATCTACTTTTCATGATAATTGCGGTGGTTGCTGCTGCTCCATTTTTCCCCCCGGAGAGAAAAGTGGCTGAGGAGTTTTAAAATATGCGCTTTGTTAATAGGGTCAGTGTTAGCGCTGTCATTATCTGTATCGTTCTCGACTTGAGCTAATCGCTCCTTACCTGAACGACAAAGGACCCACGGGGGAAAGAGGGGATCTGAGAGGAGATGGTGATTATTATATTGTAAAAAGAGCCCAGACCACTTCCTGTTCAGATAATTAAGGGAAAGTGAGACGGGGAGAGAGAAAAAAGGAAATAAAATATTGAAAACACAGAAGAAAGTGGCATATTAGGTGCTTCCAGTAAAACGCCTTGAGGCACTCTTAAGGGCTATAGTTCTACTTCCTGTTATGGGTCGGCAACTGCATTGATTTTCAACCAGGGGAAGCTAGTGTGCCTTGAGGTACTGGCTTAGATTAAAGTCCAATTTCAGTAAGTTAATTTGCACATGCATTTAATTGAATCATTTATATAATGGTGTCCTGAGCTACTTTGGAACCAGATGAGGAAGAAAAACAATCATCATTACCAAATAAAAAGATAGAAATACAGCTCTGGAAAAAAAATAAGAGACCACTGCAAAATTATCAGTTTTTCTGATTTGACTACTTATAGGTATGTGTTTGGGGGAAAGGAACATTTTTGTTTGAGTCTATAAACTACTGACAACATTTCCCCCAAATTACAAAGAAAAATATTATCGTTTAGAGCATTTATTTTCAGAAAATAACAAATGGTCAAAATAGATAAAAAAGATACATGTTTTCAGACGTCAAACAATGCAGAGAAACAAGATCAGATTCATTTTAAAACATAATACTGTTACCACTTAGAAGAGTTCAGAAATCAATATTTGGTGCAATAATGCTTATTTTTAATCACAGCTTTCATGTGTCTTGGCATGCTCTCCACAAGTCTTTCACATTGTTCTTGGGTGACTTTATTCCACTCCTGGTGCAAGAACTGAAGTAGCTCAGCTTTGTGTATATGTTGGAATTCAACTGATGCTGGAATGGAATGGCTGTAATACATGTAGAGATGCTGATTTCAGAAAAAAAATACAGTGGTCTCTTTATTTTTTTTGTAGAAAGAATAGAAAGAACCATGCAGAGACAGAGGAAGTGGTCATGTCTACAACATCAATTATCTGGCAAATTGTGAAGTGTCTTTGTGTTACTGTGAAAAGTGGTAGATAAAACGATTATTATTATTATTATTATTATTATTATTATTATTATTATTATTATTATTATTATTATTATTATTATTATTATTATTATTATTATTAAATCCAGAATAGTATAGTTTTTTAATGTATTTATTTATTTATTTGTTTTAATAAAGATTCAAATCAGCCTGGTTCCCACGCCTCCGTCACATCTCAAGACATAACCAGACACACAACAAACACGTGAAACACCTCAGTTTAGTGTTTCGCTCATTGATTTTGCAGAAATCTGCAATGTTTTTTAGCCCTCTGTGTTCTTTTTTTCCCCCTTTCTTTTTTCCTCATAAATTCTCGCAAATTTTAGTGGGTGGTGTACCATGACTCAGAAAGGTTGAAAAACACTACTCTATCAGACCACCTGCGTAAGATGGCTGGGGAAAGGTAGCAACTAATAAAAAAGTGAAGATAAAGATGCAGAAAAATGTTGGTATCAAAAACTGGTAATGCAAAAAATGAATGATGAATCTATTAAAATATAACTATGGGTAAGTCAATGTTCAGAGATTATTATGATTATTATTAGAACATGGTGACCAGCACATAAACATTCGATTATGCAAAATTTCAAAAAAGAACCAGGAAACAAAAGAAGTACAGAATGTAAAAATCCTTATTGCATTTGACTATAAACTCGCCATCACGGCCTTCATAAGGACAAACACATTGTTGAAGGGGAACTCTACACAACCACTACTTATTGAGACATGTAAGTAGCAAATATTCAATGCCATCTGAACAGGCATTATTACTATGATTCTAAATCAATAGCTATAATTTAACAGCCCGATGATGCAAATTATTATCTATGTATATATATATTTTTAAATCATACTCGATGTGTGGTGTGTCACATCCTGGTCACCTCGTCTCTCCTTTTTCACAATAGTCTGAATTTTGGGTTTTCTTTATATGTAAGCCATATTCATAAAATGTTCAAGAAATAAAGGCTTGAGAGCTTCACTCTGTGTGTCATGAGTTTATATAATATACGGAAATTTCTGAAATGGCCTCCACTGGTTGTGCCCGCATGCACATATGCTGATTCATCCTGCAAACTATAGTTCACTCCCCATTTTCCCTGCTGTTTCATCCATACGCACCATATGCGCTATTAACGCCCTTCCCTTTCTCTCCTGTGTTACTAATTCGCCAAGGGTACATACTTGAGCGTGTTAGAATTTTTATTCCATACATGCAGCTCTTACCTGTTCGGTGATGCTGTCTCTCTCCCCCGATGCTGCGCGACTCAGCCAAACCAAGCCACTATTTTTGATGCTGATCATGAGATGCGGGTTGTATAACCAGGTTTATATGTATGTAACCAGGTTATATACCACAATTTTTTTATTTCTACAATGATTTATATATGTTTCTCAATGGGAGGAGCAAGTGGTGTATAAGGGGAGTTGTTTCAGTCAGTCTGCCACAGCAGAGCAGGTAACGTCGGTGCATGTGTGAAGATCAACTTAAAAGGGACCTGAGTTAAAATTGAACTCGACCCACTTTCTTTCGCTGAACACTGGACACTGGCACAATAAATCAACCTGTACTTGGAAATTCGATCTTGCCTGAGTTTTTAATAGAGCCCCTCCACAGTAGCACACACATCACAGTGTATCATAACAACAAAGAGCAAAAATAAACCTTCAAAATAAGTAGCAAAAATAGCAAGAGACTGATGTCAAATAAGGCATAAGTATATAACAGTATATGTACAAATAAAAATAAAATCTAGAAATATAGTAATACAGTGGTACCTCACCTTACGAAAGACCCTACAAACGAAAAATCCAAGTTACGAAACGCCTTCACGTTAAATTTTGGTCTCTAGATACGAAAGAAAATTCAAGTTACGAAACGCGAAATCTCAAAAATTCAAATAATGCGCGCTCAGATGCGTGCTCAGCCACACACATTATACGCTTTTCTCAGACTGGATTTAAACTTTTCTCACATTTCTCTCTCGTTTAAACACTCAAACTTTCATAGATTTTCAACAAAATGTATTAATAGTGAAGGGTAGGGAAGGGGGAGGGTGGAGAAGTGTGCGTGCGGACACATGTGATGCATGACCGGCGCGGGGCTGTGAGCACAAGACCCGTGCCCAAACCGTGCCTCCTCTAGACCAGGTCTAAACCAGGATTAAACCACCGCGGCTCTTGCCTGCATTTGTTCATGCGCTCGGACTGCGTGCGGTCCCGAGGGGAGGGGATGTGCCTCCTCTTGAGACCGCACGCAGTCGCTGCTCGCCTCAGCCGTGACTCGTGAAGTACACCGGCAGAGCTAGCACGAAACCAGGAAATAGACCCGCACACGGCGCTTTAATCCTGGTTTAGACCTGGTCTAGACCTGGTCCAGTCCTGGTTTAGTCCAGGTTTAGTCCTGGTCCAGTCCAGGTTTAGACCTTGTTTAGACCTGGTCTAGACCTGGTTTATTCCACGTTTAGTCCTGGGTCTACAGTCTCTTAGCCAATCAGGACGCAGAACACAATGTTACACTATAAAAAAAGTTACACTAAAAAAAAAAAACTTGGAACGGGGCCTTGGAACAAATCAGGCTTTTTCCATTGAAATAGCTACTCAACTTACGAAAAATTCACATTATGAAACCACTTTATTAACCACGAATTAATTTTGTAAGGTGAGGTACCACTGTACAAATATAGCTTAGCGATATACTAGTATATAGCTAACATATATAGTTGCAAGGAGAAACAGTGCAAAGATGATATGATGATGGACGTTATGACATAAGGTTGAGTTCTTGTATATTTGTAGGGAGTATTATCTTGCATCATCATCTGTTACTTCTCTTTCTGTCTCTCGCTGAGGTCAGGCTTATTTTTCCTCCGCTCCCTTATCTCTATCTGCTCTGTTCTATGTGTATGCGTGCCTCTCTGTCTTCATCTCTGTTCCTCCTGTTGGAGTAGATTTTTGAAATTCTAAATTATGGAATTGATAAGATGATCCCTCAACGCAAATTGGCACGCACGAAGAAATGTGGGTTTGGCAGAGCCGACTTTTCCGGATGGAACCTTTTACTTATTGGATTTTTGATGGCTGGACATCTAATTGGCCTGGGGATGTTTCTGATCCATCGGAGTGAATAAGAATTCCCCAAAGCTGTTAATTTACACCACAGAGGAGCCATTGCGGACCTACGGAAGGTCTACATCAGAAGGTGACACAGATTGAGGAACTGTACCATCTCCAATCTGTGGATACCCCCCTGACACTCGCATACAATCACGAATAATGTTTGTGGAACTGTGTGAAACAAGTGGCTCAGTCCGCAATCACGCGCCATGAGGGAGGACTGGAGTTGGGGACTTTGCAGTACCAGGTTTCGGACCAATTGTCCGTTCACCTGAGTTCTAAAGTGTTTGATTACACGCATCTTCCCCTTTAATTTCAACTCTCTCAGGAAATCTGCGATAAATAGGACTGCTGTTTTGACTATCTTCTGCTGACTGTCTGCTGTATTTGAAACTCCCAAGGACACTCACCATAATCAAAAGGACATGTTTATCAACTGGCTAACACATATTTATACAGACACTCTGCCCTTCTTCATAGTTGTCCGCCTCAGCTGTATTTTCATTCTTGTACCCAGGGGCGTTCTTTGACGGGGGCCACCTGGGCAATTGCCCAGGGCGGCATCGCGGGAGGGGCGCCGCGGTGGCGCGAAGGGGGAAAAAAAAAAAAACGGTGCGGAGGCGCGGAGCAAAGATCCGCGCGGATCCTTGTGCAGGGGCCGGGGTGGGGGGCTGGTGCTGTGCTGGCTCGTGGTTACATGAAGACAGAGTAGCGCACGGTGTACAGTATATGACAAGTATATGACAGTATATGCAGTGATGGACTGAAAAAGATTGAAGCCATCAGGTGCTCAATTTTGAAAGAAATGGAAAGAAGAGGAGGAGAAGTGAGAAAAAGGTATGCTATCGACTAGTCTTCAAGTTTGACTTGATGATGATGTTGTATTAGTTAAACTCCCCCGAAGTGATTGTTGATGCATGTTTGTCCTTCCCCCAAGCTCATATGAAGACATTGTGGACGAATTTGCATCCAGGAAGGACAGGAAATCCAACTTTTAGACTGTTTTCATATTACTTCTTTTGCCCTTGTTATTTATGACAAATTATAGTGGTTTGCCTTTTTTTTGCCACTTCCTCACTTATTACTTCCTGTTACTTATGATACACAATAGTGTTCATTATTTGTTTTTATGTGTACAGTAATGTGTATAGAATGTACCTTGGTCGTTCATTTATTTATGATACAGGATTGCACTGTTTGCACCATTTTTGCCAATTTAATGTGTAGTAATTTTTTTTTTTTAATTCATGTTATTCTGTAATGTACAGATCGTTTAATTTTTTGTTATTTATATAATGCGACTTCAATGGAGGTTTAAGTCTTTTTGTTAATTATGTTACACTAATGTTGCACTTTTGCTCTCTTAAATGGCTGTAGGCCTATAATAATTTCGCCTTTGGGCCTTCAAAAACTTTTTTGTAATTATTGTGTATTGTTCATTAAAACTAACTTGAAAGTAGTTGTTGTAAATTGTTGTTGTGAAAGAAGGGTTTGAAACGCGCCCCCCCCCCTCCCAGAGACCGCAAGTCAGTCTCGGGGCGGCAAGAGTGGCTTTCGCCCAGGGCGCAAATCACTCTAGGAACGCCACTGCTTGTACCCATTCATTCTTGTATTATGTCTTTGTCTATTGTTATTGATTGTATTGCATTCCTATTCTATTTATGTTCTTGTATCACTGAAGAGAGAGATGGGATGTTAGCGCCCCAATGTCGGCTGCTTTAAGGCCCATGAACCCGTCCATTTCCAAGTCTTCTCGTTGTTTACAATGACAAATAAACGCTTCCAGTTGTAGGGAGTATTATCTGTTACATAAGGGTGAGTTGTTGTACAGTTGTATGGAGTATTATAGTATGAATGTAGTCCTGTATCTCTCACTCAGAAAGAATGAGCTCCTCTGTCCCTCTATGGTCTGATGCAGTGGGTGAGTTATTGTACTGTTGTAGGGAGTATTATCTCCTCTGTCCCTCTATGGTCTGGTGCAGTGGGTGAGCAGGAGTGTCCATGATGGAGAGCAGTTTGTCCAGTGTCCTCCTGTCCCTCTCTGTGACAAATGTCTCCAGCTCACAGCCGATCACGTGACCAGATTTGTAGATCAGTTTGTCAATCCAATCCAATGGCATTTTCAGCTTTTAAAAATATTGTTTGTCCAAATGTCAAACAGATAGTAATGAGGCTCCTGTTTTCTGTGGCAGTGTTAATGACCTTTTTAAATCTGTATGCTGAGCGTGGGCCTGGGTTGTCTTGTCTCATCTCTCGGTGCAGTCAGACCTAAGAAAACCAAGTCTGTTAAAACCTCCCTCGTCTCCTCCTCCTTTTTTTTCCTCTTTCTACCCCTCTCTCTGTCTGTCTTTCACACTCTCTCCCTTCCCCCTCTCCCTCAAAATCTTCCTTTCTCTCCCCCTACCTCTGTCTCTCTTATACTCTCTCTCTCTGTCTTCTTTCTTCTCTTACCCTCTCTCTTTTCTGCTTTATCTCTCGGACCTCTCCTTTGTTCTTCCTCCCTCCTTCCTTTCTCTTTTCCTATCTCTTCTCTTCTTTTTGTCTCTCACTGCTTTCTCTCCCTCCCTCTCTTCCTCTATGTCTGCTCCTCTCTTCTCCTCTCTGTCTCTCTTTCCTTCCCCTCTCCATTTCTTCCTCTCTCCCTCCCTCTGCTCTCCATCTCTGCCTCCTGCACCTATAACGAATGTTCATCATTAGCGGCGTTAGCACACATCACAGAGCTGCACTTCGTTAACAGCAGAGATTGGCGTTCGTTTATCCACGGGGCATCGCCGGCTCCTGCCTCTCTGACGTATCTGAATCCTATACACACAATGATAACTGGTACTGGTAACACGCCAAACCATTAAAAGCCTTTTTGAATCCTCTGCAGCCAAGCACATTGTTAAACAGGTTTTGCACTTGGTCTGGCTGTAATGAGCTGAGGTGAGATCAGGAA
Source organism: Paratrypauchen microcephalus (assembly GCA_036785185.1). Classification (NCBI taxonomy): domain Eukaryota; kingdom Metazoa; phylum Chordata; class Actinopteri; order Gobiiformes; family Gobiidae; genus Paratrypauchen; species Paratrypauchen microcephalus. Next base: position 699,379 of record JAVJIX010000137.1, read on the forward strand.
ATTTCTATATTGATTGAACTCTGCAGAACCTGGGTAATGCCATTAGATATCACTAAGGTTTCAAATATTATGCAAACTTTTTTGATTTCCAATGCAGGTCGATAAATACACTTGGTTCATACCTTTATTATTCGGTGTATTATCCATGTACTTACAAGCAAGGTTGGAGAAAATTCTATTGTGTCTTCCAAGATATCAGTTCAAGGTAATTATGAGTTTCAGAGTGAAGAAAAATTACCACAGTTGGCATGGCAATTAACCATTCAAAGCAGAATATCCGATTATTTCAGTGGTGAAAAGTGCTTAAAATGGCGCTAATACTTGTATAATACAGAGAGCTAATATAGGAAAATGAAACCTCTGAATAGGCCCATTATTTTTACTGTTGTTAGCCCATAAAGGAGTCATTTATTCTACGCTGTTCCATAATGAAACAAAAATGACCAATAAAATGTCAATCAACGCATCTCTGAACTGTCAGCATTAGCATTAGTTAAAAAAAGGTGAAATAAATCACTCAAGTAGTAAAATGTAATAACTATAAAGATAAAAACTAAATGTGTTGTATAAAATGAGTTTATGAACTATCAAAACAATGAACATTTTACATGGCCAGCCAGAACCACACGCTTAAACAAAACTTTACAAAGCTGAGTGGAACCTGTAGCCATATCCTGACTCCCTATTTTCAAAGTACGTGATTGACAGATAGATTAATCAATCAGACAGACGCATGCTCTGTTTGCGTCAAAAATTACGTTGATTATATCTGCATTTTCTATCCTGTTCATGTTATTTTTAATTACTGTAAAGCACTTTGTGTTGCATTTATTTTATGAAAAGTGCTCTATAAATAAAGACTTACTTACTTACTTACTTAAAAACAAACATGGCTGCTTACACATAAATTAAAAAAAAGTTATTTTTACATAATCAACAATCAAAGCACTAAACTATTACTTATTTCAGGTAAAACAAATTATATATTTTGAGAATTATCTGGAGGACATGTCTTCTGCATTTGAGGGACACAAATTAGCAGCTGTGGTTGGATCGTCTCAAGTTTGGATAGAGGTTGTTCACATTCTAGAGTCTGATTCCACTCTCTTCTGGATTTGAAAAGAAAGTAGAAGGGACTGGCTGGTCAGGCAAATGAACATTCGCAGTGGACCTCAAGTTCCACAGTCGACCACAGGCGGGCCATAAAAACTGAATGCCTTATGAGTTTTCCTTTGGACTCTTGGGACACTTAAAAGGTGACTCAATGAGGACTTGGGATTCAAAGAGGGCTCATATGATAAAAGCAGATGAGATAAATAAATAAAAATAAAGTAAAGTAAAGTCAAATCTATCCTGGAGCTCATAGGAAGCCACACTGCAATTTTCTCTCATTTGGCCAAGATTTTAAAACTTATATCAGGTTATTCATCTTGTTTTCAGATTTATTATTTACTTATTAGTTCTGAGACTGCTTAATTCTAGTTTATTTTAAGATAACTTGTCCAGTAAAATTATCTTACTGCACAGACAGATAATTTCACTACTTTTAAGTAATTTTCTGATAGATTGAAGTGTCAATATTTTAAATTTTGGCTAAGCTTTTTTGCAGTGCAGTGCAGAGACTTCAATACGACTGTGGTGCTTTCTCTTTTCATTTTGAATTTCCAAGGCTTGTTACATCTCCTGGGCTGTTTTTTAAACTCAGTCAGTCACTAAGTCATTACCAGAGTCTTTCTAAACATTACTGCATGCTTTGAGTAACTTGTAAGAAAAGTTTGCTAACTTTAGTTCTGTTTAAACAGTCTATTGTCTGAAGATAGTCATTATTTTAAGTTCTGAAAGTGCCTAACCAAATGTGCTCAAGAGCATGTTTAAAGGCAATGATAATATGCATAATTATGTTCTTAAATCCACTCTTTCTGTGATTTCCTTTGGGCAAGTAGGAAAAACTAAAATTGGTCCAAACCATCTGTAGACATGAATTAGCTTTAAGAATGGCCAGCACAGTTTCCCTGGTACAGATGCAGCAGAAGTGTGACGTTAGCATTATGTTTGAATATGATCTTCTGGTTTGTCAGACAGAGGACAGAGGACAGGACCTTGGCTATGGAAATGAGAGTCTCAGTACAGAGGCCCACTGCTCCATCGAGACGAGTACAGTCAGACGCTCCAGGGGTTATCTTTGGCTACAGTGAGTTTATGTATTTCATATTTTATTCATCTGAACCAATCAATGCCACATTTTTGTCTCTGTGGAGATACTATTGCTGTGCCTGGAATGTTTCACAGTATGGCATTAAAGGCTCTATATTACATGAAATGGATTGTTGTGATGTTTAAGCCATATTATAATGCCGTTACCTCTTCACAAACTTACCTGGAGTTGTCTTTTGTTTCATTTACATATGTAGACAGACTAATAACCCTTTATTATTAGTCTGTCTACATGTCCAAAGCTCAAAAGGCTCTGTTCCACCTTGTGATGTCATGAAGTGGTAGTTTTCAAGGTAACAGCTACATTTTGCCTGTTGATATGTAGAGATTCCAGGGCTGACAAGAGTGAAATTGTTCTAGTGAATGAATATGGAGTTTAAAAACACAACGGGGCACCTCATTTTATTATAACATAACATCAAAGGAAGACTTTATTTATTTATTTATTTATTTTTTCAACAAAAAGATGAGCATGACTAATTGAAACACTGTTGGTTAATGCTAGCTAACTTGTCACTGTAATGTTTTTTAAGAGGGACTTGTTTAAGAGCCCAAATCATCTCACCTGTTCCAACTAACTCAATTTTTATGGTCAGAATGTGCCAAAACAATATTTAAATCTAAGCCTACGTTCAGACTGCAGGGCTTAAAGCTCAGTTTGGATTTATTTTGTGAATTGTTTTGTGAAAATATTTTTGCGAGGTATTTCACATTTCCAATTAAATGCGACTTGTATGTGATCTCTAGTGTAATTTTAAAGTGTCCCGCATGCACCTTGGAGGACATGACGTGGTCACATGCAGCGAGCGTGCTCAGTGTTTACGGAAGTAGCTTAAACATGGCCACTAGCATTGAGCGCCTGGAGATTTTAAAGTTGCTGTCGTTCCAGAGCCAGAACATGTACAACTTATTTCTTTAAAGGTCCCATGACATGGTACTTCTTGATGCTTTTATATGGCTCCTTAATGGTTCCCTAATACTGTAAATGAATCTTTCTTCAAAATCAACACTCAGTGCATGAGATATGACTCTGACAGTCTTCATGAGGCTAGATATGTGTCTAAAATTCTTTATTGTGGGTGTTGCTGCTTCAGTGCAAATGAGAAGGACAAGGTTTTTGGCCTTGGCGTTTTGTGGGGCAGTGGCAGCAACGTCCGTAGAAAGGAACATGTTGGTGCTGAGAGTGGTGGGATTGCTATGTGCTTCACTGACATGGATTTCATACACAATTTTTGCAGGGCTCTCAAGTTTTGAGCGGGGTCGTGCGTGAGACTGCGTAATTTCCGAGGAGTGTGTGTGTGTGTGTGTGTGGGGGGGCAGGGGGGGGGTGAGTGAACAATTTTTCCCGAGGAGCAGCTGGAAACGCGTGGTGCCTGCATTATCTAACCGATTTTCTGGGCTCACAAGCGCTGTGCACTGTGCTTGAATTGCGTAACAAAATTTCAGCGTGAGAAATACCATGTGTGGCGTGTGAGCGTGTGAAGACGTCGAATTGCGTGTGTCACACTCTCAATGCGTGAGACTTGAGAGCCCTGATTTTTGTATGACGAAAAGAACATCTGTGTACATTCGTGAGCGCCAACTTGTATCTTTCTTACTTGTTGATGGTCAGATGAATGTGACCTGAAATCGCATGCCAAAAGATTGGATATGTATCGGTTTTAGGACCACATATCCAAGGGTCCTGGGTCACATTTGAAAAAAACGGATCTGTGTCGTTCAGAGTGTCTCTCAAAAGATCAGATACAGGTTGCATAGAGGCCAAAAAATTGGATTTGGGTCACTTCAGGCTGCAGTCTGAACATAGCCTAACTTGCAGCAGAACTTCAGACAGAGCAGAGCTTACAGTTAGCATTACACCTTCGGCTATTTTTATTTTGTACTCTTTGCTTTGATAACACAATAGCATGAATTTTGATGAAAATAGTCACAAATAAATTATTCATAAGCATTTAACATATCTCACTACAGTGTGCCACCTTCACTCCTGTTTGAACTGCCCTCTGCTGCAGCCTGGATAGATAGTCATAAAACAGATTTCTACATTCGATATTGGATTTGTTCATATTTGCGCTTGTCTTACATCTGTTATCTGTGTGAACTTTGCCTACCATGCCAAGCTGCATCAGTTCTGTTTCGTTTTATTCTATTTTCTGTTGTTGTGGGGAGTCTGCAGCGCTAGATAAGGCTGTTCAAAGTCCTCCACTGCTTTCTAATGAAGTCGGGCATCAAACCGGCCGTAAAAAGTGTCCGGTAATCAAAGAGATGCTTTTATGTAACAGTAACTTATGAGACGCTGGGAGCATGTAAGATGTGTTATTTTACAAAGAGAAAAAGGGCACAGATTTAGTGTTTTAGCGATGCAATAGTGACTTCTGGAGATTTATGTTTACAGCAGAGGAGGAGACACTTTATGATAGTTATTTTCAAAACCTGACAATCGTATTTATGTCTTTCAACTGTGAAGAAGCGAAAGAGTCTGGTTTCAAATTATTGGGTAATTTTGCTTATAATGTAAACATTTAAAGGGCTCATATTACTATTTTCTGATCTACAGCTCTGGAAAAAAATAAGAGACCACTGCAAAATGATCAGTTTTTCTGATTTTACTACTTATAGGTATGTCTTTGGGCAAAAGGAACATTTTTAGTAGTCTATAAACTGCTGACAACATTTAACCCAAATTCCAAATAAAAATATTATTGTTGATGACAAATGGTGAAAATAACAAAAAGATACAATGTTTTCAGACCTCAAACAATGCAAAGATACAAGATCAAATTAATTTTAAAACAACATAATACTAATGTTTACACTTAAGAAGAGTTTAGAATCAATATTTGGTGCAATAACCCTTATTTTTAATCACAACTTTCATGTGTCTTGGCATGCTCTTCACAAGTCTTTCACTTTGTTCTTGGGTGACTTTATTCCACTCCTGACAGGTATTCCACGAAAGCTACTAAGCGCAAAGCCCGGTTTTATTTGACAGTTGGCGCTAGTTTTAGTGAGAGTTTGGTTCCACGACGCTCGCTAAACTTAGTCCCCGCTGAGTTACTGGGGCAACATGGTTTTAGCTGAAAGTCTGGTACCGGCCAGGCTAAAGATGTGGCTTAATCAGGCCGTGTCGCAGACAATACGTACCTGACGTAAACAGAGTGTCAAACAAACAGTTTCGCACACCTCCCGCATGAGTATCTGTGTTGTCCGAAAACAATTTCAGCAAAAAAACAAATTACCTTACGTTCTTGGTTCTTGACAAATCTCTGGTAATTTAAAAATATGCTTTTTGAACTGCTGTCTTTACGACATTAACATATAGAAGAATTCCAGTGGCGTCTCAGAGAAAGACTTTGGTCGAGTGGTTATGTCCTGTGACTCCCATATGGGCGATCCGGATTCGATTCCTGCTATTGACCTATTGATGCCCAAGTCAAATTTTCACGCATTTATATTTGCAACATATTACAGAAATGGAAATGAATTTAACCTACAATTATTGTTATCATCACATAACTTATATCAGTTAGTCCTAACATCACTCTCACTTGACGACATTGACACTTTATATTTTATGTGACATCTCTATCAAAGAATACAGTTACAGGTAAACCTTTACTTTTAAAAGAAAATGTAGCCAAATAACAGGCACGCTCCATGATGCAACATTTCAATGATTCAACAAATTTGCTTCAGAGATGCTGAGCAAGCCTTTTTAATGAAATCCTATTTATCAATTTCCATCAATAGGCATAAAACAATAAGACATTAGGTATGACATTCTGGTGTGAGGCCACTGCTGGAGGACTGCTGAGGGTCAGGCAAGGCACTGCTCCAAGTGTACGCCATCCTCAGTAACTAGAACACAACCATACTATTAAAATATACAAATGCTTGGATCACAGCTGAGGCAAGCATTAGTCTAGAGATTACCTTGAATATACTCTTCACAAGATCTTTGATGGGGTCCCTCCTTCAATTACCTCCACCAGTGGGTGACCCCGGTTTAGGGCAGTGCCAGCTCCTCTGCAGGTGAAAGGTTTTGAGGGAGGCTCCCACCTCCTGTGGCTTGGTAGCTTTTAAATTAAATTAAGGTACCATTTCAACAGTATTACTAATTTCACTGAATAATAATATTAATATTAGCCTACTTACCACTCTGCAAAATGTTATTATGCTTTGTCTTTACCAGCAAAACAGTCCTCTTCACATTATTCCTGCTCAAAGACAAGATAACACAATTTAACGTATTAGTTGGAGCAAATACTTTACACAGTAAAAATAAATTACAACTGACAAGACTGCTATACAAATATATAATAATTATGCCATCAACTGCCCACCATGAGAATCGAACTCACAATCTCCCGCACCCCAGGCGGTAACATACTTAAAAAACTCAACCTCCAGCACTGTTATAGGACTTAACTTGCGTATTTAAGCGCTCGGCGATCTTCTGCCACGCCATGTCTCTGGCCTTGGTTATTGCAAATGTGTTGTAGAGTTCCAAAAGCAACTTCTGTTCTGATGCACTGAAATAATCGGCCCGAATCTTCAACATGATTGCGTTTTCGACAGTCGCTTGTTCAGGGCTTCTTATTTACCCCGTGCACGCGCGGAGGCCCGGCCTGATTAGGCCAGATTGAACTTAGCGCTGATTAGGCGCAGCTGAAATGCGTTTGTGGAACGGGTTCAGGCTTTTGTCTAAGTTGTGTCTCAGTCAGGCGAGGACTTAGCACTTGGTCGCCGCTAAGTTTAGCGACGTTTGTGGAATACCCCTCTGGTGCAAGAACTGAAGTAGCTCAGCTTTGTGTTTGTGTTGGAATTCAACAGACGCTGAAATGGAATGGCTGTAATACATGTAGAGATGCTGATTTCAGAAAAAAAATCCAGTGGCCTCTTATTTTTTTCCAGAGCTGTATGTTATAATGCTGTTTCCTCGTCACAAACATACCTAAAGTTGTTTTGTTTCATTCACCTGTTTTAACACACAGATACAAAATGCGCTGTTTCACCTTTTGATGTCATGTGGGAATACAGGAAGTTCACCACTGTATTTTTAAACTCCATACACATTGCCAGTTGCCAATCTCTCCTGAACTAAAGTTAAAAGAGAGCTGTTAACTTGAAATCTACCACTTCATGACATTATAAGATGGAACAGAGCATTTTGATAATAATGCAACACAACGCATTATAACATGGCTTAAGTTCAAAAGAGTAAATCTTGTGTAATATACACACATGGACAAAATTGTTGGTACCCTTCGGTTAATGAAAAATAAAAAATAAATTAAGGGTACCATCATTTTTTCCAGGCCTGTTTTATGAGTTTTTTTTTTTTTTTTTTTTAATAATTATCTTGAAGCATGGTTGAAAAGCAATGTCTGACTTTCATTGGTTATATTTAGGCCAATAGAAGTTTTATTTATTATTACTTTTGTCAGATTCAAGTTTTTTCTGTGACCATTGTGAGTTTTTCTTTCATTAACCAATGGGTACCAACAATTTTGTCCATGTGTGTAGTCCTTCATGGTTATTCAGCTTCCTGTCATGTGCAACCTGTTGAGGGCTTTTTCTCATTTACAGTATATAATATTTAATCGCTATGGCAACTATGCATTTTTTTTTTTTTACCCCATCATTCCGAAATTCATGGGTTTCTCTCTGCAGCGTGCCCCTCACACAGGTATTTCTTATCGTTGACATTCATATTTGCTTGTCAAGATAAACTTCCTGATAAAAGATTTGAAAGGTAATTAGTTTTGGTGGGTGCTCATTTCCTTGAGTGGCAGAAGTATTTAGTCAAAGGAATAAACATGTCTGAGTGCAACACATTTGAACTGCCATTAGTCTGGGGCTGTGAAAACACCTGTCAGGGTGGGTTTGAGTCTTCACAATTAGAGCACGACAGCTGCTCTCCTTGCCTCAACCCTAAATGTCTGTGTGTGGAAAACAGTTTAAGGAGGAGATGCAGATGATTGGGAGATCTGTGGACAGGCTGTGATTACATTCTTTTGGATTTTATTGTGAAGTGAACAAAAATGTGAGAGCAGAAAAAACAAAGTTAAATCCCCATGTTAATACTTGTAGGACCATGATATGTGCCCAAAGTGAAGAGCCTTTTGATAAAATGGGGGTGTTCTACATGGATCTCTAACGGTGGGATGTTCAGCAGTTACCGGGGTGACACAATGCACACATTAGCAAACACAGCCAAAAAAGTTTTGAGATCCAAGTCTGAAAACTTTTGAAAAAATATTAAATAGATGTATCCCTTACAGCATCTTGTATAGAGCTGAGATATATTACCATGTTTCTATATGTTTCTTTTACCTCTACATATACAGCTCTGGGGGGGGGGGACCACTGCAAAATTATAATTTTTTCTGATTTTACTACTTACAGGTATGTCTTTGGGCAAAAGGAACATTTTTGTTTGAGTCTATAAACTACTGACAACATTTCCTCCAAATTCCAAATAAAAATATTATCGTTTAGAGCATTTATTTACAGAAAATGACAAATGGTTAAAATATATATGTAATTATGCCTTATTTGACACAAGTCTCTTGCTATTTTTGCTATTTATTTAGAATGTATTATTACCATGTATATATACAATTCTCTTTGTTATTATAATATTATGAAATGTGAGCTTCTGTGTCCAAATAATTTCTCTTGTGGATCAAAAAATCTAAACCGTAGACTATATATAAATGGACATACGTGCTAGCCATTGCGTTCCAAATAGGAATTGAGCAGGAAACATGATGTAAAACCCTCACGTTTATGTTTGAAGAATCATTGGTCAGAAAGCACATTGACCTTGTGCCATCTGTCAGTGAGTTCGATATGATGTGTCAAAATGAAGAGCTCTTTGCTATACTTTTCATGTTATTTGCTTGACTTGTTGCGCGAAAGCGCTACACGACTCTCACTGAACTAATTTCAAATGGAAGCATGTCAATCCTAGACACTATAAAGGCTGTCTGTCCTTGGATCTCTCTTTCATTGTGGTTCTTCTCGAGGTTTTTCCTTTTTCAACTTGAAATAACTTGTTAATTATATACGATACAAACATCTATCACTTTTATTTAATCTGTTTGCTCCCTACATTTTAAACACACTTATGCTGCCATATCATAATTTAAATAAGCATGATTTCAACAGTAGCTCAGTGTTTGTCCACTGATCTGAAGGTTGGCTCACAAACATCATTGATAGATCGGTTAAATCCAGTGACCCACAGGATAACGGTGCTATTCCACCTCCCACATATAAATATTCATTGTGTCCTTGGGTAAGACACTTAAGTTATGACACTTGTGAATGTGTGTGAATGGGTGAGTGGTTCCTTGATGTAAAGTGCCACCTCGGAGGTGGAAATGTGCTATATAAGAATGTGACCATTTACCTTATCAATTTTGATCCAAATTGTTTAGGTTATTGCATTTTCCACAATTGTGCATGCATATACATTAGTAACAGCACCAGCAGAGCATTATTTACCATGCCATCTACAACGAACTCTAAAATTCACTCAAAACAGACTTGATTTTATGGTTGAATGAGCAGTAACAGATGTGACAACATTGAGGATTTGAGTGAAAACTTTGTATTATTAAAATCGGATTCCTCCCATCTTCAAAAGCATTTATGCTCCGCCCCTGTCCTCCCCGCACTTCACTTTTCAGACTATAAATCATATTGTTCTGCCTTTTTTCTCCCAAATTTCATCATGTGCTTCTTCCTTAGTCCCTGCTCCGGCCCCATCGATTTGCCGCTCCGGAGCACACACCATTACTTTTCACTGGCCACCGTCTCCTCTCTTAACTCTTTCACTGCCAGCCTGTTTTCAAAATCTAAGCCTGTAGATTGCCAGAGATTCAGAGAATTTTCACTGATTTTACAAGACTCACAGAATACTGAGTTCTTTGACTATATAAACATGGCACACATCAAAATAAAGCGTAGACTCTCTTCTTTCACCTGGAAAAAAAATTATGTTTCTAACCTTTTCGGTTCTCAAATAACTGATAGTAGAACATAGGGAAGTTTCAGCAAAAACACTGGTTTTTGAGCAAGAAATGGAGCAAACGAGCGTTGAGTTCAGAGAAGGATTTCGAGCAGATCAGTGACTTTGACATCAATATTTATTGATTTAGTGACACCTCAAACATCTAAAATAACAGAGAAAGAGATTTTTGATGACAAAGTACATTTTTTATTTACAAATATAAGAATATAAGGCTCTGTGAATAGTGCCAAGAGATGTTTACAGGATATAATAATATCTTTTCATATAAAATAGAACTTTGTTGAGGCTTTGTCTGAGGCCCAGAGTACAGACCCATAATAAAAACTAATACACACACACACACACACACACACACCTACACACACACACACACACACACACACATATATATATATATATGTACATACACACAAGCCCATGCATAAACCTTTACACACACACACAGCTACACACGCACGCGCGCACGCACGCACACGCGCACGCACGCACGCACGCACACACACACACACACACACACACACACACACACAACTTCATTCATTACAATTACCATACAGCACCATTACTGCTCCAAGTCAGTAAACTTCTTCTTTGGAGCTGTCGTAGTTCTGAGGAGACTCCCTGGTCCGCGCAGCGCACACAGGACACGCCCCCTCCTCGGGCACAGCAGATCTCTGCTCAGACCTCGCTGCTTGATCCGGCTTGTCTCTGCGATCCTCTGATCCAGGATCCTGGGTCCCAAGAGCGATCTGATCGCTCCATAGGCGCTGATCAACAGTTGTCTGCTTTTCCGGGTTCGCTGGCCTCGCCATCTTACACACATCTATACACACACTGCACTCCTCCTTTCTTCCCCGGCTCTGATCGGCAAATAATGATACAACATCGCCATCTACATGTTGAGAGATGTGAATTACACCTCAAAAGTTGCTCCAGGCCGTAACCTAGCAACCCCCGCTGAAAAACGTGTTGAACGTCTATAGACGTTCTGGCAATCAACGGTTGGGTTCGCCCGAACGTCTATAGACGTCTCCGGCAGCCAATGAGTTAATTATTCCGAGTTTGCTCCTGTCACTTCATATTGGAAAGGACCTTTTATAAGAGCCTTTGCCGTTACAAGACATGGGATTTGATTTGGTTCATATCGAGTTTAGTCATTTTTGATGTGTGGAGATTGTAAGTCTTGGGAGAGGCATAATTGATTTTCAGGAGATTGGTGTGAAATGAATGCCATACTTTTAGCATTGTTATTATATGTTTTGCTAAATGATAAAACAAATACAACAAATATTACATGGGCGTGTATGTTTGTGGTGCAAATGAATAATGGACAGATTGATTGGTTATTACACATACACATAACCATTCTGAACACTCAAATATAAAATTGCATTGAATACCTGGTTTTAAGGCACAATCTGTCAAAAGCCTCTCCGTCCACAACCCATTCCAGTGTATTGCCCAAGGAGACAACAACAGTTAACACTGTTGCTGGGATTGAGCTAACAACCTATGCTACCAATGACCTACTGCCAAACAAACTAACATGGCATATTTGTAAATTTTCAAATAATACCAATATTCCAATATTGTATCCCTGTCTATATAGCTATATAAAGGTACACTATGTATTGTATAATGTCTGGTCTGGTGAGGTCATCGGAGTTTAATGCCATACTGTGGAACATTTTAGGTAAAGCAATAACATCTGAAAAGCAGATGGCAGACTCTTCATTCAAAAGGTTATGTCCTTATATGTTACCCTTATATCCTACATAAAGATGATAGTGATGAAGATGATGATAAAGATTACTGTATGACAATGTTTTAACAGCCATCAAACTTTTCAATATTCAGATGTTCATATTTTATAATCCCATTGTAATGGGAAAATTAGTCACTCAGTTCCACAGTATTTTAGTATTTACAAAAATCCAATTTAAATTTAAGCATTGCCAAGTGGATTTCTACATCTGTTCCGATCACCAGATTCTCATTTTCAAAAACACATTATTTATCTAAATTTGATAAAGGACATCCGAGGCAAATGGCGTCCTCCATTGCTGTCCCTGTCCTTTTCCCATCAGGCTTTGCGCCTGCTGCACTGGGAGCTCAGGGCTATTATGTGCTGTGTCTGTGGCCCCCAGCGGACAGCGCAGGTTAATTGGTTCTTGGCCCCAAAGTAAAACTCAAGGCCCCAGGACAAGTGCTCAGAGCCTCTCCCACACAAGGACTTGTATTGTCAAACATACATTCAAACGACTGCTCTGGCCTACTTTGGCCTTAACCTTGATAACAACAATATATGCCATGTTTTTTTTTTTTTGTGAGTTTTTTTTCCCATATAAGAGCAATACGATGCAGTGCTTTACAATTACAGTGGTACCTCACCTTACGAAAGACCCTACATATGAAAAATCCAAGTTACGAAATGCCTTCACGTTAAATTTTGGTCTCTAGATACGAAAGAAAATTCAAGTTACGAAACGCGAAATCTCAAAAATTCGAATAATGCACGCTCAGATGCACACCCCGCTGTTATCCCCGCTCAAAGAGCACCTTTCTCAGCCTCTTAGCTCACAGTGTCAGAACCCCGGCTTTGGAAGTCGGATAGAAACAGAGCCAGCCCGGGGGAAAACCCCGCGGTCGAGGCCGCACAAAGAGCACCTTTCTCGGCCTCTTAGCTCTAGCGCCGAACACGCAAGGAGCGCGGAGACAGGAGCACCGTGAGCACAAGATAGAACCGCGGCGAACACGCAGCCTGAGCCACAAACCGAACACGCACAAACGAACGCAAAAGCCACGTGAAACCAGCGAAGAGGCACACGGGGTGATTTAATCCTGGTCTAGTCCCGGTTTAGTCCAGGTTTAGACCTGGTCTAGACCTGGTTTAGTTCTGGTCTAGACCTGGTTTATTCCACGTTTAGTCCTGGCTCTACAGTCTCTTAGCCAATCAGGACGCAGAATACAATGTTACACTATAAAAAAAATGATAAAAGGAGAAGTTCAATTTGTCAACTGGACAAAGTTTGTTTGGTTGAAAATGTTTCGCCGCTCATCCGAGAGGCTTCGTCAGCTCTGGTTCTTGTGCTGGTTAGACACTGCTTATATCTAGCTGCCGGGAGGCGCTCCCTACACTGAAAAAGCTCTGAAAACGATCCCCACTAATCTGTCTCTTTGTTTTTCAAATTACTCTGGCAACTAGTTTCGCCTCCTTATTCAACGTCTAACGACCCTCTCCACCCCTCTGCCCTGGATCGTCTGCCCTAATGTTTCTTTGTCTGTTTTGACTTGGTTTAAGAATCGAATTATAAATGGGAGACAAGTTATGTCTAACTCCCCCATTTCTGTTTAACGACGGATTCTCTTTTTTGACAAAAATTGCCTCTTTAACTCCCCTCTCAAACCAGTTCTTTTCCCTGGCTAAGATCTGAACCTCATTGTCCTCAAACGAATGGCCCGTGGCTTCTAGGTGAAGATGTACGGCAGATGACGGTCCACTCTGGCACGCCCGCCTGTGTTGGTACATCCTCTTGTGAAGTGGCTGTTTGGTTTCCCCAATGTAGCGCTCACTGCAGTCTTCACTTCACTGAATGGAGTAGACCACATTGCTTTGTTTGTGGCTCGGTGTTTTGTCCTTTGGGTGGACGAGTTTTTGTCTTAAAAGTGTTTGTGGGTTTGAAATAGACTGGAATTTCATATTGTCTGAAAATCCTCTGTAGTTTTTTCGAAACGCCGGCCAGGTACGGAATCGCTACCCCTTTCCTCCTGGGTTTGGATTCTCTGTTGTCTTGTTTCTTGCCCTTGTCTCTCTTGGTTTTATTGACAGCCCATTTAGGATATCCACAAACAGAGAGGGCTTCCTGCACATGTTGTTCTTCTTTCTCCTTACCCTCTGTGCTTGTGGGAACCACTTAGGCCCTGTGTTGTAATGTCCGAATAACACCCAGTTTGTGCTGCAGTGGGTGGTGTGAATCAAAAAGCAGGTATTGGTCTGTGTGTGTGGGCTTCCGGAAGACTTCTACTTGGAGTCGCCGGTTTCCTCCTATCGTTACTGCACAATCTAAGAATGCCAATGTGTTATCCTTGGCATCTTCAGGGGTGAATTTGATGTTCGGATCTACAGAATTGATATGTGCAGTGAAAGGTTCCAAATCTTGAATTTAGATTTTTGTAAAATTATCATCAACATAACGAAACCAGTGTGTGGGTGGAGTGCCTGGATATGAAGCTCAGGCACGCTGTTCAAATTGTTCCATGTATAAATGAGCCATGATAGGGGAGACCGGTGAGCCCATCGCACAGCCATGGATCTGCCTGTAAAAGTTCCCTCTGAACTGGAAATAGGCAGTATTGTCAGGGGTGTTCTTTGACTGGGGCCACCTGGGCAATTGCCCAGGGCGGCATCGCGGGGGGGGCGCCGCGGTGGCGCGAAGGGAAAAAAAAACAAAAAAAAACGGTGCGGCGCGCGGGCACGCGGAGGCGGGGGCGCACGGAGGCGCGGAGCAAAGATCCGCGCGGATCCTTGTGCAGGGGCTGGGGTGGGGGGCTGGTGCTTTGCTGGCTTGTGGTTACGTGAAGACAGAGCAAGTAAATGCAGGCACAAAATACGTTATTTGTAATTTAATAATTATGGTACGGTAGCACTAATGACGTGTAGTAAATGTTCTTGTTTTAAAACATCTGGGTTGTGTGGGGAATACAATACTCCCTTCATTTGTAGCCGACATGGATGCTGTCTCCTCTTCCATCAGGGATGTATTAAACTAGCTGCATGAAACCAACAGGTGTAGGCTGATTGTCATGCGCAAGTAGCGAACAAGCCCAGGCATGTCCTGACTTCCTTGCAGTCAGTAGAGGTTTTTTTTGTAACGAGTAACTAAACGGCACATTGAAAATGTATCTGAGTAAAAGTATGCAATTAAATTCGGAAATGTAGTGAAGTAAAAGTAAAAGTTAATTATTATTTTTTTAAACTCAAGTAAAGTACAAAGTCTCCCAAAATGTACTTAAGTAGTAGTGAAGTATTATTACTTCGTTACTATACAACACTGGAAATAGGTGGTATTTAGACAAATTTCCAGCAGTTGGCAGATTTGGTCAGGAGAAATACCTCATGGATTCTACCTGGACGACTGAGGGACTTTTCACACTATAAAAAAAAGTTACACAATAAAAAAACAACCTTGGAACGAATCAGGCTTTTTCCATTGAAATAGCTACTCAACTTACGAAAAATTCACGTTACGAAACCACTTCTGGAACTAATTAATTTCGTAAGGTGAGGTATCACTGTACAATTATAGTATTTCACATTTGAATCACATCATGTAAACTCCTCACATCTACACTCCTGTGCAGATGTGAGGGACTGAGCTTCTCTGAGATGGAGTTGGCCTTGTGCCAGCACCATCATCTGTTGAAGCTGCAACACTGGCACAGATGTAGCATTCATTTACACCTGAGGTACTGTTAGTTTAGCATCAAAGTAAATGTCATCATCACTTTATTTACAGATTATATTGTAAGCATCATTATTTTATTTGGTTTTGGAAGATACAGCAGACTAAAGGGCCCACATTAAATTATTTTCTGTTATGTTTCAAAATCAATACCTGAAGTTGTGGTTTGTTTCATTCACACATGTTTAGGCTGAGTTCTTCTCTTAAAGGGAAAACTCAGTATTCCACTTTGTGATGCCATGTGGTAATACAGGAAATACTTCTCTGTGTTTTTAAACTTCATATATCTTCACTGGAATCATTTGGATGATTTCAGCCCTGGAATGTCTTTTACCTTTACTAAAGGTAAAAGGTAACTGTTACTTGAAAACTGCCACTCCATGACACCACAAGGCGGAACAGAGCATTTTGAGCTTTGGAGATGTAGACAGACTAATAACAAAGGATTATTCAAACGTGTGAATGAAACAAAACAACTCCAGGTATGTTTTTGATGTGGCAACAACATTATAACATAACTTAAACATCACAAGAGTCATTTAGAGCAGTGTTTCCCAACCAGGGGTACAATTACCCCTAGAGGTACGCAAGCACACTGCAGAGGGTACTCGGCAGTGTCGCTGGGAGATTTTTGGGAAGTTTTCAATTCTAATTTGAGTAAATTTGAGTTAAAGAAAAGAGAGAAAATGCCTGAGAATTAAATTTTCAAATTAAGGAGATGAAATAACATGATTTTCATTTAATAATCTGTTGTTTCACATTCTACTTTTGGAGAATTATCAACATGTATGAGTGAGGGGTACTCGAGGTATGACAAAAAGGCTCAGGGGGTGCACAAGACAAAAAAAGGTTGGGAACCACTGATTTAAAGTAATAAACGACCTTTAAGAACATGGCTAAATTCTGTGTTAGAAATGAAACCATGTAAATAAATAAAACCCTGTATAAAAGCTTAGAGAGAGCTGGAGATTGCACAGAAATCATAGCTCCCTGCAGGTGCTCAGCTCAAACACATGACAGATGTGTGGAGTTGTGTATTCAGCGTCTGTCTGGAGAACGTGAGCTGAGTGGAGAGGCTCACTGCAGGGACACATTATTTATAGGAGTAAAACAGACATGCTCAAGTGTTCTGCAGTTTTGAAAACTCTAAAGATAAAAAATACAAGCTCTATAAAACCTTCATAAGGCAGTGAGGAAATCTTTCTTTTCGTAACTGCAACTTTTAGGCTAAATATGTAGCTTGTGTAACTTTTCTTATTTTCAAACTGGTCTAATTATTTTATTTTACTGATATTATTCTATTGTATTTAATCGTTTTCTCTGGTAAATTAAAGGTGCACTGTGCAACTTTGCTTTGTCTGAAATGTTCCATGGTATGACATTAAACATCTCCATGTGGCATTTATTCATTACAGGTGGTAATGTAGCCTAGTGCTGTAATCTGCTTGTTTCCCTCATGATAGGTTGGTTTAACTTATACTGTGGAACTTTGTAGATAATGCAACGATATTTCCATGGCAACATCAGATGACCCTCCACTAGAAATGTTATGCAATGCACTTTTAAAAGATTATATTAGTTTTTAGTGCCAATAGCGTTTTATTAGAATTATGATTTAGATAACTTAGTAACTTTCTTTGGACCCCTGGGTTTTTTGCACAGGGGAGGGTCAACGATTACTCTCCTGTTGACATTTGAAACTAAAATGAAAAGACTGCTGACTCCAAAACATGTTGTGAAAGAATATGTTTTAGAATTAAAAGCAGTAATTATGTCAATAGGAGACATGGCATTTGTAAATTTTGTGTTTTAGATTAATAAAACTAAATGTCTGTCCATAGGCTGTACTTACCAACATCCCTATATTTATCTGTGTCTAATTTAGTAAAAAACAAAAAAAAATCCATCTATCAACTAATCAGTTAATCAATGAAAATAATAGCTATATTTACGAATTAGCCAAAAATTTGTTGATTGCAACGTTAATGATAATTATACTACATTTTCTTTGCAGTGGTTCATGTTTAGAATTTCATGGTCCTGTTTAGGAGTTTGATTTTCAACAAAATGGTGAGTGTGAGTACCATATTTTTTGGACTATAAGTCGCACCAGCCAAAAAAGGCGTAATGAAGAAGAAAAAAACATATATAAGTTGCACTGGACTTTTGGGGGGAAATTTATTTTATAAAATCAGAGACCATGAACCAGGATTTCATCTTGAAAGGCATGTAGGCCACCCGAACCATGAAAAAACTACTTATAAAAATGACTTATAGTCCGAAAAATACGGTAACTGAAAAACTGTTGGCTAATGCTTGCTAGCTTGTGACTGTAATGTTATTTGTGAAAGACAGGACAAATCAGCTCACTTGTTGCAGTTCCAGCTGAGCCAGTTTTTTTTTTATGATTAGATTGTGCTAAAATAAAGCAAACATTGAATTCTTAACAACCCCTCAGACAGAGCAGTGCCCTCAGTTAGCATCACATCCCCAGAGAGCTTCGACGACAGCAGTTGCAAAGTATCACTCGTACACAATCATAGGAAACCTACCGCAAACAGTTGATATGAGTTGACTCTCCTCTTGTGTCCTCTCTGTTTGAATGAGCTCCGGCGGCTCCTCCACGGCTCCTCACAATGGCCTGTCATTCCAATGTATTTCTCATGCTTTGTTGGTCTCTTCTCCGCTCATCAAAAATTCATCCAGCAGAACAAGATTACCATTTCAAGCGACCAAACCAAACCTCCCTCGATCCATCTCTCTCTCCCTCCCTGTGCATGCCTCTTCTTATCTCTGCTCCCGTATGTTTCCTGTCTCTTCCATTTTAGACTCGTATTTCCCCATTGTTAAAACACGCTTTGTCTTCTGGGGGTTTCTAATTTATTCGTTCATTATTCACTTTCCAAACTTTTTAAAGGTGCACTATGTAACTTTTCTGTCGGAGGGTCAGTCTCCCGCTAGTCTGCATGGAGATAGTCTTGTCTGGAATGTTTCACAGTATGGCATTGGCATTGTCGATCAGTCGAAGTAAGTAATGAGTGTCTGATAATAGTTCCATTGAAGTAAAGTCATGCACACAAGAAAAACACACAACCAGGCCAAACTACAGGTCAGATGTGTGGAGAGGAGATGCTGCTCAGGGTAAGAATGTATGTTTCAAATTGTGTATATGAGCAATAAAAACACCAGTAATTGAATAAATGCAAGATAGACAAGTTTAATGCCATAGTAAGGAACATTCTGGACAAAGCAATAACATCGGACCCTCCACCAGAAAAGTTGTATACAGCTCTGGAACAAAAATAAGAGACTACTGCCACATTATCAGTTTTCCAGATTTTACTACTTATAGGTATGTCTTTGGGCAAAAGGAACATGTTTGAGTCTATAAACTACTGACAACATTTCCCCCAAATTCCAAATAAAAATATTATGGTTTAGACCATTTATTTGCAGAAAATGACAAATGGTCAAAATAACAAGAAAGATACATGTTTTCAGACCTCAAACAATGCAAAGAAACAAGATCATATTAATTTTAAAACAACATAATACTAATGTTTACACTTAAGAGTTTCACATTGTTCTTGGGTGACTTTATTACACTCCTCAATCAATCAATCAAATAATATTTCACTAGCTAGGACCACGTCCTCAACATAATGCAGTGAAGATGTTTATTATTGAATGATAGTGGATGTCTGAGTGAATAGGCAGTAATGGCTGGGTTGAGACGATGGGTGGGGGCTCCGTCTCAATCTTCGATTGGCCCAGCGGAACGGGACCCCCAAAAGTTTTGGAAAGAGCATAAAGTGGAATGGGTCTGGAGGAGATCGTTGAGGTCGTGACGAACGTACACAAGGTAGGTGCTGGAGACCCGACAACCAAGGGTTCGAATTTTTCCGGTCGGGTACATCTGCCCTGGCCGTGGACGTAGTGGCGCCAATGCAAAATAAATGAATGGAGAATGGATGGGGTGTTATACCAGAAGAGGTGCGTGAAAGGCAAGAGGTCGCCGGAGCGCAGAGTGAGAGTGCAACGGTAGAGAAGGTCCGAAGTAAATGGTAAATGGTCACATCTTTATATAGCGCTTTTCCACCTTCAAGGCACCCAAAGCTTTTTACAACAAGGAACCACTCACCCATTCACACACGCATTCACACACCAGTGTACGCAGACACTGGGGGCGAGGAGGGTTAAGTGTCTTGCCCAAGGACACAACGGCAGCATTCATCTGTGGGAGCTGGAATCGTACCAACCAACCTGTGGGTCAGTGGATCTGACCGCTCAACCACTGATGTTTCTTATGTCAAGAGCGGGATTTGAACCGCCAACCTTTGGATCAGTGGACAAACACTCTACCAACTGAGTTACTGCCGTAAGTGGTAGGCGTTTCGGAGGAAGGCGAGGTTCAGTTTTTGCAGTCCTTAATCAGCACGGGAACATGAAGATGAGACTGGCAGTCTTCGCCAGAAGTCAGCTTGTATATGAGATTTATCCCTGAGAGGTAAGCCTGGACCTACCCCCGCGGGAGGATTCATGGGGGCCGGTGCAGTGTTCTGGGCAGCAGATTTGCTGCCCCCGTGACCCAGAAATGGAAAAGCAGAAGATGGATAGATGGATGGATGGATGGGTGGTAAGCCTGGACGGTGGGGACGCAGACATTCCTGGAGTGGCGTGAGAGGGTGATGAAATTGCAGATGGTGACGTCAGAGCAGAGGGGAAGCTGATGAAGGTGGTGTTGACTGATCTATTATTATTAGAATGAATGGGAATGCCTGGATTAATCAGACCCCCAAAAAATGGTGGAAAAGTAGGACGAAGTTCCGATGAAGCTGAAGGCTAATTGTGCGATTCAAGGGCTCTGGAAGTAATGCAGAATCCGAGTACTGCCGAAGATTCGGATTGAACACTGAAGAAACTGGAGCTGCGTCGTGAACGTGCCGTATGGCGAATGAGTCAGGAGTGATGTAGAGAAACCGTGACGTGGAGGGTCTTCTCCCCTGACAGAGGAGCTGGACCTTTGCTGAAGTGGGGTCACACGCGCTAGTGCAGATGGTTGATGGACATGACCATGATAATGCTGATGTGCGTCCTTCGGCATGGGTGCGGATGGCAAGCGTAGGAACCTGTAGGTGAAGGAAGCAAGGCTCGAATGTTGAGGGTTGGATGAATGAGGGTCGGAGGGATGGGGGGTCGGAGGGATGAAGGTCGGGGGGGTGAGGGTCGGCGGTTGAGGGTCGGGCGGGGGGGTGGGGGGGCTGTCGGGAGGGAGACCTGACGGGAGGAAGATCTCCCGTCGTGGGTCGGGACAGAGGCAGAGAAAGACCCGTCGGGAGGGAGGGAGACCCGTCATGGGTCATGAGAGAGAGAGGCGGAGAAAGACCCGTCGTGGGTCGAGAGACCCGTCGTGGGTCGAGAGAGAGACCCGTTGGGGGTCAGGAGATCCGACGTGAGAGCTGTAGTCGGTAGGAGACGTTGAATACGAGATGACAGTGTGCCAGTGTAGAGAGGAGTTAAGCGAACAAAAACATTGGTATGACGTTTCGGAGTGCAAACGAAAATGGCGTGGTGACTTGTATAGGCTGCAAAGACAGAGAAAAAAAACAAAACATTTGGGTGTTGGAGGGGGGGGGGGGTAAGGGATAGAGCAGAAGACGGGAAATGGATTAGAGGCTCTGCCTAATGTGGGTAGGGCGCGAGAAGCTATCTAGCTCATGATGACTGAAAAAAGAGAAAAGAGAGATGGGGAGAAGATGCATGTGCATGGGGAATTGTGCAGCGTGCGAGACAGGGACAAGAATGAGACATAAAGGGTGCAGGCACAGGGGGAGATGGCCTGCTTGAAAGCAGGCTGAGATGAATTCAAGTGAAACTGCACAGTAGACAATACGTTTACTGGCAACTGGTGGTGATACTACTTAGCCCCCAGCAGGGAAAGCTATGAGACTGTAGTGGAGGAGAGGAGGGAGTGGCAACGTCTGCAGCTGCACGCGGGAAACTTGATGGGAACCCGGAAGCTCGGTCATCTCGTTCCAGGGCGCCGGGCTTACATTCTTGATCTAAACTGTTGAAGGTCCTGTCTTGATATGTCAGCTTGAAGGGGCACGGCGGGTGCTGGGCGGTACCGAACGCCGTGGTCGCTGGAGGCCGGGCCGCGCTGTGCCGAAAGCCGTGGTTGCCAAAGCCAGTCTGCGCGCCGAGAGCCGGGCTGCACCAGGCTGCGCGCTCACCTACACGAGGAGGAGGAGGCGACGAGAGGGACAATGTGGATATCCCGTATATACCGCCAGCACAGAGATATTGACGGTCGGTGCTCCTTAGAGGTGGAGGTCCGCTGCGTGAGCGCGCGCCTGGAGCATTCGCTGGGCCGCGCGGGCCGTGGGCTGGACGCCGGCCGGCGGTTCTTACCGCGGAGCGGATATGCGATGGAAGATCCTCCGGCTGCAGATTCCTGAATAGAAATCCGTCGCGGCGTAAGGAATTGCAAACTGGAAGGAACGAGGAAACGTGAGGCAGGTCGGTGTTTGAATGTGACAGGTTGTTAGCCCAGCTCGAGCGAGCTGATGCAGTTGAGAGCTGTCAAGTTAACTGAGACGAACTGGAATGAAGGGATGAGTAGCTATAAATAGCTCTGGGAAATTAGAGGTGTGGTTATGGTGAACTGTGATTCGCTGGTGAGGAGAAGGTGGTTGAGGCGTGGTCCTGCTCCTGAATTTCAGTTAATCACATTAACTCCATTTATAAAGCGCTTTTCATACAAAATTGTAGCACAAAGCGCCTTACAGTGGTTAAGGATTAGGAGATTGACGCTCCTGGTGCAAGAACTGAAAGGTCCCATGGCATGAAATTTTCACTTTCTGAGGTTTTTGAACGTTAATGTGAGCTCCCCTACCCTGTTTAGCCCCCCCCATGGTTAAAAGTTGCGAAATGTCTAAACTGAGCATTTGCGATCCTTTTCTGCGTTACAAAAAATCGGAGCTCAAACGGGCGATTTTGAACAAGGCACCTTATTGACGTCAGATCGAAAAAAGAAATGCAAATGCAGTTCCACCCCCATCTGTCTGTACTCAGCGTCTCTGTAAATCACGCCCAGAGAGTTTGGACTGCGAATGCGCTAGGCAATGCAAAATGCATTTTTTTATTTGCCTGGAGGCACGTCCGAGTGTTTCTAGGCTCGGAAGTCCTTTATCTGAGCCTCTGGACCTTTGAACAGCAGTGGTTTAATTTTATTTTATGTGGAAATGTGTTTATTTTTCAATGGAACTCTTCAACTCTCTCCCCCCGTGCAAAAACAAGGAAATGGATCAGAGAGCGCTCAGAGCAGACAGCGGAGCGTTTAGCCACGCCCCCACCTTCTACTATTGGCCAGCTTTTTTCTCCTCATTTGCATTCAAGCAACAACGCCCATTATAGAGTGTTCTGAGTGAGAAAAAATACTCTTTCTCATCTTATCTCTGTTTCTCATGCACTGAGTGTTGATTTTGAAGAAGGATTCATTTACAGTATTAGGGAACCATTAAGGAGCCATATAAAAGCATCAAGAAGTACCATGTCATGGGATCTTGAAGTAGCTCAGCTTTGTGTTTGTGTTGGAATTCAACAGACGCTGGAATGGAATGGCTGCAATACATGTAGAGATGCTGATTTCAGAAAATCAATGCAGTGGTCTCATATTTTTTTCCAGAGCTGTATACCTTTTGTGATGTAAGGAAAGCCACCTGCGCTTCTGACTCCATTGACTCGGCTCCATTTGACTTTACATTGAAAAATTGTCACCCTTCTCTCTGTAACTGATGCAGATGTCTACATGATCCTGGTGTTTTTATATCTCTATTTTCTCTGTAAATAAAGTCCAATTCCCAATATAAAACTCACTTCCAAATTCACCCTTATATATATATATATCCTCGTGAGCTTCATTTGACTGGAGCCAAACACTATGGGCAGACCTGTCAACAGAAATTTGGGGGCCCAGGGCAAGAAGCCTAACATGGGCTCTCCTCTAATAAATGAATAGGAAGACTGTGCGTGAGTTAATCTCTCCATAGATCTGAACTGTAATTTAATACCACCTGCTTGTCTCTATATATGGAGATAGATAAGCTGCAATGTAATACTGTGGAACATACAAGAGAAAAGCAGAGCTGTCACCAATAGTGCTATACACACACGTGGGCAGATGCTTGGATGAACACCTCATTGCTAATTGCGGCTAATGAGGAAATAGCAGTGTGGAGCGCCGCCTCTGCAGCTGATCAGGAGAGTAATTAACATGATGGAACGCTCAGCTCCATGGTCAGGTCACATCAGTTTTTCCAGGACTTTGTGAAGGGGGTTAAAAAACAGCACGGAAAGCTTTTATCCACTGGAAATGTTCTCGGACAGCCACCTAGTTTAATATGGAAATTGGCATGAAAATAACCTTTTTGAATAGCAAAATGTAGCAACTCTAGTGTACACATGTAATTTTCTAATGTATAGACCTTGCTGTGGTGGTAGATTTTAAAAGGTGCACTATGTAGCTTTTCATAACCTTGTATTCTCCATGGAGTTTGTTGTTTTGCCAGTTCCACAACTTTAAAGGTCCTATATAGTGGTCCCTCATTTATCGCGGTGGTTACGTTCTAAAAATCACCCGCAATAGGCGAAATCCGCAAAGTAGTCAGCTTTAAAGATCCCATGGTACTTCTTGATGCTTTTATATGGCTCCTTAATGGTTCCCTAATACTGTAAATGAATCCTTCTTCAAAACCAACTCTCAGTGCATGAGAAACAGAGATAAGATGAGAAAGAGTCATAAATATCTCTCTCAAACTCTTTATTCTGGGCGTTGTTGCTTGAATGCAAATGAGGAGAAAAGAGATGGCCAAAAGTAGAGGGTGGGGGCGTGGCCAAACTCTCCGCTCAGAGCCCACAGCTGATCCATTTCCTTGTTTTTGCACGGGGGAGAGATTTGAAGCGTTCCATTGAAAAATAAACACATTTCCACATAAAATGAAATTAAACCACTGCTGTTCAAAGGTCCAGAGGCTCAGATAAAGGACTTCCAAGCCTAGAAACACTTGGACGTTCCTATGACCGTGCCTCTTTGTCCTGGCGTCGCTCTTTTTCCAAGTGAAGTACATGGTTATGGGTAGTTGTTGGCGCTTTTGTTTTCTTTTGGGGGAGAAGATTCTTATAAACAGACATGCCACCTTTGATTATATTTGAGAATGTTTCGTCGACATTGTGGGTTTTGTCGGGGAGAAAACTTGCAAACATACAGCACTTCAGAGTCACACTACGAGCGATCGAACATTTATATGAATTTAGCTGAACGCATTCTGGACTGTACAGGAGACACGGCACAGAGGAGAATGACGGACAAATCGGCAAAGGTCGACAGTGCCTTAGCCAATCAGGACGCAGAACACAATGCGAGTTGATACATCATAAAAAAAAATTAATAAAAAATCCGCAAAACAGCGAGGCCGTGAAAGGTGATCCGCGTTAGGATCACAGGGACCACTGTGGCTGAGTGGCTAGCACTCTTGCTTCACAGCAAGAAGGTTCCGGGTTCGATCCCCGGGTCCCCAGGCCTTTCTGTGTGTGTTCTGTGTGGAGTTTGCATGCATGGTCTGGGTTCGATCCCTGGGTCGCCCGAGCCTTTCTGTGTGGAGTTTGCATGTTCTTCCCGTGTCTGGGTGGGTTTCCTCCGGGCACTCCGGTTTCCCCCACCAACCCAAAACATGCACCATAGGTTAAATCCTCCAGCTTAGGTCCTGACCAAACTGAAGCAAGAAGATCATGGAGATGGTCCTCGGGCGCAGTAATGTGCTGCCCACTGCTCCTAATAACAGGATGGGTTAAATGCAGAGAAGAATTTCTCCAGTGTGAGATCAATAAAGTCACTTCTTCTCCTTATACACAAAATGGATTCTTGTAATTTGTTTCATTCGCACATGTTTGAGTAACCCTTTTTTATTATTTTGTCTATATCGTCAAAGCTTAAAATGCCCTGTTCCACCTTGTGATGTCATGTAGTGGTTTTCAGTTTTCAAGTTAACAGCTACCTTTTCTCTTTTCTCTTTGAGAGAAGAACTCAGCCTAAATATGTGTGTTAAACATGTGTGAATGAAACAAAACACAACTCCACATATGTTTTTGAAGAGGTAACAACATTACAGCATGGCTTAAAGCTCACAAGAATCAATTTTGTGTAATGTCACACCTTTAAAATGGGTACATGTCTGATTCCTGGTGGCAAGGGAACTGTCAGGAACATTTCAAACCGACAATTTTTTGAATGCCGTTTACCAGACTTTCCAGACGACAGCAGTGCGCCAAATGGGAGGACAGTGCATGGAAAAGAGAGGAAAGAGAACAAACTCCCTGAAGATTCTAAGAGTGTGACAGGAAAGTTTAAACTCCGGAAAAGTTTTGTGTAAGAGAACTGTCATTAAGGCTCTGTGGATTTGTGGTGAATTTATGAACTGGGGGGAAAAAGGAGGAATCTAGTCCAAGGTTAAAGCGATAAAAGTCAATATTTAGTATAATGTGATTTTGATAGATGGTTTGAGTTTATGCCCTTCAAAAGTTGGCTGCATGATTTCAGTCTGGGAAAGCAGAAGAGCAATAGAACTGAAGCTTGAACTGGTCTTAATGTTCCTCAGTATGGTATTACACTTAATTCCATAGAGACAAGGAAATAATGGTACCAGACCAAGTTACAGGTCTGATATGTGAAGAGGCAACTCCATCCACACTAAGAATGCATGTTCTTGAAGGTGTTTTTCAGAAATAAAAACAAAAAAAAACAACAACAACAACAAAAAAACACTCCTATAGTAGTTGAATAAATGAAAGTCTTCTTCAAGTTGACGTACCATGTAAAAGCTACTGTCTGGACTGACCATTTGTTATGTATTGACTGTAGAATAAATGGATTTGTTGTGATTTCACTAGAAATCACAAAGCTAACTTATACACAACCTATATAATTGATTACATGAACAATTATGTAAAGATTTCCATTAAAGGACCCATGTTACACTATTTTCTCATCTATATTATAATATTGTTTCCTCAACATGCCTGGAGTTGTGTTTTGTTTCATTGATACATTTTTAACACACAAATCCCGCATATTTAGGCAGTTCTTCTCTCAAACGGAAAACACACTTTGTGATGTCATGTGGTAGTGCAGGAAGTGGTCCACTGTGTTTCTAAACTCCATACAACGTCACTAGAATCGTATGGATCATTTCAGCCCTGGAATTGCCAATTTATACTGAACTAAGGTTAAGGTTAAAAGGCAGCTGTAAACATGAAAACTATCGCTTTATGACATCACAAGGTGGAACAGAACATTTTGAGTTTTAGAAATGTACAGACTAATACTAAAACAAACGTGTGAATGAAACAATCCCAGGTATGTTTTTCAACAGTTAATTACATTATAACATTACTTAAAGCTCACAAGAAACAATTTTGTGTAATATAGGAGCTGTAAGTGTAATTATTTTATATACCTAAAATGAGAGTGCAGACTATTTTAAATGAGTTTTTAATTAACCCTTTTGCACCTCTGACTAGCAGGACTAAACCAAGTCTACATCTGGATTAAAATGGTCTTAAATCAAGACCATGTAAAAGTTCATATCTGGACTAACCATTTGTTACATAATGATTGTACAAAAAGGTTGTTAAAGGACCTATATATATTTTGCTATTTTCTGATCTGTTATAATGTTGTTTCCTCATCAAAAACATACCTGGGTAGAATCCATTTTGTGTAATATAGGACTTTCAATTGTATGCATTGAAATAACTTGCTTTGTTATTTTATTGACTGCGTTGAAGTACATAAATAGGGCATTTAACGGTGAACAAAAGATTCCAGTGAGTGCTTATAAGATCAGTGAACAGCCTGGAGAGAGCAAGCCAGAGGTCAAGATTAAAATCAATACAATTCTGTGTGATATTTAAGTAGTGTTTATAGAAGCACAGTTCAGACTAGCATTAATATGTGTATTGATTTTTAGTGCAGTCTTTCTGATGTTAAGTATTCTACTGTAGCCCCCACATTTAAGTTTGTTAGTTGCAAAACATATGCCGTATATTATAGTTTTTTAAAGCTTATGTAACTTTGTGGTATAAAATCAATTTGCTTGTTTCCAGGGACTAACTGATTTGTTTGGAATGGGATTTATCTAAAGTATCTCCAAGGAAACGAGCAGATGGTGCCTCCAAGCCAATTTACTGGTCAGACAAGTGGAGAGGTGACCAATGCTCACAGTAAGAATGGTTGTGATTCAAGGTATTCAGTTAAAAATACCTGTAACTGGCAAATAGTTAATCCCATAAATTCCAGGCCATGCAATAATATCTCCAATAAGGCAAGCCGGAGGCAGACTATACACCAGAAAAGTTACTTAGAAGAAGAAGAAGTGACTTTATTGATCTCACACTGGACAAATTCTTCTCTGCATTTTAACCCATCCTATATATATATATATATATATATATATATATATATATATATATATATACATATATTAGGAGCAGTGGGCAGCACACATTAGGGCGCCCGGGGACCATCTCCATGATCTTCTTGCTTCGGTTTGGTCAGGACCTAAGCTGGAGGTACCTATGGTGCATGTTTTGGGTTGGTGGGGGAAACCGGAGTGCCCGGAGGAAACCCACCCAGACACGGGGAAAACATGCAAACTCCACACAGAAAGGCTCGGGTGACCCGGGGATCGAACCCAGACCATGCATGCAAACTCCACACAGAACACACACAGAAAGGCCTGGGCGACCCGGGGATCGAACCCGGAACCTTCTTGCTGAAGCAAGAGCGCTAGCCACTCAGCTACCGTGCCGCCACCTTAGTGAAACTTTGAATGTCCTTTGACACAGTCTTGAAATGATTGTAAATGAGAAATGTTATTTTCCTCCATTTTGCCATTCAGAACAATTCTTAGGTTTCTTCACTACTTTCAATACCAAATAGCTGAGTACTGCAATCACTTAAATCCACCAAGTTTCCTCTATGACCAGATTTCCTAAACAAGGTGTCAAATCAAAGTTAATCCGGGCTCAAGACATCAGAATCCATTTATAATTGCTAAAATACATGCAAATGTATCATTTCATTGTTCTTTTTAATCATAACAATATTATTTAGACAGTAGTTTCAAATCCAGATTAAAATGTGTTATGCCTTGAGAATACAGCAGGCAATACAAAGCAGCCGTGTCCTGGAGTGAAGATTACAGATCCACAACCCCATTAGATAATCAGTCTGCCGTGAAAAACATCAAAAGATCTGATTTGTGCAGATGAAGTGCCTCATATTAGCCCCAAATCAACCATCTGAGGTGTATCGTTATAGCTTATAATAGAGACACAGGAGCCTTACATGAACCTGATATGAAATTAAAACTGTACTTTTTTATGTAAGTGCATTGAAATGCATTTGTAAATGAACACCATAAAGTGGGTTATATTCTTGCTTTAGATCCATTCTTCAAGACCACTGGGAGCTGTGGGTGACATAAAGATGCACTATGTAACTTTTTGGTTGGGCGTCCATCACCTGCTTGTTTCTATGGATATGTTATTTAATTACAGGTGTTTTTTTCAAAAATACCTAGAAAAACAGGTACTCTGACTGTGCGTGGGATCGCCTCTCCACAGATCTGACCTGTAACTTCGTCTGATTTGGTCTCTGTGAATCTAGAAAGGTTTAATACCATACTGTCAAACACAATAACAACAATAACAATCTCCATGGAGACAGGTGTTTTGATGGACCCACCAGAAAAAAGTTACACAATGCACCTTTAAATGGAACTTGCTTGTCTCCATGGAGATTTTATTTCTTTGAATGTTCCACAGTATGGCATTAAACTTATCTGCATTTAATGTACTCAATCACAGGTTTCATAGCTGAAACATACTTTGAAAAACACTAAAATTGACTGAACTTTTAGGCTACATTCAGACTGGAGGGCTTAATGCTTAGTTCAGTTTTTTTTGTTTTTTTTTGAGAGGTTGTTCACATTTCCAATTAAATGTGACTTGTATGTGACCTCCAGTGTGAACTTTAAATGCCCCAAAAGTGTCCCTCAAGCACATTGGAGGACATGACGACGTCACACACAATGACACACTCAGTGTTTACGGAAGTAGCCTAAACATTAGCATTGAGCGCCTTGTGATCTTAAAGTTACTGTCATACCAGAGCCAGTTTAGTTTTAAGGAGAAAATTGAGAAGGAGAAGGACAAGGTTTTTGGCCATGGTATTTTGTGATGCAGTGGCTACCTGGGCTGGCTGCGCTAGGTGCGAGACCTGGACTCTTCTCAGAGAGGGTTCCTCTTTAATTCTATCAGCTCAACGCTGGGCTTCAAGTTTCAAGGTTCAAATGTGATCTCCAGTTTTTTTCTACTCTGTTATCTAAGGTGGCGCTGCTTTGCTGGCAACATGGAGGAGGGCTCTGGTTGCATGTCTCTCTGTCTGTACTGCAACCTTCCCTCACCTCTAAGTCAAATTTCTCCCTTGTGGAGACTAATAAAGAAACCTTGAACCTCAACGCTGGGTTTGTCTCCCAAAGTATGATCCAGTTCTGTTCAGTTTCCACCTACTTGAGCACAGTATAGTGACGTTTGTCGCTTGTTGATGACGTGTAGGTCAGATGAATGTGACCTGGCCGTTCAGACTGAAGTCGCATGTCAAAAGATCGGATATGTATCGGTTTTAGGACCACATATCCAAGTGGCCTGGGTCGTATTTGAAAAAAAAACAAAAAAAATGGATGTGTTTCATACAGACTGTGATTAAAAGATCAGATACAGGTCACATAGGGGCAAAACAATCAGATTTTGGTCACAACAGGCTGCAGTCTGAACATAGCCTTAGTCATGTTTGAGTGACTCTTTATTATTAGCCTGCCCTGTCTACTATTTGTCTGTTTTCTTTTAGAGAGAATAATTCATATTATTGTATGTAGAAGAATATATATATTGTATGTAGAGTTTGTGTGAATGAAACAAATCACAACTCCAGGTCTGTTTGTGATGAGGAAACATTTTTCTTTTTTTTTTCTTTTTTTTTAAATTTATTTATTTATTTATTTCATTAAAACAAAACAAAAATAACAGATGCAACACAATTGCATCTATACAATTATAACTTAAATATGAATGAAAAGGGAACAGAAAGAAGCATAAGTTTATAATATCTGCCCCTTATCAACTCAAAATTATATTACAACAAAACAACATTATAAAATAGATCAGAAAATAGCATAATATGGACCCTATAATATTTTTTTCTTTTTTTCTGATTAGAACCATTTAACAATAAGTTTACATTAACAGCAATGTTCCTTTTGCTCAAAACAATTTCGTTTTATTCCTTTTACTCAGTCTGAATAATGTCCAAGCTTGTGTGACTGCATTTTTCAACCAACAGTTCAATTTAAAAAGACAGTTTTAATTTGGACTGAGCTAATCAGATAGAGAAGCGCTAATCGGCTCATCTCTGTGCTCTGAGTGAGATCTGCTTTTTTCCTGCGCTCACAAAACAAAAACAGGATTATCTCATAAAGACATAATGCCTTAACTAGATTACAGTGGCTGCAGTTAAACACGAGGTGAGCTTTCTCATTAGTCTGATGGTGGGAATTGAATGTAATAGATTATAGGAGTTAGGTGGGCACATATTTTGGACTGTACTTGACGGACCTTCCAGCAGAAAGGTTAGACAATGCACAATATGCCTCTATCTATCTATATATTTTAATAGCTATAGGCCTATAATTTGTCCACAATTTAAGTTCATTAGTGCTGCATTTTCTTCTCATTATTAAACTTATTCATTTGCATTTATTTAATTACATCAGTTTCAATTGTTAAAAACTACGCATATTTTTTGGGAGCAAAGTTGCCAGCTTTCCTCTTTAGATATAAATATGTTTGATGCCACACTATGGGACATTCTAGATGGCATGATGGCAGACGCAGACCCTTTAAGAAAAAGTATATGGTGTGCTTATGGGTTTCAGAATGATGAAAAATGAATGTTGTTGCCATGGTTCCGGAGTTTGTTTTCTGATACTTTGCAGTCTCATCAAGATGGGGGTGTTCTACATGTACTAGCATCTCTATTAGCATAATGTTCATTGGTTACCATGGTGACACAATGTACATAATATCAAACACAGACAGAGAAGAAGTGAAAAACACTTCAGCATTGTTTAACAGCATAAATCATCTCACCTGTTGTAGTTCCAATTTAGTTAGTTCTTTATGGTCGGATTGCGTTAAACTAAAGATCAGATAAAACTGGATTTTAACTTTATTTTCTATGGGACAGTAGAAAGTACCTTATTTTACCATAAAGTAGTCCCAGTAATGGTTAAAACTCCAATAAAAAGTTGCAATCCTAACATAAACATGATCAGAAATGTTTAATATCTGTGCTTTGGATGTGCTCCAGTCCTCCCACCTGCTCAGCGCCTCAGCAGTTTGATCGAGATTGTCTTTTTAATATCGTGGGAACATCAGATTTTTCTGCTTTTTGGCTGTTGCTAGGTGACACTTGAATTTTAATCACCACCAGCCAGTGATCAGAAAATAGTGCCAAGTGCAAAGTTTAATTAAAGATTTATCTGGTTTTAAAAATACTGGCAGGAACATTACAAGGATAAGAGAATCGTCAAAAAAGCTGTTTTACAACTCATAATCTTGGTTAGCGGCCAGTTTATAAAATAGAACCACTTTGAAACATGCATCTAGGTCAGGACAAGAGCATCCATATTAGAAAATTAGTTTCTTGATAGATTGCAGCTGATGTCATTTACATTCCCTGTGATGCTAACTGAAAGCACTGCTGTGTTAGAAACCCTGTTACTCAAGTTAGACTTAATTTGATCTTTATTTTAACACAGTCTGACCACAAAGAGCTGACTTGGTTGGAACTACAACGCATTTGTGCATTAGCCAACAGTTTTTCAGTTA
Organism: Paratrypauchen microcephalus; assembly: GCA_036785185.1. Lineage (NCBI taxonomy): Eukaryota > Metazoa > Chordata > Actinopteri > Gobiiformes > Gobiidae > Paratrypauchen > Paratrypauchen microcephalus. The sequence continues at coordinate 732,103 of JAVJIX010000137.1, forward strand.
GCCATTCTAAACATGGCAAAGGAGAAATTCATTTTGTCAACTGGACAAAAGTTTATTTGGTCGAATACGTTTCGCAGCTCATGCAAGCTGCTTCTTCAGTTCTGGTCAGATGCTGGTGGACACTGCCTATATCTGCCTGAAGGGAGGAGTTAACTACAATGAAATTGAGACTGCCACACCTATTTGTGTTTTCACACCTCTGATCCCGACCCTATTGTTTTCTTTGTTTTGATTTAGGTTTGAGGATAGAGTTATAGATGGGAGACAAATGATGTCTGAGACCTCCATTTCTGTTCAAGGAATGATTCTCTTTCTTGACAAAAATAGCCTCTTAAACACCCCTTCCAAACCAGTTCTTTTCTTAGACTTATACTTAGACAAACTTTATTGATCCACAAGGGAAATTGTTTTTGGTACGGTAGCTCACTCATCAAATATATAACAGGGTAAAAAGAAGAAAAAAAACAAAGCGCAATAGACCTGTGTCAAATGAGACATAATTATATACATAAAAATCATGATAAATAAAATATATATGTACAAATCAGATTTAAGAAGAAAAGTACTAGTCAAATATAAAATACAATATCAAATATGATGTAAAATACCAGCTGTATACAGTTGTAGGGAGTGTTGTCTAGGGAGTGTTATATTATTATCTGTTACATAAGGGTGAGTTGTTGTACAGTTGTAGGGAGTATTATCTGTCCCTCTATGGTCTGGTGCAGTGGGTGAGCAGGAGTGTCCATGATGGAGAGCAGTTTGTCCAGTGTCCTCCTGTCCCTCACTGTGATAAATGTCTACAGCTCACAGCCGATCTGATGTCGCTTTTACTGATGCTGCCCCATCCCGGCAATGAGCAAGCTAGTGTGGGTCCTTGGGCAAGACCCTTCACGGTACTGCCCAATCCCCCCGGGCACCGAAAGATGGCTGCTCACTGCTCCTGAAAAGGATGGGTCAAATGCAGAAGTCATTTTTTTTCCCATGTGTCACTGTGTGTCATTGTGTGTGAGTCCAAATAAAGGCTTAATCTTAATTGTACTTGTAGCAGTTCACGATCTCCACCTTGTGACCCTTGAGGGAAATGGGCTCCACAGGTGACTTCATCCTTCTGACCAGTTCCTTGGTCTTGTCCAAGTTCAGGAGCAGATGGTTTGCCTGGGACCACTCCACAAAATTTGCAATCAGCATCCTGTACTGCATCTCCTGTCCATCACTGATACACCCTACCACCGCAGAGTCATCAGAGCTGTATAGAGACAGGACTGTGCCCTGGGGGCTGCTACTAGAGGTAAGATCTTAAGCCCGACCCCGAATTTCGGGTCGGGTTCGGGCCTAAAATGTCAATCATTGCTTCGGCTCGGGCTCGGGCTCGGGCTTCTCTCTCGCTGACTTTTTTAAAAAATAAATATATGTTTATAAAAATGTATAATAAAACGATGTGTGGATACTAAACTAAGGAATACTTGTTTTAAAATAAATAATTTGGATAAAACAGAGAAGGCGCTGTAAGGTAATTGCTATTTAACTATTAAACAGGAGCCGCTCTTAATAATCTTCCCCTCCGCAAGTCCGCATCTATTTTGACCTGGTATCCCCAATATGGAGGAGCAAGAAGTTAAGGATAAACTAAAGACAGGAGAACTGAAAAGACAAACACGCACCGGTAAGAGTGAGGTGTGGAAAAGCTTCAAATTGATTGTTGAAAATGCTACAGAAACTTGCGTTGGCTTCGCTGAATGTAGTCAATGTGGCGCTTTGCTTTCATACGAGAGCAAAAAGACTGGCACCTCGACGTTCCCTCTCCGCGCCTGCGCAGTTGCGCACTGTGTGAGGAAAATGTCTTTGTTATGTAATACGTCAAAGGTCGCTGATGTCCTGTTCTTGTGTTATCAATCAATAGTTACCAATACATTGAGGTTTACGACAACTATGGCTGATTTATGCTGATTCAGTTAAATAACCTAGAAGACGTGGTCTTTTAAACTGGACTTTGCCTGTGTTTTACTACCATGTTATGTACCACCATTGACACGCTGTCTGCATAAAGTTCCTTCCTGAGGGTCCTAGTTTGAGTTAATGGTTAACTACTCTGTAGGTTAAATTTAGCTCAGTTCTGTACCAAGAGAGGAGACGACAGGGAGACAACAGGACATCTGAAGAATCATGTCTGTATCCTCTGCTGATCAACATTAAAGTGCCTGCATTTTTCCTACGAGGTCTTGAGAATTTCTTCCACAACTGCTCACACATTCTCAGCGCACAAGAAAACCTATGCAGCGCAGGGATGAAAGAGTTCCGCTTTTTTTTCAGCCGCGGGGTCATCTGAATACGGGGGAATCGTCCAGTATTCAGAAACAAAAGTATGTGTCTCGTATTAAACTTCTACCGGTGTAAGCCACGAGCACGCGCAAGCCGCGAGCACGCGCAGCTCTTTCCGCGTGTACCGGGGGTGCATGTCGGATGTCGCGCACAGGGTTCCAAGGAGCGCTCAGGGAGTTAGTGTGTTTGCTCAGACACATAAAACATTAGGGGGAACATTCGACGCTGAGCAGGCATTTAAACAGCTGTACTAGCAAAATTGATGATCGTCAAACATCTATATTATCATTTGTTTCAAAAAAACGCCCCTCACAAATAAAATATGAAATTTCGGGTTTGCTTCGGGCTCGGGCCTGCAAATCAAGTTAATTGGTCGGGCTCGGGCCGGGTCGGGCTTTAATACCCGCGGGCCGAGTCGGGTCGGGCTGGATTTTTTAGGCCCGATCTTACCTCTAGCTGCTACATTACTGACCACAGTATCAGACAGGGTGGTCCCCAGTCACATGTACTGAGGCCTGCCTGACAGGTAGTTAGTAATCCAGAAGACAATGGAGGAGCTGATACTCATCCTGAGAATTTTCTGACCCATCAGAGAGGGCTGAATTGTGTTAAAGGTGCTGGAGAAATCAAAGAACAATATCCTCACAGAGTTCTTAACACTATCCAGGTGTGAGTGAGCCCACTGCAGAAAATAGATTACAGCGTCCTCCACGCTTATGTGAGCCTAATATGCAAATTGGAGAGGGTCCAGGGATGGTGCCACGAGGGGTCTGAGCTGAGCCAGAACAAGTCTCTCAAACACTTTCATGACTTTCATTTCTCTGGCTAAGGTCTGTACCTCACTGTCCTCAAAGGAGAGCCAGGGTGGACCTCAATCTGCTGTACATCTCCAACTAGAAGCCACGGTGGCTGTTTTGTTTCTCCTGTGTAACGCTCACTGCAGTCTTCACTACACTGAATGGAGTAGACTACATTACCCTGTTTGTTAACATACCAACAATAGTCAGGAAACAACAAGCATAAACCAGCACTACAGAAGGCATTTTGTTCTAATATTCAGACCCACTCTATATACTGTGACCATGTTTATAGAACAACTTGAATTTATGGATATTTTGGCATTGCTTGAGAGGTGTATCCAGAGTATTCCTGAGTTTTACACATGTGGACACACAGAGACATTTAAGCCTTGGCCTATTGGCCTTTATTGGTCTCACACACAATGACACACAGTGACACACGGGAGAAATTTGACTTCTGCATTTGACCCATCCTTTTCAGGAGCAGTGAGCAGCCATCTTTTTTCGGCGCCCGGGGGGCAGTACCGTGAAGGGTCTTGCCCAAGGACCCACACTGGTTAGCTCATTGCCCGGGGGGGATTTGAACCCACAACCCCCAGGGGGAAAGTCAGTGACTTACCAGTTGAGCTAACCAGCCGGTTAGCTCAACCGGGTACTTCGAACATTTGACAATTTAAAATTTAAAGGGACAGTGTGTAAGATTTTTACCCGTTAATTACAGAAATTGGAGATACCCATTCAAAAATACATTGTTTTCCAAGCCTTTTCACTTCCATCATGAAATCAAAGTATTCTGTTGGACTTAGATATACCTGCATAAAAGGGGGATCGTCCCCATATAGAGGCAGCCATTTTGATTACGAGAGCCGCAGAAGGACATTTGGGCTCTTCGCCTTCGGCAAGGCTCGTGGTTCTGGATCCTTACGGACAGATTGAGAACAAGCTTATGGTGAAATACAGAGTTTGACCTGTCCAGAGCCTTCAAAGGTAAGCTAAGTAACAAACCTCGTTTTGTGCTTTTCCGTATAAATATATATATATTTTTTTTTTTCCTGGTTAAATAAAGGTAAAAGAAAAACCCCATGTGCTCGGGGAGTGATTGTTGTGCCGGGAAATGAATTGCATAGTCAAAAAGAGGAGACTGTAAGGTTTCATTTGATGTGTAGATTGTCATGGTACACGATCGGGAATGTGTGTTTTCATGCGAAACGAAAAAAAAAAAAAACAGTGAACGAGACCACGTTTTATTTATACCGTAGTTGTCGGCGAGAGCTCGCACAGCGCCGGGTGCGCGCTGGTACGTGAGCTGTCCGCGGTACGGCGCGCCCGGGTGACCCTCGAGGTTTGCCGTAGCCAAAAGAGGAAGTGTATGGTACTTACACCACCTATGCGCCACGAATCCTACACACTGTACCTTTAAAGTATGAGTTTTCTCTCTCATTTTGAACAAGTTTTGTAGATTACTTGGTAGTAAATTGTTGAATGCTTTAAAGGGACAGTGTGTAAGATTTTTACCTGTTAATTACTGAAATTGAAGATACCCATTCAAAAATACATTGTTTTCCAAGCCTTTTCACTTCCATCATGAAATCAAAGTATTCTTTTGGACTTAGATATAGTCACATAAAAGGGGGATCTTCCCCATATAGAGGCAGCCATTTTGAATACGAGAGCCGCAGAAGGACATTTGGGCTCATCCTTCGCCTCGGCTCCTGCACAGCCGCGCTGCGTATGGCTCCCCCCTTCCCCCCTCCCCTTCCCCTTCTCTCCTTCGGTCCTCTGCTCTCATATGCAGCCAGGAGCGAAGGAGAGAAGGGGAAGGGGAGGGGGGGAGGGGGGAGCATGCTGCCGGATCACACATCGTAATGGATATAACACGTATTTTGGACTAAATTGTTTTACTGGATTTTATTCGCTGGATCCTTATGGACAGATTGAGACCAAGTTTATGATGAAATACAGAGTTTGACCTGTGCAAAGCCTTCAAAGGTAAGCTAAGTAAGCTAAGTTTTGTGCTTTTCTGTATAAAAGCCCCATGTGCTCGGGGAGTGATTGTTTTGCAGGGAAATGAATTGCATAGTCAAAAAGAGGAGACTGTAAGGTTTCATTTGATGTGTAGATTGTCATGAATCATGATCGGGATTGTGTGTTTTCATGCGAAAAGAAAAAAAAAAAGTGAACGGGGGACCGCGGTTTATGTATACAGCGGTGCGCGGTTCGTGCGCGGGCACGCGAGATGACGGCGCTAAGTCGCGCCCGGGTGACCCTCGAGGTCTGCCATAGCCAAAAGAGGAAGTGGAATAGCTAGTAACCACCTATGCGCCACGAATCCTACACACTGTCCCTTTAAATAATATTATCAGTGTATAATATTTTACAAGGTCAGAAATTTTTAGGAGCTGGTATTGAATAAAAAGATTATGGGTGCGTTCTAAAAATCCAACTTTATGGATGATTCACAAAGCTCGTTTTTGTAATATAATCAATGGATTAACTGTACATTGAAGTGTTCCCCCACACTTCAACATAATACATGAAATAAGGGAGAACTAATGAACAGTATAATGTACGAAGGGCATTTTACTTTTTTTCTACATAATACTTCACTTTGTTTACTATAGCAAGACTTTTGGAAATTTTTAGTTTTTATATGTCTAATATGTCTTTTCCATGATAATTTACTGTCTATTATAACTCCCAGGAATTTCTTCTCATTTACATTTTCAATTTGGACACCGTCAGTCAGAATTGATAACTCTGTGTTAATCTTGTGATTGCCACACATTGGCCTTGGCTTTATTCAAGTTTATTATTAATATCCATCCACTTCTTTATTTTGTTTAGCTCCTCGTTTAGAGTACTTATGAGTTCATTATAATTATGACTACTGTAAAACATGCTGGTGTCATCTGCAAAGAGTATACGTTTTAGTGACTGAGATACAATAAATATATTATTTATGTATATATTGAACAGTTTTGGTCCCAAAACAGGCCCCTGGGGGATCCCCACAAGCAATGCCAAGGTTTTCAATGTATACTTCCCCCATCTGAACATATTGCACCCTTTCCTGTAAGGTAACTCTTCAACCAGTTCCCAGCTACCCCTCTAAAACCATATTGTTCGAGTTTATGTAGTAATATTGACTGATTCTGTATCAAAAGTATCAAAGTATCAAAGGCTTTAAAGTCAATAAAAATACCGGCAGCATATTTATTGTCATGTAGTGCATTTGTGATTCCCTCTATTGCATCAGTTATTGCCGTTGAGGTGGTTCTTTGTGTCCTAAGCCTGTATTGTCCTTCAATTATTATGTGATATTTGTCAAAAAACCTTTCCAGAGGTGAATTGAAGACTTTTTCAAGGATTTTTGAAAACTGTGGCAGCAAGGAAATTGGTCTGTAGTTTGTGAAATTATGTTTATTCTCACTTGTGAATATTGGTATTACTTGACTGGAAGGATAAGTTAGAGATATGGGTAAAGGGCTTAACAATGTTTATTACTTTTTTAACTAGTACCATGTCTATGTCATGACAATCTTTGGATAGTTTACGTTTACACTTGAGAACAATGTTAGTCATTTGTTGCAGATATAAAGATAGAATGTGGATTTCTTTCAACATTTTGATGACAAGTTACCTGATCTGGATTTTTTGCAGCCAACTCTGGGCCAACATTTACAAAAAAAGTATTGAAATGATTTACTACATCTATTGTGTTTTGAATTTCATATTTTTTATCAATGAAGTAGTCAGGATATGTTACCATTGTAGGTCCTTGTTTGATTAGTTTATTGAGCGTTTCCCAAGTTCCTTTTATATTGTATTTCCTTTTATATTCTATTTTCATACTATATTTTCTTATAATATAATTGCTTACTCGCTCGAGTTGTCTATTGATTTATTTTTGTACTTCTTATATCTTTGTTCTGCTTCTTTCTTTCTGTTTTTAACTTGAATTGTTTATACAGATTATTTTTCTTTTTACAAGCATTAATTATTCCTTTAGTTAGCCAAGGGCTGTTTGTACGTTTGCTGTTTACAATGAGTTCTATGACTGGGCAATGTTTATTATACAAAGACAGGAATATATCTAAAAAGTCAACGTCTGTTTCTCTATAGATTGTACTCCAATCCTGAAGCTTTAGACTGTTGTTGAGAGAGTTAATAGCTTCTTCAGTTTTTGTTTGTTTATAAATACATTTTTTTTCCCTTCTCAATTTTTTGGAGATCATAGTCAAAAACAATGAAGACAAATCAGAGATATCACATATAAAGAGGCCACTGGTTATTTGATTCCCCTTAATGTTGGTAAAGATATTATCAATAATTGTAGCACTGTGTGAGGTTATTTTTATTATTACTTGGTTTAGTTATCATGGGATGTAGGGACATACTGAACGTTGTATCTGAGAAGCCATCTATTATTTTTAGTTTAGCTGAATTTAGTAGGTCAATGTTAAAATCTCCACAGATAAATAATGTTTTGTGGTTCACAGTGGAAAACAGTTTCTCCATCTATTCATTGAAAATGTCAACATCTGAAACAGGTGATCGATAAACACAGCTTACAATTATGTTATCTTTATGTTCTTTTTTTCCATTTTGGATTTCAACCGTTGTCTTGTTTCTTGTCCTTGTCTCTCTTAGTTTTATTGAAAGCCCATTTAGGATATCCACAAAACAGAGAGGACTTTCTAAACAGCTCAACATGACCATGAACACTTGTATTGATCACGGGCTCCTCACGGGCTATTGTTTAAAATCCATTTAGTATCTTTTCTTACATTTTCAGACAATCTTAAAACGGTTTTGTCTGTGTTTGCTAATGTGTGCACCATGGTAACTGCTAATAATTTCGTCATTAGAGATACATGCAGACCACCCCCAGCATGATGTCACTGCAGTATCAATACTATGCATATTTTTATTTTAAGGAAACCAGATTACCCAAACAAAAACCCACTTAAACGCAAGGAGAACATGCAAACTCCACACATGGGCCCCCCTGTTGGAAATTGTACCTTATTAATACATTTTGGTGTGCATATTACTTTCACCATATTGATTGTTTTGTTTCTCTCTCTATTTTGAGTTATTACTGGCTGTGCTCCCTTCCAACAGTATCTGAAATAAATTGTATGTCATGTCATTTCTCTCCCTGGAATGTTCCACAGTATGAAATTAAATAATTCTACCTTACATTTACTCATTTACAGGTGGTTTTACAGCTCAAAATTCTGACTGTGAGCAGGGTCGCCCCTCCACAAATCTGATTTTGGTCTCCATGAAGATGTTCAATGCTGTACTGTGAAACATTCCAGACAAAGCAATAACATCTCCATGAAGAAAAGCATTTGAAGGACCTTCTACCAGAAAAGTTACACAATGCACTTTTAAATAAATAAAAAATGTGAAATAATGGCATAAACAGCTGAGGGTAGTTTTTCTGTTTATGGGGCATCAGTGGAATATGCAGAGTGCACAGATCTGCTGAATACACTTTGCTCAACAATATCTCACCAGGCGGATTATTGATTTAATTATCACAGCATTAGCTCAGATAAACCCTGTGTGGTCAGACACTGTTTAGTTTGGACCGCAATCAAGATGCCAACGTTACCCACAACATTCACTCAAGGAGCCACTAACAAGAAATATGAGAGAGGATTTAAGCATGTTTGACAAATCGTGATGATAAACTTTGGTTTAAAGATATGCAAATCACAAATAGATTATGCACTGTAGGAACCTAGTATTACATGTACATTGCATTACAGTATTTTGTAGTAATAATTAATTTATAGTTCTTATTCTCATTAAATTAGTAGAAAAAGTGTGAAATGTATAATTTACCCTATGCAGTATGCCGTATTTCTTGAGCTTGTAAACAATACAATGTTTTTTCCTTATCAAAGAATACCTATGTATTTTTGCACAGTTTTTCACTCATCATTAAGAGGCACTATAACTTTACTGGTGAGAGTCTCTATGGATATTGCTTTGCTTGGAATGTTCCACAGCATTTGCTTGGCAAATCCAGAATGATATCGCTCTGTATATATATTTTATTATATTTTTTAGAAGGACATCAGTCCTGTCACGCCTTGAACCAGAACTCAACGTGATCATGCAATCAGATTTTCTTCTTGTTTTTTCAGTGTGGCATGTTAAATGAAGGAGGTCATTGGTCATCTATCATTTTCAACGGAATGGCATTTCTCTCACCTCAGATTAACAGACTCCATCTCTCTGTATTTTTTATACAGATCCATATCCATATCAGCTGCTAGTACAGTGATAAGTCTGGGTTTTTCCAGGCAAGCTTTATTTATTAATTTGTTTTGATATAGACAGACCAAGCATGTCCCTGATTGGCTGATCCACCTGTCAATCACAGAATCGCAATCAACAAGTAGATTCAACAATGACCAGACTCACATCTTTAGTATTGAAGAAGAGTGTATTGGCAATCACATCTCCACAGATCAGACTTGTAACTTGGCCTGGTGACATCACTTGCTTGTTTCCATTGGAGATAGATCAGTTTATATACCTGTGGAACAATATGGGCAAAGCAACAGCAACTCCAGATCTTTCACTGGAGAAGTTACATTGGATAAAAAAAAAAGACAAAACCAATATTATTTAAGGCTATTAAACTATAAGAAAATGTAATCATTGCTTCCTTTCTTAGCTTTGAAAAAACACAGTGCGTTGAAGTAGATAGTAGGCCCTGTGGTGAGGGCTGAGTGTATAAAGCCCGTGAGGGTCATTGAGATGCAGGAGAGGTTTTCGGAGAGAAACGGTCCGGACTTTTCCATTAATGCCATATTTACTTTAGCTGGGAAACCTCACAGTTGGAAATTAAACCATGTGCTTCGGATCTAATCACAGCAGGCTCCGCTCAAGCTGCTGCTAATTCTGCAATTATCCTGAAAACACAAAGCCATTAGGCCACGCGTTTAACAAGCCCCACTTTAATTTCCCAGAAGGCACCAGGAGGAAAATGTTGATTCAGTTCATGAAGAGAGAAAAGGGAGTTTATGGTGAACAACATGAAGTGTGCTATGTGCTCTAAGGGCAGGTTAAATGGGAGTTCAGTGTAGGATAGGGCGTATAGTAGCAGGTAACTTTATGAGGTAATCACTGTTTTCAAGTATCCAAACAGAACTGGCACATCCCAGAGATAGTAGCTGGGGATACATTAGCTCAGTTTGTGTTTGTCCACTGATCCAAAGGTTGGTGGTTCAAATCCTGCTCTCAACATAGAGCAGTGAAAACTACTCAATCAATCAATCAAACTTTATTTATATAGCACTTTTCATACAATAAATGCAACACAAAGTGATTTACAGTGATTAAAAATAGAAGAACATGAACACAATAGAAAATGCAGATACAATCAATAACAATAGTCACAAACATATAGGACAAAACACAGTGGCACGGTTTAACATGAGGCATCTCATGTTAATCTACTGACCCACAGGTTGGCGGTGCAATTCCCACAGAGGAATTTTCACTCATTTATTGATTTGCTCTTCATTATATGGTATGGCGCACAAACTTGTAGCCTATATTTACTGACAAATAAGTCTTCTTCTTCCCACTCCTTTTCAAGCAAAAAAAAATCATGTAATTGACTATATATTGCTTACATGTATTTATTTCTTTGTGTTGACCTGCTCAAAATGAATAAATAACTGAAATGAAATGAAAGCCATATACAGTGGTACCTCACCTTACGAATGACCCAACAAATGAAAATTTCAAGTTACGAAACGCCTTCACGGTAAATTTTGGTCTCTAGATACGAAAGAAAATTCAAGTTACAAAACGCGAAATCTCAAAAATTCAAATAATGTGCGCTCAGCCACACACATTATACGCTTTTCTCAGACTGGATTTAAACTTTTCTCACATTTGTCTCTCGTTTAAACACTCAAACTTTCATAGATTTTCAACAAAATTATTAATAGTGAAGTGTGGAGGGAAGGGGGAGGGGGGAGAAGACTGCGCTCTGACACGTGTGTGATAGCGCACATGACCCGGCGTGGAGCTGACAGTAGGTCTAGACCAAGGTCTAAACCTGGACTGGACCAGGACTAAACCAGGACTAAACCAGGACTAGACCAGGTGGATTAAAGCAGCGAGGAGGGGACTGCACGCAGTCTGAGCGCATGAACGCATGAACGAGACCCATGCAAGAGCCGGTGGTCTAGACCTCCTCTAGACCTGACCAGGTCCAGGTCTAGAGGAGGTCTAGAGGAGCCGCGGTGGTCTGGACTAAACAAGGACTAAACCTGGACTAAACCAGGAGGAGCCGCGGTGGTCTGGACTAAACCAGGACAAACCTGGACTAAACCAGGAGGAGCCCGCAGCTCTTGCATGGGTCTCGTTCATGCGCTCAGACTGCGTGCAGTCCCCTCCTTGCTGCTTTAATCCACCTGGTCTAGTTCTGGTTTAGTCCTGGTTTAGTCCTGGTCCAGTCCAGGTTTAGACCTTGGTCTAGACCTGCTATCAGCTCCGCGCCGGGTCATGCTGCGCTATCACACGTGTCAGAGTGCAGTTTTCTCCCCCCTCCCGCTTCCCCCCCACACTTCACTGTTAATACATTTTGTTGAAAATCTATGAAAGTTTGAGTGTTTAAACGAGAGACAAATGTGAGAAACACGCAGAACACAATGTTACACTATAAAAAAAGTTACACTATAAAAAATAAAACTTGGATCGGGGCCTTGGAACGAATCAGGCTTGGAACGAATCAGGCTTTTTCCATTGAAATAGCTACTCAACTTACAAATTTTTCACGTTACGAAACCACTTCTGGAACGAATTAATTTCGTAAGGTGAGGTACCACTGTACCTTAATTTACATGGCATCTTTAACCAAATTGTACACATATTCGTACACATACTTTAGGATGGGTAGAGCTCATTAGTAGAGAGAAAGGGCTACCTTCAAAAAGGCACGCACAATCTGCAATTTTTTATTTATTTTTTTTTGACTGAAATAAAGTCATCATTTTCTCAGGACTCTTATTGATTTTTGCTGCTGATTTTGATCATCTAATTGAGAGTACCACGGTGGGTGAGAATGAGAGAGCTAAACCTGTGATATTGAATCTGAAGATGCATTCCCCATAGAGACAAGCAATTGATGGCAGCGGGCTAAATTATAGGTCAGGTCTGTGGAGAGGCGACAACGATCTTTGGCTACGTTCACACTGCAGCCTGAAACGACCCAAATCCGATTTTTTTGCCTCTATGCGACCTGTATCTGATCTTCTAATGACAGTGTGAACGACACAGATCCGATTTTTTTCAAATGCGATCCAGGCCACTTGGATATGTGGTCCTAAATCCGATACATATCCGATCTTTTGACATGCGACTGCAGTCTGAACGGCCAGGTCGCATTCATCCGACCTGAGTGTGTTTCCTCCAATGAGAGTGGTACAAGTAGGCATTCACAAATGTGCACAAACGTTCTTCTCGTCATGCGAAAATAGTATATAAACTCGTATCAGTGAAGCGGCGAAGCAAGTAGCGATCCCACCTTTCCTGCCTGTGACTCCGCACCCACATGTTCCTTTCTGCACACGTTGCTGCCACTGCCCCGCAAAACGCTGTGGCCAAAAACCTTGTCCTTCTCCGTCTCCTCCTTAAAACAAATAAGCTGTACATGTTTTGGCTCCGGTACGAAAGCAATTTTAGGCTACTTCCGTAAACATTGAGCGTGTTCACTGCGTGTGACGTCATCGTGTCCTCCAATGCGCATGCGGGACACTTTTGGGGAGTTTAGCGTTCACACTGGAGATCACATACAATTCGCATTTAACTGGAAATGTGAACGGCCTCACAAAAAAATCGGATTTCACAAAAAAATCGGAATTGAGCATTAAGCTCTGCAGTGTGAACGTAGCCATAGTAAGAATGTGTGCTTTTCAAGATATTTATGAGCAATAAAAACATGTGGAACTGAAAATATGTGAGATTTGTTGTGAGAGAGATGTAAGATTCCGTACTGTGAAACATCCCATGCAAAGCAATACCATCTCTATGGAGACAAACACAAAATATATGAATTATATAAATTGTAAATTATAAAATACGGTAAAATCTGGAAATTGCATTGCATATCGTTGAAGTCAAACACCAATCAGCACCAGTATTCTTATTGCCATTTGGATAGCAGATGTTACAGACCTATGTTCATTCCTCATGATGGAATAATTATATATTATTAACTTTTGTGATTCTTTAATCTTTAGAAATGAAGTTTCAAATGTGTGCGTGACTTGTGATCATATGTTTTGAGTTGCAGAAAGGCCAGATATCTGAGGGGAGACGTAAGCAGACAGCTCGGCTCCTCCAGTATCTAAGTTTCAGGGACATTGTCCCTGTGAAAGATGTCATATCTGGGAATTATCTTATAAGTGTGTTGGGTGTTATGATTATGTTTTGGTTTTAATGATTATGTTTTGTTGGCTGTCCTGCCACATGTTTCCCCACCCCTTATGGGCAGGACAGACCACGTGTAAACTAGGGATGTGAAAAACTGAATAAATAGCAAGCTGGGGGCACAGAGAACCAGGACGCTCAGAGCAAAATATGGGCCGAGAGCAACGTTGTAACCTGGCCGTATTTCTCTGACTGTTCTCCACTTGCAAGTGAAAAAACCTAATCTCTCTTGTCTTCCTTTCCTGTGTACAGAATATGTTGGGTTTTTACCAGCACCCATCAAATGGTCCTTCGAGCCGGATCCCAAGACACCTAAAGACTCCAGGAGGTGTCTGAGATTCGGGAAAGACAGTGGCCACTGCATCTGAAACCTTTACCGGCCGACTCTCAACCATCGCTTGGAGTCTGAGGGTTGACGGGATACCGAAGGAGGAAGACAACCAGACTAAAAGAACTGAGTGAGTACGTCTAAGTTTAAAACGTGTGTGACTGAGGGTCATAGCGCGTAGAAAACCCTAACAATCCTAGGCTCTATTAGGTAAAATGTGGACTAGTGTCCCTCTATCGGGTGGCGGGAGAGTCACTGGCAGGTAGTAAAACACTGGGTGGAGTAGTATCCTTCTAACGGGTGACAGGTTAGTCACATACAGTTAGTAAATTACTGAAGGAAGCGGTTTCCCTTTATCGGGTAACAGGTTAGTTACTGGCTAGATAATAAAAGACCGTGAAAATCGTACTCAAAGGAATAAAAGTTCTGTGTGAAAGTGTGTATGACTGGAATTACAGGCCGTTAACACTGTAATTCATATAAACTGTTCAGAATAATACAGTAACGTATTGTAGATGCAGAGGCAAGATTTTTCCACCTGCTCATTGCACTGTGACAGGTTGAAGTGAAAAATACTACAATACTGATTATTACTGTCTGAACAAAAACACATCCCAACCTATAGTGACTCCACTTTGGATTAAAAAGGTTGGACTAAATTGACCAAAAAAATGGGAAACAAACAGACAAAACTTCAGAGTAAGGATTATAAAATTGTTGCGCAACAAAATAAAGACAAAATAAAATACCTGAAATTATGGACAACAAAATATAATTTTAAACACTGTAGATATAATACAGTTAAGAGAAAAGATCTATGCAGATTATTATGCAGACTATTATAGTAAAAAATATTTACAATAGTTACTTGAGCTGAGGAATTTAGGCCCCTAGAAACATCAGATTCAGATTCTCAAATGGTAATGCTTCTGGAGTTGTTCACCATATGGAATAAGACCACCCAGACACAAGCAGAACACGCAAACTCCACATACAGGACTACCTTCATACATACTCCCTACAACTGTACAACTCCTCACCTTTTGGCCGTGTCCAGGGCGCATGTTTGCACTCCGCCTCCGCCTGGCAAATCTATTATACGTCTAATTCTGCTTTTCATATTATCATATTATATCAAATATCCTCCTGGGACCCGAAGAAAAAGAGTTTTTTTTATTTTTTTAGTTTTTTTTTGCATTGATCTGGTTTGGACCTGATTTAGATCTCTTTTAGTCCTAGTTTAGACCTGGTTCAGTTCTGGTTTAGTCCTAGTTTATTTATCATAGTGCAGCCACAAACTAGAGTGTATCTCAAAAGACTCAAATGTACAGACTGGATAACTACAAGACCAACAGCTGAGACAGGATGTCACAAGTGGACTAGACAAGCATTATTTTGGCCAATACATGTCATTTCCAGTACAAAAAGCAGCGCCATCTGTAGGATGGAGAATGATACAAGATCTACAAGCAGTAAACCAAGCAGTGATTCAGAGAGCACCATGTGTTCCTGATCCACATACACTTCTAAATTCATTACAACCAAATTCACAATACTTTACGGTTATAGACATTTCAAATGCTTTCTTTTAAATTCCAATTCGTGAAGATAGCCAGTTTTTATTCGCATTACCTATAACAATAGAAGATATACTTATGCCAGATTACCACAAGGTTACGGTGAATCTCCTACAATATACTCACAGGCTATGAGTTCGAATTTGTCTAAATTCACACCTCCAGGAGGAAGTCAAATCTTACTTTACGTGGATGATGTTTAGATTTCATCACCAGATAAGGAAACATGCCAAAAGGATACAATAGCGTTATTAAAATATCTAGCAGAAAACGGACATAAAACAAGTAAAAATAAAGTACAATTTTGTAAACAAGAAGTCATATATTTAGGATATTCTCTCAGTAATGGAGGCAGAACAATTACTAACGACAGAAAAGCAGCTATCCTGAATGCACCAAAACCAGAAACCAAAAAACAAATGATGTCTTTTTTAGGATTAATGAATTACTGCAGACAATGGATTCCATGTTATGCAGAATTAACACATCCATTAAGTCAACTAATATAAGATAAGATAAGCCTATATTGATCTCACACAGGAGAAATTTACTCGCCACAGTAGCTCCAGGACATTTGGACAAGAGGGAAAAAGTGCATGCAGGCAGGGAGGGGATAAAGTAAGTAATAAATAATACAAATAGTAATATGTAATAATAATAATAATGGAAAATAGTAATAATGATAATAAATGATAATAATATGAGACTCCAATATGATAATATATGAGACTCCAATAGCAATGAAAGATAAATTAAAATAGATGCAGGAAGCAGAAAAGGCATTCTGTGATCTAAAACAAACTTTAGTCTTAAGTGTAAGTCTAGCCTTACCGGATTATTCAAAACCCTTCGTGCAAATGGTAGATTGTAAAGGCATATTGATGACTTCAGTAATCACACAACTGCATGGAACCAAACTAAGACCTATAGCCTACTATTCAACTAAACTTGACAGTGTAGTAAAAGCAGCACCTGTAGCAGTAGAAGCTTCAGCAACAGTAGTGTTATTTCACCCATTAACACTCAAAGTACCACACGCTGTAGCAGTATTACTATTACAGAGCAATCACTCATTTTTATCACCAGCAAGACACCTTTCATGTATGACAAATTTATATTCACAACCACATTTAACCATAGAAAGATGTACAGTTTTAAATCCAGCCACTTTAATGCCGACTGAGGATGACGGAATCCCACATAATTGTAAAGAATTAGTAGAACAATCAACAAAATGTAGAGAAGATTTATTAGATACTCCAATTGAAGGAGCAGAAATTGTATTTGTAGACGGATCATCTAGAAGAGACAATTATGGAAAAACACAGACAGGGTATGCGGTAACAACAGTAGATAAAGTTTTAAAAGCAAATAAATTACCTCCAAATTATTCAGCACAAGCAGCAGAATTAGTAGCACTAACAGAAGCATGCAAATTATTTAAAGACAAGAACGTAACAATATATACAGATAGTCAATATGCATATGCGACAACTCACGTATTTGCACAATATTGGAAAAATAGAGGAATGAAGACTTCTACAGGAAAACCAGTAACTCATGCTGAATTATTAACAGAATTAATAAAAGCAGTACAATTACCAAATAAAATAGCTATTTGTAAATGTGCAGCACACAAATCAGGAACAGATGAAGTAACAAGAGGAAATGCAATGGCAGATAAAACAGCTAAAGACGCAGCAGAATACAAAATAAATAAATATTCTTTAATGGAAGGGACCCAACTAAACAAAAAAACCTACAAGACATGCAAGAACAAAGCCCTAAAACTGAAATAAACTTATGGAAAGAAAAGGAGCACAAATAAAAAACGACATATATATGTGACCAGAAAATAAACCAATACTACCACAGAATTTATATAGATACGCAGCAATATTGAGCCATGGTAAATCACATGTCTCAACAGGAGGGATGGTATCTATGATAAATACGCAGTATTTAATAATAACTACTAAAAAAATTTTGTAGAAGATGCCTAATATGTGCAAAACATAATCCACAAGGAAATCTTAGACCAATTAGAGGTAAATTTCCAGAACCACAATACCCATTTCAAGAAATACAGATGGATTTTATTCAACTAAATCAAAGTGAAGGTATGAAATATTGTTTAGTAATCATAGATGTGTTTTCAAAATGGACAGAGATATTTCCAACTAGACATCCAGATGCATTAACAGTAGCAAAAGCATTATGCAAAGAAATTATACCTAGATATGGATTAGTGGAAGTGATCTGATCGGATAATGCTAAACATTTTGTTAATGAAACCATAGAATTGATAGGAAAGAAATTTGATATAAAACTAAAAAACTTGTGTTCATATCACCCACAGTCAGCAGGACTAGTAGAGAGAAGAAATGGTACTATAAAAACCAGACTTAAAAAATGTATGGAAGAAACTAAAAGACCATGGACTAAATGTTTAGATTTAGTCAAGTTAGAGTAAATACTACAGCTATACAAGGGCTAACTCCATTTGAGATATTGTTTGGTAGACCATATAAAATACCACAATTTAAACAAATATGGGAAGATGGGGAAGATATGGACTTAGCTTCACACATGAGAAAAATGTTTGAAAAGCAAATAAACAAAAATACTGAATTAGACCAACCCTGTTCTCAACAGGAAGAAGAGTTAGTGGAACCAGGGGACTGGATCTTGGTGAAAAGCATTAAGAAAAAACACTGGTATTCACCTAAGTGGGAAGGTCCTTATCAAGTATTGTTAACAACCCCAACAGCACTAAAAATAGCTGAGAGAGCAACTTGGATTCATCAAAGTCATTGCAAAAAGGTTATAAACTACAAAGATGCAGATAAATCACAGGAATAGAATACCAAAATGGCTAAAGACAGCTATAATGTGTTGGATATTGTTGACATTCTTTGTAATGACATTCCTACTAGTATGGTATCAGATAAAACGTGGGCTAAAGATAGTTATGGGTGGGAACAGGAGTCTAAAAAAAAAAAAAATGGGCTAGAAGACTTAAGATGGAAGTGATTAAATTGAATGGCAAATTAACTTTAGTAATGTTCTTTAACACAACAGCAGAACCATTAGAAGCAGGAATAGAATCAGGAGGTCATGGTCTTAAAGTACCATGTTATACCTTATTGTTATGTATTTATAAATCAGGAGTAGACCCATGCACAAAGTTTTTATATGTTCTAACATAACACAGGCTGACTCGACAGAACTGCCTCAGCAGAAGGAAAGTCTAGTGATAGGACCATGAACTTTCACTGGTACAAAGATTAGAATAAAAAACAAAGCGCAAAAAACAGACGATTGGTTTCTAGTAGCTACAGGAATATCAGGACTCAGCAACAACTGGTTGTTAATGACGGAACAAGCAGCTAATTCATCACTATCAGACTGTTTAGTATGTTTGGGATCTAGACCAGTTTTGAAAATAGTCCCTGCACCCATTAACGAGACATGTATAATACCTATAATGACTCACACCAACCCACCAAACTGTTCTGACTTAGATAAAACTTTTCCAGTCACCCAACCTGTAAAGATTAAATCAGTATTTGATGCTAAAGTAGCACTTAAAAAATGTTTATGTGTATAAATTTCAATGGAACAAAAAACATCTTAGGGAGAATCCAGCAGGAATTTTGTGAAACTAGCATTAGTGGAGGTGACAACATGAAAGTAATATCCAGATCAGATGTGTGGTGGTGGTGCGGTGAAGACAAGGTCTATGACAAAATACTGTCCAATACTTCAGCTCGTTGTGCTTTGATTACACTGATTATGCCAGTGACAGTCCAACCAATGACTGCAGAAGAGATAAGTGCACATTACCAACTTGTGCTTCCAGGACATTTAAATAGAAGGAAGCGAACTAGCCACACCCCGTGATTAGAAGACCTACTTTGACGCTGTGGGCGTCCCTAGGGATCGTGCCTGACGAATATAAATTAGCAAATCAAATATATCACTCAAGACCCTTTAAAAAACTGATGCTAAGGACGACTGTTGCACTGATGCACATTTATTTTATCTTAACTCCAATGCACATTCTATTGCACATTTTTGATGCACACTGCACACTTTGGAAATCTGTATATAGGTGTTTATTTATTATGTTGCACTGTTTTAAGATTTTAGATCTTAGACTTTAGTTTAACTTTAGATCTCTGTCTTAGATGGTTTTTGTTGTGTTGTGTCTTCATATTGTATTTTGTACACTGTCTTTTTGCACTACCTGGCCAGAGAGAAATGAAATTTCACTGTATGTTGAACACATATGGCAGAATTGACAATACAAGCTAACTTTGATCTTTTGAAATAGCAGCAGGATTTGAAAATACACCAGTTATAGCTGCATTCCTTCCAATTACGCCTAACAAAAATGAAGACAGAATCAACTACATCCACTATAACGTCCAGAAACTTGGCAACTACACCGAAACTGCACTATCTGCTGCACACGACCAACTTAAAGCTACCTCACTCATGGCCTTCCAGAATCGCATAGTGCTCGACATGTTACTAACCGAGAAAGGAGGAGTGTGTGTAATCTTTGGGGATGTGTGTTGTGCGTTTGTCCCGAATAACACCGCTCCCGAAGGTAAACTCACTAAGGCCTTGGATGGCCTAAGAGCTATGAACAAGCGAATGAAGGACCAATCGGGGGTAGATACTTCCATGTGGGACGGCTGCCTGGATGTATTTGGAAAATACAAAGCCCTGGTAACATCAGTCCTAATGTCAGTAGCAGTATTTGCAGCAATTTTGACCTTATGTGGGTGTTGTTGTATTCCATGTCTAAGAGCATTAATTAATAGACTAATTACAACTGCCATCTCACCCTTAACACAAGACAAGGAAGTGATGATGCATTTGCTGGCAGGTTATGATGGCACTCTATTGACACCCATTGACGAAGAAACAGATTTACAAAATGAATTGACTGACTTATTCCAAGAAATTGCGAATTAGTGTACAATAACAATGAACGGGTAACTGAAAATCTGCAAAGAAGAGGTTACACGTGATACAACAAAAATTAATAAACAGGAGGGAAATGATGGAATAATTATATATTATTAACTTTTGTGATTCTTTAATCTTTAGAAATGAAGTTTCAAATGTGTGCGTGACTTGTGATCATATGTTTTGAGTTGCAGAAAGGCCAGATATCTGAGGGGAGACGTAAGCAGACAGCTCGGCTCCTCCAGTATCTAAGTTTCAGGGACATTGTCCCTGTGAAAGATGTCATATCTGGGAATTATCTTATAAGTGTGTTGGGTGTTATGATTATGTTTTGGTTTTAATGATTATGTTTTGTTGGCTGTCCTGCCACATGTTTCCCCACCCCTTATGGGCAGGACAGACCACGTGTAAACTAGGGATGTGAAAAACTGAATAAATAGCAAGCTGGGGGCACAGAGAACCAGGACGCTCAGAGCAAAATATGGGCCGAGAGCAACGTTGTAACCTGGCCGTATTTCTCTGACTGTTCTCCACTTGCAAGTGAAAAAACCTAATCTCTCTTGTCTTCCTTTCCTGTGTACAGAATATGTTGGGTTTTTACCAGCACCCATCACCTCATCTAAGCTAGTTCATGTTTGAAGTGGAATTGCATCATGGGAAGTAAAGGTCTTTTCTTTATTATTTCACTTCAAATGAGTACAACCAAGAAAACGCCAGCAAAGTTTATGTATTTATGCATCAGTTGCATTCTGAGCGTTTCAACAGTGACAGTAAATTGTCTTTTATATTACCCGACATGATATCCAATCTAGTCTGGATATGGACCCAACAGCAGTTAAAGTGTCATGCTGTTTTGTTACCAAATAAAGACATACACTTCTAACACTAACAAATTGTATTACACTATACTTTCAAAATACAGTATGTGTGTGTACTTTTACTTATGAATAGATTTTGGTTATCCCTTCTATGAGTGACAAAACTTATGCCAGCAATATTAAAGGGCCCATACTACTCTATTTTCTGATCTATGATATAGTGGTGTTTCTTCATCTCAAACATACCTGGAGTTGTGTTTCATCTTTAACACACATCCTGTTACTGTAGTTTAGAGTAAGTTCTCTCAAACGGAAAACACACTGTTCCACCTTGTGATGTCATGTGGTAATACAGGAAGTGCGCCACTGTGTTTTTAAACTCCATACACTTTCAATAGAATCATTTAGATAATTGGTCTGGAAGGTCTGGCATTGCTCATCAAGTAAAAGTAAAAAGTAGTTGAAAACAAATGCTTCATGACATTACAAGGTATAAGCATTTTAGCTTTGGAACCCACACAAGAACCCATTCTGTGTTTTGGGTTTGAATTATTTGAAAATTTGAATATTTTGCACTGTTATATCCATGGGTTTTAGACTGATGAAATATTAGCCCAGTTGTCATAGTAATTAACTATTTAAAGATGTCTTCTGAATGATCAAAAGTCCTTAAAATGTCAAATAAGCAGGAAACTGAAAACCATGGAAAACCAAGTGTCACACACTCTTCTACTTGATTACTCATATTTTTAGCTGGGTGCCATGTTTGATTAATCTTCTCTCCTTTGATTAAAATTAAATTAGGTCAATATTCTGAGTGCATAAGCCCTAAAACTCTCTTATATAAAAGGGCAGTGTTGTGAGAGAGGTATTCAGTCCTTTGTTCCTTTCAGCGTACACAATATTGTCCCCTCCATCGCGTGGCCTTCACTGACTGACAATATGCCTGGGACATTGCATTTCGGGCTGATTTTCTCTATACGTTCCACGCGCTCCTCTGGGGAAATTTGAGCGTTCGTGACTCAAATGCCTCGTGTCTCAGATGTGGAGGAAATAGCAGGTCGAGAGTTGGGGGACGCTTGCTGTAAACGCACTTATTGACTTGATGGGCCTCCTGTGAATATTGTGGAGGGAATTAGACTCACTTTCTCTCAATAAATATCGCTCCTTCTCTGTCTGCTGTTAGCTACATCCAATCTCAGGGCAGGTATGCAGAGACTGAGGTGAATTCTGGGAGAAAAATTAAGAAAAAATAAATACATAAAGGTGTACTACATTTTCTGCTGAGGGCCCAACACTGCCTGGTATGTTACACAGTATGGGCCTCATTTATCAAGAGTTTGCTCATGTGTAAAACATGCTAAAAGTGGGACAAAAAAGACACAGTGCAGTTTTGCTCCTATTACTGAATAAATATGCAAATGAATAAGGCGAAGGAAATACAAATTAAGTTGTTTAATTAAATTTAATCAAGTTGTTAATCAAGTTTGGGACCTGACAGAAAACAGGATTCTGGCAAATTGTCTGTTCGCTTGGGTTCTAAAATGTATCGATTATGTTAAATTCCCCTTTGTAATCAATTCTCCTGGAAAATGTGATCCAACTGAACTGGACTCTTTGTTTTGACTGCGTCTTCTGCACAAACATGTCCAAGGCCGCCAGCTGCTGCGGCCTTATCTCACAGCACTCTACAAAACAAAACAAGACATTCCATTCGGCTCACACACATGTATTAAGTAATACTGCCCTCTCCATTTTTAGGATGTCTGCTTCTACTTCAGTTTTCAATCAATTTGATTGATTTCTCATCTGCTCCCTTACCCCACACCCTCCCTCCTTGTCGCCAAAGAAAAAAACACCGTATGTTACCTTTCCAATTGTTTTCTGTCATTACATGTTGTGTATAATTGTCATTGATTGTATTGCATCTTTTCCACTCTGCATCTCCCAGTCGGCGGCACCCCTCCCCTAGCCACTCTATCACTGTCCTGCCTGGTTAGTGGGGAAACGAAATTTTGAATTACTTTATGTACATGTACATATGGTTTTTCGACAATAAAGCAAACTATGACTATGACTATGACTTGTGCTGCCAGATATACTATGACTATAAGAGCAAAACACATTTGATAATATATTTTTTGAAATTCTGGTGAAAAACCTTTTGTGCAGGATAGCTGGAATTTTTGCACCTATAGGGCATTTGATAGTGATTTTAAATGCTTTTAAATAGCCAACATGGACAGATAAAATAACATGTTGTTTTCAGAAGGCTATATTTATATGATGACGGTCTGAACAGAAGATGCAAAAATGGCATCGCTTTTTCACTTTTTATTCCGCATTTAGACAAACATTTTCGGGAGGAAATCTAGGTGCATACGGTGATGCAACAGTGTGTGGAATTCGATTGGGTATGCATGTTAGGCAGCTAGGTGGTGCTGTAATACATTATCACTATGTCTGCGGACATGCGTAGAATCTTCCTTCTTCTCATCTGCGCCGCGAAAAGCAAAATAAAACATGGCTACCGGTAGCAAAAAAAAAATTGTGTGGTCAGACAAGGAAGCTCATCTATTGCTTCAGACCACGTTAGCCTACAAAGCAACGAAGCCTCAACAAGGTGTGGACTGGGAGTCCTGCCAAACAAAGTACACTGATATATGGACCGATGGACCGACCGACATAAACTTGTATGTGAGGTTAGCAGATTTGGACAGAGTTTTGGGTCTTGGGTAGTGTAGATGAAAACACTACGGCGGAGCGTATTCAAGTTTTCCACTTTGGAGGACGGTTTCAGTTTTTTGTGTTTTTAAGTCCTCAAAACATCGTCACTGTCTAAATAAAGGCACTTCCAATACAATATTTTGTTGTTTTTACCTGTAAGCATTCTCATGTAAGAGGATACAACATTATAACAGATCAGAAAATAAAAAAAAAACAAGAGCCAGTTTGTATAGGATGGTGCTTCCTGTTTTGCTCGGAACCAGCCAAGGCCATTGAAACCATTGACATGATTTATATATAAAATTAAGATAAGATTTAAGACTTAAGATTTAAGACTACTATAAGACTTTACTGATTTCACACAGGAGAAATTAGGTGGTGGTGAGTGGTGCAAATGAACCATTAAAAGTAAAGGCATTTTAATCTTTTTCTAATAATAAAGGGATTCTCAAACATGTGTGAATAAAAACAACACACAACTCCGGGTAGGTTTGTAATGAGGTAACAGCATTCTAGCATGGTTTAAAGCTCACAAGAATCAATTTTGCATAATATGACCTTTAACTGATTTCAATTGGCCTAAAGAGCTCTCTGACAAAGCAGCAGCACAGCTCACATTGTTCATCTACTGTAGTGAATGCTTCCCATCCATAGAAACAACATGAAGCAGTGACAATAATAATCACCTCCTTGTTTACACAGCAACTCAAACTCATAACAAACCGGTGCTGTGATGTGTTCAGTGGGCAGAGTAAATAAGGCGTGATTTATGTGTGAATAAAAAGGTGTCACGGTGCATTCGTGGGAGGATTTATGAGTAGGAGTTTATAGATTCACGCTTTGAAGATTAAACGTATTTAATCACAGCCAAAACAATCAGAGTCTCATTAATTAAAGTGAAGAGAGATTCATTTAAACCTGCAGTGTGAGAATTAACAGCTCCACAAGCGATCAGAGGAAACGGACACAGCTTTACTCTTAAACCACTCACAAGTCTTATCTGGAAGTTTCTCCTGTTATGACAAAAACTGTTCTATAACAAAATAATTAGACTTGACTATAATTTAATTGAAGTAGGTGGGAGTTGCATGATTACATTTTACAATTAAAAGCTCCTGTATCAGATTGTTACCATTTATTTATCTTGGTCCATTTAATTATAAAGGGTTTTCTTGTCCGATAATCGGGACACTTTTATTCATTTTAATCATATATTTTATGAAATTGCACTGTTCCCAAGTTTATTTATAAAAAGAACAAAGACGGGACGATGAACATGAACGCGGTGATTTGTAGCTTTTGTCAAAAAGAATTTTCCGATCACCGAAGTTGCTCCAGCCTGAACGATAAACACGTCTGGACAAGTTTCATTGTTACCAGTGATATAGCGAGCGTGAGTGAACTTCAACAAACCACCATCGCAGAATTTGGGAAACGAATGAGCAAAGTGACGACAGAAAAACTGACAAACTCAATCGCAAAGTGGGTTGCCTCTCTCAATCTCTCTCCCTCTCAGATTAAAATCCAATTAATTAGATTAATTAATTACCATCCATCCATCTTCTTCCGCTTTTACATTTCTGGGTCGCGGGGGCAGCAGTCCAAGCAGATCTACTGCCCAGAACACAATGCACCAGCCCGCATGAATCCTCCCGCAGGTGGTGGGTCCTCCATTAATTAATTACAAATCCTGTAATTACAAATCCTGTAATTAATTAGATTTATTTTATTTTTTTTCGCCTGACAGCACTAATTATTATTATTACTATTGCATTAAACATCTATATCCATGGAGCCAAGCACAGGACACTACTAGGCCAAGTTAAAGGTTAAAACAGATAAATCTTTGGATAAGTGACCCCTGCTCTCAGTAAGAATGCATGTTTTTCAAGACGATAAAATCCATTAAATAAATGCAAGTAATATAAGTTTAATGCAGTACTGTGGAACATTTCAGGCAAAGCAATATCTTGATGAATACAAGCAGGTGATGGACCCATCCCCAAAAACTTACACAGTGCATTTTGAAGGTTGGACTACATTTTACATTTTATTTGTCTTGGTCCATTGAAGAGTTTTCAAGAGTTTTGCAAGAGTTTTATTGTCTGAGAAAGCTAAGTTCTGTTTTTTACAAACGTGATAATTGTCTATGCAGTCAAAGAGAGAGACGAGAGAGAGAGAGAGCGTTATTAAAGTGCCCATATTATGCTATTTTCTGATCTATGGTAGAAGTTGACAATTTTCTAACCTAGCTTAAAGGAGCACTGTGTAACTTTTTGGTTGTTTCTATGGATCTGTTATTGGTCTGCTTGGAATATTCCACAGTATGACATTAAACAGATCTACCTTACATTTATTCAATTACATGTGGTTTTATAGCTCAAAAATACCTAGAAAAACAGGTATTCTGTTTGCGAGCAGGTTGTCTCTCCACAGATTTGACCTGTAACTTGGTCTGGTTTGGTCTCCATGAAGATAGAAAGATTTAATCCCATACTGTGAAACATTCCAGACAAAGCAATAACAACAGAAAAGCACTTGACAGACCTTTACACATGATCTGCAAACACACTATTTCAGTACAATTTACCAACATGTTTTTCTTCTCCATAACTTTACTGTTTCCCCAAACTTGAGAGAAGGCATGTGGAGCCTTAAGATAGAGATCTCAGTTTGACTTTTCCATTTCTTATTTTGTGTGTTGTTGATAACCTGAGGATTTTCCATGACCTCGGCTACAGACAGGTGAGCAGATACACATCTCAAACGCACAGCTCCAAAATCAATCCTCCGCCTCCAGAAAACGATAAGAACCAACTGCATCTGTCAGAAGGACAGCTCAGGCAAACGCAATTAAACAAGGTATTTAACCGAGAGATATTTAAAGTGCATGGCAGGTCTTTGTGTTTTTATAATTACTACTTGGTTTGGTGGTAGTAAATACGTATCGGAACAGGATCCAGCAACTGTCAGAGTGTTTTCCAACTTTTTTTCTTTTGATCTGGTAACTAGACTGGAGTTGAACCTTCAAGTGTGTCTGGAGGAAGGTTGTACTGGGTCAAAAAAAACGGCCCTGGCATTTTTGGCTTAGACCGGCCCCTCATAATTAGCGGCGCATAACGGACTAATTTAGGTATGTGTTCCCCGAAGCGAAGTATTTTATTGTTGTTACGTCTTGGCCGAGGGGAAACCAGAGAATATGTTTGTTATTTTAAAACATTTTGCAGCGTCTATAGTGAGGTTTTTTAAATCTTTTAGCCCGCAACTTCTCCACACCCCCTTTCTGCTGCTTCTCCATGTTTCCACGCTCAACACTGAAACTGGCGGGGATCAGTGCAGAGAAAGAGGTGGGACCGCTCTCATAACCTACTATATCCTGATTGGTTTAGTCCACTGTCTCTACTGAAGATGGACCAATGGGCCGCCTCCTCTAAATTGTGGGCCGGTCTCTAAGCCTGGATTACCAGCCCAGGCCTGGTCTGGAGAGGGTGTGATGTTCTAGAGTGAATGAATTGAATGATGTTGTTGCCAATGGATGTTGATTTTTAAGGTGCTGAGAAAACTGGGTGTGAATGATGATAAATCATTTTTTATGATGTTTGGTCATTGTAAAGGCATTTTCTTTGTATGTTTGACTATATTGACTATAACTTTAACATTAGCCTGCCCAGGGGGGTGGAAATTAGCACTAGCGATACGACATGCTACAATGCATCTCTCCTGTTAGGGTTAATGTATATTGTGCACTGTCCCTGTCGCATTAAATAAATAAATAAACTAGACTAAACTTTAAGGTCTTGAATAATATAAACATTCCAGTGACGATAGATGAGAGTCGATACAAGGAGCGAGTGAGGGGAGGACTGCATTCTGATGAGGGTCGGGGAGCGAGCACGTGGGAGGGCATCCGTCAGACTGAGCCTTGTGTGAGCAGTTTTTGCACCAATCCAGATCTGTTTCAGGCTGTAGCAGAGTCAGACTGAGCTGATACAAGGTGCTGCTGTGACTTCAGCCATGTTATAATGTCATCACAAACATACCTGGAGTTAGGTTTTGTTTCATTCATACATGTTTGCGTAATCCTTTATAATTAGTCTGTCTACATGTCCAAAGCTCAAAAGGCTCTGTTCCACCTTGTGATGTCAGGAAGTGATAGTTTTCTCATTAAAAGCTACATGTTACCTTTTGTTCACTTTAGATTGGAAATTCAAGGACGGAAATCATCCAAGTGATTTTAGTGAAAGTGGAAAAGAGTATTTTGAACTTAAAAGCCTAAAAGTGCATTGTCACTCAAAACAAAGTACAACTCCAGGTATGTTTTTGAGGAGGTAACATTATAACATGGCTTATAGCTCACGATTCAAATTTGTGTAATAATATAGAACCTTTAGATCGAAGCCATAACCAGCCCAGTAAAGCTTTCAGGAGTTTGAATTGTATTTCATAAAGACTGCATTTTACCCTGTTCCATTACTGTTCACCACATCTGAAAAACACTGTCCCTTTGGCATTTCTGATTTCAAATAAAGCTTGATATTTCCAAAATGAACAGCATTAGTTGGTCCACAGCGTCTGGACCAGTGTTTGATTGGAGCTGCAGGTTCCTGTAACAAACACACACACACACACAAACCACACCTTTATTATGTGGAAAAGATCAGAGCAGCTGGCCTCCGCTGATAAAACAGACTCAAAAGCAAGATCAGGGGTGCTTTTTTCTAAAATAAGCTGCATGTGACCACTGGACCAGGCCTGCAAAACACATCACAACAAGCAGACGAAACATAACTAACACAGGTTTAACAGTGAACAGTTTTACTGAGAATCATAGAAGTATTCACTGGTAATAATTTGGAGTGAAAACAATTTGTTTTTCACAGCAAAAAGGATAAACTGCAGTGTTGGGTAGAAGTTAAAAAATTTCTAGAGAAGGGTACTTGCTTGTTTCTGTGGAGGTATGCTTAGAATGTTCTACAATATGGTATTAAATGTGTATATCAATTTTAGATCGGTCCTTAGACCTTAAACCAAGGTGTCCTTTTCCCCAACATCATCATGCCTCTCAGGTGACGTTTGGGTGGTGCTGGCGTCTGAGTGCTGGTTTGTTCTGAGTGCTGGGTTGTTTGGGGGGTTGCTGGCGGGCTTGGGTGGTGTCACCAGGTCTGGTTTTGGGGTGCCGAGGGGGCAGCTGGCTGGTGCTTGGGGGTGTGGTCCGGATGGCCGCCTGGATCCGGGGTTCTTTGGGGTTTTGTATGGTGGACGGGGGCACCTGGAGGGGGGCGACGTTATCTAGGTGCACCTTTAGTTGTTACTGTTACTGCTGTTGTAGTGGGATGATTGCGGATGGTCTGGACCTGGACCCTCTCCCAATGTTTTGAATTGTTTTTAATGCATCATTTCTTAGTCAGGGCAAGCTGAATACCTACACCTAGGCTGCAGGACAATGTCCTCCTTCTTTTAATGCATCATTTCTTAGTGAGGGCTGAACACCTACACTTAGGTTTGCAGGACAATGTCCTCCTTCTTTTAATGCATTTAGACACAATATAAATAGCATACACATTATACACAATATAGGGCAACATAGGATATGAAGAAATGTTCGGAGAGGGGGAGAAGTGGATTTTAAAGTGGGGCGACAGCGGTGATGGTGATGGACGGAAGGTGTGCTTGGGTGCTCGTCCCTCTCTAGGTGCTGTCCCTGTGTGGTCCTCTGGAGGATTCCTGGGTGCTGGCGGTGGTCCGGTTTGCGCTCTGGGTCTGGCCGGTCATCCCTTTGTGCCGCCTGGGGCGGGTCCTGGGGGTTTTTCCGCTCGGGTTCGCTGGCTGCCTTCTCGGTTGTCCAGTGCATGGATGGGGGGTGGGTGGACGCCAGTGTGGGAAGAGAGTGGTGATGGTGATGAGGAAAGGACGCTGGTACAAACGAGGGAAAAAAAAAAAAAAAAAAGTCACGGAAGGAGGGTTTGGGGAAAGGAAGGAAGGAGGGAAAGGAACAAAAATGTATGCCCTGTCTAGGCTACCCCACTATGGTGGGACACAGCCTTTGTATATAGATAGATAGATGGATCAATTTTGTATTTATTCAATTACAGGTGGTTTTATTGCTAAAACTACTTTGAAAAACATTCTTCACGAGTAGGGTCGCTTCTCCACACGGCGCCGGTGTTTTGGGGGGGTGTAAACGGTGTTTTTTAAAAACGGGTTTCAGAGTGGAGAAGTCGGAGAACGCCGGGGGTCGCGCTGTCGTGTGGGCGGGTAAAACGCGACTTTTGGGAAAACATGACATCACGTGACCAGTGACCAGAAGGGGACCTTGTGCATTCGGCCGGTAACACCAGATAACATCAACCATGGCGGACAATGGAGTTGAGTTTGTTATGCGGACATTTCTAAGTTTATTTGCACTGTTGCGTCAAAACCTGTTTATCTACTATACAGTGCAACCCCAGCGGAGACACATTCACAGTTACGCACGTCATGGCCTGGAAGTACGCACGACACACGAGTGTTTGCCAATTCAAAGCTAAACACGTATTTTAAAACTGGAAAGATCCCATCAATGAAAAGGCAGATAGTGGACAATGAGGAGCCCAATGAGGAGCCCATACCAATTTGAGGGTGTTGTGTACTGTAAATAAAGAAAAAGAGCAACCATTTCCTGTCTTTTTTATTGAATGAAAATTTACCTTTTACAAATAGGCACATGCAGTATCACACACAAAAATATATAAAAGCATTTCTGTTTTCTTTACATAAATTCACACAAGTATATAGCTCCCCTGTGATGGTCCCTGGTTGTATATTCTCGCAGAAAAGCCAACATAATGTCCGAGTATGTTTAACATTCCCGTATTAAGATCCAAACAAGCATTTTGCCTAAATAACACGAGCAAGGTTAACGAGAGTTCTACTTGTTAAAGTCTATCTAATAAAACAATAGCAAGTAATACTAACTATCGATTTATAGGGAAAAACTCTGCTCACGCAGCGCAAACCTTCATTCTCTGGCGTCTGTCTATGTTAGGGACCGTCAACATTTTCACATTACCGGAGTGAGTCCCTGCTACATTGGTGGAGCAGGAGGACAAAATAAATTTGCGTTTGTTGACGGTCCCTAAAGTACACGTGTTTGCTTGTTTACAAAAGAGAAAGGACTTTATGCGCATGTGCTCTTTGTAGTATTGCATGTCTGGGGGCTCTGGCTGTTTTCTGTTTACAGCGCCACTTATCGGTGTGACATATGCACTACATCGTTTTCACTCAGCGCTCCGTGTTCGCCTGGACGCAAATATTTACTGATCCAACATGTGTGGACGCGCATTTTTTCCAGCCCGTATAAAAAAAAAAAACAGGAACATTGTCGTGCAGACAGGGCCTAAGAGACGTTTTTCAGTAAACGCTAGTAAAAGCTAGGGTTCTTAAATGTACAGTCTCCTCTCCATGGAGATGTTATTGCTTTACCTTGAATAATATGGAATATGAAATGTATTCCTATTCAGTTCCACCAGAAAGGTTACATAGTTCACCTTTAATATAAACAGCATGCAACTTTGTATTGGCAGCAGAGTCAATGATCAAGTACTTAGTTTATTTATAACTTAATTTAATTATAACAGTACAGTGTTTGACCACTGATCCAAAGTTTGCTGGTTCAAATCCTGCTCTTGACATATCATTAATGAGTGGACAGGGTGGCAATGCAAATCCAGCTCTTACAGATTAATGTTGTTGTTACGTCCTTGGGCAAGACACTAAACCCACCTCACCTCCAGTGTCTGTGTACAATGGTGTATGAATTTGTGTGTGAATAGGTGAGTGGTTCCTCGATGTAAAGTGCTTTCAGTGCCTTGAAAATGGCAAAAGCGTTACCATACCTATTTATTTGACATTATACATAGGTTTTTACAACTATATTACATCATCTATTATATAGTCAGATAGAGGATTAGCTCTTAGCCGCTGTGACTGACTCTCCTATTGTTTAAGATAGAATTAATTAATCACATTATTATCAGAGGCAAATACAGCTTTGTACATTGACCTGCCATTCACTGTGCTTACAAAATGTGATAGTGTCACTTCAACCGTATTCAATTTAACCCTAGAGAACTCAAGAACCCTTTTTTTTCTTTGGAAAATTATGAACTATGTATTAAATGACTGCTATAGGTTCACTGATCACCAAAATATCAACTTTATTCCCTAATTTAGGATTTGGGTCAAATCTGACCTATTGGGCTTTAGGCGTATCATTTCAAAGAATCACAATAACTATAGCCATGCATGTAAATACATTACTATATAAAGGGGTCTATATTCTATTGATTTATTTCATTCAATACCAAGTGTCTGTGGATATATTACTAAATATTACCTTGGTATAGGGCCACAGACTAATAAAGTAAATATCTATTATCTTTTCAGGGAGTATGGCTGCACGTCTTTCAGCACAGGGAAAGCAAAAGGGAAAGTTCACTGTAAAAGAAGTATTAGAGCAACTTGAAGCTGATGAGAGTGACTTTGGCCCTCCACAGACACTTGGTATTGAATGAAATAAATCAATAGAATATAGACCCCTTTATATAGTAATGTATTTACATGCATGGCTATAGGTTTCTATATACAGTAGCCAATACACTATATAAATAGAGGTGATCAAAGGAGAAGTTCAATTTGTCAACTGGACAAAGTTTGTTTGGTTGAAAACGTTTCGCCGCTCATCCGAGAGGCTTCGTCAGCTCTGGTTATTGTACTGGTTCGACCCTGCTTATATCTAGCTGCCGGGAGGCGCGTCCTACAATGACAAAAGCTCTGAAAACGCTCCCCCCTAATCTGTCTCTTTGTTTTTCAAATTACTCTGACGGCTGGTTTTGACCCCCTATTCAACGTCTAACGACCCTCTCCACCCCTCTGCCCTGGCTCTGTTTGACTGGTCTAAGAATCGCATTATAAATGGGAGACAAGTTATGTCTCACTCCCCCATTTCTGTTTAATGACGGATTCTCTTTTTTGAGAAGAGAATCCGAGAGATCAGAGAGACAGATTAGGGGGGAGCGTTTTCAGAGCATTTGTCATTGTAGGACGCGCCTCCCGGCAGCTAGATATAAGCAGGGTCGAACCAGTACAATAACCAGAGCTGACGAAGCCTCTCAGATGAGCGGCGAAACGTTTTCAACCAAACAAACTTTGTCCAGTTGACAAATTGAACTTCTCCTTTGATCATGGATTCTACCTGGACGACTGAGGGACTTTTTACGTATATAAATAGAGTATATATAAATACTTTATCTATATAAATAGAGTATATATAAATAGTGTATTGGCTACTGTATATAGAAACCTATAGCCATGCATGTAAATACATTACTATATAAAGGGGTCTATATTCTATTGATTTATTTCATTCAATACCAAGTGACTTCATAGATGGAGAATGGTGACAGTCCTGTATTTGGCTAAACCCTTGAAATAAATTCATTTGTACATTATAATGTAACAATTAAAAAAATGTATGATTATATATATATATATATATATATATATATATATATATATATATATATATATATATATATATATATAAATAGAGTATATATAAATAGTGTTTTTTTATTTGCCTGGAGGCACATGCGAGTATTTCTAGGCTCGGAAGTCCTTTACCCGACCCTCTGGACCTCTGAAACAGCAGTGGTTTAATTTTATTTTCTGTGAAAATGTGTTTTTTTCACTGAAATGCCTCTCCTTTCTGTCTTCGTGCTTCAAACGTGGAGGGGGGGGCCCATCCGCTCCTCTAAGCCAATCTGTGTCCTTCTCATTTGCATTCAAGCAACAAGGCCCAGAATGAGGTGTTCAGAGAGTGAATTTTTGACCATGTCTGTGTAAATGGGTCTTTCTCATGCACTGAGTGTTGATTTTGAAGAAGGATTAATTTACAGTATTAGGGAACCATTAAGGCACCATATAAAAGCATCAAGAAGTACCATGTCATGGGACCTTTAATCGTACTTGACTTCAAACCCCTATTCACAAATTAGTCTTTTCAACATGTCTCATACGTTAAAGTGCCTATGATGGGTTAGACTACGCATTTTACTAAAACACAGTTAAGATCATTATATTTAAGATTTTTGCCAAAACATCTACACCTGTTTTCCCATCATCACACTAGGGAATTCCATAACTGCTGCCAAGAAATTATATCTGGCACATAAAAATATAAGAAAACACCTTTATTTTGTGAAACTGAAATTCTGTTAAAAGTATCAGAAAAAATGGGTTTCTTACTTCCAGCAATTTTCAACATATTTTTCAACTTTTCTTTGCCAGTTGCTTCCTGATTGGTGCTGAACTGTAATTTACATTTACAATAATTATAATCTCACCAAATTAAGTCAAAATTAGAGAATAAAAAAAATGCCATACCCACTTTAAAGGTCCCATATTAAACAAAATTGACTTTTGTGAGCTTTAAGCCATGTTAGAATGCTGTTACTTCCTCAAAAACAGACCTGGAGTTGTGTTTTCTTTCATTCACACATGTTTGAATAATCCTTTATAGTCTGTCAACATCTCCAAAGCTCAAAATGGTTCCACCTTGTGATGTCATAAAGTGTTTTTTTTTTTCAAGTTAGTAGGTACTTAGTAGATACTTTAATTGAGTAGAGATTAGCAATTCTGTTTTTGAAATCTTCCAAATGATTCTAGTGAAGGTGTATTTAAAACAGTTTAAAAAACACAGTGGAGCATTTCCTGTACTACCACATGCCATCACAAGGTGGAAGGAGTGTTTTCCATTTGAGAGAACTCTATGCAGGGTTTGAGTGTTAAAAATGTGTGAAAACTTAAATTTAACTTCACTGTCAAGAAGCAGCTCTACACATCTGAATGGTTTTCCCCTGTGAGAAAGTGGGACGGGTCCTTGCTGTGCCAACTAAAAGATTTAATAAAAACGACAACAGATTGTGCAAGATGCTTGTTAAGTGGTGTTTTATCAATCATTAAATAAAGCCAGAAATATCTGCGATATGTGCAGTGTGTATGAATACCAGTTTTTGAAGAAGTAAAGAGCACATATTACGCACAATTTACCTTTTTGAGTGTTGCTATATTGTTGTCCCCTCATCAAAAACATACATGTATTTTGTTTTATTTAGGCTTGTTTCTTTAATTCAGTAATCCATTACCATTTTGCCCACTTAATTACATCATGGAGCAACTGGCCTTCTCCTTCATTGTTTTTAAGCCCAAACTATGACCAGACTCATTCTACAGTCTAATTGTGTTCACAAAGAATACATGGCTGTTATGTTAGCATTCACAGAAGAAAAGGACTTCAATTGTTTACCTTGTTCATTGTTCATTCCCGCTGCTGAAAAGAGAGTGAGCTTGAACACCTAAACGCCTACTTGGAAATGGAGGTGTTGATTAAGAAGTATATTTTCCAAAACATAAAAATGTAAAGTGTGAAATACTTATTCCAAGGTGAAGGAAACAGCTGCTAAAAGACTGAGTACGAAGATCACGCTTTTTTTTTTTTTTTTTTTCCTTTTTACCAAAATGACTACATGACACTATCAAATCCTATGTATATCACACCAATTAAGATGAGGAAGTAAGTACAGAGCAGTGGTGGTGAAAACAGGGGTTAATCATCAATATGACGTCTTGAAAATAAGTGATTAAAGATTGCCCAAACATGCACAAATCACTTCAAATACAACTTTGGGTGAGTAAATGTTGAAAGGAAACAACTATAACATGGTTAATAGTTCTAAGTCGATTTTGCAGAATAGGTCTGCTTTAAAGTATCAGTAACAGCACCAGTTTTTTACACCCCTACTTCTCACTCTGATGTTGAACCATGACAGAGAAACAGCTCTCCAGGATAGTCACAGGCAGCTGCTTCCACTGTGTTCACTTTCAACAAAACACCTTTTAAAATGCATTGGAGATTTAGTTCAGTCTCATCTTTTCGCAGACAGCTGTTACAACACACTCTATGGAGTGAATGGTGTTTTCATGGCCTATGAACAGAACTAGAAGAAAGGAAAAAGTCAGATACAAGGTCTTTAATATGCTTGAAAATTATGGCTTCGCAAATAGGGCCCCTGTAACTTATTTTCTGATCTATCTCATAATGCTTGCTCAAGAACCAGACCTGGAGTTGTGTTTTGTATCATTCACATGTTTAACACACCCTGTGTATTAAGGCTGAGTTCTTCTCTCAAACAGAAAAAGTGGTGAACTTGTGATGTCATGTGGTAATACAGGAAGTGCTCCACTGTGTTAAACTCGGTCAAATAACTTGCATAATTTCAACCCTAGAATTGCCAATCTCTAGAGAAGAAAAGGTAAAAGGTGCTGTTATGGCTGTTGATGGCTTCATGACATCACAAGGTGGGACAGAGCATTGTGATCTTTGGAGATGTAGACAGACTAATAATACAGGATTACTCAAACATGTGTGACTGAAACAAAATACAACTCCAGGTATGTTTTAGAGGAGGTAACAACTTTCTAACATGGCTTAAAGGTGCAACATTTAACTTTTAGGTTGGACCCCCTAAACATGTAACATTTAGGGGGTCCATCACCCTCTTGTTTCTATTGCTCTGCTTTGAATGTTCCACAGTATGACTTAAAAAAGGTATGCCTTACATGTATTCAATTACAGGTGGTTTTACTGCTCAAATAGCTAGAAAAACAGGCATTCAGACTGGGTACGGAGTTGCCTTTCCACAGATCTGACCTGTAACTTGGTCTGGTTTGGTCTCCATAAAGATAGAAAGGTTTAATGCCATACTGTGAAACATTCCACACAAAGCAATAACATCTGGATAAAAGCCTTTGAAGGATGCCCCACCACAAAAATTACACAATGTGCCTTTAAAGCTCTCAAGGTAATTTTCCATAATACAGGACCTTTAAATATTGAATCTTTTTCACCAATATGCGGATCCATTATGCAGTTAAAATTAAATTTCAAAGGTAATTAAAATTTTGCCTTTGAAATTTTTCTCCTTTCTCTCCAGTTTTGTTGTGGCACTGAAATGATGAAACGCCCATAAAGGATTGGCTTGGTGAGAATGAAAGAGAATTCTGAATTTAAAAAAAACATGATTCTTTTGTGACTTTAAAATGGACACTCCGACTTTTGTTATTTCCAATTGTTCAGCAAATTACAGCATTATTTGAAATCACAGAGAGAGAGAATTAGCTCTGATTAGTCAATAGTTAATCGCCCACAGTCTGAAGCAGGCCCATTATAACATTATACTAGTATGACCTTGTGTTAATAGGCACATTTCACTTGTTAAATCTCATACAGAAAATGTTAAAAGCGCTCTACCTAATTTTCACTGTCTGAAAAATGTGAAAAACAGAACAGAAGTCATTTTCAACAGTTTGCAGTCATTCAAATTATCTTATTCCTTAGAGTTTTGCTATGATGGAAAGCTAATGCGTGAAGAGTCCCTCAGTCGTCCAGGTAGAATCCATGATAAAAGAAGAAATTCAATTTGTCAACTGGACAAAGTTTGTTTGGTCGAAAACGTTTTGCCGCTCATCCGAGAGGCTTCGTCAGTTCTGGTTAGCGTGCTGGTAAGACACTTGCTTATAT
This sequence comes from Paratrypauchen microcephalus, assembly GCA_036785185.1. Classification (NCBI taxonomy): domain Eukaryota; kingdom Metazoa; phylum Chordata; class Actinopteri; order Gobiiformes; family Gobiidae; genus Paratrypauchen; species Paratrypauchen microcephalus. The sequence continues at coordinate 769,740 of JAVJIX010000137.1, forward strand.
CTCGATGCAGGGAGGAGCTAACTAGCTAACTACTTTCCGAAACTATCTCGCCTATTGGTTTCTGTCTTTTGTTTCTCTGGTGTCTAGATTAGCATACTATTATTGGTGCAAAAACGTTTTGTACGTATTGCAACTCATACCAAGCCATTAACATCGTCTGCAAATCTATTTATTAAACTTAACATTCTTAATATTTATGATATTAATATTTATCAAATCTGTATTTTTATATATAAAATTATTTATAATCCAATGATGATCCCTAAACCTTTCACCTTTTACTTTAAAACCAATGCTGAGATTCATAGTTATAATACTGTACTCGTCAAAATTGTAATTTTCATGTTCCAAAATGTGTCACATCAAGAGCTCAGTTTTGCCTGCGATATAGAGGCTGTAAACTGTGGAGCCGGTTTTCTCATCTGGTTAGTGAGGGCATTTCAGAAGCATTATTTAAAAAGAGTTTGAGGAAATGTTTGATATTTCATGATGGTGGTTGTTAATCATTCAATTGTGGGATGTTTTATTGTATTTTAATGCCTGACTGAATCAAATGTATTTAATGTGTGTAAATGTTAGTTTTTAGTAATGCACGGCTGTTCATGTTTATTGTATTCATAGGGTGGAGGCTTTAATATAAGCCCCTTTGGGGCTTTTTTGCCTCTTCCTGCACCTACTTTTGATCTAATGTTTTCTTTTTTTATTATGTTATGTATGTGCTAAATAAATAAATAAATAAATACCTATTCATCCCTACACGACTGTTTTTCACACCTCTGGCTCTGACCTGGCTAGCCCTATTGTTTCTTTTGTTTGTTTGATCTAGGTTTAAGAATGGAATTATAGATGGGAGACAAATAATGTCTGACTCCACCATTTCTGTTTAAAGAAGGATTCTCTTTTTTGACAAAAATAGCCTCTTTAACTCCCCTCTCAAACCAATTCTTTTCCCTGGCCAAGATCTGAACCTCACTGTCCTCAAAAGAATGGCCCGTGGCTTCTAGGTGAAGATGTACTGCAGATGACGGTCCACTCTGGCACGCCCGTCTGTGTTGGTACATCCTCTTGTGAAGTGGCTGTTTTGTTTCTCCAATGTAGCGCTCACTGCAGTCTTCACTACACTGAATGGAGTAGACCACATTGCTTTGCTTTGTGGAACGTCATCTGCCATACAACTTCACCTAGAAGCCACGGGCCATTCATTTGAGGACAGTGAGGTTCAGATCTTGGCCAGGGAAAAGAATTGGTTTGAGAGGGGAGTTAAAGAGGCTATTTTTGTCAAAAAAGAGAATCCTTCTTTAAACAGAAATGGTGGAGTCAGACATTATTTGTCTCCCATCTATAATTCCATTCTTAAACCTAGATCAAACAAATAAAAGAAACAATAGGGCTGACCAGGTCAGGGCCAGAGGTGTGAAAAACAGTCGTGTAGGGATGAATAGGTATGCTAATCTAGACGCCAGAGAAACAAAAGACAGAAACCAATAGGCGAGATAGTTTCGGAAAGTAGTTAGCTAGTTAGCTCCTCCCTGCAGCGAGATATAAGCAAGTGTCTTACCAGCACGCTAACCAGAACTGACGAAGCCTCTCGGATGAGCGGCGAAACGTTTTCAACCAAACAAACTTTGTCCAGTTGACAAATTGAAGTTCTTCTTTTATCATGGAAAGCTAATGATAACTAGCATGCTAACTTCACTTCCTGATTATCACACAACGCAATTAAATACTTTCTAATTAGATGCAGATCGCACACAGTTGACTTAATTTGCTACTGATTTTCCTGCTTATACAATATATCTGTACTGAGGCAAGACATGTTCAAATATGGGAGAAAAAAAATCAGGCACAGCACCTTTAAAGGTGCATTGTGTAACATTTCTGGTGGGGGGGTCTGTCAAGTCCTTTTCTCCATGGAATGTCTGGAATCTTTCACAGTATGGCATTCCATCTTCATGGAGACAAAACCAGACCGCTTACAGTTAGAATGCCCGTTTTCTAGGCTATAAAACCACCTGTAATTTAATAAACTTAAGGTAGAGCTGTTTAATGTCATATTGCTGAACATTTCAGGCAGAGCTATGACATATCCATAGAAACCGTTGCAATACTGTTGCACATTTATGTTTACCTTATTTTCAATGCACATTCTATTACACATTTTACTAAATCTGTAAATAGTTATTTATTCTTTGCACTGCTTTTTAGATTCTGTCTTAGATAGTTTTTATATTGTCTTATATTGTATTTTGTACACTGTCTTTTTTGCACTGCTTGGCCAGAGAGAAACGGAATTTCAATTCACTGTATGTTAAATACATAATGGCAGAATTGACAATAAAGTTGACTGACAAGCAGGTGAGGGAAGAGGCAGGTGACGAACCAAAAGTCACATAGAATCCAGTGTTAAATTTGGTAGTGACAATTTGTGAGTTATTTTATAGTAAGATATTGTCTTGTAGTCCATGTTTTAATATTTAAATAACCATGCAGGTGGTTATAGCTGTAGTTCACAATAGCAAGCTAAGAGTGTTATCCATTTGAGAGAACAACTCATCATGAATACGTAGGGTTTGTGTGTTAAACATGTGTGAATGAAACAAAACACAACTCCAGGTATGTGATGAAGAAACAACATTATAACATAGTTCAAAAATAGTGTAATATGAGCCCTTTAAATACATGTGCGCATTCCTCAGCCTCTGCTCACCCACGATTCACAACAGAGCACTAAAGGTCACCTGTATTATTAAAGCTGGATTTTCTCCACCACTTTACACGTAAGAGCAGCAGGAAAAGTTCATTTTATGTGACAGATCTACATAATGGATGTCTGCTAAATGCCACCAAGACGCACCCTTTCCCGCCCAGGCCCTATGCGGCAGCCACGTTACTCTGAGTGATGGGGCTATATTTGGGTGATGGATGGGGTGGTGGAGGAGGGTGACTGTCCTGCTGCTCTTTTGGGTCCTTCTAATTAAATGACAAATGGTCGTTCCACAAGATGCCTGCATGTTATTCCTGTCTCTGATTTGTTTTTGTTTGTGTCTTTAGTATAGATGTGAGGGATATTTTATAATCTATATTCAGAATAGCTTCCCTGTGTTGTACTATGCCCAGTGGTGGAAGAAGTAAAAAAAAAAAATTACTTAAAGGTGTATTGTGTAATTTTTTTGGTTGGGGGTTTGTCACCTGCTTGTTTCTATGGATATGTCATTGTTCTGTCTGGAATGTTCCACAGTATGACATTAAACAACTCTACTTTACATTCATTGAATTACAGTCAGGCCTGGACTGGTAATCGGGCATACCGGGCATTTTCCCGGTGGGCCGACAGTCCTAGAGGCCGATGCTGTTTTTTTGTTTTTTTTACTTAAAGGGACAGTGTGTAAGATTTTTACCCGTTAATTACTGAAATTGAAGATACCCATTCAAAAATACATTGTTTTTCAAGCCTTTTCACTTCCATCATGAAATCAAAGTATTCTTTTGGACTTAGATATAGTCACATAAAAGGGGGATCTTCCCCATATAGAGGCAGCCATTTTGAATACGAGAGCCGCAGAAGGACATTTGGGCTCCGCCTTCGCCTTCGGCAAGGCTCGTGGTAGCACCGGAGGCAAAGCAGCAGGCGGCTCCGGCGCGCTGCGCGAGAGAGGAGAGAAGGAGAGAGGTGCGGGTGGGGTGGGGGGAGGCTCGTGGTTTTGGGTAAACAACAAGCATGCTGCTGTATCACACGTCATATTGGATCTAACACATGTTTTGGACTAAATTGTTTTACCGCATTTTATTCGCTGGATCCTTACGGACCTATTGATACCAAGCTTGTGGTGAAATACAGAGTTTGACCTGTGCAGAGCCTTCAAAGGTAAGCTAAGTAACAAACCTCGTTTTGTGCTTTTCGTATAAAAGCCCCATGTGCTCAGGGAGTGATTGTTGTGCTGGGAAATGAATTGCATAGTCAAAAAGAGGAGACTGTAAGGTTTCATTTGATATGTAGATTATCATGGTTCACGATCAGGAATGTGTGCTTTCATGCGAAAAGAAAAAAAAAACTGAACGGGAGACCGCGTTTTATTAATACCGTTGTTGTCGGCCGGGTGCGCGGCGGGTGCGCGCACGGGAGCGCGCGCGGGTACGCGAGCTCTCCGCTACGGCGCGTCCGGGTGACCCTCGAGGTTTGCCGTAGCTAAAACAGGAAGTGCATAGCCACTATCCACCTATGCGCCACGAATCCTACACACTGGACCTTTAAAGATCGGCCCACAATTTAGAGGAGGCGGCCCATTGGTCCATTTTCAATATAGACAGTGGACTAAACCAATCACAGACATCCCAAGTCTCCCAGAAAATTATAGTGGCTCCCTGATGCCCGCGACCCCCCCGCGTGTCCAATAAAATATCCCGGATTTTAGACAACGTGTTTTTTTGTTTTGTTTTGTTTTTTTTGTTTTTCTTTTGGACTGTGCAGAGCATGCACGCAAGATAATAACTCATGTATCATGCACGGACTACTTCAAACGGAATGCGCACGAGAGAGTGTGAGAGAGAGAGAGAGTGAGAGAGAGAGAGAGGGAGAGAGAGAGAGAGGAGCGAATTTGTGCCTGTGGAACCTGCTTGTGTGTGTGTGTGTGTGTTTAAGCGAGCGCTGGCCAGAGAACGCGCTGATTGGTTACACTCAGCAAAACTAGCCAATCAGCTTTCAGTGTGGGCGGGCTTCAAATTACTTTCTCACAGAAGTTATAATTTAGTGCAGCAAGATGGCAGAATCTAAAAAACGAAAATATAAAACTCATTTTACAGCAGAATATACTAAAATATATCCCTGTCTGATTAGGGTGAAAAATGATGACACTGTGGTGAGGTGCACTGTGTGTAAAATAGGCTGGTGACAGGTGTTTTATGCAAACATGAACTTATATTTGAAATGTTTAAACACAAATAACATATTTAATTTTAATTTTTAATTTAATTTTAATATTTAATAATTTCATGTTTAATTTAATTTAATTTAAAGTTTATGTTCATGTTTAATTTTAAACTTTAATGTTTAAGAACTCAGTTAAGTTAATAAAAAGTTGTTAAAATAAGTGGCCTTAAAATAAGTGTGGGGGGGGGGGGGGGGGGACGACATCTCCCTGAAATTAGTTTTTGGAACTTGGGATGTCTGCAATCAGGATATAGAAGCTTACGAGAGCGATCCCACCCCTTTCTCTGCACTGATCCCCGCCAGTTTCATTTGAGCGTGGAAACATGGAGAAGTGGCAGAAAGCGGGTGCGGAGAAGTTGCGGGCTTAAAAATCCCATGACATGGTACTTCTTGATGCTTTTATATGGCTCCTTAATGGTTCCCTAATACTGTAAATGAATCCTTCTTCAAAATCAACACTCAGTGCATGAAAAACAGAGATAAGATGAGAAAGAGTAATTTTTTTTCTCTCTGAACAGTCCATAATGGGTGTTGTTGCTTGAATGCAAATGAGGAGAAAAGAGCTGGCCTATAGTAGAGGGTGGGGGCGTGGCCAAACTCTCTGCTCTCGGCTCTGAGCCCTCAGCTGATCCATTTCCTTGTTTTTGCACGGGGGGAGATATTTGAAGCGTTCCATTGAAAAATAAACACATTTCAACATAAAATAAAATTAAACCACTGCTGTTCAAAGGTCCAGAGGCTCAGATAAAGGACTTCCGAGCCTAGAAACACTCGGACGTGCCTCCAGGCAAATAAAAAAATGCATTTCGCATTGCCTAGCGCATTCGCAGTCCAAACTCTCTGGGCGTGATTTACAGAGACGCTGAGTTCAGACAGACGGGGGTGGAACTGCATTTGCATTTCTTTTTTCGATCTGACGTCAATAAGGTGCCTTGTTCAAAATTGCCCGTTTGAGCTCCGATTTTTTGTAACGCAGAAAAGGATCGCAAATGCTCAGTTTAGACATTTCGCAACTTTTAACCATGGGGGGATGGGGGGCCTAAACAGGGTAGGGGAGCTCACATTAACGTTCAAAAACCTCAGAAAGTGAAAATTTCATGCCATGGGACCTTTAAAGATGAAAAAATCTTGCTACAGAGTTCTAAAATAACAGACATATTCTCTGGAGGGGCTACTGGAGCCTTCAGGTCCTCTGCAGGTTGAAGGTGGTCAGGGAGAGGAGCAGCCAGAGACTGTGGACAGGGAACCCGAGGGACAGAGTGACCAGGAAGTGTAGCACAGGCACAGCAGGTAAGCAGGTAGTAATGTTAGGATAATACCGGGACTTTTAGGTGATGAACAGGCATGAAAATCACTCACCTTTCTGCAACATTCACAGTTTTGAAGCCAAAACAGGTGACCTACGTTAATCGTGTAGATTCGATGAGAAAATTGTGTGTGTGTGTGTGTGTGTGTGCAAGATGCATTTTAAATAAACCATTGAATGTGTAGTTACTGCGAGTTTGCTGGTGGTTTTTGGGAGCTGTGATTTTTCCTTTAAATGTTGCGCCCTGTTGAGCCGCATTTTGTAATAACGGTGCATTTTGTAATAAACGTCCAAATTGTAATAATTTTTTCTTTTCATTTTGTAATAAAGCCGCATTTTGTAATAAGCTGCCGCATTTTGTAATAAACTGCCCCAACGCATTTTGTAACACATTTTGCCGCATTATGTAATAAGTTATTACATTTTGAGATGATTATTACAAAATGCACTTGCAACTTTTTTATTCTCTAGGAAATGTAATAACATGGTGCATTATGTAATAATACCTATTATTGTTGTTTGTTAAACAAAGAATTTATACAAGAGTGACTTTTGTTGTTTTGTATGCAATTTCCCTTAGAGCTATGTAGCCTAATAAATCTATGTATGACAGAATACTCCAAATATAACTTTAGTTGCCTATTTGAAGTTTGGAATTATACAGACCAATAACTTGTGGCCAAATTCAAAGCTCTACATGGTCTGTCACTCAGCCAGGGAGGGGAGGATGGGCTGTAATCTGATTGGCTGCTGCATCAGTTCTACAAAGATCATGCGCTGCTTGCATGCTGTCAACATGATGCCAGGTATGAAAAAAACTGTGCCAAATATTATCTGTGTAATTGAATATATGGAAGTATAAAGACATTTTGCAGTTGATCTAAAGTTATGTAGATGCTTTGCCCAGCCCTTGATAAGAAATTATATGACTGAATTTAAACCTGCATTCTCCAAATTATGCTCACTCCATTAAAAACTGTTTGTAAAGTAAAACTGAAATCTATGCCTCTAAGTACATATTAAAAGTTAATAACTTAAACAGGACACATTTGAAGGAAAACTGTGCATGTGCAAAAAAACTACACACACACACACACACACACACACACACACACAATAGTACACTGCTCAAAAAATAAAGTGAACATTTAAACACCACATCCCAGATCACAATGAATGAGGCATTCTGGGTAATAATGTATATTATTTACATGGTGGAATGAGTTGGAAACAAAATACTATGTGCATCAGAAGGAAGGGCCCACTGCACCAGCATATGGTCTTACACTGGGTGGAACCCTTCATTTTTTTAAATTATTTTGAGTAGACTAGTGTACATTATAGTTTTTTTTTTAACAGGAGGAATGAAAAGTTATGAACCATCGATATTGTAAACGCCAATAAAACTTTGGGGTTGAACTTTTTTTTGTCATTGTAAGAACATAAACTGTACTTTGCAGATCTTAATTAATTTGGATAACAAATAACTTGCTGTTTTGCTCTAAAATGGTTTAAGATGAATGCCAAACTTTACAGTTCCAAGCTGTTTCAAAGCTTGCCTCTCTGTTCACCCCTCTCATGTGTTATTCCATGGGTAGATCTTCATTGTGAACAACAGCTTTGATAGTTGTGCTTCACCCTTCACCGTAAGTCTAATTACGTAGTTTAACTTACTAATTCACTTCTTCCTAGTTTAGCCATATGGAGAATGTTGGATAAGAGAGCAATACCTTCCCTGTGTGAAGTCATAAATAGTAAGCATCGAAATAGCTATTAAAAGGCTAAAAACATTATAACAGGTGTGAAAACAATAAATTTGTGAAAACCTTGTTTTTCAGTATTCCTACAAAAGCAGCGTCATCTTTAATGATAGAATCCTTTTATTGAGACAAATCTAGGGCTATAACATAAGACATTCAACATTCATAAAACAATTTGAATTATGGTACTGTGATGCCGCAGGTGGTGGTGGGTTATCAAAATTGTAATAATTAAAATACCTTCTTAAATATTAATTCAAGATAAAATATTTTAGTACTTGAAATGAAATTCCACAAATAAAATAAAAGTGCAAAAAAAGGCACAAAATGCAGTTTAGTTTTGGGAGTTAAACATTTTCCCTCTTTTGTCACCCTTGTAGGTCTGCTAATTATAACCCTGACCTGCACCCTGCTGGGGCTCATTGTAGGCTATGGACAAAAGCAAGCAATGGCAGAGGAAATGTACAATGTCATAGTTCGCAAGTTGAGAGGAGAGTTTCATGTTCCAGTTTCTGAACGCACAAGAATTCAACAAAATGCCTTGGTGCGTCTCTGGAGAAATCAAGGGGTCTATTCTCTCAGTGAGGATGGGCAGACACTGCTGTGTGCCGGCAAGCCAGTCATGCTACAGTCTAATGTTGATTGTGTTGTTAAAAAGGGTCTAGATGATACTAAGGGTTCTGGAGCAAGAAAGTTGAGCAAACGACTGAAAATGCATCATAGTGGCATAAGTGAAAGAAAGGTGCAGGAAATCTTGAACAAAACCGAGTGGTACCAACTTCAAAATGCAAACTTTCTGAATAAGCCCCCTTTGATGACCATTCAAGCCAAAGAAGTGCAAGATCGACACCAAATTGACCTATTGGACATGGGAAAAATGAAAATTAGTTATGGTCAGGCTTTATACCGTTACATTCTCACAGTGATGGATGTGTTCAGTCGTTACATGTGGCTGAAACCATTGAAAAGAAAAAGTAGTGTTGAAATTGCCAAACACCTTACCAAGATTTATCGTGAACATGGACCACCCAAAGTGTTACAACATGACAAAGGGACTGAGTTTAAAGGGGCAGTGAAAAATCTAATGACATCTCTACAAGTGAAAATAATTGAAAGTTCAGCATATCATCCACAAAGCCAAGGAAAGGTTGAGAGGACACATAGGTGGCTAAGAAAGAAGATCATGTATGATCTGGTGAAATTTCAAGGGAACGGAGTTAACTGGGTCGAGCACCTACCTGTATATTCAAGAGTGCTAAATGAGGATCTTAAAGAAGTTTTAGGCTGGAGGTCTCCATTTGAAGTATACTATGGAATAAAAAGCAACAGCATAAGGCATCCTTTATGCGGTTCTCCATCTTCTGTTCGTAAGGAGTCTGTGAGGAATCAACATTCAACTTTACCATCCTTGAGACATTGAGAAAAATTTGATACTAAACGAAAAAGGGTGAGAAGAATGGCACGGAAGGCCTCTGAGCACTGTGCTAAGCTAATGATCAAGCGTGCATTCAAACAAATGCACAAACAAAGTGTTGTGACAAAATCACAACACTACAATGTTAAGGACGCTGTTTTGGTCAGAATGAGGGATGGTGCCTATCGAGTCTCACGTAAAGCATGCAGCTCTCAAAATACAAAGTGAGTTTTAGGGACCCAAAGACCCTCCGACAAACACAAAAATGGTTCTTTGTGTCGGATATAACTAGTGCGACCCGGCTGCGAAAAAAGACACTCTAAAAAACCCAAGACAGCACCATCAAAGAGAGGCCTAAACCCACTTTTGTTTCAGTACACACACACAGACAGACTAGAGGAATTTATGTCCATGGAGTTAAGCATTCGCTATGACCCTGACCCAGATAAAAATTGTCAGTTTGCAGCCATGGCTGACCAGCTATCCACCCTTGGAATATTTAGATCACCAGAAACCTTAAGAGATGAAATTGTCCAAGACCTCAGGAATTATCCATACAATGGGAATGGAACACTCTTGTTCAACTTTGTCGAGGGCAATGACTGGGATGGATACTTGGAAAGAATGGCCCAAACTGGAACCTTGTAATTTCCTCTCTGGGAATCAATGCTTCAACTATTGTATCAGAGTCAAACATATATTGTCACAACAATCCAATGCTAGTACTTGGTCATGTGGCAGAGGGGCATGGAGAACATTATCTGAGTTTGGAGGGACCAGTCACACCATTTATAGGGCATGTTTTGGATGCTCAAGCAGGACAGTCATATGGCAACAACACACTTTCACCACTGCAGCCTGCCTCACCAGATGAGTCTGACCCACCTATCCAGCCTGATGAGCCTGAGGACCCTGTTCTGACTACACCCCCTGTTCAGCCTGTCCTACCAACTGAAATTTTTCAGTCTATTATCAAAATGACCCTTGAGGATGACATGTCAATGCTTGGGACATTTAACAGAGTGTCTCAACATTTTAAAGACATTGCAGATCGATTCCATCCATCAATCTATCTAAGGGAAACATTAAGCCGAAGCCTTGGGTTGGACGTCGTTGGAAAGCACACAATTAGTGTACAAAGGTTGTACAAAGCAGCAGGGCGCTTTGGTGGTGTGGCATTAAAACTCAAGGAGCTGTTTGGGAAACATTCCAAGTGGTTTATGGCTTGGCTGGTAATTAGACATATTAGACATGGACAATTTGAAATTATGGATATATTTTGGAAATATACATTTTGTTGTTTGTTTAGCCTTTTGAGGCAATTTCATATTTGTTTAAAATTAATCTTAGTGGAGAAATTTGCTGGTCACAGCAGCTCTCTAAACAAGCAGAAGACACTTACGTTGTTTAAGGTAGAACTTATATTCATTGGTTCATTATTATTTTAAATTGGCTGCAAGCCTGCATGTGTTGGTTGCATTTATTGTTGTAGAAAGGTTCTATAAATGCATAAATAAAATTGTTCTTTACCTATTCATCAGCGTTTCTATTTTGTATGTGCATATGTTAATGTTTACGAATGGATTAAATTTTGATACCCAGAGTTTTGTTCTGTATTACAAGAAGCATAATAAGGTTTGTTGGATGTTTATAACTATTCTTGATGTGGTTTTAGTTTCCAATAAAGAAAATCTGGAATTTACAGAATATTCTCTGTTAATGCAACCTTTGAATAGTGTACTGATAGTAATTGCTAAGTACTGCTACTAGGCTAATATAGTGATACTAATAATAGGCCTAGCTTTTACAAATACTTTAAAGTAAAATAAAATACAATGAACAAATAAAATATGCTTTAGAATTGTTATTACATAATGCACCATGTTATTACATTTCCTAGAGAATAAAAAAGTTGCAAGTGCATTTTGTAATAATCTTCTCAATATGTAATAACTTATTACATAATGCGGCAAAATTTATTACAAAATGCGTTGGGGCAGTTTATTACAAAATGCGGCAGTTTATTACAAAATGCGGCTTTATTACAAAATGAAATGAAAAAGTTATTACATTTTGGACGTTTATTACAAAATGCACTGTTATTACAAAATGCGGCTCTATTGTTACATCTTTCCCTTCGGCCAAGATGTAACAATAGTAAGATACTTTGCTTCGGGGAACACAAACATAAATTAGTCCGCTAATTATGAGGGGCCGGTCTAAGCCAAAAGTGCCAGGGCAGTTTTTTGTCCCAGTCCAGCCCTGATTACAGGTGGTTTTATTGTTCAAAATTACCTAGAAAAGCAGGCATTCTGACTGTAAGTGGGGTTACCTCTCCACAGATCTGACCTGTAACTTTGTCTGGTTTGGCCTCCATGAGGATAGAAAGGTTTGATACCATACTGTGAAACATTCTAGACAAAAACAACATCTCCATGGATTGAATGTAAAAGCCTACATTAATTCAATCAATCAATCAATCATTAATTCACACTTTCAGTTCATAGTTACATTCTTCTTATGACTGTACAGAGAACAGTTTGGTTTTCCTTTTTCAGTTAGTACTGTATTAAATTTCAATCCCACAAAAGCTGAATGTCTGAACTGTTAAACACACAACAATTTATTTTTGATTGGGAAAAAGAAACTTGTTCCATGTTCTTGACATAAATTGTCCTGAGTTCTTGTTTCATGGTGTTGTTTTGGTGTTTTCTCTTTGCTGGAGGCAGTCTGTTCAAAACATCTTTTATTTCTCTAAAGGAGTGTGAGGCGGCACCGTGTTCATAAATCACACTGAACGCCCCCTGGAGGTCAGTTCTGTTACTGTTGTTATGGTTCAAAAATGTATTTCCCTTAAGGTACAAACATCTGAACTTTCTAAAATGTGTAAAGTCCTTAGAACAAGAAGAAAATCGAACAGTGCACTTTGAGCTTTTGGATTGGTAGACAGTATACAGCACAATAAAACTCATTTATATCTTTAGAAGGAACCATACTCGCTGAAATTAAGAAATCTATTTACAGATAGGATGTAGTAGTAGTTGGAGTGCGTAACAGAGCTGTATTTATTCAGAAACTAATGAGAGGCTAGCAGTAATGTTTCACAGCAAAAAATGAACGTATATAAATATAAATATAAATATAAATATATATATATATATATATATATATATATATATATATATATATATATAAATGCTCCTCACCTTCCACGGTGGTTGGTCTCTCACTCTCATCCAGCTCGGGTCCTCTACCAGAGGCCTAGGAGCTTGAGAGTTCTGCGCAGTGTCTTTGCTGTTCCTAGTACTGCACTTTTCTGGACTGAGATGTCTGATGTTTTTCCTGGGATCTGTTGTAGCCACTCCTCCAGTTTGGGGGTTACAGCCCTGAGTGCTCCGATCACCACGGGCACCACTGATGCCTTCACCTTCCAGGCCTTCTCCAGCTCTTCCTTGAGCCCCTGGTATTTCTGTAGTTTCTCGTGTTCCTTTTTCCTGATGTTACCATCGCTTGGTATTGCAATGTCCACCACCACGGCTCTGTTCTGTTGCTTATCCACCACCACTATGTCTGGTTGGTTTGCCATCACCATTCTGTCAGTCTGTATCTGGAAGTCCAACAGGATCTTGGCTCGGTCATTCTCCGCAACCTTCGGAGGTGTTTCCCACCTTGGCCTTGGAGTCTCCAGCCCGTACTCTGCACAGATGTTTCTGTACACTATGCCCGCCACTTGGTTGTGTCGCTCCATGTATGCTTTCCCTGCCAGCATCTTACACCCTGCAGTTATGTGCTGGACTATCTCAGGAGCCTCTTTGCACAGCCTACACCTTGGGTCTTGTCTGGTATGGTAGATCTGGGCCTCTATTGCTCGGGTGCTCAAGGCCTGCTCCTGTGCAGCCAGGATGAGGGCCTCTGTGCTGTCCTTCAGACCAGCCCTCTCCAGCCATTGGTAGGATTTCTTGATATCAGCCACTTCAGTTATGTTTCGGTGGTACGCCCCATGTAGGGGTTTGTCCTGCCATGATGGTCCCTCCAGCACCTCTTCCTCTGCACTCCACTGTCTGAGGCATTCCTTGAGCACATCATCTGTCGGGGCCTTGTCCTTGATGTACTTATGGATTTTGGATGTTTCATCCTGGACAGTGGCTCGGCCTCCTTCCTTCTGGCTCGTGTACAGTCTCAGGGTGCTGGATTTGGGATGGAACCCTCTATGCATGGTCAGGAGCTTTCGTGTCTTAACGTCTGTGGTCTGTATCTCCTCCTTTGGCCAGCTTATGATTCCTGCTGGGTATCTGATCACTGGCAGGGCATAGCTGTTTATTGCCTAGGCCTTGTTCTTGCCATTGAGCTGACTTCTTAGGACTTGCCTTACTCGTTGCAGGTATTTGGCTGTAGCCACTTTCCTTGTTGCCTCTTCAAGGTTGCCATTTGCTTGTGGGATACCAAGGTACTTGTAACTGTCCTCAATGTCTGTTATTGTTCCCTCTGGGAGTGAGACCCCCTCTGTGTGGACTACCTTCCCTTGCTTGGTCACCATCCTACTACATTTCTCAAGCCCGAATGACATTCCAATGTCTGCCCTGTAGATCCTGGTGGTGTGGATCAGCCAGGTAGAAATTGAATTTCTCCTTTTATTTTATTTTTATATATATATATATATATATATATATATATATATATATATATATATATATATATATATATATATATATATTCAATCATTGTTATTATATTATATTATGATGTTTGAGCTACTTGAGTCTGGGTCACAACCTTTATCTGCGAAGTTTGCATGTTTCTACCTATGTCTGGGTGAGTTTCCCCCATCAACCCAAAACATAGACAAGAAACAACACAGAAATCCTCCAGCTAAGGTACTCCTGGCCATGATTAAATGGGCATGGAGCAACAGTGGTTCGTCAAAGTCAACTTTATTGTCAATTCTGCCATATGTTTTCTACATACAGTGAATCGAAATTCCATTTTTCCCTGGCCAAGCAGTGCAAAAAAGAAAGTGTACAAAATACAATATAATACAATACAAAAACTAGATTCAAGATTCAAGATTCAAGATTGTTTATTTGTCATATGGAGAATCACCACAAGGTCAACAATGCAATGAAATGCTTAGGATCAGAGGAACCGTTGACTCGCTAAGATAGTCAAGAAGTACTAATAGCATGCAATAATAGTACATGGTAAAAAAAAAAAAAGTGTTGCAAAAGTGCAGGGGAAGAAGTAAACAATATAATAAAATGTAATAAAAATACAAAGTACAATGTATAAAGGTACAGGTAGGATTAAATAAAGTGTAAGTAGAGTATTTCACAGATTGCACATAATATGGTGTAGTACAAGTGTTGTATGTGGATTTCGTATTGCACATAGTATAGTATAAGAATTGCACATGGGTTATTGCACAGGTAACAGTAGCATTTACAGTGAGGGAGTGACAAACATGATACATTCATATAGAGCAGCAGCAGTAAACATATTATGCATGAATGTATCATGTTCGTCACTACCTCACTGTAAATGCTACTGTTACCACGTGCAATGCTTATACTATACTATGTGCAATACAAAACCCACATGCAACAATTATACTACACCATACACCAACTATCTAAGACAAAATGTAAAAGCAGTGCAAAGAATAAATAAATACCTATTTACAGATGTCCAGAAATGTGCAGTGTGCATCAAAATGTGCAATGGAAGATGCAGCAGTGAGATGTGTAGTAATGTGCAATAGAATGTGCATTGAAAATAAAGATAAAAATAAATGTGCAACAGTAATAAAGATAAAAATAGGGCAGTGATCCCCCAACCTGTAGATCCACGTTCAGAAAAATTTATTTTGTTGCGTCCTTAAGCAAGACACTTCACCTGCCTTGTCTAGTATGATTATTATTATTATTACACAACAATGAAAAAACAAAAAAAAATCTAAATCTACAGTACAATTTGATTAAACGATCAATTCCATTTAGAATAGAATGCAGCACAAAAGTGGTTTATTTGTGAGACAGTATCAGAGTTTTCACCCTGAAACTGAATGTTTTAGGTCATCTTTTGAGAAATTCAAGTGATAGTGAAAGGTTGACAGTCCTCCTGAGCAGGTTGGGGGTTAGTTTTCCTCTCATCGATGTAACAGTTTCACCTTTTGTCCTGTCAATCTACTCCAACTGGAATTACTTGCTGACAGTTGAGATTCTTTGCTATTTTGTGCCTTAGCTAAAAACAATACTATAGCAAAAACTTCCTTTCTTATATCATTAGCTGTTAAAGCGGGGGCATTACATTTGGGGTATTAATATAACTATTTAGATCACCATGTTACAGTTCAGAGAGATGTCACATTACAGCCAGCATGCAGTCCTTTACATAATGAAGCGACTGTTTGTGACCAATAGCCAGAGGGTTGCAGGTTTTAAAACACATATCTTAGTGCAGTGGTACTGAGTGGAAAAAAGGAACATTTTATCTGTCCGAAAGTTGGAGACATATTTATTTTCGTCCAGTTTTAGAGGGGCTTTCAGTAACCATGGAGATGCACTCACCATAGCAGTTTGTTGACAGAAAAAAATAAAATAAAATCTTCATAAATGGAGGCACAGGAACTTTTCTATCAAATAAAAAGTTTCAGTCCCTCACTTGTTCTATTCGGGAGTTTGCTGTTATTTCCTGCTTTTAAATCTGCAAGTCATAATGTAGAGTGTGGCAGGAGAAAAAGATGAACTGATGTGTCCACAGAAAAGATCAAGCAAATTATAGCAAAAAAAAAAAAAAAGAAATCAAAATACTATAGCATCATAAAATGTTTAGGAAAAGTCCAAATGTGACTCTTAAAACATGGGTATCCTCATTATATTGTAGAGTTCTGGTGTAGGAGGAAACACACCAAGGTTCTTCTGATTGTTTATTTTCTGACTTATCGTTAACAGGTGGAACAGGTTTTCAAACCGTTTCTCCAACCTTAAAAGAGCCACCACTGGAGTCTGGTGGTTACAGCTTTGCCTTTACCATGGAGACCAGGACCTTCCAGGAGGCTTGCAGATTCTACAATCTGTGCTATGAGCCACAGTATGACAACTGGGCCCCCAACTATGAGACGGTATGTATTTGTGTGTCAAGTGTGGCTTGAGGAGTAACTTCAACTAACATGTGTTTTTGGTGACTACCACATAGAGCTGGGCGATATGGCCTAAAAATAAAATCTCTGATTTAAAAAAAAAAATAAAAAAAAAATCCGATTTCTGATTTTAATAGATTTTTCTCTGCCCTACTCAAAAACAAATAACAGATGACAGACAAATGGCTCAAAACAATGCAACGTTCTTTTATAAAACAAATACATTACACCTAGCATCAATTAAGCTGTTATTGTTTAATATATATATATATATATATATATATTAGGGGTGTAAAGATTAACCGATTTGGATCGGTTATCGGTCTGTGACCTCTGCGATCTGAGTGTACCGATCAGCGGAGCCCGGATCGGTCCAAATTCACTACGAACGGTCCGATGCACCGGATTTACAGCCAAGAATCGGTTTGCCAGCTCCTGAGCGGTCTCTGTCATGGCGCAGCAGCCGCTCTGTGTGTGTCTGTGTTCTTTAGCGAACGGTGGGTGGTTCACTTACCTGGGGTTGAAGCTTATTGGCCGGTTAACTGCCAATCACGCGAGCGGCGCGGGCTGTATGCGGAAGCAAGCACAAAATGCACTGTATAGCCGTGTCCCAAATCGCATTGTGCGGAGGGCGGGTTTCCCGCCGCCTCGTCTCGTCAGGAGCTCTACTCTATGGGTAAGCTAAGCTAAGTTTCCTTTTATTGAGCTGTTGTTTAAGTTAAATTGGTGCGCTACCGCTATTTATGGACATGGTTCCTATGCGTGGTTAACTTTTGTGCCAGTGTTGTGTCGCGGTGATAAAACTTTCACTGTCGGTCTGATGTTTCACTGAGCTCAGTAGTCTGCATAGCAGCTATAAACCATAACAATTGTATGATACTAGTGTTTTTATTGTCACGGTTAGTGGAACGGGTGATTTATTTACACAACATTCATGTATTGGCAATGTATATTTGATTTGGGCTAAAAGTGACTTGGCTAATTTACTTTTGTGTGGAAAATACAATGTATAATCAGAATTGGTGCATTTCTGTATTTAGATACTTATGATTTGTGTGTATAGAAATGTACTTCACACACAGATGATTTTTGTCTCAAAGGAGACTGAGGTAATGTTATGAGATGGAGAGAAAGTATTATTCAGTGTTAAGAGCTCTCTCTGATTTTCTTTTTTTTTTTGTTAAGAAAAGTTAATTACAGGCATAAAAAGACATGTTGGATTTAACATGCTAGTGTTTTCTATAACTGCCTAGTAATATCTATCTTCTTGTCAGTGATATGTTGCACTTTTATACAGTTACTGAAACTGTGACTGAAGCACTAATTCTGATTCATTCAGATTTTTGCCTTTAATAGGCAACTTGCTTGTTTTATAATGACTTTTTTATTTTTGATATCTACCTTATCTACCTTTGTACTGAATCGAAATTAACCGAACCGGATCGGATCGAATCGTATCGAATCGAATCGTACCGGATCGTTTACTAATTTTATGAATCGTCCCTGAATCGAATCGTAGCCTGTGAATCGAGATTCGAATCGAACCGTTTTGTGAGTGAAAGATTCACACCCCTAATATATATATATATATATATATATATATATATATATATATATATATATAATTTCATTTTCATTTATTTCATTCGTTAAAACAAAACAAAAATAACAGATGCAACACAATTGCATCTATACAATTATAACTTAAATATGAATGAAAAGGGAACAGAAAGAACCATAAGCTTATGATATCTGCCCCTTATCAACTCAAAATGATATTACAACAAAATATATATAACAATAATAACATAGTTATATAAATATCTTTCTTTTATAAAGAAGGATTTTATGGAGCTAAATTATTCCCTGATTGTGGGAACGATGGACTGGAGTGTGTAGTGTTGTGTTTTAGTTTTTCCTTAAGTGATGCAAAAAAGCCACTGTCTGTGTTCATGTATGTTAGCTTGTGCAGTCTGGATACAGCTGTGGCAACACAAGAAAAATATTGGTAGCACATACTTCGGGTCCAAAAGTTTCACCATGTTAATGAATCCGGGCTTTTCCACAGTATATAGTATATATATAGTATATATGGGCACCATGTCTTTTACAACATACATCATGTTTTTGGTAAAACATACAACAGCGTGTGTAATTGCCTTCCATCGTGGGCCGTGCTTATTATACTGCAAACAGTTCGAAAATGTTTTAGGGACTGGACGGTGGCTATTTTCATTCCGTTCGGACCTGCACTTCTCCCACTCCGCTGCGTGCAACAGCTTTCGGCGCTAGGATACATTTTTTTCGTGCTGCAACAGCTTTTGAACAGACCTTACAGCGAGCACTCGTTTGTTCTAAGTCCGACACAAGAAAACCGAACCAGTTCCATATACCAGGGCTCTCAAGTCTCACACATTGAGAGTGTGACACACGCAGTTCGACGTGTTCACACGCTCACACGCCCAGAAAATCGGTCTGTGTGGCTCAGTTTATGCAGGCACCGCGCATTTTCAGCGAAAAAAAACTCTCCCCCTCCTCTCCGTTCCGCTCCCCGGAAAAAAATCAGCCAATCAGAAAATAGATTGTTCTGTTGTTGGGCAGACTGTAGAGTGTAAGCTGCTAAGCGCACACTGCGGTGATGATAAAACAAACTGAGAACCATCAGGTAATAACTTCATTTATATAACTCTCATTAGTTGCTTTGTAGTTTAAGTTTGCTCTTTAGACAAACATTTACAGCAGGGCTCTCAAGTCTCACGCATTGAGAGAGACAATTCGACGCGTTCACACGCTCACACGGCATTTCTCACGCAATTCAAGCCCCCCCCGCTCCTCAGAAATTACACAGTCTCACGCACGACCCCGCTCAAAACTTGAGAGTCCTGATATAACAGATGTAAACACCAGCCGTGCTAGCTCGTACAATGTTTGGGTACGCCCCGCTAACTTACCCATGTAAAATGTGGCCACGCATTAGTTCCGCTCGCGTGTAAAAAATAACTAAAAAATTGATTTTCATAAAAACACATCGTCCTGAACTGTAAAGTCAAATTAATCGATTTAATCGATTTAATCAATTAATCGCGCAGGTCTACTACCACATCATCACAGCTTTGTACTTCTCGGAATTCTTTATTTTGTTTACACTTTATTCAGATGTTCATCACTCTCTCATCTCAGTCTTTTTCATTACAGTTTACTTAATATGCATTTTATGAAATGGTAATATGACTGATCAGTACTGACATGAAAAAGACCTAAAAACTGACAGCTGGACCAGTGGTTGAATAGCTGTCCTGCTCTGTATTGCCCCCTGTAGGACTGCTCTTCGTTGAAGTATCAGGGTCATGAACATGCAGTGACAGTTCTGATGCAGCACTTCACTGGGGACCCCTCTCAGACCAGAGTTCTGGATGTGGCCTGTGGGTCTGGACTCGTCGCCAAAAAGGTTGGTTTGCTTTTTACATTCATCACAGTACTTGGGTCATGTGTAGAGAACAAATTTCCTTACAGGGATTATAAAGACCTGTTTGAATGGAAGAGTTCATTTGCAAGTGGCATTTTAAAAAAGTAATCAGAGACTTGCATTTTACTCTTTGTATAGTAATGTTTTGCCAATGCCAAAACATTTTACTCTAGTCTAAATATTATTCCACTCCTCCAATAAAATCCACAATATATTATTTTCATGGCTAATACCTGTAGAAGATGGTATCAAATATTCATACCATTCATATCCATCCATCTTCTTCTGCTTTTCCATTTCTGGGTCGCGGGAGCAGCAGTCCAAGCAGATCTGCTGCCCAAAACACAATGCACCAGCCCCCATGAATCCTCCTGCGGGTGGTGGGTCCATGGGAGGACGGCCCACGACATTCATATATATATATATATATATATATACATTCAACAAAAATATAAACGCAACACTTGTGTTTTTGCTCCCATTTTTCATGAGATGGACTTAAAGATCTAAAATTCATTCCAGATACACAATATTACAATTTCTATCAAACATTGTTCACAAATCTGTCTAAATGTGTGATAGTGAGCACTTCTGCTTTGCTGAGATAATCCATCCCACCTCACAGGTGTGCCACATCAAGATGCTGATCTGACATCATGATTAGTGCACAGGTGTGCCTTATACTGCCCACAATAAAAGGCCACTCTGAAATGTGCAGTTTTGTCTCACAGCAAAATGCCACAGATGTCACAAGCATTGAGGGAGCGTGCAATTGGCATGCTGACAGCAGGAATGTCAACCAGATCTGTTGCTCGTGTATTGAATGTTCATTTCTCCACCATAAGCCGTCTCCAAAGGCGTTTCAGAGAATATGGCAGTACATCCAACCGGCCTCACAACCGCAGACCATGTGTAACCACACCAGCCCAGGACCTCCACATCCAGCAGGTTCACCTCCAAGATCGTCTGAGACCAGCCACTCGGACAGCTGCTGAAACAATTGGTTTGCATAACCAAACAATTTCTGCACAAACTGTCAAAAACCGTCTCAGGGAAGCTCAACTGCATGCTCGTCGTCCTCATCGGGGTCTTAACCTGACTCCAGATCGTCGCCGTAACAAACTTGAGTGGGCAAATGCTCACATTCGATGGCGTCTGGCACGTTGGAGAGGTGTTCTCTTCACGGATGAATCTCGGTTTACATTGTTCAGGGCAGATGGCAGACAGCGTGTGTGGGGTCGTGTGGGTGAGCGCTTTGCTGATGTCAATGTTGTGGATCGAGTGGCCCATGGTGGTGGTGGGGTTATAGTATGGGCAGGCATCTGTTATGGACGAAGAACACAGGTGCATTTTATTGATGGCATTTTGAATGCACAGAGATACCGTGATGAGATCCTGAGGCCCATTGTTGTGCCATACATCCATGAACATCACCTCATGTTTCAGCAAGATAATGCACGGCCCCATGTTGCAAGGATCTGTACACAATTCTTGGAAGCTGAGAATGTCCCAGTTCTTGCATGGCCAGCATACTCAACGGACATGTCACCCATTGAGCATGTTTGGGATGTGCTTGACCGGCGTATACGACAGCGTGTACCAGCTCCCACTAATATCCAGCAACTTCGCACAGCCATTGAAGAGGAGTGGACCAACATTCCACAGGCCACAATTGACAATCTGATAAACACTGTGCGAAGAAGATGTATTGCACTGCATGAGGCAAATGGTGGTCACACCAGATACTGACTGGTTCTGAGTCCGCAGACCCCCAATAAAGCAAAAAAAAAAAAAATGCACATTTCAGGGTGGCCTTTTATTGTGGGCAGTCTAAGGCACACCTGTGCACTAATCATGATGTCAGATCAGCATCTTGATGTGGCACACCTGTGAGGTGGGATGGATTATCTCAGCAAAGCAGAAGTGCTCACTATCACACATTTAGACAGATTTGTGAACAATGTTTGAGAGAAATGGTAATATTCTGTATCTGGAATTAATTTTAGATCTTTAAAGGGACAGTGTGTAGGATTCGTGGCGCATAGGTGGTTACTAGCTATTCCACTTCCTCTTTTGGCTATGGCAGACCTCGAGGGTCACCCGGACGCGACGTACCGCCGACATCGCGCGTGCCCGCGCACGAACCGCGCACCGCTGTATACATAAAACGCGTTCCCCCGTTCACTTTTTTTTTTTCTTTTCGCATGAAAACACACAATCCCGATCATGATTCATGACAATCTACACATCAAATGAAACCTTACAGTCTCCTCTTTTTGACTATGCAATTCATTTCCCTGCAAAACAATCACTCCCCGAGCACATGGGGCTTTTATACAGAAAAGCACAAAACTTAGCTTACTTAGCTTACCTTTGAAGGCTTTGCACAGGTCAAACTCTGTATTTCATCATAAACTTGGTCTCAATCTGTCCATAAGGATCCAGCGAATAAAATCCAGTAAAACAATTTAGTCCAAAATACGTGTTATATCCATTACGATGTGTGATCCGGCAGCATGCTCCCCCCTCCCCTCTTTCCTTCTCTCCTTCGCTCCTGGCTGCATATGGGAGCAGAGGAACGAAGGAGAGAAGGGGAAGGGGAGGGGGGAAGGGGGAACCATATGCAGCGCGGCTAAGCAGCTGTTAGCAGGAGCCGAGGCAAAGGATGAGCCCAAATGTCCTTCTGCGGCTCTCGTATTCAAAATGGCTGCCTCTATATGGGGAAGATCCCCCTTTTATGTGACTATATCTAAGTCCAAAAGAATACTTTGATTTCATGATGGAAGTGAAAAGGCTTGGAAAACAATGTATTTTTGAATGGGTATCTTCAATTTCAGTAATTAACAGGTAAAAATCTTACACACTGTCCCTTTAAGTCCATCTCATGAAAAATGGGAGCAAAAACAAAAGTGTTGCGTTTATATTTTTGTTGAGTGTATATATATATATATATATACTTTTTTCTCTTATATCTTTGTATTACTACAAATCATTAGATTAAAGGTCCTAGTTTACACAACATGGATTCCTTTGCGCTTTTAGCCATGTCATAATGCTGTTACCTCCTCAAAAACATACCTGGAGTTAAGTTTGGTTTTCAATCACACATGGTTGAGTAATGCTTCATCATGATTCTGTTCAAGTTAACAGCTACCTTTTACTTTTTGTTTTTTGTTCAGTAGAGAGTGGCAATTCCAAGACTATCTAAATGATTCTAGTGAAGGTGCCTGGAGTTTAAACACAATGGAGCACTTCCTGTATTACCACATGGACAGCAAGGGCAAACCTTTCATGTAACATCAGCGAGGCTAAGAGACAATACTCTAGGAAGATAGCACAGCACTTTAATGACAGCAGAGACATACGGAGTCTGTGGCAGGGGATACGGACCATAATGGACTACAAGCCAACGCCACAGACTGCAGACAGCTCCACCTCCCTGCCGCACGAGTTAAACGAGTTCTTTACTCACTTTGAGGCACACAACAGCACTCCGGCACAGAAGACTCCACCCCCTCCCGGTGACCAGGTGTCGACACTGTCCCCGGACAGCGTGAGGAGATCCCTTAGCAGGATCACCGCAAGCAAAGCTCCGGGACCGGACAACATCCCTGGTCGTGTACTGAGAGACTGTGCTGCAGAACTCACAGAGGTCTTTACAGATATCTTCAACACATCTTTGAGCCAGGCAGTCGTCCCCACATGCCTCAAAACCTCCACCATCATCCCCATGTCGAAGAAGTAGAGCCAGAGCCCCAGCTCCCATCATGAGCACCTTCTACAGAGGCATCATAGAGAGCATCCTCACCAGCTGCATCACTGTGTGGTATGGCACCTGCACTGTGTCCTGCTGGAAAAAGCTACACCGAGTAGTGAAAGCAGCTGAGAGAATCGTGGGTGTCTCTCTCCCCTCCTTGCAGGACATCTACTGCACCCGCCTCACCTGCAAAGCCCTCTGCACCCACCCATCCAACTGCCTTTTCAGTCTGCTGCCATCAGGAAGGAGACTGAGGAGCCTCAGGGCAAAGATCAGCAGACTGAAAGACAGCTTCATTCACCAAGCTGTCAGGATGCTGAATTCTCTCCCTGCCCTCCCTCCCCCAATGACACTGCTGCTTAAATTATACTTAAATGACACTGACACATTGTGTGTTTTACCTATTTGTATTATATACAAGTCTACTGTACTTTTGCTACGGGTATATGTGATGTTTTAGTCATTGAGTTTATTGTCCTGTTTATAAGATGTTTTATGTTCACTGTGGGCCTAGGGAGCGCTGCAATTTCAAATCCTGTGTGTGCAACCTGTACATATGGTTTTTGACAATAAAGCTGACTTTGAACTTTGAACACATGACATCACAAGGTGGGACAGTGTTTTCATTATAACATAGGTCACAAAATAGTGTAATATAGGCCCTAGAATTATATTGTAAATTGTTCCTGCTTTTTGGATGGATATTTGGTATTTTGTTTGACCTTTCCTTCACAAACTGACAGAAAACCCTGTTTGTGTGCAGATGGCGGGTTTGGGCTTCAGGCAGTTCGTAGGAGTAGACGCCAGTGAGGGGATGCTCAGAGAGGCCACAGACACACAACTGTACCAGGAACTGCAACTGACCATTCTGGGGAAACAGCCTCTGTCTGTGGAGAAAGGTACTGCAACCACTTTTGTGCAGAGTGATGAGTAGGGTTAACCTCAGACAACAACAAAAATCACAAAACATACTACTGATTACTTTTCAATTGCAAAAAATATATACATACAATTCAGACAGCATATATTTTTATCATTAATCCCTCCTAAAGGGATAGTTTGTTTTTGTTTTTTTTTATGTGAATTTGTATGGCATCCCCTTCAGCAGTGTCGTGCATTAACACTGGCTTATACCTGACAGTTTCCTCTGAGCCGAGTTCTGCCCCGGTTCTGTAGCTGACGAAAGTAGGTCCGGCAAGTTAGCGGGGCAGTTAATAAAGCTTGTTTTTCTTCTCAAAACAATATTTGTCCAAAAAGTGATATATTTGCGTCAGAAAACAGTTGTACACGAAAAAGTGAGAAGTCTAAATCTCTGGGTGCTATTTTCTATCGAGTCGTATCACTGCACGCCTATTTATTATTATTAGCCTGTTTACTTGTAAGTGGTGATGTTTACAAGTGAAGACTGCTGACTTTTTCATGTGCAACTGTTTTCTGATGCAAATATATCACTTTTTGGACAAATATTGTTTTGAGAAGAAAAACAAGCTTTATTAACTATCCCCGCTACAGAACCGGGGCAGAACGTGGCTCAGAGGACACTGTCAGGGGTAAGCTAGTGTTAAAGCACCACACTGCTGAAGTGGATGCCATACAGATTTATATTCAAAAAAACGAACTATCCCTTTAAGACTTGTACTCCATTGAATACTGAATACAGTGGTACCTCACCTTACAAAATTAATTCATTCCAGAAGTGGTTTTGTAACGTTTTTCGTAATTTTTCGTAAGTTGAGTAGCTATTTCAATGGAAAAGGCCTGATCCGTTCCAAGGTTTTTTTTTATAGTGTAACTTTTTTTTATAGTGTAACATTTGTGTTCTGCGTCCTGATTGGAATAAACCAGGTCTAGACCAGAACTAAACCAGGTCTAAACCTGGACTGGACCTGGACTAAAC
Source organism: Paratrypauchen microcephalus (assembly GCA_036785185.1). Lineage (NCBI taxonomy): Eukaryota > Metazoa > Chordata > Actinopteri > Gobiiformes > Gobiidae > Paratrypauchen > Paratrypauchen microcephalus. The sequence continues at coordinate 795,402 of JAVJIX010000137.1, forward strand.
CAGGATTATCCCGGCCGGGACATGGCAGTGCCGTTGGAGGAGCGCGTTGCTCTTGTCTCCGCACTCCTTGCGCGTTCCGCGCTAGAGCTAAGAGGGCGAGAAAGACGCTCTTTCAGCGGAATAAGAGCGGGGCGGGGCGGGCTCTGGTTTTATGTGACTTCCAGAGCCGGGGGGCTGACACTGTGAGCTAACAGGCCGAGAAAGGTGCTCTATCGGCGAGCAAGACCGCGGGGTCTCGCTCGGGGCGGGCTCTGGTTCTATGTGACTTCCAGGTCTAGACCAGGTCTAAACCAGGACCGGATCAGGTCCAGACCCGGACCAAACCGGGACCAGACCAGGATTAAATCACCCCGTGCCGAGCTGCGCGGGCCCGCGGCCCCGAGGGGGAGGCACGGCCCGGGCGCCGCGGCTCCATCCCGCGCCGTGTCGACGTCGGTTTTTGATCCTTCAATGTCGGCTCTTCCTATCATTGTGAAGCAGAATTCACCAACCGTTGGATTGTTCACTCACTAATAGGGAACGTGAGCTGGGTTTAGACCGTCGTGAGACAGGTGAGTTTTACCCTACTGATGATGTGTTGTTGATAGTAATCCTGTGCCTCCGCTCCCCTCACGCGTTGGGCGCTATATTGAGCCGTCCCCCCCCCCCCCCACGCTTCACTATCAACACATTCGATTGAAAATCTATGAAAGTTCGAGTGTTCAAACGAGAGAGAAATGTGAGAAAAGCCCAACTCCAGTCTGAGAAAAGCGTAGAATGTGTGTGGTGAGGCATTTACAGCCCTAAAACATGTAGAACAATTGCAAAATACAAAGTTGTCCTACCTCGAGGACCTCTCCCACCGCGGGCCACCTCTGGAACCTAACCCCCTGTGTGTTGATAAAGTGTATTTACGTTTCGGGGCGTGCATCTGAGTGCGCATTAATTGAATTTTTGAGATTTCGCGTTTCGTAACTTGAATTTTCTTTCGTATCTAGAGACCAAAATTTGACGTGAAGGTGTTTCGTAACTTGGATTTTTCGTATGTAGGGTCTTTCGTAAGGTGAGGTACCACTGTACTGAATATTGTTAACAAATCCTGAAGGAAAAAAAATACATGACAAATAAATAATACTGAAAAAAAAATCTCTGTAGTTACACTGGGGATGTTCTACATGTTTCTCTGTGGAGGAATGTTCAACAGTTACCATGGAGACTGCACACACATTAACAAACACTGTCAACAAAGTTGTATGATACATGAACACATTTTCAGGAGCCTGTGATCAATGCACACATTCATGATTTTGTTTAGGTGTTTGATTTTCAACAAAATGTGAGAGTGACTAACAGAAAAACTGTTGACTAATGCGATCTAGCTTGTGACATCAGCTGCACAGTGTCAGTATTGTGTTTGTCCATGTCCATTCAGAGTCTTTCGATGTGGTGACAGTGGTTGCAGGGTTTTATCCAGGCTTCATCCCGGTCAGTGCAGTGAGAGAGCTCTGTGAGGCCACCAAACCAGGTAATAGTCCATAATACTGTTTTAATTATAGTTTTCAACATAATTGTTGAATGTTTGATGGGTCCTTGGGATTTGTTTGAGACTTTAATAGAATTAGTAACAGGAGTCTTTTTTATAACTTTTAAAGGGATATGCCACACCCAGGTCAAACTTGGGCATCTCCCCACAGTCCAGAGACTAAAATAAGTGATGGAAAGCGTTTTCCTGGTCACCGAGCCATTGTCCAAGTCTGTCAGCACTGACCGCCGCGCGCAGCTGCAGCTACTCCGCGTTAGACTGGAGGCTAACATCGCCAGAGAAAGATTTCGGCCAAAAGGAATTTGCTCAATGCTTTTCCCAATTACTTTCTGTGTAGTGTGCATTCATATCGAGTGCAAATAAATGTGCAAATCAACACGGAGAGCTTGCCTTGGTCATTTTGGGGTGGGAACTATTTTACAGTGCGGAAAAACACAGCCGAAGCACACAGGGGAATCCCTGTTACGCACCACGTTGGGAGTTCCCCTGTTACGCAGCGTGGTGTGTGCTTCGGCTCTGTTTTTCCGCACTGAAAAATAGTTCCCACCCAAAATGACCAAGTCAAGCTCTCCGTGTTGATTTGCACATTTATTTGCACTCGATATGAATGCGCAGTTTAAGATCATTTGTTCCAACATGAACAACTACCGTTGACACTGTGGGAAGGGCACCCAGGGTGGTAGGGACAGAGTCTATGATGTCCTTCACGAGAGCGCCTGGGTGACAGGAGGTATGGCCTTTGTCTATTTGCACGTGCCAGACCATGGAAGAGCCAAGAATCAGCACGGACGGGCCTGGCCCGGACTCCGTGGCCGAGGGAGCCGCAACGGGAGGAGCCACATTTCGGATGTGGAGTTAGTGTGTGTTTGCGCAGACACATTAAAAATTAGGGGGAACATTGGCCATGTCCCAATTCCAAGTATTACTAGTCGCAATAGTATAATATTTTTGTCTTTAGGGAACAAGGAGCAGACCACCCGGCTCATTGAGCTGAGGCAGGACCTGTTCCATTTCGCAGATGGCCATGTGAGAAACGTAGTGCATTAAGGACAGAGCGAGTGTGCGCCGTCTCGACGACAGACCGAGTGCACACTCACAAGCCTGCCGTCGCTGAATTGGGAAACGGCCCTAGAGAGCAGTGGAGTATCGCTCTCGTGTAAATTACCCAAGGCTGATGGCGACACATTAATAGCCATGCCCCGAACTCCGGGGCGGTCTGATTTTGGAGCCGGGGTGAAATGCAACCGGCCCTTGAAAGTACGGGTTAGTGGGGGAAAATCCTCATGGTCCAGGATACTGAATTTATTTGACAAAGCTACATTCATAGAAGAGGAGCGCTTACCATGTTCGCAGCCATCACGGGAGGAGGAGCTGGACAAGCGGTTTATTCGGTTACCTTGTCTGCAGTCTTTACGGGCTACGACAATCCAGGGATCTGCCCGGACTGGAGTAGAGCTAATCGGGGCTTTGGGCCTAGCCCCTCTCTGAATCCAATAGTGTTCGTCTGTACCTGGAGCACCAGAGTCGGGTGGAGAGGACTGGTGTTCAGAGGCGTCTTCGGAGAAGTGAACCGTGTCAGCCAGTTCGGCACTGTTAGCAGTGGCCTGAGTCTTGCCCAAAATGATATCCAGATCGCTTTCCACTCGGCTTTCGCACATGGATATGCGTTGTTCCAGGGCAGCCACCCTCTGACTGAGGGCGGTGCAGCTGTCACAACTGGATGTAGAGGTGAGTGGACGCATGGCTCACCTGTAGCTACACAGCCTAATGACGCGCTTTTGTTGGTTGGCTTAATTGAAACCTTTGTGCTTGTAGGGGTAAAAACATAGGTCCAGGTAGTGACTTAAGTCAAAAAGCTACCTCGATGTTTAATATCGCCCTCTAAAGTTGTCTAATTATCTGTGAAAAACTATTTGTTTGGGAGTCGAGCTAACGACCAAAACAGAACGCTGATGCATGCGCAGAAGGTAGCGTTACAAGGTGGGACACAGTGTTTTCTGTTTGAGAGAAATATGCGTTAAACATGTGTGAATGAAACAAAACAAAACTCTAGGTATGTTTTGTGAAGAGGAAACAATTGCATAGATCAGAAAAGAACATCTTTACTTTTTTTTACTTAGTTCCTCATTCATGGAGATGCCCTTCCTGTAATGTTCCACAATATGAAATTAAACTTATATAAGATGCATTTATTCAATTATGGGTGTTTTATCATTCAAAAATACCTTTAAAAACATGCTTTCTGACTGTGAGTGAGGTCACCGCTTAACCTGTAAATTGGTCTGGTGTTATCTCCTGCTTGTTTCTATGGCGATAGATAAGTTTAATGACAAGCTTTGGAACGCAGCAGGCAAAACAATCACATCTCCATGGAAACAAGCAAATTACATAGTGCACCTTTAAGTGTACACAACCATACTTTGGAAGATCACCATTTCCTTTGTGAATGATGTCTGCAGGTGGTTTGGTGTGCATATCCAGAGGGAACCAGTCACGTCCGGAGTATATTTGTTACGACGTGGAGCTGGAGGAGGAGCTCACCAAGATGGAGTCTGAGGGTCTGTGGACTCGAATCACAGAAACAAAGATCAAACGATTCATAATCAACGTTCAGAAAGAAGAGCCAGATCCCGAGAAGAGAGTTTACATTCCCGGAACTGTTTATGTGTTCAGGAAGTCCAACTAAGTACAGAATAGTGTCTAATGGGACATTCAGGGGGTCCTCTAGTCTGGTTAACACCTGACCATATCACAAGTGAGATATGGGTCTGGAAACTCGCTTCGAAAAATCCCGTAGCGGAGGTGTGGTTAGCGATTGCCAACAGCCGTTTATTGGGCGTTATGAATGTCTATCATTGAGCGTATACGTAAGTCCATAGCCAATCATGTCAGTTGTCAGTTCAAACTACAAGCTTCCGTTTGTCATGTAGTACGCGTCACCGTCTTGCCACCCCTCCCCCGCTCTCTGATTGGGGCCCTAAATCTGGGACTCTCGCTTGGACGAGTTTCCAGGCCGCCTTCCAGTTCGAAACGAACGGAAGCGGCCTGGGAATTCCAAGGCTAGGGGTCCTCCGGTTTCTGAGAAGAGACGGAGATGAGAAGTTGCTTACTTTTTAATGTGCTTTTATCTGAAAAAAAATAAAATCACTAACAAAATCACTGAGACTGGTCTTTAACAGAGCTAGTCAGTGAAATTTGTTGTTGTGAATTCATTTAACAGTCATTTTGAGTCCTCTTAAATTGATATGAACAGCTTATAGCAATGTCCCAAAAATGGCAAAAGAAAAATTCTATTCTGTCAACTGGATTTACCTGGATGACTAAGGGATTACACAGACATTTCCTAAAAATGGAGGCCCCGTTTACATATACCCGGGTATCTGTAAAAACAGACTTTTCCCTTCATTTCATTTTCCCTTCATTTCGTTTACATACAAACTGAGATTTTTCCTCTAAAAACGATTCTTTCTAAAAACTCTGGCAAAAGTGGAGATTTTAGAAAACTCTGGTTTCATGTTTGCATGTAAATTGAGGAAAACTGAGTTTTAGGCAGCTGACACACCAAAAGTGCAATTCTGATTGGCTTGCAGAGTGTTCTCCTTCGTTTTCAGAGGCGGATTCGCCATTTGCGTGTAAAAGATGGGTACAAAAGAAAGTAAATGTCTCCATTTTTAAAGATCCCATGACATGGTACTTCTTGATGCTTTTACTGTATATGGCGCCTTAGTGGTTCCCTAATACTGTATGTGAATCCTTCAAAATCAAGTCTCAGTGCATGGGAAAGCCTCATGAAGACAGTTCTATTCATAACTATGTCTCTGAAACGCTTTATTCTGGGTGTTGATGCTTGAATGCAAATGAGGAGGACAGAGACAGGCCAGTGCAGCGGGTGGGTTGTGGCCAAATACGCCGCTGTTTCCTGGATTAGCGGTGCGCTGTGCGCTGTCACCCACTTCCATGTTTTAAATGCGGAGGAAGATACAAGATGCGTTCTATGAAAAGAACACATTTCCACAGAAAATAAAATTAAACCACTGCTGTTTCAGAGGTTCGGAGGCTCGGATAAAGGATATCCAAGCCTGGAAACACTCTCACGTGTCTCAAAGGCAAATAAAAAAACGCATCTCACATTTCGTGGCTCGTTTGCGGTCTTATTTCTCTGGGTGTGATTTCCAGAGAAGGGGTGGACATCCAGACGGGAGGTGGAAACCTTTCCGCGAGTGTGACGTCAGAAAGTTCCCTTATTCAGAATCGTCCGTTTGGGCTGTCTTTTTTTCAAATGTGGAAAAGGACCGCATTTGCTCAGTTTACAGGGTAGGGGAGCTCAGAAAGTGAAAATCCCATGCCATGGGACCTTTAAAATACCAGTGTATGTGTAAACGGGGCCTCATTTTGGAAAACAGAGAGAGATAAATATTTGTTTCTCGACATATCCGGGTATGTGTAAATGGGGCCGGAAACAATAAGCCTCTTATATTAGAAGGAAATTAACAAATGAGCTGATTTTCTCCACAAAACAGGTGACCTCAAGTGGGGAAGTCGAGTAGCAGGTTTGGACTCGAGTTTAAGAGTTTTTTTTTTTTTTTTTTTTCATATACAGTATTTGTCAAATACTTGCATTATCTCCAGTTGGTATATGTTCTGCTACTTATTGTGCCTCATTTTAATTGCTTCCCTCCCCAGTACAGCAGTCAGTGGAGCCCTCACAATATAGCAATGTCTAAGTCATAAAGTACGCTTCACTTCAAACCAGTTAACTTTATGTTAGTAGTTACTGAACTGTAAACTCTCATTGTACAAGAAGGTGCAGTCCCTTTTCTCAGTCAAGTTAAGTATAAAGATAGAAAGAGAAGGTTTCATTCATGTGGTGTTCTGGACTCTGTTTTTGTGATCAAGACATTTTGGCTCCATCTAGAAGCCAATATCAACTGATGGAACTGGCTTGATGCACTGGGACTTTATCCCACTTTGAGTACCCAAGTCCAACACCAAAGTTAGGAGTTTTAGAATGAAACTGTCCTGCCTCCTTGTTTACAGCTAACAACATTATGGGTAATTAAGACCATATTGTGTGTTTGCTGTCTCACCTTCAGCATTGTTGAGTATAAATTCTCAGTGCTTCAACCAGTTTCATCATCATCTTATTATTATTATTATTATTATTATTATTATTATTATTATTATTATTATTATTATTATTATTATTATTATTATTATTATTATTATTATTATTATCATCATGAATGGGACCAGAAATGTCTTAAACAGAGAACAAAAACAGAGTGCAGATGACAACAGATGAAACCATAAAGCTCAGGGTTAGGATTAGGGTTTGATTTAGAAACAGGATTCTTGCATTCTTGATTCGTTGGTGCCATTTTGAGAACATTTTGAGAACATTTCATCATTAGGTATACAATTTTGCTATGGCAATGGAACAAATATTTCTTCACTTTGAAAACCCCAAGAGAGGACTTTTTAATCCTCATCACTCACTTCAGTGTGAGATCAATAAAGTTGCTTCTAAATCACTTCACCGGTAAATCATTAGATATATTTAAGTATAAGGAAAAGTTTGGGAGTTCACCCTTAACTGTTGCCCCTCACCCTTGTTTCACAGTAAACAAAAGTGAATAGTGCAATCATACATTTTATGTTCAGAGTGGCTCCAAAACCATGATTACTGTGATTGCCTCAAAAAATCTACATAGATTTGCCTGTAAAATAAAGCATTTGGAAGATGGAAGAGCCTGTTGACTTTACAAAGAAAGCTTTTTACACCAGGACAGAACTGGCATTGTGTTGTAACAAATGTGCAAACAGAAAAAGGTTGGATGATTGCTACTAAACTAAACATTAGTCCTCATTAACAAATTCTGACTTTAAAAACAATAGAACTGAGTATAAAACATCATTATATGACATTATTATGTGCCAAACGTCCAGTGACGGACTGAGCGGTCTGGCATTTGGGCACATGCCAGAAGGGCATGTCCACTGCAGTCCCGCAACCGCATTGCTGCGGCCCACCCGGCCAACTCGGTCGTTACGTGCCTCCATCGTCTTAAAAAATCTGCGCTATTGCTATAACTGAAAGGACCCGTTCGGTATTTATACCCCTTACAACTACATATATATTACAGTGATGGCACCTTGATGATGTGTTTAAGGTATTACATTATTTTATTTTGCCGGGATATTTCTTCCTATGATGTTAAAAATGTGCACAGTTTGAAATAAAACAAATATATCTGTATTTTGTATTTGTTTGCGACAACTGAAGTAAAGCATTGCCTTATGGGAAATTCCCACGGCTGGCCGCGAGTCGAGCTCGTGCTACCAGGATTTGACCAATGTTTTTCCGAGTTGCTACCATGATTTACCAAGAACTGACCAATTACGGCACTACTTGTTACCAAGAATTGGTAGCGCTCGCATATGAAGTGGAAAACATTTTACATGGAAGACAATAGTAAACCTTTTTGAGGAAGTTAGTACATCACAACATTTAATCACTTTCATGAGAAATAGAACAGTGAAGATTGTGGTAGTGTGGTCAATTTAGTCAAAGTAGAAGATGAGATAGACGGACGGTCGGATACTTAGCATTATAGTTTAGTAAAATGAATCGAGGAGGAGGCACTAAATGACACAAGGGGGGAGCGGAGAAAAAGAGGGAAAAATTGAAGAAAGCACTGCTGTCGGGGGGTGAAAAATGTTCGCACTTTATTAACGGCATGAAGGTAAGACTTTTTTTTTAAATTATGGTTGGGTTGAGAATTGATTTCCATGATTTTAATGCAGTTGTTTAATGCATGGGGCTGATGTCTGCCGCTGTTACCTGATGTGCTTTGTGTGTGTTTCACGGTCTACGGGTACGGGGCCGCTTGTAGGTGCAAAATGCCAGGGCTGTTTTTTTTTTTTTATCCCAGTCCATCATTGCAAACGTTCATTCAGATGCAAATTATATTGATACTTTGCAGTGACATCACGCTGGGGGTGTTCTGCAGGTGTATATGGTGAAATGTTCATCAGTTACCATGGTGATACAATGCACACTTTAGCAATAATAACCAAACATGTTTTAAGATATATGAAAAGTCAAGAAAAAATATAAGATGAAACACATTTTCAGGAGCCTGTGATCAATACAAGGATGGTCCTTTTAGGTGTTTGACGTTCAAGAAAAAATGTTAGAGTGACTAACCAGGGCTCTCAAGTCTCACGCATTGAGAGTGTGACACACGCAATTCGACGTGTTCACACGCCACACATGGCATTTCTCACGCTGATTTTATTTTATTTTTTTATTTTTTTGTGCCCAGAAAATCGGTCTGTGTGGCTCAGTTTATGCAGGCACTGCGCGTTTTCAGCGAAAAAAACTCTCCCCCTCCTCCCCGTCCCTGGAAAAAAAATCAGCCAATCAGAAAATAGATTGTTCTGTTGTTGGGCAGACTGTAGAGTGTAGTTTCAGCTGTGGTGATGATAAAACAAACTGAGAACCATCAGGTAATAACTTTAGTTGCTTTGTAGTTTAGGTTTGCTCTTTAGACAAACATTTACAGCAGGGCTCTCAAGTCTCACGCATTGAGAGGGACAATTCGACGCGTTCACACGCTCACGCGGCATTTCTCACACAATTCAATTCACATTACTGTGTGTCACATTGCGTCAACTCTTTCTGGTCAGATTGTATTAAAACAAAGCTCAGAATAAAGTCTAACGCCCCAAACAGATTAGTGCCTGCAGTTAGCATCACAGCCCCAGGGAATGTTGATGACATCTGCTGCAAATTATCAATATAAAACTGGAACATCTCAATAAATTGCTTTGTAACATAAGCATGAAGAATGTTTTGTAAATTTGACAGAAATTCCTTTACATTAAATAGCTGTTTGCAATATTCTAGTCAAAATATACATAGGCCTACCCTTGTAAAAAGTATGTTTATTTTGCACTGATTTTGGCAGTGCTGGCCTAAACACATCGCTATGGAGATGGAGGATGGACTACAAAGGAAAACCAATCATTTCTGTCACATGACTCTTTCTTACAAGTTTGCATCAATAAAATGTTTCATAATGAGATGCAGACAGATATATGAATAATATATTAATATGTTCTTTTTGTATTATTTTCTGCTTTTACAAAACACTTTATGGAGGAAAACAAAACAGTGAAAAGTGGTGTAATTCACCTTTTTAATGAGTCATATTTCTGAGCAGCTCGTCTCCCTGCTCTGGCTGTGACCTGCGGGCCACTAGCAAAGTGAAAATGATGACTTAAACATGCCTCTCACCTCATCGTCCCAGACAAAAGCATTACTGCAGCGGAGTTTAGCATTGCTAATTCACAGCTAACGGCAGCCGAATGCTAATGAGCTGCTCCTCTGGGAATTAGCCTAGCACTGGTTCAAGTTCAATGTTACCAATTTACACTCAATCTGCTTAAACAGGGCAATGAATTCACATTGAAAGACAGAACATTCGAACAGGCCTGCACAGTATCAGGTTTAGGTGTCTTTATTTCACCTGTGTAACAAAAACAAAAAAAAAGTAAAGTACAGTTTTAATGTAGAAAGCAGTTGCTTCAGAATTGGAGCTAAATGTTTACAAAGTCCTATATTACAAGGTTCTACATTACACGAAATTGACTCTTGTAGGCTTTAAGCCATGTTATAATGCTGTTACCACCTCAAAAACATACCTGGAGTTGTGTTTTGTTTCATTCACACATGTTTGAGTAATCCTGTAATCTGTCTACATCTCCAAAACTCAAAATGCTCTGTTCCACCTTGTGATGTCATTGAGTGGTAGTTTTCAAGCTAACCGCAACATTTTAGTTTTGGTTGGTCTTGGTAATTCCAAGACTGAAATCATCCAGGTGATTTTAGTGAAAGTGTATGGAGTTTCAAAACACAGTGGAGCACTTCCTGTATTATCACATGACATCACAAGGTGGAACACTAAGTGTTTTTTGTTTGAGAGAAGAACTCAGCCTAAATATACAGGTTTGTGTGTTAAACATGTGTGAATGAAACAAAGCACAACTCCAGGTCTGTTTGTGATGAAGAAACAACATTATAACAGATCAGAAAACTGAGTAATACAGGCACTAATACAAATTTTCTAGCATATAAAAAAGTGTAGACTGCCCTTACAAATGCAACGCACACACCTCCTCATTCCAGGGTTGGGTTGCGATCAATAAAAAGTTTCATAATTAGATGCAGACAGAGTACATGGTCTGATTTTGACACAACATGCTGTTTAAGAACAATTTGCTTTCTTACAAGAAAGAAACTTGTTTGCCTTGTGAGTGAGATGTTTTGTGGTTCTGAGGTAAATACACCTATGGAAAAAAATAACTGCATTTTATTTTCTGAAATCAGCATCTCTACATGTATTACAGCCATTCCATTCCAGCGTCTGTTCAATTCCAACACAAACACAAAGCTGAGCTACTTCAGTTCTTGACGCATGAAAGCTGTGATTAAAAATAAGGGTTATTGCACCGAATATTGATTTCTGAACTCTTCTTAAGGGTAAACATTAGTATTATGTTGTTTTAAAATGAATTCGATCTTATTTCTATGCATTGTTTGAGGTCTGAAAACATGGATCTTTTTTGTTATTTTGACCATTTGTCATTTTCTGGAAATAAATGCTCTAAACAATAATATTTTTATTTGGATTTGATGTTGTCAGCAGTTTATAGACTCAAACAAAAATGTTCCTTTTGCCCAAACACATACCTATAAGTAGTAAAATCAGAAAAACTGATCAATTTTGCAGTGGTCTCTTTTTTTTTTTTTTTTTTTTTTTTTCCCCAGAACTATATTTATCATTATAGGAATAGTTAAAAATTGAATTCCTTTGTCATCAATCCAAAATAAAGGAATAATTACATGCAAATCATCATTTTACTAATAAAGCCACCCATGATAGCAATAGGAGACTGAGTGGCTTGTACCTTTTTGGGCACATTTTTAACTTTGTCACAGTGAGTTTTTATACCACAAGTATGGTCGTTTTCACAGTTTGCTGGTGTTTGAGCTCTGTCCTTGAGGGGCATCTGTTCAAGAGAGCTTTCTGAAGCGCTCACCTTTCCTATTTTCTTTTTGTTTGTGAAATTATGGTATAAAATTGAGGTTTGGCCCTTCTTAACAATTATTTATTACAATTAGGTAAGAGTTATTATACGTGGTACATTAGCTCTACATATGTCATATCTGCTGCTCATGTCCAAAGGTAGAGGAGTTTGTTGACTTACCACGGAGACACATTGCATGTACTGAATTAGCAAACACCGACAAAGAAGCTTTAAAGGTCCAGTGTGTAGGATTCGTGGCGCATAGGTGGATAGTGGCTATGCACTTCCTGTTTTAGCTACGGCAAACCTCGAGGGTCACCCGGACGCGCCGTAGCGGAGAGCTCGCGTACCCGCGCGCGCTCCCGTGCGCGCACCCGCCGCGCACCCGGCCGACAACAACGGTATTAATAAAACGCGGTCTCCCGTTCAGTTTTTTTTTTCTTTTCGCATGAAAGCACACATTCCCGATCGTGAACCATGATAATCTACATATCAAATGAAACCTTACAGTCTCCTCTTTTTGACATGTAATTAATTTCCCGGCACAACAATCACTCCCTGAGCACATGGGGCTTTTATACGAAAAGCACAAACTGGTTTGTTACTTAGCTTACCTTTGAAGGCTCTGCACAGGTCAAACTCTGTATTTCACCACAAGCTTGGTATCAATATGTCCGTAAGGATCCAGCGAATAAAATCCAGTAAAACAATTTAGTCCAAAACATGTGTTAGATCCAATACGACGTGTGATACAGCAGCATGCTTGTTGTTTACCCAAAAACCACGAGCCTCCCCCCACCCGCACCTCTCTCCTTTTCTCCTTCTCTCTTGCGCAGCGCGCCGGAGCAGCCTGCTGCTTTGCCTCCGGTGCTACCACGAGCCTTGCCGAAGGCGAAGGCGGAGCCCAAATGTCCTTCTGCGGCTCTCGTATTCAAAATGGCTGCCTCTATATGGGGAAGATCCCCCTTTTATGTGACTATATCTAAGTCCAAAAGAATACTTTGATTTCATGATGGAAGTGAAAAGGCTTGAAAAACAATGTATTTTTGAATGGGTATCTTCAATTTCAGTAATTAACGGGTAAAAATCTTACACACTGTCCCTTTAAAGCCCCAGTGTGTAAGATTCGTGGCGCATAGGTGGATGGTGCTATTGCACTTTCTGTTTTAGCTACGGCAGACCTCGAGGGTCACCCGGGCGCGCGCACAAGCCGCGCGCCGCGCGCACCCGTTTTTTTTTTTTTTTCTTTTCTCATGAAAACAACACATTCCCGATCATGTACCATGACACTCTACACATCAAATGAAACCTTACAGTCTTCTCTTTTTGACTATGCAATTCATTTCCCTGCAAAACAATCACTCCCTGAGCACATGGGGCTTTTATACGGAAAAGCACAAAACGAGGTTAGCTTACCTTAGAATGCTTTCCACAGGTCAAACTCTGTATTTCACCATAGACTTGCTCTCAATTTGTCCGTAAGGATCCAGCGAATAAAATCCAGTAAAACAATTTAGTCCCAAACACGTGTTAGATCCATTACAAGTCTGATCCGGCAGCATGCTTGTGTTGTTTACCCAAAACCACGAGCCTTGCCGAAGGCGAAGGCGGAGCCCAAATGTCCTTCTGCGGCTCTCGTATTCAAAATGGCTGCCTCTGCATGGGGAAGATCCCCCTTTTATGTGACTATATCTAAGTCCAAAAGAATACTTTGATTTCATGATGGAAGTGAAAAGGCTTGGAAAACAATGTATTTTTGAATGGGTATCTTCAATTTCAGTAATTAACAGGTAAAAATCTTACACACTGTCCCTTTAAGATCTAAACTCAAATGGATTTAAGCAACACATTTTCAGGAGCCTGCTGTCTAAACGAGCATTCATGGTCCACTTTAAGTGACATCAGCTGCAAAATATCAACAGTAAAAAATAAGAGACCCTGCAAAATGATCACTTTTTCTGATTTTACTACTTACAGAAATGTGTTTGGGCAAAAGGAACATTTTTGTTTGAGGCTATAAACTTGTGACATTTCCCCCAAATTCCAAATAAAAATATTATCGTTTAGAGCATTTATTTGCAGAAAATATCAAATGGTCAAAGTAACAAAAAAGATACATGTTTTCAGACTTCAAACAATGCAAAGAAACAAGATCAAATTCATTTTAAAACAACATAATACTAATGTTTACACTTAAGAAGAGTTCAGAAATCAATATTTGGTGCAATAACCCTTATTTTTAATCACAGCTTTCATACGTCTTGGCATGCTCTCCACAAGTCTTTCATATTGTTCTTGGGTGACTTTATTCCACTCCTGGTGCAAGAACTGAAGTAGCTCAGCTTTGTGTTTGTGTTGGAATTCAACAGATGCTGGAATGGAATGGCTGTAATACATGTAGAGATGCTGATTTCAGAAAAAAATGCAGTGGTCTCTTATTTTTTTTCCAGAGCTGTAGTAATGTAAGCAAGTTAACAAATGTAGTCTAACCTCTCATGCAAAAGTAAAGTAGTGCATCATGAATGAGTTGAGTTTCAGTTTGTTATGTAAACAGCCCGGGGCACGTCTCTTATCAGTGGGTGATCTGTTGCTTACTTTTGATGTTGAATGCAGAAGGTCAAGCTGAGATTTTAACAAGCAATTTTACAGTCATTTGCACAAAGTGGACTGGAAATAAAGATAAACAACAGACTCCCGGTGGTCACAGATAAAATGATCATGTTTAACTGTAAACTCGAGGCTGGAGGGCAATGTTCTGAAATGGACATGAAAAGAAAGGTTTAAAAGTTTCATATAAGACAACAAAGGTGAAGAGGTACTGGAAACTGCTGTTACTTAAAAGTTCCCATATTGTGCTATTTTCTGATCTATGTTATAATGTTATTTCCTCCTCAAAACAGACCTGGAGTTGTGTTTTGTTTCATTTACACACGTTTAACACACAAACCCTGTATATTTAGGCTGAGTACTTCTCTCAAACTGAAAACACTCTGTTCAACCTTATGAAGTCAAGAGGTTATACAGAAGTGCTCCACTGTGTTTTTAAACTCCATACACCATCATGACAATAATTTAGATTATTTCAGCCCCGGGATTGACATTCTCTACTAAATAAAGAGTAAAAGGTAGCTGTTAACTTGAAAACTACCACTACATGTCATCACAAGTTGGAACAGAGCATTTTGAGCTTTGGAGATGTAGACAGACCTAAAGGTTTACTTAAACATGTGTGAATGAAACAACATGAAACATGTAACGAAACAACTCTAGGTATGTTTTTGATGAGGTAATTATGGCATAAAATGTAATATATTCATGGCAGGTCTTTTATTGCAAAGAAAATACCTTGAAAACATGCATCCTTAATCTTAGCTGCATGCATCACCTGTCCACAGATCTGAGCTACACACACAGTTTGGAGATAGATCATACCGTTGAATATTCCAGGCAAAGCAGAAACATCTCCAAGACAAGCTGTTGCTAGATTCTCTCCATAAAATCAGACCATAATTAAACAAGGACCAGCTATCTACAGCCCATAAAACACATTCTGAAGTGGTATTTGCAGTGAAAGTTTGCCCAAGAAAAAGTAATTTAAACTCCATCTTCACTCCCTGTGATATTTTCTCATCCTGCCAGAAAGCCTCTTCTTACTGTACCATATATCTCCAGTCTGATCTAATCACATCTTCAGAAAATTACTGCTACATTAGAAGAACAGGGAACCTTTAAATGACTTTATAAAATGCAGATAAGAAGATCAAGAGTTTAATAAGTTTTTCCAGTAGCTTTCGAGTCAGCCTTTTATCAGCCATCTCATCTTTAATCTGCAGCTGGGCCAAAAATAAGCGTGTGGGCCATTGGTTCGTGTTGATGGAGAAAGGAGTGTGTTTTTTGTAGATAGCAGTTGCTAATCAGATTTAGCTTCTGGGTCTGTCCTTGTTAGTTCTCAGCCGCTCCCCAGAAACACAAGCTACAGATGCATCCAGGATTTACACAATTTAAAGGTGCATTGTGTAACTTTTCTGGTGGAGAGTCCATCTAATGCTTGTTTGTATGGATATGTCATTGCTCTGCCTAGAATGTTCCACAGTATGACATTAAACAGCTCTACCTTACATTTATTCAATTACACGCAATTTTATAGCTCAAAAATACCTAGAAAAACAGGCATTTTGACTGTGAGCAGGGTCACCTCTCCACAGATCTGACCTGTAACTTGGTCTGGTTTGGTGTCTGTGACAATAGAACGGTTTAAGACCATACTGTGAAACATTCCAGACAAAGCAATAATATCTCCATGTATTTGACAGGCCCTCCACCAGAAAACTTACACAATGCATCTTTAACTCTTTCACTACCAGCCTGTTTTCAAAATCTAAGCCCCTGACTACCAGAGATTTAGAGCATTTTCACTGATTTTTCAAGACTCACAGAATACGGAGTTATTTCACTATATAAACGTAGCACACATCAAAATAAAGTGTTGACTCTCATCTTTCACCTGGAAAAAAAATTATGTTTCTAACCTTTTCGGTTCTCAAGTAATTGATAGTAGAACATAGCAAAGTTTCAGCAAAAACACTGTTTTTTGATAACAAATTTGAGAAAATGAGCTTTTTGTGAAAGGAGGTATTACAAGCAGATAAGTGACTTTGACATCAATACTTATTGATTTAGTGATACCTCAAACATCTAAAATAACAGAGAAAGATTTTTGATTGCAATTTTTTTTTTTTTTATTTACAAATATAAGAAATAACTATATACAAATTGACAAAGAGAACAATCTTGAGAGAATAACAACAGTTACAATAACAACAGAACAATGTGTGCACGCACGTGCACACATTGTTCACGCACATGCACACATTGTTCACGCGCGTGTGTGTTGTTGGCCTTCAGGGAGAGCGGCAAAGTACTGGCGAGCATAAAGGTTTGTCTGCTCAGTAATGTGTGCCAGCAGCTCATTTGTGATGAGGAGCTCAAAGAAGTCTGCTGGCACGTCAGACTTCAGCTCCGCTGCAGCGCTCCGGAGTCCAGGGGTGGCCGTGAAGGGAATCATGTTGGGTTCCCAACCTTTTTGTTGCCACTCCACACTTTGTGTGGCAGATGCACCACCTGTAAAATGACAGAAATGTACAACATTACCTAATGTAATTTTTTTGTATTGCTGCAATGTAATGGGGAGAATATATATATTTTTTTACCTTTCTTCTCCGCTTTGCGAGCAGAGGTCCCCACCCCTGCTCGCAAAGTAGGTCCTCTGCTGGATGAAGGCTCTGTAAATGGGAAATTCCTTCACATCAATAGTGGCATTTTACATATACAATTTTACATATACACACACACATACCCAAGCATAAACCTTTACATACACACACACACACACACACACACACGCATAAACCTTTATACACATAGCTACGCACGCACGCGCACGCACGCACAGACACGCACACACACACACGCACGCCTGCATTCGTTCACACAGTAGCTCCCGGACATTTGGACAAGAGGGAAAAAGTGCATGCAGGCAGGGAGGGGATAAAGTAAGTTCATTCATTGATTCACCACACAGCACGTAAACTTAGTTCTTACCCATCTCTTCCTCTGGAGAGGGGGATCTGCTTCTCCCAGAGGATCCCGACGGCAGCCGCTCATGGGCGGGTCGGGGTCTGGCTCGCTGGACTCAAATTCGCTGTCCTCCGGGTCTGAGACCCGAATAGACATGGCCCCTGCCTCGGACAGACGAGATCTCTTTCTTGCCGTCCTTGCCTGATCCGGCGTGTCTCCGCGGTCCTGTGGTCCGGGACCTTGGGTCCCAAGACCACTCCGACCGCTCGGATCACTCCGTAAAAACTGATCGATTGTTAGCTGCCGCTAGGCAGCTAACAATCGGGGTTGTTAGCTGTTAACAATAGGGGTTGGATGTGTGAATTACACCTTGAACTATGAATTACAAGTTGCTCCCGGACGTATCCTAGCAACCCCCGCTGAAAAACGGCTTTGACGTCAATCGACGTCTCGGTAGACTACGTCTGGAATCGCTCTGACGTCAAACAACGTCTCCGGTAGAGAAAGAGTTAAGAAGTTTTTGTTCTTTTAATCTGTTTGAAATGCCAGTTTTTATTCCACATTATAGCAAATGCATACGCTTCTGATTTTTTTTTTTTTTTTTTTTACATAAAAAAAGCAATATAAGGACGATTAAAGGAACATTATGTAACATTTCTGGTGGGGATCTGTCATCTGCTTGTCTTCATGGAGATGTTATTTTTCCTGAAAAGTTCATTAAGATTACATACAATTACACAATATACAATACTCTTGTGAGAATGTTAGAATGTTAGAATGTTAGAATGCTGTTACTTAATCAAAAACATACCTGGAGTTGTGTTTTGTTTCATTCACATTATCTCCCTTCACCCCCCCCCCCCCCACACACACACACACACACACACACCACCACCACCGCTATACCCCTAAACCAAAACATTCAAATATAAAGAATGCATATATGAAAACTTTACCTGTGCATCCACATTATGTGACTGAATGTTCAAATGACTGAAACAAACTTTATTTATGTCACAGACCCACAGCGTGTAACTCCCTCCCACACACCCCCACAGAAACACTGGAATTATGCACTACAATGTCCACTTTTTTTTTTTTTTACTTTTATTTAACCAGGTAAAAACCCATTGAGATCAAGACCTCTGTATCTGTGGAACACATATTCCCTGTAGTGTTGACCAAAACCCCAAATAAACCACTGCTCATGGAAATAAAGTGTTTTGTACCTGTGGGAACAACGTGCAGGATGCATGACTTATGTTATGCAAATTAGGTCATATTCAATTCAATATTTAACCAAAACAGTTATATTTTTGTGACAGTACAAAAATGACATACTGGACAAATGTTCTTGAGGTGCTAAACAACATTTTATCAAAAAAAAAGTATATATATATATATATATATATATATATATATATATATATTTTTTTTTTTTTTTAAGCACAACAATTGCATGTGTTTGCACAGTCAATAAGTGACATTATTTCAACATTTTGGGGCTCCCATCTAGCATTGGGCTTCAACGCTTTTACTAAACATTAAAACAGCCTTGTGTGTGTTTATACATCACAAAGTAACTACCCCCGTCTGGATGTCTACCCACCGTCTCTGTAAATCATGCCCAGAGAGTTTGGACCACGAATGAGCTACGCAATGTGAAATGCATTTTTTTTTATTTGCCTGGAGGCACATGCGAGTGTTTCTAGGCTCGGAAGTCCTTTATCTGAGCCTCTGGACATCTGAAACAGCAGTGGTTTTATTTTCTGTGAAAATGTGTTTTTTTCATTGAAAAGGCTCTCCTTTCCTCCTCCACTCTTAAAACACGGAAGTGGGGCCAGCGCACAGCGCACTGCTAAAACAAGGAACCAGCGGAGAGTTTGCCCCCCCACCCGCTCCTCTAACCTATCTCTGTCCTTCTCATTTGCATTCAAGTAACAAGGCCCAGAATGAGTTGTTCAGAGATTTTCTGACTCTGACTCTGTACATGTGTCTTTCTCATGCACTGAGTCTTCATTTTGAAGAAGGATTCATTTACAGTATTAGGGAACCATTAAGGCACCATATAAAAGCATCAAGAAGTATCATGTCATGGGACCTTTAAAGGGACAGTGTGTAAGATTTTTACCCATTAATTACATAAATTGAAGATACCCATTCAAAAATACAGTGTTTTCCAAGCCTTTTCACTTCCATCATGAAATCAAAGTATTCTTTTGGACTTAGATATAGTCACATAAAAGGGGGATCTTCCCCATATAGAGGCAGCCATTTTGAATACGAGAGCCGCAGAAGGACATTTGGGCTCATCCTTTGCCTAGGCTCCTGCTAGCGCCTGCTCAGCCGCGCTGCATGTGGGAGCGAAGGAGCGAAGGAGAGAAAGGGAAGGGGAGGGGGGAAGGGGGAGCCTTGTGGTGTTGGGTAAACAGAGAAAGGGAAGGGGAGGGGGGAGCCTCGTGTTTTTCAAGACAGGCTGCTGTATCACACGTCGTAATAACACGTGTTTTGGACTAAATTGTTTTACTGGATTTTATTCGCTGGATCCTTACGGACAGATTGAGAGCAAGTTTATGGTGAAATACAGAGTTTGACCTGTCCAGAGCCTTCAAAGGTAAGCTAAGTAACAAACCTCATTTTGTGCTTTTCTGTATAAAAGCCCCATGTGCTCGGGGAGTGATTGTTGTGCAGGGAAATGAATTGCATAGTCAAAAAGAGGAGACTGTAAGGTTTCATTTGATGTGTAGAGTGTCATGCTACACGATCAGGAATGTGTGTTTTCATGCGTTTTTCATGCGTTTTATTTATACCGTAGTTGTCGGCAAGAGCTCGCACAGCGCCGGGTGCGCGCGGCTACGCGCGGCTACGCGAGCTGTCTGCCTTACGGCGCGCCCGGGTGACCCACGAGGTCTGCCGTAGCCAAAAGAGGAAGTGGAATAGCTAGTATCCACCTATGCGCCACGAATCCTACACACTGTACCTTTAAATAACAGAAAAAAATTTATTAGAAAATAGATACTAAAACTATACACTAATGTGTCTTGAGTGCCTTTACAAGAGGAAAATGAAAATGCACAATTACCTTACACTATATTTGCATAAGACGAGTCTAAACTGATGAGGACCTTAAGTGTGATTTTTTTTTTTTTTTTTTTTACTTTTCTTTGCCCCTGTGCAAAAACAATCAATGCTTTAAAAAAAAAATCTGCTTTTACTAAAAGTTATCATGTGCTAGAGTGTGTTTGCAAGTTGTGGGTCTTTTAGGGTTACTGAGGACCATGAATAGGATTTTAATTTGTTCAGCACTTGCATTCTAACGCATTCTAAACTGAACTTTTATTAAAAGTTAGCATGCCCTTGAGTATGTTTGCACATCAACACATTTTTGTTCCTGAATGACTACAAAAAAAAGTGATACAGTTTTTTAGCATTTTTAGATAGTACATGTCATATTTTTTTCTTTATAAAGGCTCATAAGAACATTATTTTTAATATATAAATCATATTCACTTGTTGGTCTTGAATGGCTTTACAAGAGGAAAAAAGGTTTGTTTTATTTTTCTTAACTGTGTTTGCAAAATGGATTGAAAGTCATGGGTACTTGTGTGTAAACACCCTAATGTGTGTGCTGCCCACTGCTCCTAATATATGTATATATATATATATATATATATATATATATATATATATAGGATGGGTTAAAATGCAGAGAAGAATTTCTAAAGTGTGAGATCAATAAAGTCACTTCTTAAACACAAACGAACACTGCATAAGGGTTTAACAATATACATTTTAAAATGTATATTGTTAAAGTGCTGATTTGCTGATTGAGTTCTAGAGTCTGGTCACTAATAGAAATAATTAGGTTCAACATTGGTGAATTTACTATGTACTATGTAATTAATAGACAAATCTGTCTTTTGTCCCCATTTGGGGTATGACATCATCACATTGGAGAATATGAAAACCACCAATAGCAGCATTTACGATTTGCTAATTGCATCCATTCAAATTGTCATCATAGTCTATGGTGTATAAGGAAATGTATTGTGTTGTTTATACCTGCACATTTGTGGACATACTGAGCTCTCAGCTTCTTCATTGTGATGTATTGGCTGGGTGTCTCTGGTAAACAGAGATGTAGAGGGCACACATAACTTCCTTTTGGCTTGGAGGATGTCGTGGATGAGTCTCCATGGAAACAGACACAGACGCTCCTAAGTGCCCACATGTGAATATAAAATAAAATGTGACTTAGTTTGAGAAAAGTAACTTTGGAAATAAAGATGAAACAATGGTAGCTTTCACATGCATTAAAGGTGCATTGTTTAACTTTTCTGGTGGAAGGTCCGCCACCTGTTTGTCTCCATGGAAATGTTATAGCTTTGTTGTGAATGTTCCACAGTATAGATTAAATATATCTATCATGAGAGAGACAAGCAGATTACAGCACTACGCTATTACAATTCAGATCTGTGGAGAGTTGTCCCTGTTCACAGAAGGAATTATTATTTTTGAGCAATAGATGTTTATGTTTAATGTCATACCATGGGAAAGCAGTAACATCTCCATGGAGACAAGTAGGTAGCAGACCCTCCACTAGAAAGGTTACACAGTGCACCTTTAAAGGATACGTTTATACTGGATGCATCACACGCTGCTAAAGCGCAGCGGAGCGTGTCACGCGGGTGGCGCGAATGATACGAACGAGCACTAAACAGGTGTGAACAATGAGCGGCCGTTTAGCGCGATAAAACCACAGAGTGACCAGTGCGAACGGTGAAACAGCATCGAACATGCTCCAATACGAAGAAGAAGAAGTGAACTTTATTGAAGAGAAATTCTTCTCTGCATTTTAACCCATCCGATTATATATATATATATATATATATATATATATATATATTAGGAGCAGCAATATAAATTCTACAGGCCTAATTGGATCCATATCAACAACGTCACTTACTGTTTAGTGCGGACGCTCCAGGTTCAAGATCCCAATTTGTCATTTACGTATTCATTTTATTCTTTCTCCGTTTTTGTCTGTAAACAAAATAATTTATCAAAACACAATGTCTTTATTAATTGACTGAGCAGACAGTACGCAGCATGCCTCCACTGCCAAGTAGAGGGGAGACAGCTAAACTCCAGAATGTAGGGGAAAGCTTGGTTGTGGGTAAATAACATTATATATAAAATATTTCAAGTATTTATTTATTCTTATTGACACTGAGCAGTTTTTTACTCCCAAAAGGACGGGTGAGGCATCTGCCTTCCCTGACCTTCAGTCAAACACTTTTCCCTTTTATGACGTGAGGGGCAACCAAAGCAAATGCTCGCCTTGCAAACAGAGCATCTAATTCGTTCGCCTGAAGCAGCTTCAAGCGAATGCTTCAGCAGCGCACAGGCCGTGAGAGGTGTGATTTGACCCTTTGTATGTGCACACGGCTTAAGAGGGTTGGAAAGACTGGACATTTAAAGGGGCACTCAGTAAGATTTAGGGTGGAGGGTCTGAAAGATCTTGGAAATTGTATTATTTTGCCTGGAATGTTTCACACTAGGAAATCACCTTGGCAACAAGCAAGTGACTTCATCAAACAAAATTATTTTTTGGCAATATAAGAACATGTAACTGAAAAGATGAAAGAAAGTTTTAGAAACTGCAAGAACAAAGTCAGAGGTAAGTTGTCTAAAAGTAAATAGCAAATAAAAATAAAAATAAAAGTGAAACAAAGGCTGCGTCTGATTTTGCATTTGAGGGCTTGGGGGTCCTCTTTTGAACCACTAGGGGGTCGTCACGCCTGGGAAAGAGCAACAGAGTCTACCTGCAGACCTGCACCCAGAGGACCATACCCCTCAGACCTTCACCAGTGTGTGTCCACTCACGTGTCCCTTGCTTTTTTTTTTTTTTTTGTCCTTATATCAGAGTTGAATGTTCTTAAATGCTAGAGCAGTCTACCAGGTCTATAGGACTATTCCAGTTCTTGTAACTTGTGAAGTGTCCACCGCCTTCTTGTCTCCATGGAGATGTTCTTGTTGGCATAGACTATTCTACAGTATTTCTTAATTGGCAATTCTAGGGCTGAAATTACCCAAATGATTCTAGAGAAGGTATGGAGTTTAAAAACGCAGTGGAGCAGTTCCTATATTACCACATGGTGGAACAGTGTTTTCAGTTTGAGAGAACTCAGTCCATTAGTAAATATGCAGGGTTTGTGTGTTAAACATGGGTAAATTAAACAAAACACAACTCCAGGTCTGTTTTTGATGAAACCACATTACAGTGGTACCTCACCTTATGAAAGACCCTACATACGAAAAATCCAAGTTATGAAATGCCTTCACGTTAAATTTTGGTCTCTAGATACAAAAGAAAATTCAAGTTACGAAACGCGAAATCTCAAAAATTTGAATAATGCGCACTCAGATGCACGCCCCGCTCTTATCCCCGCTCAAAAAGCACCTTTCTCGGCCTCTTAGCTCTAGCGCCGAACACGCAAGATTTTCAACAAAATGTATTAAATAGTGAAGCGTGGGGGGAGACACGACTCCGGAAGCAGCGCGGAGACATGAACGCACCGCGCGAGGAGCACGCACAGCATGCACCGCGCGAGGAGCACCCCTAGTCCTGGTCTGCACGACCGGCACCGGGGCTGTGAGCACGAGATAGAACCGTGACGCCCGCACCGCGTCCTCTGGAGCCCGAGCCACAAATCAGCCGCACGAAACCAGCAAAGAGCGGCACGTGGTAGTTTAATCCTGGTTTAGTCCAGGTCTAGACCTGGTCCAGTCCTGGTTTAGTCCAGGTCCAGTCCAGGTTTAGACCTGGTCTAGACCTGGTTTAGTTCTGGTCTAGACCTGGTTTAGTCCACGTTTAGTCCTGGTCTAGTCTCTTAGCCATTCAGGACGCAGAACCAATGTTACACTATAAAAAAAATGTTACACTATAAAAAACAAACAAACCTTGGAACGAATCAGGCCTTTTCCATTGAAACAGCTACTCAACTTACGAAAAATTCACGTTACGAAACCACTTCTGGAACGAATTAATTTCGTAAGGTGAGGTACCACTGTATAACAGAAAATAGTGGTATATGGGCAATGAAAACTCCTGTAAATGCTATAGCTAAAATGAATGCCATGCTGTGGAACATTACAATCAAAGATACTATCTCCATAGAGATCTCCAAGCAGGTGTTACTTAAAAAAAGAGTCACTGGCCGTTTCCCAGTTCAGCGACGGCACACTTGTGAGCGTCCTTGGAACGGGATGTGCGTCATATCCAGCGCGACAAGTGCCGTTCCATTCGTTTTTTTCCCCCTGCACCGTTAAGATGAGCTCTGAACGGCGCTGTCGTTTCCATGGAAATCGGGGCGTGGACCAAGCGTGCAAACATGCACGCTTCGCACACTTAAAAGCCCCAGCATGCACAGCGCAGGAGGATATATGACTACAAAGACCGACCCGCCAGCGACATGGCCATGTAACAGTTGCAACGTCACTATAAAATATACGTACTGGTTCACCTCACCTACAACTATGCTACATGAAACTCTTCATAAACTACGCTAAACATGTGTGACGGTAGCCGTAACGGCATAGATCACAGCACCTGTATTACCGTTCACATGCTTTTGCCTTACACTTCTATATTTCCTTTGCTGTTGTAATGCTGGATATTCTACAGTGTACCATGTCCAGCGTTTACTCTAAACTGCGCACTGCTCGCACATTCTCAGCGCACAAGAAAGCTTATGCAGCGCACTGTAAACCAGGGATGAAAGAGCTTTTAGCGGATCTCCGCTTTTTATTCATCCGCGCGCGGGGGGGGATTCGGATGTCGACCACAGGGCTCCAGGGAGCGCTCAGGGAGTTAGTGTGTTTGCTCAGACACATTAAAAATTAGGGGGGGCATTGGCCATGTCCCAATTCCAAGTATTACTAGTCGCAATAGAATAATATTTTTTTCTTTAGGGAACAAGGAGCAGACCACCCGGCTCATTGAGCTGAGGCGGGACCTGTTCCATTTCGCAGACGCCCATGTTAGAAACGTAGCGCACTAAGGACAGAGCGAGTGTGGGCCGTCTCGACGACAGACCGAGTGCACACTCACAAGCGTGCCGTCGCTGAATTGGGAAACGGCCACTGACACATGCAGTAGATATGGCTCTTATAATTTGATTGACAGACATGTTGAGCAGCCATATTCCTGTTCCTTTGCCCATCTCTCCTGCTCTGGTTCCCATCAAATGAAATCCCATTACAAAGCTCTCCTCTCTCCTCCTCGTTTTTGCTTCTATCTGTGCTCAAGTCGTTTCTAAATAAACCTCATCAAACTGCACTTCCTCCCAGTCTTCAGAGAGCTCCCATCATGCACTGCTGCCTCTCTCACCAGCACCAGCCAATCAGGGAGCAGAAATCAAGATTGTACTCAAAATATACCTTGATCCTTACCTGGCCAGCCAAATGATATCTCTCTGTATTTGCTACAGCGCGATACCATTTGGACACCCTCGCTCCACTCTCGCTCCACTCTCGCTCCACTCTCGCTCCACTCTCGCTCCACTCTCGCTCCACTCTCGCTCCACTCTCGCTCCTCCGGTTAACAACGGACTCCGCGATTCTGATTCGTTCAAAGATGGTGACGTCAGTGCACCCGCCTTTGCCCGCAACGTCACTCTTAGACAGCGGATGTTCCTCCTCAGTTTTGAATCAAGATGGCGCAATCTCTGATTGGTTCACTTAGCTGTCTGTTTACGCGCAACCGCAGCGCATACTGGACCAAGCGTTACCAGACTCATCCGCTGGTACAGCGATGAGTCATGGATTCTTCCAGGCAACCGTGATCCAGGTAAGACACTCTTCTGGCTTTAAAATGTGTTTAAATGGACCAGGGGTGCTCAACCTTTTTTAACCGGGATCTTCTTTTGAGGTTGATGATGTGCCGAGATCTACCAAGAGGGGGGGTCTGGGGGAGGTCAGGTCGCATTCATCCGACCTGGGCGTGTTTCCTCCAGTGAGAGTGGTACAAGTAGGTGCTCACAAATGTACACAAACGTTCTTCTCGTCATGCGAAAATAGTATATGAACTCCGTGTCAGTGAAGCGGCGAAGCACGTAGCAATCCCACCACTTTTGTCTGCGACTCCGCACCAACACCATCCGTTCATACGGACGTTGCTGCCACTGCCGTGGCCAAAAATCTTGTCCTTCTCTTTCTCCGTCTCCTCCTTAAAACAAATAATCTGTACATGTTTTGGCTCCGGTACGACAGCAACTTTAGGCTACTAACGTAAACTTTTAGCACGCTTGCTGCTTGTGCATGCAGGACACTTTTGGGGAGTTTAAAGGGATATGCCACCCCCAGGTCAAATTTGGGCATCTCCCCACAGTCCAGAGACTAAAATAAGTGGTGGAAAGCGTTTTCCTGCTCACCCAGCCATTGTCCGAGTCTGTCGCCACTGACCGCCACGGTATCTGCAGCTCCTCCGCCTTAGACTGGAGTCTAACGTCGCCAGAGAAAGATTTCGGCCAAAAGGAATTAATTTGCTCGATGCGTTTCCCAATTACTTGCTGTGTAGTGCGCATTCATATCGAGTGCAAATAAATGTGCAAATCAACACGGAGAGCTTGCCTTGGTCATTTTGGGTGGGAACTATTTTCCAGTGCGGAAGAATACAGCCGAATCACGCAGCACGCTGCCAGGGGAATCCCAGTTACGCACCGGGAAGGGAGTTCCCCTGTTGCACAACGTGGTGCGTGATTCGTTGACAACTGTTTGGGACGCAACTATATCACCTTTCAGACAAATGTTTTGTTTTGAGAAGAAAAACAAGCTTTATTTAATGTTCTAGAGAAGTTACCGGACCTAATTACCTGAGCTCCAGAAAGCGAGCCGAACCGGGATCAGCTGAGAGTGTCAGAGGTAAGCTGGTGTCAACACATGTAACTTTTAGAAGGAAACCCATACAGATTAACATTAAAAAAAACCGCACTATCCCTTTAAACAGACTTTATTGATCCACAAGGGAAATTTGTTGGACACAGTTCATGTCACAAAATATTATAATAACAAAGAGTAAAAAATGTAAATGGTAATAATACATTCTAAATATGTAGCAAAAAAAGACACCAAGAGACAGGTGTCAAATATGTTGAATGTTCCATTAGAAATAACATATACTGTATTTGTGTGTGGTTTGCAGCAGATTATTACATTCTTTTACCTGACACAAAAACTGCCCATACCTAAAACAAACTGCTACAACTGTAATACATAACAGATAATTCCCCTGGTATTAAGAAGTGACATACAGTATATTTTGCATATTTTTGGCACGTGCTGCTTTTGAACAGGTGCAGACTGGGATAAGAAGCCACTCGGAGCTGTTAAGTGCTGTCTTCCTCACTCCACAGATTTTTGGATTTTGGCGTAGTCTTTTTGCCAATATTTCAACTCTTTTCCAGGGACCAGCATAATGAATGGCCTCCAGACTGCTGTTTACATAGTGGAGCTGTAACGCGCTAGTTCAGCATGAAAACACAGAGATAAGACCAGGCCAATCCCACGGGCTCGATCAATCTGTCCACCACCAAAAGACCTTTCGCTTTGTTTTCTGACTGTTGAGTTAAGAGTATAAAGTAAATGTTTTCAGATGGTACACAGCAGTGACACTAGTTGACTTTGTAATGCAAGGGAATAACATTTAAAGGTCATATATTACACCAAATTTAATTTGTGAGCTTTAAACCATGTTATAATGTTGTCACCTCCTCAAAAACATACCTGGAGGTGTGTTTTGTGTCATTCACACATGTTTGAGTAAGCCTGAATTATTAGTCTGTCTACATATTCAAAGCTCAAAATGCTCTGTTCCACCTTGTGATGTCATAAAGAAGTAGTTTTCAAGTTAATAGCTCCCTTTTACCTTTAGTCCAGTGGAAATGTGCCATTGCATTTCCAAATGATGCTAGGGAAAGTGTATGGAGTTTACAAACACAGTGGAGGACTTCTTCATGACATCACAAGGTGGAACAGAGTGTTTTCTGAAAAACACAGCCTAATATGCAGTTTGTGTGTTAAAGATGTTTGAATGAAACAAGCCGCTACTGAGTATAAAGCTAATAATACTATTTTCCTTTGTAATGCTAGAAAATAAACATTGAAAGATGTAACTTTTCTGGTAGAGGTTCCACTGCTTGTTTCTACGGAGATGTTGATGCTTTGTCTGGAATAGCAGGCGACACCAACAGGTCAAATTACAGGTCAGATCAGAAAGAATGCATGTTTTTTGCTGTGCGCCTGCTCATCCATGTGGCTGGACTTCAGTGACAGCTTGCTTGCTCTGAATTAGATACGTCTCTCCTTTGTGTACTGTTATCTTGTGTAATTACTAACTGAGACAACAGCGGCCACTTTTCAGTTAATTCTAGTACCTGCCAATTTGGCTTGGCCTCTGGGCATTCATATTTTGTTTTGATTTATCATCATACAATCTATTTGAGAGCCTCTTTCTGAATTGTTGTACTAACAAGTACAGTAAGCAGTGAGACAGTGTGTGGGAGTCTTCTTAAAAACATTTTCAGCTATAGTCTACACAGAATCTTTGCAAATAAATAACCACGGCCATTTACATCTTGGTTATTTATGTTACTTCCTTTCTACTCTAGGTTAACTTGGTTGTAACAATCTCCATAGACATACAGGTGTAACATTCCAAGCAGAGCATTATCTCCATGGAAACAATCAGGTGAGAGCTTCCAACAGAAAAGTTGCATACAATTTAAATAGTGACATACAGGGGGTCCTCGGGTTACGACGGTCTCGGGTTACGACGTTTCGTGGTTACGAACGCGCCCCCATTAAAAAAAATATGTATATATTACGCGTCATTCCGTCTTACACGGTTTAGCGTGGTAAAAGATGTAAACAAACGCACGCGGCGTGCGGCGCACGGCGGAAGAATACGCTCTGTTGTGGTTGTAGGGAGAAGAAGACAGCCTCGTGTGCGTGTCCAATGTGGGCGGAAATACCTGATGTGGGCTCTGATCTGCTCCTATGAAAGCGGCAGTGATAACCAAGCAGCGTAGTGGTCTAATTATTGAGATGGAAAGGTTATTGGTGCTTTGGTTGGAAGATCAAAGGCAAAATCCGGTTTACGACGAAATTCGGGTTACGACGCGTCTTAAGAACGGATCAACGTCGTAACCCGAGGACTCCCTGTATGTGTAAGCTAGGACATAGCAAAATAGACTGCCAATTTCCACTAAACTAAAAGACCAGGTTATATATTTTGTTATTATTTTTACATAGACTATTTCTGCTGTTATCAATACATCAACCATCAATTCTTTCCCACACATGTCCACAGTCAAAACCATAGACTGTATAAAGGTATATACAGCCTACAGTCAGAACACAAAGCCAGTTAAACCCTGAGCTTATGTCCAAAATAACCCTGCTCAGATCCATCAGCGTGTCTTTGATATCTTTGTCTCCTCATGTATCGAGCGCACATAAACGCTCCATGAACATGACAGGTCCCTGGAGACTGGGTCTGTGATGACTCCAGAGCTGCAGATTTCCTGTCAGCGCTTTCTACCCTGTCCACTAAAGCCCGCCGGGTTAAATACCTCACTGCAAATATGTGCTATCGACAGACGCAGTATTGATCGCACATCGAATGGAAGTCTGTTAGCCCGTGAACTCTGACAGAGGAGGGAGGGGGAGGGAGGGTGTAAGTGGTAAGTGGATTTGTATCGCCTCAAAAGCACTTTTTTTCTCTGTAACCTTGACTCCTATGTGTGAGTAATCTGTGCTTGTGCTGGATTTTAGATGACATCGCAACATTCAATAGGCCAATAATATTTAATGGTGATTGGGGTAATTTGGATGAAAATTAGGAGGAGGAGTACAAAATCAGATAAACAACAGTAGTTGTACATTGTTACAATTGGGTCATATAACATCACAATATTATAAAGTCCCTATAGAAAGGCAATGGCTATGTACACAAACGTAGGAAAATATGAGTTTATTAAAAATATAAGGAGTGTGTAGCCAGGGCCTGAAATGTAGCTGGAGGACAGTTTAGAATTCTATGGTGGTTAACTTTTTTTTATTTTATTTTTTTCGTTTTTGGTATAGTGTATATTAGTGTCTTTAGGCTGGGTCCCATTACTCTGTCTTACCCCTTGCCCTTTCCCTACCCCTTTATCTATGTCTTTGTCTTGCCCCTCGATAACGAGCTGAGAGGGCTTGGGGTACAAATGTTCCCCTAAGAAATGGGACACCACTCGATTACCGTTTGCGTCATCATCCCTTGCCTCTTCCTGCCTGCTACGTCTACAGAGGCGACAACAATTGACACAAACAAACGTAAACAAATGTCAAGGATTATCGGGTACCTCAGCTTGACAAAAAAACTAGCTTGTTTATACATGAAAGTTCGATGAAAACAATAATGTCGGCTAAACAGACATCACTACAATTAAAATCGCAACAACAGTTCACAAAATTAATGTAGAACATAAGCATCAACCATGCTAAACTGTTAATAATAATTACAACAGCTGAAAAAAACATTTATGAGACTCCTTGGCTGGTCGATGTGACGTTGCCATCCTGATCCCAAAACCTGCCTGAGCTTGTAGAAGTACCCCTTCGTTCCAAGCCTGGTCAAGAGCATACTTTGTTTCAAGGGGTATGTAGCCCTCGCTCGTGGCCCTAGCCCTTGATCAAAATTAGAATCGGGACACCTCTTGCCCTCACATGAATGCACAAAACCAAGCGGTAGGGGTAAGACGAAGGAGTAAGACAGAGGAATGGGACGCAACCTTAGTCTTGGTTAGGGTAATCACAGGGGAATGGGTGAGGGTATTGTATGTTTAAGTAGGGTTTGTAGGATGATACTTATGGTAGGACACAGTGATATTTATTATAATCTTATATGGATAGACTAAAATTAGTTTCATATAATGTCCATGGTATAAATAACCTGATTAGAAGAAAGAAAAACCTTTTTAGACCGAAAAAGTTGGTCTAAAATGTTAAATAATATAAAACAAAGGTCATTGGATTAATAGACCCATGGAGAAGTAATAATACAAGAAAAAAAAAAAAAAATTCTATTCTAATCCACGCAATAGTTACTTAAGGAGACTTGTTGTTTCTTTCCCAACAAGATGCATTTAAAGTAATAAGTAGTGGAATTTAACCAATAACAATAAGTGATCATGCACCTATTCATCTCACAATAGAATTGGGATAAGGACTCCTCCTTCAAGTATTGAAAACTTGTATCCATTTGGGCAGACAAATCTGTGGTGCAAGAAATAAAAGAATTACACAAAATATTGACAACAATGATAGAGAGGTCAATTTAACAACTTTCTGGGAGTGTAGGAAAGCAGCGATAAGGGGAAAAATAACTGAATTAACCTCTAGAATAAAAAAAAAATAAAAATAAAAAAAGCAGAAGAGCAATGAACACAATTGGAGAAAGAAATACAAAAAATTAAAAACTGAACATAGTAAAACACTTGTAAAAGTCAATTATATTAGAGTAAAAAGAAAAAAAAAGATCTAAATTAGATAAATTATTAACATTCAGGGGTAGATAATGCGATAAAGTATGAATCAAACATACTATGAAAAGAGGGATAGAGCAAATAAGTTACTAGCATTTTAACTCAAAAAGAAAGATTTAATAACAAAAATAAGACATCCTGTATCCAAGGAAACTAAGATAAAACCAATAGATATTGCAAAAGCTTTTGCTGACTACTACAAACCTCTGTGTGGTGATCTAAGTACTGAATCATTAGAAACCAAAATACAAATCTTTATGAATTAGTTTGACCTTCCAACAGTAACACCTGAGCAAGCACTGGACCGGACCAATAAAAATAGTGGAGACAATCAGACATAAGAAAAATAACAAAAGTCCTGGAACTGACAGGTTCCCAGGGGAATTCTATAAATGTTTTATAGAGGAGATTGCACCATTACTAAAAAGCGTATTCAATTATGTTTTAGAGTCAGGAAATGTACCAACATCATGGTTGGAAGCTCTCATCCCTGTCTTGCACAAGGATAGCAAAGACTCTGTGTTATGCGATAGTTATCACCCTGTCAGTCTACTTTAGAATGATTTAAAGATATTAACAAGTATAATCGCAAAAAGAATTCAGAAACATATATCAAAATTAATGAAATCTGATCAAACAGGTTTTATACCTGGAAGACAGGGCACTAATATCAGACAAACACTAAATCTTATTTCATGTCTTCAAGACAAGACAAGTTCAAATATAAATACTGTATATTACTGAGTTAAGATGGCATAATGATATGTGTGTGTGTGTGTGTATTTGTATGTGTGTGTGTTTATTGATGTATTATTTATTATTATTTATTTATAATATTGATAATATTATGGTAATATTATGGGTGGGTGCATGCATGCGTGTGTTCACATATGTTCATATGAACATATGTGACGCACCACGGACTTTGAGGGTACAACTCTGCATTAGGCAATCTTAGATACACGCGTTTTTACTAAATTTTTTCAAAATTTGTGATTTTTGTTTTTTTGCAGAATGTGCTAATTGAGATAATGAAGAACTCACTCCATGTTTCAGATAACAGCACTGGCTGCTTAAAAAGCATGTATTTTGTCTGTGAAACAGGGTTATTTTTTGGTAAGAATCAAGGTGTTTTTAAATTACCATCCTACCGCTGCGGACCAATCACGTGACATTTGCGCTCATTTGTTTACTTTTTCCGCCTATCAGCTGTGCGCAGCTCCTGAATATGTAGCTGGATTTCATAGGCTGCATTTGCGTCCATAACTTTAAAATCCTTAACTTTGACTGTAAATGCTACATAAGGAAATGCTGTAAATGCTCTCTTTGGGACATGGGACACGTAGCTCTCCGGAGCTCTCCGGAGCTCATGTACTGAATGCGATCGGATACTTTACTGGGGAAAAGACCGCGGATATGCGATCCACGGACAAGAGGCAAACAACAGCTAAGTACGTGTCAGAACACGTGTACTTTATAGACTTTAGGACATGTTTAAATTAGGGCTGTCAGTTTAACGCGTTAATTAGATTAATTAATTACACTGCTAATTAGCGCGTTATAAAAATTAATGCAATTAATTATGAGCGGCAATTCAATGCGCGCGCATTTTAAATTTGGCGTGCGGGGCCTTTGAACGGCGAGTTTATTGATAAAAACGTGACGGAGCAGGTCCCTCTTGTCCCTGGACAGCGATGACACGATGAGAAATGCCGTGCTACCATTGGTCGGCATACAGCAGTGCTTCTCAAATAGTGGGGCGGGCCCCCCTGGGGGGGTGCGGTGTGATGCCAAGGGTGGCGCGTGTGACCCTGGGAAACATGCTTTTTTGCCATACTGTACTAGAACGAAAGTGTAATTGCACATCAACAACAGTAGTTGGCAGTAGCGCTCTCGTTGTCGCTCTGGGGCAGGGTTCGGCGACCTTAAATACGCGATATACGCACAGAACAGACTTGCCATCAGCAGAACATCCTCTGTCACAGAAAAAACATGTTATATTCCACTGAGCTTTGAGTTTATGCAAATGGACCATGTGGTTTTTAAGTTTCGTTTCTGTAAAACGTAAACAAATGTGCACAAAGCTGCATTAAAAGCACATTAATATTTGAGTCCTCAGTGCAAAAAAAGAGTGCAGTGTTTGTTGGAAGTTTCTTTTTTTGTTTTTAATGTTAATAAAAGGATACATTGTTATGCAGAGGTGTACTAATAATTTTCTAGACAAATAATACTATTAATAGTCGTGCGCAGGGAGGGGGGCGTGAAATTTTTTCTTCTTCCTAGGGGGGGCGTCATAGAAAATAATTGAGAAGCACTGGCATACAGAGACGAATGCAGTTCTAATAGGGGAGAACATGTGTAAGACGCGCGAGCCCGTTTCCCTATCTGCTCCGTTCCGCGCTGAACCATTTTCAATTCCCATAACCTCTCCAGCGTGTTCTGCACACTTAGAAGTTTTGACTTAGTCAGTTTTGCCCATCACGCTAAATCACGCTAAATCATTTACTCACCCCGCGCTGCTGCCTCCTCCCTCCTCCCATGGTGCGATGGTCCGGACACATCCACACCGGGAGTTTAAATCCTCCTCACGGGTTCCGGGGGTCATGTGAGCCATCAGTAATTTTCACGGGCAATTATATGTATTCTCTGTATATTTGAAGCCTTGTATATTGTAATGACTCCAGGCTTCTCTTATTCTCAAATGAACTTTATTAAAGGTCCCATGGCATGAAATTTTCACTTTCTGAGGTTTTTGAACGTTAATGTGAGCTCCCCTACCCTGTTTAGGGCCCCCCCCCCCATGGTTAAAAGTTGCGAAATGTCTAAACTGAGCATTTGCGATCCTTTTCTGTGTTACAAAAAATCGGAGCTCAAACGGGCGATTTTGAACAAGGCACCTTATTGACGTCAGATCGAAAAAAAATATGCAAATGCAGTTCCACCCCCGTCTGTCTGAACTCAGCGTCTCTGTAAATCACGCCCAGAGAGTTTGGACTGCGAATGCGCTAGGCAATGCGAAATGCGTTTTTTTATTTGCCTGGAGGCACGTCCGAGTGTTTCTAGGCTCGGAAGTCCTTTATCTGAGCCTCTGGACCTTTGAACAGCAGTGGTTTAATTTTATTTTCTGTGGAAATGTGTTTATTTTTCAATGGAATGCTTCAAATCTCTCCCCCCATGCAAAAACACGGAAATGGATCAGCTGAGCGCTCAGAGCCGAGAGCGGAGAGTTTGGCCACGCCCCCACCCTCTACTATAGGCCAGCTCTTTTCTCCTCATTTGCATTCAAGCAACAACGCCCATTATGGAGTGTTCAGAGAGAGAAAAATTACTCTTTCTCATCTTATCTCTGTTTTTCATGCACTGAGTGTTGATTTTGAAGAAGGATTCATTTACAGTATTAGGGAACCATTAAGGAGCCATATAAAAGCATCAAGAAGTACCATGTCATGGGATCTTTAAACAGAAGTTCGGACTCACTCAACATTAACAGTCCAACACATGCAGCAGCGCAATAGCCTGGGAATTCCCAGGCCGCTTCCGTTCGTTTCGAACTGGAAGGCGGCCTGGAAACTCGTCCAAGCGAGAGTCCCAGATTTAGGGCCCCAATCAGAGAGCGGGGGAGGGGTGGCAAGACGGTGACGCGTGCTACTTGACAAACGGAAGCTTGTAGTTTGAACTGACAACTGACATGATTGGCTATGGACTTACGTATACGCTCAATGATAGACATTCATAACGCCCAATAAACGGCCGTTGGCAATCGCTAACCACACCTCCGCTACGGGATTTTTCGAAGCGAGTTTCCAGACCCATATCTCACTTGTGATATGGTCAGGTGTTAACCAGACTAGCAGCGCAACTCTCCTCTTTTCCTCTCTCACACACCCACACCTGTCCCACGCCCAACAGCCAAACCCTTAAAGGCACAGACACCATTAACCCAGGTCATTACCAGTCGCGTTCCTAGAGTGATTTGCGCCCTGGGCGAAAGCCACTCTCCCCCCTCCCACACCCCCACCCCGAGACTGACTTGCGGTCTCTGGGGGGGGGGGGGGGGGGTTCAAACCCTTCTTTCACAACAACAATTCACAACAACTACTTTCAAGTTAGTTTAAATGAACAATAAACAATAATTACAAAAAAAGTTTTTGAAGGCCCAAAGGCGCAATTATTTCACATTATAGCCATGTAGGCCTACAGCCATTTAAGAGAGCAAAAGTGCAACATTAGTGTAACATAATTAACAAAAAGACTTAAACCTCCATTGAAGTCGCACCATATAAATAACAAAAAATTAAACGATCTGTACATTACAGAATAACATTAATTTTTTTTTTTTAAATTACTACACATTAAATTGGCAAAAATGGTGCCAACAGTGCAATCCTGTATCATAAATAAATGAACGACCAAGGTACATTCTATACACATTACTGTACACATAAAAACAAATAATGAACACTATTGTGTATCATAAGTAACAGCAAGTAATAAGTGAGGAAGTGGCAAAAAAAAAGACAAACCACTATAATTTGTCATAAATAACAAGGGCAAAAGAAGTAACATGAAAACAGTCTAAAAGTTGGATTTCCTGGTCTTCCTGGATGCAAATTCGTCCACAATGTCTTCATATGAGCTTGGGGGAAGGACAAACATGCATCAACAATCACATCGGGGGAGTTTAACTAATACAACATCATCATCATTAAGTCAAACTTGAAGACTAGTCGATAGCATACCTTTTTCTTTTGCTCACTTCTCCTCCTCTTCTTTCCATTTCTTTCGAAATTGAGCACCTGATGGCTTCAATCTTTTTCAGTCCATCACTGCGACTGTTTTGTCATATACTGTACACCGTGCGCTACTCTGTCTTCATGTAACCACGAGCCAGCACAGCACCAGCCCCCCCCCCCCGGCCCCTGCACAAGGATCCGCGTGGATCTTTGCTCCGCGCGCCCCTCCCGCGATGCCGCCCTGGGTGGCGGTAGCGCATGCCCAGGTGGCCCCCGTCAAAGAACGCCCCTGGTCATTTCGTTTCGTTTCGCCGCTCATCCGAGAGGCTCTCGGATGAGCGGCGAAAACGTTTTCAACCAAACAAACTTTGTCCAGTTGACAAACTGAACTTCTCCTTTGATCATGGATTCTACCTGGACGACTGAGGGACTTTTCACGCATTATTTATTGACGTTGCATGAAAGCTGCTGTACGTGCTCACCTTTTGGCACCAGAAATATTCGCCATGTATTAGTGGAATGGTGTAAATGAGCTTTCCAATGAATGTTACATAATGTGGGAGGGGGAATGGGGGTCTGCCAGCAGTCTTGTCATGTTTACAGTGGAGACAAAGAGAGTGAGTGAAAAACTTTTCACTGTACCACTATAAATCACACGTTTGACACCTTTTTTGCACTGTGGGAGAGCACAATAAACCACCTAAAAAAATATTTTTAAAAATGCGATTAATTAGATTAATTAATTACAAATCCTGTAATTAATTAGATTATTTTTTTTTTAAATCGCCTGACAGCACTAGTTTAAATACTAATTCAGCTTTCGTGTGGTGATCATATTGCGCTGTGGTCTGTGCGGGACCGCGCTGTGCGGATCTCCATTCACAATGCGGCTAAGCAAATGCTAACTCTAGCATTGAAACAATGCAATCAGTGCGAACAAGAAGAGTCTCTTTACGTTCATTTCCACTCTATTTTTGTTTATATAAAAGCCGAACGTTTTGCCATAGGCTATAGCGGTAGAGTAATACTTTATTTTGATTCAATCTGACCTGTTTCGTTAGTTTTGTAACTTTTTTTGACTCAGCACTTATGTAGCCATGAGGGTTTGAATGGAAGTTCTTATGGGACGCGTAGCATCTGAACCTTAAATGTTTTCTTTTTGTAACTTTTATTTTTTGAATGAATTAGCAATATATATATAAATAAATATCAACAAACACACACACAAATCCAGAATACAGTCTTCTTCAATATCTACCAAATGTAAATGTAAATATTACCAGTGAATTTCAATGTTTTCAGGTGGCCGTGATTGACAGGTGGGTTAAGCCAATCAGGGACATGCATAATCCATCTGTATCAAAACAAATATCACAGGGGCATGAAAAACATTTCACAGATTTCTTCCAAATACTAAACTGTTAATGTGAGGTGAGACAAATGTCATTTTGTTTTTAAATTATAGATGACCAATTTGCTCATTCATTTCACATGTCTCACTGAAAGAAACAAAAGGAAAAGCACATCTGCACGATCATGTTTGTTGGCTCGAGACATAACAGGCCATTGGGACCAGACTGATGTCCATTTGTATGAAAAAATACAGAGAGATCATTTCGGATTTACAGAGAAATCTGCTGTTTCACTGTTAGATTTGTTGACCTTGTCATAACTCTGTAACTACCATCCATCTGAACAAATATTACCTATAATTTGTCATAGTTTCTGTCATCACAAATAAACAAAAGTGAAATTATTTTATCACAGAAAGTGATGCCATTTTTCAACCCAAAAATATTGATTGTCAGTTTAAAGATCTTAAAGCCTTTAAGAATAACATGTGGAGGCAACCTATCCATGGGTTTCAGAATGATGAAAAATTTAAAAAAACAAAAACAAATTAGGACCGCTGCCATTGTGACGGACAAATTAAGAAAATATTATATCTTTTGAATGGGAAAAAGTTCCTCAAAATGTTGCATATAACAGGAAGCTGAAACCTAAATAGAATAGAAAGCCTTTATTGTCATTATACACAGTACAATGAGATTTGAAGCCCCCCTTTAAAGTGCACTCAGTGCAAGTATAAAAGAATAAATAGTGTACTAATAAAAACTATAAAACTGCTATGCTAAAAACAGCAGTTTTATAGTTTTTATTAGTACACTATTTATTCTTTTATACTTGCGCTGAAGAAATTGCCACACTAAGACTATACAGAAATAATAATGCAGTAAAGCAGTTGGTATTATTAAAGCATGTAAAATTGTTTTCAGCTTTGTAACACATCAAATCCCGTCTCTCCAGTAGTCCACTCAGCACACGTTTGTAACTGACTGACCTGCAGCTGTTTCCATCAGAAATTCCTTAAATGCTGATTTTCCTCTTTGTTTTTTGGGGGGTTTTTTTTAGAAGTTGTGTGTTTGTACCTCCCATTGCCTCTCTCACCTCCTGCTGTTCATAAAGGAATTAATGCGCGAGCTCAGCAGAAGGCAGGGGTTGTAACGGCGAAAAAAGCTTGATAGTGTACAGGGAGCTTAGAGACACCGGTGTTTTATCTAAACTACCTGGATGCCTGATCGTCATTACGGTGGTGTTTTGACAGAAGCTCCACTGACACCTGCTTGGGAGTGAGGTTTGTTTTTATTTGAGATCAGACTCTGTTTGGTCCCGGACGTATACTTTCAAAAACAAGTCAGAAGTTGAAAGCGTGATTTCTTCTGACCTGTTTGGATGGAAATTCCAACCAAATAACACTTGTTGCAATGAGACTTTGTGGTTTAAGTGGTTTAAGATTTCTCCAGCCACAGAATTAACCTTTCGATACTTTAAAGCTGCCATCAACATTGCCTGAGGTTGCAATGCTAACGGTAGGCACTTCTCTGTCTGAGGCTTTGTTGGGCTTTTAATTTTGCTTTGTTTTAACTAAATTTATTTACCTTATTTATTTATTTTAATTAGGACAATGCATATTAATAAACATTGACATTATGACATCACAAGGTGGAACAGACCATTTTGAGTTTTGGAGATGCAAACTAATAATGTAGGCTTTCTCAAACATGCGTGAATGAAACAAAACACAACTCCAGGTATGTTTTTAACGAGGTAACAACATTATAACATGGCTTAAAGCTCCTAAAAGTCAATTTTGCATAATATACGTAGGACCTTTAAAAATAAACGTGGCATACTAAATGTTTTGTAATGTTGCTGTGATTACTTATTATTTTTAACCTAAAAATAGAACCCAGATCATTTCAAAACTCCCTGGAAAATTCACTTTTTTTGTTAGCAAATATAATTCATCTTTGCTGCCTTGACAATAGAGCTAACTTCCAGAGAGCGAGTTGTCAGCACTAGTCCCTGTAGCTGATATGAGTCTACAACACAGCGCCTCCAGCCTCCTCACTGCTCATCTCTGTAATCTTGACAGCAAAGTTTCAACACATTCATTGAATAACAGTATATTTAGTATTTCCACACAGATGTCTCAGAGCCAGACTTAAGTGTTTTAGTTTCCCTCTGTGGGGAGCAGGTGAAGGTCTTTCCTTGTTGACGAGTGCTGCCTTTATCGTGCTGCTGTTGTCATGGCAATAGGTGCAGCAGTGAAGGGTCCTACCCTCTCACAGTCAATTAGCGCATGACATATTTTACTTCAAACTGTGATTGTGATCAAACAATGTGGTAATTGATACTGTTATAAAGATAGCGTTTTAGGTGGAATTTCACATTCTCAAACCATTTAAAGAAAACAACCGTGAATAAATACTGTAACTGCACACAAACGTTAAAAAAAATAAAATAAAATAAAATACTATAGGCCTACTTTAAAACATGGAAAAGAGAACTATGATGAGTTTCAGAGACAAGAGTGGAGTTTTGCTATCACAGTAATGCTAACAACAACTAATGTATATGACAATGAAATGCTTTATAATTACATGTAGAGGGTACACAGTGGACTTATGAACTCAAGAGCTGCATATACAATACTGGGGCCAGAATAATCTTGCTCAAATACATAGTAAATATCAGGTACAGGCCCTTTAATACTGCACTGTCCATTGAGTTTTTTAATGAATGTAAGATGTGATAACTTCTAGCTACTGGTCAGTAGTATCTCAGTTGGTAGAGCGTTTGTCCACTGATCCGAAGGCTGGCGGTTCGAATCTGGCTCTCAACATAAAACAAATATCAGTGGATGAGCAGTCAGACCAATGACCCACAGGTTGGCGGTGCAACTCTAGCTCCCACAGATGAATGTTGTCCTTGTGTCCTTGGGCAAGACACTTAAACCACCTCGCTCCTAGTGTCTGCATACAGTGGTGAATGAGTGAGTGGTTCCTTGTTGTAAATTGCTTTGAGTGCCTTGAAGGTGGAAAAATGTGACCAAATGTGTGTTAAAGCAGAGGTGTGTCTGGCTTTTGAGAAAACACTACATATGAGTTGTAAGTGCACTGTGCATGGCATGTGTGTGTAGAGAAAATGCACATAAATGTTTGCTCAAAGAAAACGTGCTGTGATGCAAAGGCCACTTGCCAGGTCATAATTGGAGGCAATTTCAGACTAACACTGTCGTTACCATGACGACTTTTCTGTGTTTTATTATGTGAAGCCAAATTATAATCAGTTCCAGAGGCTTCAAATGCACAGTATGATCTCTTTGACCATTTGCTATGTATGAATGCAGGGTCTCACAGAAAAACAGTGTTTAGTATCCAGCTAGATTCAAATACATAACCTCAAGCTGTGCCTGTACTAATGTTAGTCCTATAGACTGTATAAAAATTGGACTAAGCGAGTGTGACGTCACCCATAGCGCTCAGTGCCACTCAAATGAAACTCGATGCTAACGGTTGTAGGAGCGAATTTGGAGCCAGGCTTTGTATTATGAAAAGGATATTTTTGACAGATGAAATAGCTAAAAAACAAAAGAAAAAAACACCATGTAGAGCCACTTAATACAAACATTTTAAGACCATGAAGAGGCTCACAGCAGCAGTTACAGAGAAAAGGGCCACAGTATTCTAATGTAAGGCAACGGGACGCAGGGTCAGTAGGAGCTAGAAGATTCCGCATGCAAACTTTTTATTTCGTACGCACCGGCTAGCGCTTTAGCCATGTCCATCTATATATACAGTCTATGGTCAGTCCCAAGCACACAGAAATGGTGAGATGTACGGGTATTAAATGAGCAAAACTGACGAATTAAAAGAAAGGAGTGAAATTCTTTTATGTAACATGAACATGTGAATAATAAAGGTAGACTTTATGACATAGGAAATTCATTCTCTACATTTAACCATAGAAATGGACATAGCTAATATCCTAGCCACCATTTTCCAAATAGAAGTGAACATGGAAATGCTTCTGACTCCTACTGTCCCTTGCCCCCATTGACTTACATTATAATTGTCGCCCCTCTCTCTGTAACTGCTGCAGTGAGCCTCATCATTTAAATAGTCTTATTAACCCGCTCTACATGATCGTGGTGTTTTTATTTCCTATTTTGTTCATTTATAAACTCATATTCCTAATATGGAGGAATAGGAGTTATTTGTGTTTTCTCAGAGTGAATTAACAGCTGCTGCAGACACACAGCACCAAGCTCAAAGTCAGACTCAACCACCTGAACATTTACTCTGTCTGTATGAGTCTGCTCTGGAAGGGACTCATTTATTTAACACAGACACATGGACACATCAGCATCTTGATAATATTAGACCAGGGGTCTTCAACGTTTTTCAGGCCTTGGACCCCCAAACAGATGGCGAACTGGGCCAGGGACCCCCTACTATATATACGGCATAGACTTGTGTTTTATATTAAATTGAGCTTAGTGTCATGTATAAACATTGCTACTCTGTTATGGTACATCCAATACAAGGAAATAATACACAGGTTAATACTGTATTTTACACTATAAAATATAAAATTATATTATTTTAAAGTGAAATCAAAAGATTTCGCGACCCCCCTGCAGTACCTCCGCGACCCCCCTAGGGGTCGCGACCCCCCTGTTGAAGACCTCTTTATTAGACTTATGATGGCAGGTGAATGACAATGTTTCCAACATATAGTCTTTTTTACATCAAGTTAGATGTCCAACCAGGATAACCAATATTTGGAAGACCATATCCAATCGAGCAATTTTTTGTCAGCAGATATCCAATGCCAGTATTAGTACATCCTTAGTCACAACTCAAAGAAGTTAAAAAGACGGTGTTTTACGTACTTTCATGTAATCTATTAGTGACCAGATTATTTAATTACTCTCAACATACAGCTTTGATTATTTGAAGTCATTTTATCATCTCGATCAAAAGTTGGGGGAGGTTTATGTAAACTACATTTTGCTCAATTTACTCAATTATCTAGATCTTTGAGTGTACATAATTAGAATGGAAAATGCTCAAGTGATCCTATGAATCAGTGAGCTAAGCAAAGCACAGACAGCTTTGACGAAACTCCATGTAAAAGAGCAGAGATGGATAATTGCTGCAGGTCTCAGTCTGTTGAGCTGGTAATGAGAAGGTGAGAATCTGCTGCAGCATCTGGGAGCACAGTAATGAAGCTTAATACAAGAAACAGCCGTCTATGGAGATTTATGCACCTCACAGAATCCAATATGATTCAATACAACAGATGGTGTATTCCAATAACATCTTCATCCACAACAAACGGACCACATCATCTGACATTCACAAATTAACACTATTGACCAACTCTACGTCAATCTGTTTTCAATTTCTACTGTTCATTAAACACAACTCATCAATTTGGATGTGCATTTTCATATAAAGAAAGAAAGGAATTGATACTTTGCAGGGACATTATGCTGGGATGTTCTACGTGTATTGCTATTGGGGGAATATTCAACAGTTACCATGGTGACACAGTGCACACATTGCCAATATTTCTTTTGATTATCTGAAAACGCATTTTCTGGAGCCTGTGATCAATATGAGCGTTCATGGTCCTGTTTAGGAGATTAATTTTCAACAAAAGGTGAGTGTGACCAACTGAAAGATTGTTGCTAGCTTGTGACTGTAATGTTAGAGAGCACTTTTCATACAATAAATGCAACACAGTTATTTAATGTAATTTTAATAAGTAATAATTGTGAATAGTGAATAAGTAATGTTATTTGAGAGGAACTTGTGTAACAGCACAAAATCAGCTCACCTGTTGTACTTATAGCTAGGCCAGTCCTTTATGGTCTGATTGTGTTAAAATAAAGCTCAGATTTAAAGTCTAACAAGCCAGCCTGAGTAATGCTGACAATTAACATCACATCCCCAAGGAATATTGATGACATCAGCTGCAAACTATCAAAACACAAAGTTTAATTGAATTGCAATGCCCAAACCAGTTATGCATCAGTCATCTTGCATTGGCGCTGTGTTCGCAAAAAAACAACACACAAACCACAGTCATGCTAGGA
Organism: Paratrypauchen microcephalus; assembly: GCA_036785185.1. Classification (NCBI taxonomy): domain Eukaryota; kingdom Metazoa; phylum Chordata; class Actinopteri; order Gobiiformes; family Gobiidae; genus Paratrypauchen; species Paratrypauchen microcephalus. The sequence goes on from JAVJIX010000137.1 coordinate 839,361, forward strand.
AAGGTGGGTGAAGCTTCTCGCTTAAGGACACAACAGCTGAACTTTGTCCGAGCAGGAATCGATCCTCTGACCTTGGGGTTGGTGGAGTCCTCTAACCACTGAGGCACTGAAATCTCAAAGGAAAGGTACTCATGACCATGTTTACAGGTTATTAACAATACAATGTATAATATGTGTCCTTCAAAGGAGCAATATTACACTATTTTTGGATCTCTGTTATAAAGTTCTTTCCTCATCACAAACATACCTGGAGTTGTGTTTTGTTTCATTCACACAAACTCTGCATATTAGTTCTTCTCTCAAGCAGAAAACACTCCACCTTGTGATGCCATGTGGTAATACAGGAAGTGCTGGATTGTCTTTTTAACCTTCACTAGAATCATTTGGGTGATATCAACCCTAGAATCACTCATCTCTACTGAACTAAAGGTAACTTAAAACTACCACTACATGACATTACAAGGACAGACAGACTAATAAACGAGGATTACTCAAATATGTGTGAATGAAACAAAACACAACTCCAGGTATGTTTTTGAGGCGCTAACAGCATTATAACATGGCTTGAAGCTCACAAGAGTCAGTTTTATGTAATATATGACCTTTAAAGATGAGAATTGTTTTTGTTAATGACACGTTTTTCAACCAGTCATCTGAAGTAACGTCTACAGACCTTTACCCAGATCTTAAGCTGTAAATTATGCTTTTAGAGCACCATAGCTGTAGGATTAACCAGCACTGTGCAGGCTTCATGTTATTAAGTTTTCTGCAAATATGTGTGGCTTGATTCAATCTTGTTCTAAACTGTAAAGCTCTCTACCTAATCACTGCTTGTGCGGCTCTGGGCTGGTGTTGGAGCTCCCCCTTTCTTCGTGGAGGTCAGAGTGTGCAGATTAGCCACATTACACAGTGGACAGGAAGCTCCCTCAGACACTAATCCAGGACTTCTCTATCCCCCGAAAGCGCCGCCGTGTTGTGACAATTCAATCTGCTCCAAGACGAACTGCATGAATTATGGATGAGAAAGGAACGTGGAGGGGACTGTCTGATGGAGAGGAGGCTTCATAACCAGAGGATTTCAAATAAGTCGGAAAAATACCTCCCTAATGCACCAGGTGACGGAGAGGAGCAGGGGCCACAAAGGCTCTATACTACATTCTCCGTGGTATTACTGGATAGTAGTAATGTAATGATGCTTGGTTTCTGCTGGTGAAATAGTATTGAATGTGAAAACGTAGGCTATGTAAAAAGAATTTATGGTATATGACAGTGGGCAAGGGCAGTGGGCAAGACAATGGGCAGTTCCTATAGAGGTTATGTAAATGACTTTACAACTTTGGAACTTTATTAGTGAGTGTTTCTTGCTAGGTATATGAGTGACAATGGTGAGTTATAACATTTTCTCCTGTAAGAGCTCAAAACACATGTGAAAAGGCTGTTACAGTCTAATAATAAATATTAATGTCTGCAACTGGGCTTGATATTTAGTTTGTAACTGACATTGAAAACAAGAAAATCAAGTAAACAGCAGAAGAAAAACAGTTATCAGTCAAAAACAACAGGGGCACTGCAGGCTACACACAGTTGTCCTTGATGCAGACTTTGGGATCAGACACAGTTGAACTCATCACCTTTCTCTCCTTAAAGGGACAGTGTGTAAGATTTTTACCCGTTAATTACTGAAATTGAAGATACCCATTCAAAAATACATTGTTTTCCAAGCCTTTTCACTTCCATCATGAAATCAAAGTATTCTTTTAGACTTAGATATAGTCACATAAAAGGGGGGCTCTTCCCCATATAGAGGCAGCCATTTTGAATACGAGAGCCGCAGAAGGACATTTGGGCTCCGCCTTCGCCTTCGGCAAGGCTCGTGGTTTTGGGTAAACAACACAAGCATGCTGCCGGATCAGACTCGTAATGGATCTAACACGTGTTTTGGACTAAATTGTTTTACTGGATTTTATTTGCTGGATCCTTATGTACAAATTGAGAGCAAGTCTATGGTGAAATACAGAGTTTGACCTGTGGAAAGCATTCTAAGGTAAGCTAACCTCGTTTTGTGCTTTTCCGTATAAAAGCCCCATGTGCTCGGGGAGTGATTGTTTTGCAGGGAAATGAATTGCATAGTCAAAAAGAGACTGTAAGGTTTCATTTGATGTGTAGAGTGTCATGGTACATTATCGGGAATGTGTGTTTTCATGAGAAAAAAAAAACAAAAAAAAACGGGACCGCGCGCCAAACAGAAAGTGCAATAGCGACTATCCACCTATGCGCCACGAATCCTACACACTGGGGCTTTAAAGGTGAACTGTGTAAAATAATTAATTAATCAATTACTGCATTTATATATCACCTTTCAAGACACCCAAAGTGCTTTACAGTTCATTGTTCATTCGCTCCACACACCACAGTGGTGTTAAGGTACTATTGTAGCCATAGCTGCCCTGACGTAGACTGAGAGAAGCATGGCTGCATCTGTGCCATCAGCCCCTCCGACCACCACCACCAGTACTCATACACACACCACTTTCATACTAGGCAGTGTGGGTGAAGTGTCTTGTCTAAGGACACAATGACAGTTTTTGCTACCGGCACCCCACTGTGTCACCTGATATTCCCAGTGGTCTCCCATCCAAGTACTGACCAGGCCTAGCCCTGCTGAGCTTCTGAGATCTGATGGGATCAGGCTTTGACAAGCCGGCTGGTATGGCCATCTCCAACTTGTCCATTGAAGAGTGCGTCACCTGCTTGTTTCCATGGAGATGCCTAGAATGTTCCACAGTATAGCCATAAACTTAATGGAGTCTTGCAAGACAAATTAGAGATTAGATTTGTGGAAAGGTGACCCCACTCATCTCCATAGAGACAGGTTGCTGACCCTCTCCAGAAAAGTTACCCAGTGCACCTTTAAAAAACATTTTTTCTGAGTCTGTGTATTAAGGAAATAAAAGCACATTTTGTGTGCTCTGCTGCCCATAATTCTGCCACTCACTGCCACTCAGAATGTTGAGGAGCACTTTTCAAATAAAATTATGCCTGTGCATAACTTGCATATTTCCTGTGTATAACAGGTGTTCTTCATGTCTTTTCTTCTTTTTGGGCTATTTCAATGTATTCTACAGACCCTCCAGGAATTCGCGATGTTGCGATTTGCAACTTCAACGCAACTTCAGCCAATCCCCGTGAATTCAGGGCGGTGTTGCAATTTTGACCAATCACCGCAACCTTTCCGCAATTTTTACCAATTTTGACCAATCATCGGCAACGTATTGAACTCACGTCGACCAACTTCCTTCTGTGTAGGAGACATAACTGAGATGAGGTGCACGCTGCGTTTGTGTGTGTGTGTGTGTGCGGCAGAGGCGGTGGGTCACGTGAGTGTGGGTGTGTGCACGTACGGAAGTGTGTGCGTGTAAAAGCGCGCTCACCTGTCACACAGAGGAGAGAGTCAGGGTTGGGGTGTAGCCGTATTTTTTGTTGACCGCAAACCATTCATTCATCTGTCACGTTAATCTGTTCATCCTGCTGGTTTTCATGAGTTCCATTTTCATCCTGCTGCGCTGTCATAGCTGTGTGCGCTCTTTTTGTAATAAATGCACAAAACGCATATCTGGATCTCAGCGTATCTGCCACAATAGCCTCCTCTTTGCGCGTCACAAATCTGCGAGCCATAGGACCCAACCTCATATTCTCGGCGGCTAAAAGGTTTGAGTTTGGAAGTCGCAACATTCTGCTTTACTTCCGTGTGACAAAATGAAACTGCGGCCGTGTCCCAGTTCCCAGAGCGCACAGCTCGGAGTGCGGCCCGAAGGGGGCTCAGACTGCAGTCAAGGCGGTGCACACTTGCTCAGCCCTGAGTGCAGTCTGCAGACCGCTTAACGACTGCGGTCTTTGGACCGCGTGTTAACTGCGCATGGGACAAAAAAGAAATTGGACAGCAGTCGTTGCGTCGGTGTACTGTCGAAATGTGTGACGCACATGCCCTTCGGGCCACGCTCCGAGCCGCGCGCTCTGGGAATTGGGACATGGCTTCTAATGGCAAAGAAACATGTCTGCGGCGCCATTTGCCCACTAAAATAACAGCAAAAGGCCGGGCGAAACAGTTCCCCTCCTAGTAGTAATTTATTTTCGATGTTGGTAAGGTTGTTTTAGGACCATATCTGTGATCTCTGTGTCCTTGTATTATTCTTTGTCAGTAATAACTCAGTATTCAAAATATTACTCAATTTTAATTACAAAAAGGGAAAATCGCAACTATTTATCGCAACTTTCTCTTCCTCCCGCAACAAAATCGCAACAAAAACCTTAAAAGCACCGCAACTTTCATCGCAACTTTTTGGAAACGCTCCTGCAAATTCAGGCATTTTAGCCCGCAACAATCACAAAAAATGCCCGCAAAATCCTGGGGGGTCTGATTCTACACCAGGGCCTAAATAACTCTATGGGAGATTCACTTTTGCAAGCAATATCCACGTTTATGATCCACAAAAGTTTCGGACCATTATTTGTTTTGGAGTGGCTCGTCAAACTTGCCATATTATATTTTTTACATTATTATATTCATTTTATGTATTAGTCCAGTCTCAGTAAGAGATAAGAGCCTTTCTGTTTTTCTGTGCACAGTTCATATAATAGTTAGAGGTGGGGGTCTACTTGCCAATGTTAATCTATAATTTGTTAAAAGGTTCATAAACGTGGTGATTACTATATTTTAGAGTTGTTGTCATTGAAAACACAGCGTGCCTATTATTGCAAAGCTTTTATTCCCTAGTGTCAGAATTCACCGCTGCATGATAAAAATAAAAAAAAAATTAACCACTCTCGCGCTGCCATCTCTGATAAACAATTACCAGACATCAGTCCACTTAGGCTAACAATGGAGAAATAAAAGCTATTGATTTGTGAGCGATGTTTTGGTGGCGGGGGTAATCTCGTCAGGTGTGCTCGGCTAACAAAAGGCATGGAACAAAAGGTCGCCATGCAAAATGAGAGAATTACAAAGGGTTTAATGAAAAGGTTAGCTCCCTGACCTCTGCGCTGCATCCCATTAGAAGAGCTGACGAGCGTTTGTTCAAGAGCGGCCCCTGCATTAGCAAAGCACCAGGCCTTCATTAAAATAGCACTAGTGAGATTAAAACTAATATTATTGCACTGCATGAATTCAAACGCCTTCTGGCTACTGACTACTTTCAATTGCAAGGTTTAGATGTTAGATGAAGATACTGATTCTAATAGAAAGTCATTTTGAAAGTTTATGAGGCTGAGATGACTGCCTACCGCACACTGAAACTCTTGTGGGGTTAGGAGTATGGAAAAATACAGATATTACAGTTAATAATTAATTTTGAATTGTATATTACTACTACCATTAAAGGTGAACTGAGTAACTCTTGGAGGGTCCGTCACCTTATCTTCATGGAAATGTGATTGCTTTGTCTAAAATGTTCCACAGTATTGATTAAACCTATCTATCATGAGGGAGACAAGCAGGTTACAGCACTATGCTACATTACAGTTCAGATCTGTGGAGAGTCACCCCTGTTCACAGAATAACTCATTGTATTTCTGAGCAACAGAAACACCCGTAATGTATAAATGCTAGATGGCTGTTTAATGTCATACCATGGAACTTTACAGGCAAAGCAATAACATCTCCATAGAGACAAGTAGGTCTACCAGAAAAGCAATGCACTTTTAAATATCACAAAAAATAATAATTGTCAATACAGTGGTACCTCACCTTACGAATGACCCAACAAACGAAAATTTCAAGTTACGAAACGCCTTCACGGTAAATTTTTGTCTCTAGATACGAAAGAAAATTCAAGTTACGAAACGCCAAATCTCAAAAATTCAAATAATGCGCGCTCAGCCACACACATTATATGCTTTTCTCAGACTGGATTTGAACTTTTCTCACATTTGTCTCTGTTTAAACACTCAAACTTTCATAGATTTTCAACAAAACGTATCAATATTGAAGTGTGGGGGGAAGCGGGAGGGGGGAGAAAACTGCGCGGACACGTGTGTGCAGCATGACCCGGCAGAGCTGACAGCAGGACTAGACCAAGATCTAAACCTGGACTGGACCAGGACTAAACCAGGACTAAACCAGGACTAAACCAGGACTCGACCAGGTGGATTAAAGCGCCGCGTGCGGGTCTATTTCCTGGTTTCTCACGAGTCACAGCTGAGGCGAGCAGCGAGGAGGGGACCGCAGGCAGTCTGAGCGCATGTGAGCGAGAGCCATGCAAGAGCCGCGGTGGTCTAGACCTCCTCTAGACCTGACCAGATTAGATTAAGCTTGGGCTTTTAGCCTTTATTGGTCTCACACACAATGACACACAGTGACACACGGGAGAAATTTGACTTCTGCATTTGACCCATCCTTTTTTCAGGACCAGGTCCTCCTCTAGACCTGACCAGGTCTAGAGGAGGTCTAGAGGAGCCGCGGTGGTCTGGACTAAACCAGGACTAAACCTGGACTAAACCAGGAGGAGCCGCGCTCACATGCGCTCAGACTGCCTGCGGTCCCCTCCTCCCTGCGGTCTCCTCCTCGCTGCTCGCCTCAGCTGTGACTCGTGAGAAACCAGGAAATAGACCCGCACGCGGCGCTTTAATCCACCTGGTCTAGTCCAGGTTTAGTCCAGGTTTAGTCCTGGTTTAGTCCTGGTTTAGTCCTGGTCCAGTCCAGGTTTAGATCTTGGTCTAGTCCTGCTGTCAGCTCTGCGCCGGGTCATGCTGCGCACACGTGTCCGCGCAGTTTTCTCCCCCCTCCCGCTTTCCCCCACACTTCAATATTGATACGTTTTGTTGAAAATCTATGAAAGTTTGAGTGTTTAAACGAGAGACAAACGTGAGAAAAGTTTAAATCCAGTCTGAGAAACCAATCAGGACGCAGAACACATTGTTACACTATAAAAAAAGTTACACTATAAAAAAAAAAAAAAAACTTGGATCGGGGCCTTGGAACGAATCAGGCTTTTTCCATTGAAATAGCTACTCAACTTACAAATTTTTCACGTTACGAAACCACTTCTGGAACGAATTAATTTCGTAAGGTGAGGTACCACTGTATTCTAATAGCTTTCTTTTGGGTTCAGGTGGGAAGCAACTAGATACATGTATCCTAAAATAATATTTAGAATTAGGTTTGTGTATTCCAGCACAGTTACTCTTTAATCTGGTATTCACAATAGTAGTATTAGTATTCAAATATTTTTTTCTAAAACAAAAGAAATACATGATCCACGTTTACTGCATAAACATAATGTCACATTTTGATATAATGCAACTCAAGTATTCAGAATTGAACAATATAACTCAATATGTTGCCATACAATTTAATGCAATATTTTGTAATTAAATACATTTTAAATACTGTTTTTTTCCCCCATCACAACTTGTGTGTTATGAGTACTAAACTACTGGATCTAACCTGCTGCTGCTGCTACTGTCTTCTACTCCCATTAGCCCAGTACAACAAGGAGCACAAAACAAAATAATAAAAATCTCTGAAGACTTATTGAGGATTTCATTTCTTGCCTGAGCACAAAGCCCATCTCCTGTCAGCCACTCTTGTTCTCTCCCAGTGATTTACAGTGAACCTTAAAACACTCGTCTCTGCAGGACTACTGATGCAACACACTGCCATGAAATATGTCTCCAGGAGTCAACACAAAAATACTACTTCAACAGAAAACATGTACAACTCCAGGGCTGGAAGTTTAATCAAAATCTAATTTATGTCAGTTTGCAGTTATTAGGTTCAAGGTTACAACATCTGCTGTAGAGAACAAAATTATATGTCTTTTTGCACCTGCCAAGCACATACAATGAAAAAAGCTTGGTTCTTAAAATGTGAAGGTGTGTGTATTCTGGATTTTATTTATCAAGAGTAATGCTATTGTGTCTAATTTGGCCACCTGGGGTCTACTCTTGCTATAATATTTTAACTTTAACTTTTTAACTTTAACTTGGTATTTTAACTAAAGTTTTTAAAAGGTTCAGTGTGTAACTCTTCTGATGGAGGGCCTGTCAGATGCTTTTCTCCGTAGAGATGTTATTGCTTTGTTATTATTGGAATATTTCACAGTATGCCATTAAACCTTTTTATCATCATGAAGACCAAACCAGATGAAGTTATAGATCAGATCTGTGGAGAGGAAACCCCACTCACAGTTAGCAGTAATTCTGACCTGCCTGAAACACCACACCACAGTGATAGTCAGTGATGGGGGAGGGCTTATCTTAAAGGAGAATGAAAGTTTTTTACTATCTGAGCCTTATTTCGGTAATAAAACAAGTTGTTTTACTCACCCATAGCACTTTGGTGTCATTTGGAGCACTTCTGGAGATGTTTTAGATTTGCGATATCCGTAACCTGAGTTCTCGGGGCATAGGTTTGCGGTCTCCAAATAACACAAACTTTAGCACATTTCAAATCACACAAGATTGCTGTGTCAGCGTGGGCTTTACGTGGAGTCAAAAGCGGCCTGAAACCCGATATCCAGCTATAGTTTCATTTGATGACGTCATCATAGAGGACAGTGCGCATGTGCGCAGTCACAGCTGTTTTGCAGATAAGAAGACGCAACTTTTCTGTTGTGAGCGACACATGGCAGAAGATTCAGACTTTGAGGCTGAAGAGGACTTATGGAGGACTGAGGACTGAAGAGGAGTACAGTGAACCCTCGCTGTATCGCGGTTCACTGTTCGCGGCCTCGCTGTTTCGCAGATTTTTTTTTCTTTTTTTTTTTTTTTTTTTTTTTTAAATAGTGTAACTTTTTTTTACAGTATAACATTGTGTCCTGCGCCCTGATTAGCTAAGAGACTAGACCAGGACTAAACCAGGTCTAAACCAGGACTAAACCAGGTCTAAACCAGGTCTAAACCAGGACTAAACCAGGTCTAAACCAGGTCTAAACCAGGACTAAACCAGGTCTAGACCAGGGATGGTGACGCAGGGTGGTAGGGACAGAGTCTCAGATGTCCTTCACGAGAGCGCCTGGGTGACAGGAGGTGTGGCCTTTGTTTACTTGCCATGGAAGAGACCGAGTGCGAGCCGGACAAATGGAAGAGCCAAGAATCAACATGGACGGACGCTGCGCGGCCGAGGGAGCCCGCAGCGGGGAGAGCCGCATTCGAGGGAGCCGCCGGGAGAGGACACTCGCGCGCAGAGAGGAGACAGTGGGTCTTCCCCGTCACGAACCCGACCCCGTCCTAGAGAGCTGTGGAGTATTGGCGACGCATTGATAGCGGTCTGATTTTGGAGCCGGGGTGAAATGCAACCAACTCTTGTGAGCGCAGGTTAGTCTTACCTGGTCTTGTGGTGAGGACTGGTGCTCAGAGGCGTCTGTTAGCGGTTTTGCAATGTTAGCATTGGCTTGAGTCTTGCCCAAAATGATATCCAGGTCGCTTTCCACTCGACTTTCGCACATGGCATGGATATGTGGTACCAAAACAAACACACGTGTCCGCGCGCACGTGTCAGCGCGCACGTGTCCGCGTGTCACGTGTCTCCCCCCGCGTCACTATTAATATATTTTGATGAAGATCTACAAAAGTTTGAGTGTTTAAACAAGAGAAAAATGTGAGAAAATGTTAATACCAGTCTCAGAAAGGTGTATAATGTGTCTGGTGAAGCGTTTTCAGCCTTAAAACATGTAGAATAATTGTAAAATATAAAATTGTCCTACTTCGCGGATTTCACTGATTGCAGGCTATTTCTGGAACCTAACCCCCGCGATAAACGAGGGTTCACTGTATACGGATGAGGAGACAGAATGGATACGGAAAAATGAAGCGGAGACAGTTTTAGGAGCAGCGCAGAGAACAGCCATCGGTTTCGCATTACTTCTCAGAGTTGCGCGCTGAATCCGCTGGCCTTCTTTCTTTTCCTTTGCTGGTAAAAAATCGTCCTGACTGAAGTGGGTACTGCAAACATGATGGTCCAAAGGTCTTACAGCTTTGCCTTTCATGTTTGGGTCCCGAGTAGGGATGTCAACAATTAATCGATTAACGATTAATTGTCGATTAAGACGTTGGTCGAACAAAATGCATTAATTGTAATTAATCGCTAATCGCGGACATGCGCGCCCGCGTGGTCACGAAACAAGGCAACCGCGCACCGCACTGCGCCAAGCTCGACTCACACCCGGCCGCAGGTGCCAACGGCACTGCTCAGCAGCCCCGGTGTAAGCGCGAGGCGAGATGGAACCGCGGCGCCCAGGAATGCACCCGCAACGTGCCGCTGCTGGACCCGCGCGGCTGGCCGCGGCCCGGGCCCCGAGCTTCGCGCGGCTGGCTCACGTCTCGGGCCCCGAGTCCCGCGCGGCTGGCTCACGGCTCGGGCCCCGAGTCCCGCGCGGCTGGCCTGCGGCCCGGGCCCCAAGCCACAAACCAGCCGCACGAAACCAGCAGCGGCACGCAGCGGCCCAATCCTGGTTCAGTCCCGGTCCAGTCCCGGTCCAGTCCAGGTCCAGTCCAGGTCCAGACCTGGCCCAGACCTGGTTTAGTTCTGGTCTAGACCTGGTCCAGTCCACGTTTAGTCCTGGTCTAGTCTCTTAGCCAATCAGGACAGAACACAATGTTACACTATAAAAAAATGTTACACTATAAAAAAAATAAAAAATAAATAAATCAGCGAACCGCGATAGAGCGAGGGATTACTGTATTTTGTTATTCAGCATCAATACATTTGTCTGCCTTTTACTAAGGAATAATTAATTGAGGAATATACAATATAATAATACTATGATATATTTTTGACTCAGTGTTATGTATACTATAGCTTATATTCTTAAAGATCCTATTGAAACACTAAAATTCAGGTGAAAAACGCTGCTTATCAGTTAATCGTTAATCGATCGATAAGGTCAATCAACTCTCAATTAATGAATTAATCGATAATTTGCATCCCTAGTCCCGAGAGCTGAGAGCGAAATAAACTGACTGCGCACATGCGCACTGGCCTCCTCATCTACTCGAAATTATGGATAAATCTCGGATTACAGGCCACTTTTGATTCAAACGAAAGTGTAGACTAAGACATCGAGCTTCTATGATTTGAAAAGTGCTAAAGTTTGTGTTATTTGGAGACCGCAAACCTATGCCCCGAGAACTCACATTACGGATATCGCAAATCTAAAACATCTCCAGAAGTGTTCCAAATGACACCAAAGTGCTATGGGTGAGTAAAACAACTTGTTTTATTATCGAAATAAGGCTCAGATTGTAAAAAAAAAAACTTTAATTCTCCTTTAACGTCATGCAAATGAGCTCTTGGTTAGCTCATTTGGTTAGCGCTCTTGCTTCACAGCAAGAAGGTTCCGGGTTCGATCCCCGGGTCGCCCAGACCTTTCCGTGTGTGTTCTGTGTGGAGTTTGCATGCATGGTCTGGGTTCGATCCCCGGGTCGCCCGAGCCTTTCTGTGTGGAGTTTGCATGTTCTCCCCGTGTTTGGGTGGGTTTCCTCCGGGCACTCCGGTTTCCCCCACCAACCCAAAACATGCACCATAGGTACTCCAGCTTAGGTCCTGACCAAGCCGAAGCAAGAAGATCATGGAGATGGTCCCCGGGCGCCCTACTGTGTGTGCTGCCCACTGCTCCTAATATATGTATATATATATAGGATGGGTTAAAATGCAGAGAAGAATTTCTCCAGTGTGAGATCAATAAAGTTCACTTCTTCTTCTTCAATGCGGCTTTTCGCAGCTTTGTGTTTACAGATGTGCATGCTTTAAAATGGCCACAAATTCTTCAAATGTTCTCAGATTTCCATGGCATCGTTGGAAAGCTTAGAATCTACACTTTCAGAATCTGTGAATAACTCAAAACGTCTCCGGGGTGACTCGTGACAGCTTTTTCAGTGGCCGATCACGTAATATGATTTTCTAGCATTTTTGAGCCATAAAACCAACTGTAATTGAATAAATGTAGGTAGAGCTGTTTAATGTCATACTGTGGAACATTCCAAGCAGAGATTTGACATATCCAAGGAAACAGGCAGGTGGCAGACCCCCAAACAAAAAGTTAGGTAGTGAATCCATACTATAATATTTATGTTTGAATAAATCTGGATCAGGAATAAGGTGAATACAGCCCACCTCTTGTTAAAATAAATGCCAAAACTTGAAAATGCAAATGTCATGAATGTCCCAGTGCTCTGAACTCACTAAAAACTCCCATCTAAAATGCAAAAATGTGGAAGAACCAGAGATTGGCTTAAGCAGGGAGGGGAGTATTTGTTATCGCTATTTGTTAATACAATTCCAACTTTGTTTAAAAGGGTCTGAAACTAGGCTACTGTAGACTACAAAGATTACTGTAGATTACAAAGTGTGGCTTCAAACTGGGTCTGGCATTTAACATTACTTTATTCAGTGTGATCATATGTATAGTATAGGGCTATATGTTAACTGTCTAGCTATTGTCTTATACTGATTTTATATTACCATTTATATTTATATGTTTAGTCTTTGTGATTATAATATATTGTGATGTGTGAGCTGTGTCCAAATAATTTCCCTTGTGGATAAATAAACTTTGTCTAAGTCTATTAGTCCATTACTACTGGAATTTTTACTACTGTTGTTTACTCCTGTTATTGCACTAGAATTACTACTGTTGCACATTTATTTTTATCTTAACTTCAATGCACATTCTATTGCACATTACCATTTCACTGCTGTATCTTCCATTGCACATTTTTTGATGCACACTGCACAATTTTGGACATCTGTATATAGGTATTTATTTATGTTGCACTGCTTTAAGATTTTAGATCTTAGACTTTAGTTTAACTTTAGATCTCTGTCTTAGATAGTTTTTGTTGTTGTCTTTATATTTTATTTTGTACACAATAAGCTGACTTTGATCTTTGGACTTTGGAAGTAGCTCAGCTTTGTGTTTGTGTTGGAATTCAACAGACGCTGGAATGGAATGGCTGTAATGCATGTACTAGAGATGCTGATTTCAGGAAAAAAAATGCAGTGGTCTCTTATTTTTTTTTTCCCAGAGCTGTGGATCAGCTGTGACTGGAGTGTGCAGTAATGCCCCCTCCTGACCTGCTGGAGCTGTGGGCGGCAGGTCGCTCCCCCTAGCGGCTGATAGCTCGCCTCTTGGCCGCGGCGGAGCGTCACAGCCTCGGTCCGTCCTCCCCAGCCTGAGTGAAAGTTGTACCCGCCTGGAAGTGCGTTTCTCTGGGATTACGCTGGTCTCCGCCGCCGCTGTTGGCCTGGTTCTTTCCCCCGGAGAGAGGCAGCGAGATGAGGCGGAAGGAGAAGAGGCTACTGCAAATCGCCGGGCTGCTCATTGCCGCTCTGCTTTTCTTCCCAAATGTCGGACTGTGGGCTTTGTACAGGGACCGAGTCTTCGATAACTCTCCGGACAACACAGCGGACGGCGCGGGTGCCTTTCCCCCGATACAGGTGAGCGAAACCCGTGTGCGCTTAGCCCGGGTAGCCCGGTGTTTACCCCGCGTTCTGGCGCTGCTGTCGTGCGTTTGGCTGCAGTGATTGTGTGCAACGTGTCTCTCCCCGGCTCTATTAACATACACATTAACATTCCTATGCAAAGTGTGCTTGTTTTTCGCATATTTAACCAATTATCTTTAATGTTAGCGTTGAACCGTGCGTGGCTAACAGGAGCTGGGCTAGGCTCGCTGGTTTCTCGCCTCGGTTGCGGTAGTAAAGTTACCGCTTGACTTCAGGAAGTTGTCAGGAGGATGTGTAGTCGGGTCTGACAGGCGCCCAACAGCTTTCCGCCTCATCATCTCGACATCTCCCCGGGTTTAGGCAGGGGTGGGCGGCGTTATTCCCACCGGGGCCACGCTGACAGACAGGACGTGTCGCTGAATTAATGTTAACCTACATTTATTTGATCACATGGCTTCTGACTTGACAGCGGGAGAGAATACTAATCGTTGTTACTTTGAGGAAAAAAATAAGAGACCACTGCAAAATTATCAGTTTTTCCTGATTTTACTACTTACAGGTATGTGTTTGGGCAAAAGGAACATTTTTGTTTGAGTCTACAAACTACTGAACTACTACTACATTTCCCCCAAATTCCAAATAAAATATTATAGTTTAGAGCATTTATTTGCATAAAATGACAAATGGTCAAAATAACAAAAAAGATACCTGTTTTCAGACCTCAAACAATGCAAAGAAACAAGATCAAATTCATTTTAAAACAACATAATACTAATGTTTACACTTAAGAAGAGTTCAGAAATCAATATTTGGTGCAATAAGCCTTATTTTTAATCACAGCTTTCATGCGTCTTGGCATGCTCTCCACAAGTCTTTCACATTGTCCTTGGGTGACTTTATTCCACTCCTGGGCCAAGAACTGAAGTAGCTCAGCTTTGTGTTTGTGTTGGAATTCAACAGACATTGGAATGGAATGGCTGTAATACATGTAGAGATGCTGATTTTAGAAAAAAATGGCAGTGGTTTCTTATTTTTTTCCAGAACTGTAGAGCAAAAACACTTGCTTCCTTCTATATTTTGTAATGGAGGGTGAATGGTTTGTAGTTCAGCTCTAATGTTGTTACACAAACTCATTACACTGAGTCATATTCACATTTCAAATCATGTGTAAGCTATTTTACTTTGCAAAGCTCACAAACTTCTTAATGCCAACAAAGAATATTTTATTGAAGTGTGAAGTCTCATATTTAAGCAAATTAGTGCAATAATGTCACCTTCTCAACTCCAAAAGAACAGCTGGTCTGAACTATCAAGTTGAGGATCATAGGCCTAGTGCCTTTGTATCCTCAGGCAAGATACTTAAGCACTGTGGATGGTGGAGGTACGAAAGGAACAAAAACACTAATAAAAACTTCAAACTTACTCTGAACTACAACGTTGGGAGACTTTTAATGGGTAAAGTCAGAACAATAAAGTCAGAAGTAAAATTAACTGGTATTGCTCTATTCCTTCACTCTTTCTTTTTCTTTTTCTCTTAAAGATATTAATTTAAACTCTTGTAGTAAAAATAACACAGCTGTGAACCAGTAAACTTACTATGCACTGTTGGCATGTTACTTGTTAGCATTTCTGTGACTGCACTCAGCTTTGGCCCCTGAAAGTTGTATCACACGCAATAACGTCATCATGGTGACTAATTGAGATGCTATGATTAACACTGGACCTCTGCAAGCCATATAAAATGAACTAGTTCTGTTTTTCAAAAATGGCAAAAGGAGAAATTCAGTTTGTCAGCTTGACAAAAGTTTATTGGGTCGAATGTTTCACAGCTCATCCAAGCTGCTTCTTCAGTTCTGGTCAGTTCTGCATATTTAATAGGCGTACCTAACTAACAGAAACTGTTAACAAGTAGGTGTGGTAGTTTCAAAGTAATTTCATTGTAGTTAGCTCCTCCCTTCAGGCAAATATAGGCAGTGTCCACCAGCGTCTGACCAGAACTGAAGAAGCAGCTTGGATGAGCTACGAAACGTATTTGACCAAATAAACTTTTGTCCAGTTGACAAATTGAATTTCTCCTTTTGCCATGGATTCTATCTGGATGAGTGAGGGAGTCTAGACATGTTTTTAAATTTTTTGATCAGCGTATCATGGCACATTTTTACATATTACGGTACAAATAAATTTTGTTAACAAGGAGTAATGAAGCTTATTGACTTTTATTAATCCTTAGTTGTGTTGCATTTATCTCGAAATTGTTTTAAAATATAAACTGCACTGTGTAACTTTGCTGGTAGAGGATCCGCCACTCAGTTTCCTGGATGAAATGTTATTATTTGCCTGGAATGTTCCACAGTATGGCATTAAGCTTATCTATCTTCATGGAGACAAATGACTGATGCCAGCAAGCCAAGTTAGAGGTGAAATCTGAAGAAGCATTTTGTAGAAATAAAATCACCTAGTAACTAAATAAATCCGAGATGGATATGTTTAATGCCATACTGTGGAACAAACCAAAGACAAACTGTGCAATGTCTATGAAGGCAAGCTGGTAAAGGGCCCTGCACCTGAAAGGTACACAGTGCATCTTTGAATTTCACGAACCGTTCACTGAGGTAGTGTGTTGAGCCAATTATCAGTATTGTTATAAATTTACATAATTCGTCTATGCAGCCTGAAGGAGGACAATGGACGCTGCTCAGATTCAATGAGTGAGAAAGTTGAATGGGTCTCTTTGAATGGAGCGCAGACAGACTGGAGGAGGAGAGGGGCTGAGGGGGAGATACCTATTCAACAAACCGCTGTGGGAATGTATAGAATAACTGCTCAATTAAGACTGATTACTGCTTATTGTGATATCCTGCAGTATAAGATGGAGTTCTAGGTAGACCTGTCACAATAATTACTGTATCAACTTCAATAAATGAAAGAAGGAACTATGTATTTTGGGGGTCGGGTCAATATTTATCATGTGTACAGTTTCTTTGCAAATGTGTGGTGTGGGGAGATTTGCGTTATTTTTGTTGAAGTGCAAAAATATTTGAACTGTAGAGATTTGAAAAAGTAACTACAGGGATGAGCCCCTTGTAAACTTCCCTTTTGGATGAGAGGGGGGTAGGAGCAATTTTCCAGCAGTCATATGACCGCAGAATTTAAATTTTTGCGGGGGTGGGGTAGACATGGCTAATTATTGCATCACGCTGTTATTTCTTGCAGCTTTAAAAAGGCTTACTGGGGATTATCTTGCATTATTGTCAATGTGTCAGAGGCATAGAATAGTTTCATTATTATTGTTTATCGCTGTCTATTCCTATTGCAATATATCAGGCTTCAAATTTTAATTTTCTTGTTATTTTGACAGGCCTAGGTCTAGGTGGATAGATAGACAGAGAAGGGCTGTAATTATTTAAGTATACTTTTTAAAAAATAAAATTTCCAAACCAAAAATACCAGTTGGTGGTTTCTTGACAGGTAATATTTGCATATTGTTATGATTTTTTTTTCATTTAGAATCATTGTTATTATTAGCTGATTTTGATTTTTAAAAATAAATTTTGATTTTGATAAAAAAAAAAAGAAAAAAAAAGAGGTGTATATTTATTATAATATTTTTCATTATCACTCCAGTGGTGACTGGCACTTCCTTTTGTCAGTAAGATATTCAATTTTAATTTACTGGTGTACCTGCTGTTAGTGGTGCATTGTGCAACTTTTCCAGTAGGATGTCCATCAAATGTTTTTCTCCCTGGAGATGTTATTGCTTTGTCTGGAATGTTTCACTGTAGTATTAAACCGATCTATCATCATGGAGACCAAACCAGCACAACTTACAGATCTGTGGAGAGGTAACCCCACGCACGGTCAGAATGCCTGTTTTTCTGTGTTTTTGAGCTATAAAATCACCAGTAATTTAATAAATGTAAGGTGGAGCTGTTTAATGACATACTGTGGAACATTCCAGGCAGAGCAATGACACAAGCATGTAAATGACCCCCAACCAAAAAGTTACATAGTGCACCTTTTAACATTTACAGTTGTCATGCTTTGCTTTGCCTGCTGCAGGATTGAATTATGTTTTTTTGAGTATCCCCATCACAATAAGAAAAAAAATCATGATATTTTGGCATCTCAACAGAACTGTACTCAAACTGTAAAAATGCCCACAAGTATAGCTCTTTTGGAGCATTTTGTGTTTTCTTTTCATTTAAAATGTATTTGACAGCTTAGTGGCTGGTGCATTGTGTTCTGGGCGGTAGGTAGATCTGCTTGGACTGCTGCCCCTACGACCCAGAAATGGAGAAGCGGAAGAAAATGGATGGATTGACAGATGAATATAGTTTAATATAGTTTAATATAGTTAATATAGTTACTAAGTATTACTTGGTTTGGTGGGATAGTACTTGGGATAAATATTTTTCATAGATTCACATCAGTCTTTTCTTCAAGTCTGTGAAGAAAAGAAAAAACTTTGTGTTTCACAGCAGCTGTTATACAATGTTTGCCTTATATTTAGAAAGTTAGAAGAGAAACTTTGTGTTTTCTTCTAATAAGAAAAAATACAGGAAGTAGTGGAGAGTTCATTAATTCCATCCAAAAGGCAAGAACAATTTATGGATTTTTCTGACAGATTAAATAACTTAACAGAATAAAAGTGTTGCCATTTATTTGTATCAAATGTCAAATCGTCAAATGTTATGTTAAGCCCTGGGTAACATTTTGATTGCTTGGTAACATGACCTCTATGTAGATTATGTCATATCTATTGCCTGTGTGCAACCAGGAAGAAATTAGTAATCTAACCCATCCATCCATCCATCCATTTTCTTCCGCTTATCCGAGGCCGGGTCGCGGCGGCAACAGTCTAAGCAGGGACGCCCAGACCTCCTTCACCCCGGACACTTCCTCCAGCTCCTCCGGGGGGACCCCAAGGCGTTCCCAGTCCAGCCGGGACACATAGTCCCGCCAGCGCGTCCTGGGTCTTCCCCGGGGCCTCCTCCCGGTGGGACATGCCCGGAACACCTCCCGAGGGAGGCGTCCAGGAGGCATCCGAAACAGATGCCCGAGCCACCTCAGCTGGCTCCTCTCGACGTGGAGACAGCGGCTCTACTCCGAGCTCCTCCCCGTAATCTAACCTGTTACTTAAAAGAATAATATCAGATATTGCATACCTCTAGTACAATGTCAATATTATTGCCTGCCATGCCATACAGTTAGAAAGGCTGCAATCCTTTCCGAATTTAAATTCAGGAGCAGCAAATTCAAAACTTGGTAATTCTGCAAATTCGTCTTGCAAAAACATCAGCTTTTTTGTGCATATTAAAAGAGGTTCATGATACTGCAGTATAATTTGCCTTTGAATAAATCTCTCTATGAAGCCTTAGTTAACTCCATTAACCCCTGACCTGAACTGTGTGAGTGTGGATTCACTGCTCCTCCTTTTTTCTGACTGTATGAAGCACCACATGAGGTTCACAGCTCATTTGCACATTTCAAAGAGTTATCTGCTCAGGTTAAACGGAGGGCAGAGGGGAGAGAGAAGAGAGGAGGAGCGAGGAGAGAGGAGGGCAGAAAAGGGAGGAGGATAGAAGAGGAGGGCAGAGGAGGGAGGAGGAGAGAGGAGGGCGGAGGAGAGAGGAGGAAAGGGGAGAGAGGAGGGCAGAGGAGAGAAAAGGAAAGAGGAGGAGAGAGGAGAGAGGAGGAGAGAGGAGAGCAGAGGAGAGAGGAGGACAGAGGAGAGAGGAGGAGAGAGGAGGACAGAGGCGAGAGGAGGGCAGGGGAGAGAGGAGGATAGAGGAGGGAGGAAGGGAGGAGGATAGAGGAGGGATGAGGATAGAGGAGAGCACTTGTTCACCCACCCAAAGTTCGAACTCCTTGAGTTTAGTGTGATTGGTGATAGTTGAAGGAGCCATTGGTGCAGATTGGTAGTGCTGTTTTGTTGCTGTTGCTGTTTTTCATGGTATTTTTCAGCAATAAAAACATGTCTGCAATTGAATAAATGCAATTTAAAACCTTACTGTGGATCATTCTAGACAATAGATATAAATATAAAATTACTTGCTTTCGGACAAGCATTGTGATTGCTATTAAATTAACAAATTTGCTATTAAGATTCTGTTTGATATTCACATTTTAAACACATCCCAAATAAGAATTGATAGCTGCTCATATTTCAGAATATGTTTACAGATCTAAACTGCAGGCTTAGCTGTTTTAATGCAGAATGATATTTTGTTGTTTGTGGAGGAAATTATCATACTTTTAATTGGCAAACAAGATCAAGATCTTCATAGATAATGTGATAATGTGGTGGCAGACCCACCACCAGAAGTTACATAGTACACCTTTAAATTATGAATGTGCCCAACACTACAGGACGTCACTGTCACTTTGGTGACAGCAAATGTCGATCCAAATAAACAACAATGACAAGTCAGTTTTTTTGTCTTGAATATTTTGACTTTTAATTCAGTTTTGACATTCCCCAATTTTGTCTTTGACATAATAATCTGCTGTTTAAGAGGTCTGTCTGAGAGTTAAAATAAAGAGTATATTTAGCCATCGTCCAATATCTTCTTGTCTTGCTGTTGTGGCTGGCAACCAATTCTCACTCATTAAATCAAAATAGGCATAGACAAACCTGTTGTCTATAAATATCAAGTAATAGTTTTAGTTTTAGGTAGTTGTGACGTTCACAAATTAACCTTTTCACTTTTATTGAAGTAGTTCTTTTTTTTTTTTTTGTAATTGACAATAATGTACCGTAAGTATCTGCAGTGGCAGAGTTGGCTCACATTGTACATTGTTATTTATAGTGACTGTGGGGAGAGTTTTGCTGTAAGCTTCTTATCTTGCATGATTGTCTAGACTCCTATGAATCATCTGAATGAGTCAGAACGTATCTACTGTATGCCACAAGAAAAGAGATTGTCCACAGAGATTAGATCTAATGAGGGCTGCAGAGAACACAGCGTTAGTTTGCACAATATTAGCAACTTTGTAATATTGAATTTTGGCCATTAAACGAAGGGCAGGAACTTTAATATCCTTAATGGATCTTAGAAATTATTTTTTGTGTGCTCATTTTGCTTAGTGTTGTTCCGTTATAATCACATTTGACCTCAGCTACAATTTCAAATTCAATTTTTCATTATTACTTAAATTAAAAACAAATAAAAATAGCTTTTAATATGAATTTCTGGTGGAGGGTCTGCTTCCTGCTTGTCCCCACGGAGATGTCATTGCTGAAATATTCTATGACGTTTATTCATTACAGGTGTTTCTATTGCTCAAACATACCTAATTCCTCAGTCTGAATTGAGGCGATTCTCCACAGATCTGAATTGTAATGTCACGTAGTGCTGTAACCTGCTTGTCTCCCTTGTGATAGATAGGTTTAATTTATACTGTGGAACATTCTAGATAAAGCAATAACATTTCTATGGAGACAAGCAGGTGGCAGACCCCCCACTATGCAGTTTAATATCATGATATTTGAATCAACTTTTAACATTTATTTATATATTGTTCATTTGATAAAGACAGGTTCAACAGTTCACTTCCTTGCACACTGTTACCTCTATCTGCACATGATAAATAAGTATTTTTAGTGATCCTGGCATGTAGTTTTATGAAAAGAAAGCACATTACTACCTTCCGATTGGCTGCAGAGCTGAGTGCAACTTCACATCCATCACTTGTGGATCCTCAGACCCGCTGTGCTTTTAAAGTGTGCAGGCGAAGGTCGCAGAGCTCTAAATAATGGGAACGGTAAACAAGGGCATCTATGTGGAACATCAGGACACCGGGAGAGCCCACTTATGACTACAACAGGTACAACAAGAAACAACAAACAACAAAATAGTGCAAGATTGTTAAGGTCATGTTTGGTAACTACGGCAACAAAATGCGTTTTTCTGGGAGTATGGCCAAGAATGAAAACCAAAGCATGAATTGTTTTCATGAGACATTTTTGATTTTTTTAGTTGGGCTCCTGTGTTGTCAGGTGGTTTGTGTGATGGTATGTGGCTTTGTATGCCAGATGCCCTTCCCTTTGTGCGCTGAAGGTAAAAAAGTTTGTAGGGACAAGGCAATAATTTGTGCTTCAGCTGACATTTGAACTGGCAACCTTCTTGTTGGATGGTTAAAGGTCCTACAATATGGATTCTTGTGAGCTTTAAAGATCCCATGACATGGTACTTCTTGATGCTTTTATATGGCGCCTTAATGGCTCCCCAACACTGCAAATGGTGGAACTGCATTTGCATTTTTTCTTGAATGTGACGTCAGAAACTTCCCTTGTTCAGAATCACCCGTTTGGGCTGTCTTTTTTTCAAATGCGGAAACGCTCAACGCAAATGCTCAGTTTACACATATCGCAACTTTTAGCCATGGGGGGGGGGGGCTAAACAGGGTAGGGGAGCTCACATTGACGTTCAAAAACCTGAAAAAAAGTGACAATTTCATGCCATGGGACCTTTAAGTTGTGTTTTGTTGCATTCACACATGAGTTTGAGTAATCCTTTATTTTCAGTCTGTCTACATCTCCAAATTCAGAATGCTCTGTTCCACCTTGTGATGTCATGTAGTGGTAGTTTTCAGTTAACAGCTACCTTTTACCTTTCGTTGAGTGAAGATTGGCAATTCCAGGGCTGAAATCATCCAAATTATTCTAGTGATGGTGTGTGGAGTTTAAAAACATAGTGGAGCACTTCCTGTATTACCAGTGTTTTTTGAGAGAAGAACTATAGTTATACAGAGGTTTGTGTTTTAAACATGTGTGATGAGGAAAAATCAGAAAATGACATAATACAAGCCCTTAAAAGAGTGTTTGAAAGTTGAGTACATTATTATAAAGTATGGCAGAAGAAAGGAACTCCACATTGACAATATGTTGAAGCCATCTTTTTTTTTTTTCTTACCGTTCAACTTCCTCTATGATGTAATTTACATACAGCCAGATCCCTCCTCATCCTGTATGCTGGGGCTGTCCTCTCCATTGTGTCCCTTCACTGACTCAATGCAAATCCCATATTTTCTTGACCCCTGCGTCCTCTGAGCTCTCGAGGGCCCTTTGAACACTGGCTGTCAGACACCTGTCCTTTTGACAGGTATAAACAGTCTCCATAACTTATTCATCTTTCCTTTTTAAATATGGAGAAAACAGCAGCCGGTGTGGGACTGAGAGCTGAAATACCACAGTCTGTAGAAGTCTGTGCTTTGAGCCAAACTCGAATGGGACTGTCACAGGTCTGTCTGGGCAGCTAATCACATTTAAATACAACTGAGCCAGCCAATTGTCAATGATAAACTTGGGGCTTTTTATTTAAGAGGAAAGCAGGCAATCATCTGTCATTAAAAGCATGTGCTTTGGAGTAGGGTCGTTCTGATACCGATACGGGTACCAACAAAAGCTCCAATTGGCACATTTTTCAGGTATCAGTATCGGCGAGTACTCAGACCAAATGACCGATCAGATACCACTGTATTTTTCTGAATGAGACCCATAGATGCTATTGACATTGACATTGACATTGGAGACTATGGAGTGGCTCTCCAGAAACTTAAACTCGGGATCGAACAATATCCAAATCTGTTGATATGATATTTATTGCAATATTTTGTAGAGGCTTATCAAATTGTGAATATACTACTTTTCTGTCATAACCCAAATAAGAACGTTTTAAAAGTGCTTAACAGTTGTTTCATTGTGCAGATTGAACTGAAACACAAATGACACAAAACACAAACCTAAAGGATCATGGTATATTTCTCTGTATTTTTTTTATTTTTTATTTTTTAGATGTTTCCTGACTATAACAATGCGTTTAAGCAAAGGGACTTGTAAGATTTTTGACGACAAGATATCACAATGTTACAGTTATTGTTGCATACATACTTAAAACACATAATAATCGCAGATATAATGTGGATGGCCTTAGAGCTGGATGTTGAACATGACAAAATAAGTATGGGGAGTGCAGCTGGACAACAGGCTAACAGAGACTTTGTTTACTCTGTATTTAAGAGGAGGATGAGCATCTTTTATTGCCCTCACTGTATTTTTTTTTATCTGCTCAGTGGTAGAAAAGTAAAGGACAACCTATCAAGACCATTATACATTTGTATCTAATCTCTAGTCCTCAAAATCTTGTTCATTTTTGTACATTTTGTTTTAAAGAGATAGCCTTTTAGTAGATGTATTTGCTCTTTTTCTTTTGAACTCTCATACACTGTAACAAAGCACACTAGTATACTAAGGCCAAGTATCAATATTGCATCAAAAAAAAAATAAAAAAAATAAAGTGTCTGAAAAACACTAGTTTGGCGCAGAGTTCAGACTTTAAAGGAAGGATTTTCACTATTGTAAAATAGCACTTAGTACTGTACTTGGGCTTTTAAAGTTTAGCTTGTTGCCAAATTCGTTTTTAGACCGTTTTTAGCTCTATAGTGCATAATATTGTTTTTTGTTTGTTTTCTGTTAGCGTATAAGATGTGTTTGCACTGTGATTAAAGGGCCAAATTTATGTTATAAAATAGCCTGTCTACTCTTAATAAAGAGTGGTAGGGGAGTTACAATATCAGACTTTTCCTTCTTTGATGATTTGATGATTTCTTTTCACACTGCCTCCCTCCAGCAGAGACAATATGTAGCTCCTCCCACACTGCTCTGCTACAGTCTGTGCTCTTAACAGATACAGTGTGCTCCCCCATCCTCTTTCTGGACACTAAATAACTTTGTTAAATTACATAAAAATGTCTCAACAGACCATTTTCTGAGGAAAACAGAGGAACAGAGGAAGACTGAGTCTGAGAAAAAGATTGCGTATTACAAGTCGCATCACAGGTGCGTGCACGAGAGCATTTGATTAAAGCCGATGTAAAGCCAAAAGCAATTTCATAAGTATTTAAAGGTTAATATCTTTGTCATTCATGGGTCTCTCAACGTAAGATAAAAAGTGACTGAAAGATCAAATCCACCTCTGTTAAAATTGTCTTGCTACATCTGAGGATGATGCTGCATAATAATTGTTTCTCTTTTGGACCAAAAATACACAGTGCGCATGGAGGGACCGAACATGTCAAATTGTTCAATACTGGTTTCATGATTTGGTATTATATCGAATATCGTTGCATCCCTAATGCTATTGCACACTTCCTAATTATTGGACAATAAAATGCTTTCAACTTGGATGTGGACAGTCCACAGCAGACTTATTGAGCTGCTTTTACAATATGTCTGTACAGGGGGACACCTTTTGCTCAAATACATGGGAAAAATAGTCCTAAAGTCTTTAATTTGTTCTATTTTGCAGAATTTATATGGAATGCCGATTGTTTAAAATCCAGAGAAGTCGATGGCCTATCAGCTCTGCCAGTATTTTCTGGCCGATATGTAGGGACGATTTTATATTGCCCCAGTTGTATGATTTGAATTTAGTACAAACTTGCCTCTTAGTACAAAATCTATCTCAAGAGAAACAACTGTAGGCTACATTACAGGTTAGATCTGTGGAGAACCCTGTTCACACTGAGAATTATTGTAGTTTTGAGCAAAAGAAACATGGAAGAAACATGGATAAATATTAGATAGATGTGTTTGATACCATGGAACATTCCAGAAAAAGCAATAACATCTCTATGGAGACAAGGTGGTGACGGACCCTCCACCAGAAAAGTTGCACAATGCACCTTTAAGGCCAATAGCCAATACGCTAAAAAGTGCTAACATTGGCTCTATATATTGTCCATCTCTAATGCTTCCATAAACTCTTTGTCAGTAATGAAGTGTCAGTTTAGCTGTATTTCTCCTTCTCTCTCGTCTGGAGCATCTTAGGAGCTGATGTGATTTGCCTAATTGCAGCTGCTTCACTCCGTTCCCTGTCTCCATTTGGATTTATGTTGCGCCCACAGGACTGTTTAAATTTAACGTGTTATTTTAGTTTTTTTCTTGCAGTGGTGTGCGCTCCGAGCAGCTCTTCTCTCCCACACAATGTCAACAAAGGTGGAACAACAGATTTCCACAGATCCATGGGCTAAACTCGGTGGCAAAGAAGTTCATAGAAACAGAGCAAATAGTAGGGAGAAAGCGGGAGTTTTTCTTTCTTTTTCATTATCTGTTTGGCTCTAGAATTTAACGTTTTATACCTGTAAAGAAAACAAAAGGTCTCGGAAAGGAAAAAACAACAACTTTTTTTTACAACAGAACAGCTTAGTGATTTAGAAGTAATTGGATTAGGCATTGCAACCATATGAAGCTCATCAAGGCTAGCAGTAACAGTGGCTAATCTGCAACCAGGGGCCATATTTGGAAAGCCGAGTGCGAAGCCAAAGAGCCAATCAGGAGTGATGCTTTTGAAGTTGTACACCCCTTCCTGCTTGCACATTGGTTTGGCAGGGGAAGGCACACAGCTGTCAATCAACCTGTTGCTAACGCTAGCGGGAGAAACCTTGGGGAAAACAGGCACCGGATTTGTCTGTTATTAATGATCATATCTTGATTTTGGAACAGAAAAGCAAAATAAAAACCCCATGATAATATAGAGTGGGTTAAAACATTTTAAGGTCAGAATGGCAAGCCTGACAGCAGTAGTTACAGAGTGAGGGATGAAGATTTTTCAACTCTCTTCCCATTTGGAATACAAAGACTGGTGCATTATCTATGGCCATTGATATCGTCTATAAGCCCCTAATTAGTAGGGGTGGGTATTGGCAAAGAAGTCACGATTCAATTCGAATCACGATTCATATGCCACGATGCAATACTATCACGATGCATCATGATACTTGAATTATTGCGATGCATTGCAATATATTCAACATACTTCAGTGAAAATGTACCAAAAAAAAGAGGATAACTTAAATATCAGTGGCTGTGTATCTGGGTAGTGTCTTCAATTGGTACATAACTCTGAGCAACTCAATTCATGACTGAATTTATTGAATAACAAAAACAAATAAACCAAACCAATAACAAAAAAAGTGCATAGGATGTGCATAGGATTTTTTCTAAAACAAAAAATGATGTTCAAACATTTGCCATTTTGGAGGTAGCTACCATCATAACAAACAATACCCTTTCACAAAGAAAAGTGCATAGGATTTATTAAAAAAAACAAAAACAAAAAAAAAACCTAATAATTTATTTATTTATTTATTTATTAAAGGTCCCATGGCATGAAATTTTCACTTTAATATTAAATATTAAATTATTATTTAATAATAATCGATTTTTGGCATCAAGAATTGATGCAGTATATTGTGAAAGTTAGTATCGCGATGCATTGTCATGACAATTATTTTGCACACCCCTACTAATTAGACAATGGCTCAACATGGATGGAGATACACTATATTGCCAAAAGTATTCACTCACCCATTCAAATAATCAAAAACAGTTGTTCCAATCACTTCCATGGCCACATATGGTAAATGGTCACATCTTTATATAGTGCTTTTCCACCTTCAAGGCACCCAAAGCGCAAAGCGCTTTACAACAAGGAACCATTCAAGAACCCATTCACACACACATTCACACACCAGTGTACGCAGACACTGGGGGCGAGGAGGGTTAAGTGCCCAAGGACACAACGGCAGCATTCATCTGTGGGAGCAGGAATCATGCCAACCAACCTGTGGGTCAGTGGATCTGACCACTCAACCACTGATGTTTCTTATGTCAAGGGTTAGGGTTAGGGTTAGGGTTGAACCACCAACCTTTGGATCAGTGGACAAATGCTCTACCAACTGAGCTGCCACCCTGTTTAAAATCAAGTACCTAAGCATGCAGGCTGTTTCCACAAACATTTGTGAAAGAATGGGTCACTCTCAGGAACTCGGGGAATTCCAGCGTGGTACTGTGATAGGATGCCACCGCCACCTGTGCAATGAGGCCAGTCGTGAAATTTTCTCTCTCCTAAATATTTCACAGTCAACTGTCAGTGGTATTATAACACAATGGAAGAGACTGGGAATGACAGCAACTCGGCCACAAAGTGGTAGGCCACGTAAACTGACAGGGCGGGGTCAGCGGATACTGAGGCGCATAGTGTGCAGAGTTCGCTAACTTTCTGCAGAGTCAATCGCTACAGACCTCTAAACTTTACGTGGCCTTCAGATTAGCTCAAGAACGGTGCGTAGAGAGCTTCATGGAATGGATTTGGCTGAGCAGCTGCATCCAAGCCATAAAACATTAGAGTAGTGGAGATGTGTTCTCTGGAGTGACGAATCGTGCTTCTCCATCTATCAATCTGATGGACGAGTCTGGGTTTGAAGGTTGACAGGAGAACAGTACTTGTCTGACTGCATTGTGCCAAGTGTAGTGTTTGGTGGAGGGGGATTATGGTGTGGGGTTGCTTTTCAGGAGCTGGGCTTGGCCTCTTAGTGGAGATGGCCTCTTCCTCTTCCAACAAGACTGCATCAGAGCACAAAGCAAGGTCCATAAAGGCATGGATGAGAGAGTTTGGTGTGGATGAACTTGACTGGCGTGCACAGAGTCCTGACCTCAACCCGATAGAACACCTTTGGGATGAATTAGAGCAGAGCCTGAGAGCCAGGCCTTTTCATCCAACATCAGTGTGTGACCTCACAAATGCGCCTCCCATAAACACACATCTAAACCTTGTGGACAGCCTTTCCAGAAATGTTAAAGCCATTATTGCTGCAAAGGGTGGACCAATGTCATATTAAACCCTATGGATTAAGAATGGGATGTCACTTAAGTTCATATGCAAGTCAAGTCAGATACTTTTGGCAATATAGTGTATGTCAGAAGTTAACTTGATAAGAGCTAAGCTACAACCTTTTTCAACCCCAGGTTTTTGTCAGGACATGAACAGCTATCGTATTGTGTGTACAGTACCAAGACCATGTAGTGTACCGCTGGTGGTTCCCACACTACATACTCTATTCTAATTATCCACACATAACCCTAACCCTAACCCAAAACATATTAGACTTACACTTAAGACGAACTATTGAGCCACAAGGGAAATATTACATACACATTCATATCTGTACAATTTAAAATAACTTTAAATACCATGTCTTAAAAAAAAAAAGGTAAGTTCTCTGTACTGAAACCCAGTGGCAGCGTCAGGCACAGTTCACGGCTGTCCCTTGTGATGCTCGGAGCCTGAGGAGCAGAGAGAGGCTGGTTTGTTCTGTGAGCTGTTCTGTATTCACCGCCACAGTCCGGCCCAGGGACAGGTGCTGCAGACACACAACGCTTTTAATTACCGTCTCGTAGAACAGGAGGCTGGCTCTTCATGATTACACACATCCCTGGACGCCCCCTGAGCTCTGCATGAGGCTAAAGTAAGAGCTGATATGGGTGGAGGAGGTTAAATGAAGGAACTGTTTCAATATTTAGAGTGCAACAGGTTAAACAGGCTCACACAAGTTAAACTACTCACTTGTTGGACACTGGAAGCAGATATAACATAGCTGTTAACCTTGTAATCATACTGTAAACAAGGGTCAAATCTTGTCTATATTGAACAATAGTTAACATTTGATAAGTAAAAATAGTTAGAAACACCTTTTATTCTGTCAGTTTAAAGGTGCACTATGTAAATTTTTGGTTGAGGGTCTGTCATCTGCTTGTTTCCATGGACATGCCACTGCTCTGCCTCGAATGTTCCACAGTTTGACATTGAACAGCACACATTCAATTAAAAGTGGTTTTAAAGCTCAAAAATACCTAGAAGACATTCTAACTGTGAGTGGGGTTGCCTCTCCACAGATCTGACCTGTAACTTGGTCTAGTTTGGTCTCCATGAACAAACAAGAAACAAAAGAAACAAGAAAAGCGTTTGACGGACCCTCCATCAGAAAAGCTACAGAATGCACCTTTAAACTGTCAGAAAATTGCCTTCCTTGTGCGTTAATTGTCTGTGTGTTTTGGATTTAATTTTCACAGTTGATGACACAGGTAGAGGTGTTTTATTTTAGAACTCAGCGCTACTTCCTGTATTTTTTACTTTTCTTTTCAACTTTTTTCCACAAGTCACTTAACCGCTGTAAAACTATGATGAATATTTAACACATGTAGAGTCTACCATCCTACCAAACCAAGTAATAAATAGAAAAAAACCCCAAAACAAAACATGCTGTATGTATGCACTTTAAAAACTGAGATGGACTGTAATCTTGAGTTGCTGAACTCAATCTGGTTGGACTCATGTAGTAAAAGTGTACAAATGCATGAAATGTTTCGTTTTGTACCTGGTTTCTTGTTTGGGTATGTCACAGTGATGTTACTTTGTCTGTTCCAAAATAAGGTGGTGCGATTAAATACTGCATGTCATTGTCAACTAACTAATATCAAGTATGGCTAAGCAAATTGCGAAATTACAAATTCATATTGATCAATCACAGTTTTGCAATATGTATTTCCTCAGTACAAAGACTTTTAATCGGTGTAATTTAACAAGCTTCTTCCACCAGTGTCTGAACTTGCATCAGAGGATTGGTTGCAGACTTCCTGAGTAAAAAGACTCAAGCTGATCATTGATTATGATAGAATATCTTACCAAGTATTTTATTTTGCTGAAAAACTCATTCCTTGACTTGATCTGAATTTAGATAAAAATATGATCATGTGAGGCTGCCTTAAACAGAAGCGAGCTATTAAAACAGAAAAACAGTTAATGAATTTTCTAAATTACCAAAATTACCAAAACTAAGGATGTGCTCACACTTTGCACAATCATTATATCAAAATTGTGACTAAACTGGAACTACTAAACCAAGAGAACGAAACCGAACCAAATATACATCAGAATGCAATCTGGACCAAAACTAGAATTAAACCTATGCATCGAGCCAGTAC
This sequence comes from Paratrypauchen microcephalus, assembly GCA_036785185.1. NCBI lineage: Eukaryota > Metazoa > Chordata > Actinopteri > Gobiiformes > Gobiidae > Paratrypauchen > Paratrypauchen microcephalus. The sequence goes on from JAVJIX010000137.1 coordinate 869,624, forward strand.
AGGTACGGATTAAAAGTTTGAAAAGTTTGCTGGATCGGATACCGGCTTCCAATTAGTGGTTCAGTTGATATCCTATTTGGACATATAATTGATGTAATAAGACTATTTACTTGTCGTAGATGGCCCAGAAAAGAATGTTTTCATTTTTATACAAAGCTGTTCCGTTGTTACTTGAGAGATAAATGGCAGCTACATAACAAATTTGGAACTGTTCTATCTTATTTTATTTTTGTTTTAAGGAAATAAAAGCTGTTTTCAGTCTCTGCGCTATTGGTTGACATCTGGTATCTGCAAATTCTTAAAGCTATAGTATTGGAATTGGTATCAGAACTGGAAAAGCTGGATCATCCCTAATCAAAGTGTGAATATGCCTATAAGAGATTTCATAATGCAGAGTGGACATTGGTGACTCTTGAGCATAATGTGAACTGTAATAGACAGTATTTTACAAATTGAAATAATTGGACCCTGGGGACACATGTGATGCAGCCAAGCCTGACCAAATGCACTGCAGACAAGCTGCACTAGGAATTTAGTTCTGCACATCAATCGGGAATAGCTTTTGCTGAAAGTTTTTTAAATCAAGTTGAGAGAAAAGCCAACACCTTTCTCTCTACAAATGCACAAAGCACTTCCCTCTGCACATTTTCCACAAACAAAAAGAGTTTGTTTTGGTTCTTTTGGGTGTTTCACCTTTGGCTTTGGCCCAATGGTGCTTTGTGATTGGTATGAAACACTGGTGGCTTGGGTCCGATTGGAACAGCAGGAGCCAGATGGATTCTTGTGAGTTTATGATCTCACAACTATCACAGGAATTAATCTTGCTCATAGGTTATGGATCGAGGGCACAAAGCGACATTTGCCCTCCTTTGCCCTGCTGGCTGTACCAAACCGTCTGTCGACCCCCCAGTGGCCCAGTAAAAATGAAGGCCACTCCAGAGTCCAGACCAAAGTCGAACAACAATCCATTCATAGAAAAGGTTTACTTCAGACAAAATCTTTACAGTCCCCTTAAAAAAGTATCAGAACAGCAAGGCAGATTCTCTTATTTCTGTTGTTCACTGACGAATTTGGGTTCAAGATCAACAGATGAGTATGAGAATGTCAGCTTTTTTTCTCTGGTATGTACATCTAGATGTACAAATCATAACATACCAACCTTTGTTTAAACTAGGGCTGTCAGTTTAACATGTTAATTAGATGAATTAATTACACAGCAAATTAACGTGTTAGAAAAATTAACACAATTAATTATGAGTGGCAATTCAATGTGCGCGCATTTTACATTTGGTGTGTGGTGAGCAAATCGCTGCCAGGGCCTTTGAATGGCGAGTTTATTTATAAAAAGAACAAGAACGCGGTGATTGGTAGCTTTTGTCAAAAATAATTTTCCAATCACCGAAGCTGCTCCAGCCTGACGGATCATTTGAACAATAAATACTTAATTTTTTTAACTAGTTTAAACCCACCCATTTTTCAATTGAGCAAAACTATTGGAACATGTGACTGACAGGTGTTTCTCCCTGACCAGGTTGCCTTTAAGGTTGGTTGTTCAAGCATTAAATAGCTCTGTATGACTAGTCGACTTCTCAGCTGCAAGACTACATTCCTTGTTAAAGAAAAGAAAGCCATTTTGAAACTGAGAAAAGAAGGAAAATCAATCAGCACAACAATTTGGAATGTCCAGCAAAAGAAAGAAACTACTGGTGTTCTGAGTAACAGACGTCAAACAGGTCGGCCAAGGAAAACAGTGATGACAGAAATATTGTGTGAACTGTGAAGAAAAACCCCAAAGCAACAGTAAGTCAAATCACCAACAACCTCCACAGTGCAGGGGTGGAGGTATCACAATCCAGTGTTCGAAGAAGACTCTGAGAGCAGAAGTATAGATGCCATACCGCAAGATGCAAACCACTCATCAGCAGTAAGAATTGAAAGGCCAGATTGGAATTTGCAAGTGCAGAGATGAGCCCCACAAGTTCTGGAACACAGTCCTATGGACTGATGAGACCAAGATTAATCTCTACTAAAGTGATGGAAAGGCCAAAGTGTGGAGGAAAAAAGCAACTGCTCATGATCATGAGCGTACAAGCTCATCTCTGAAGCATGGTGGAGGTAATGTCATGGCTTGGGCGTGCATGGCTGCTTCTGGAACAGGCTCATGAATTTTTATTGATGATGTAACTGAAGATGATAGCAGTAGAATGAATTCAGAAGTGTACAGAAATAATTTGTGTGCCAGTGTACGGAGAAATGCATCCAAACTTAGAGGAATTTTATCATGCAGCAGGACAATGAGACTAAGAACAGAATAGAATAGAATGCCTTTTATTGTCACTATTCATATGTACAATTTACTTCAGTGCAGACATTTAAGTAGACATTTAAGATATATACAACACAGCTGGATATTTACAACCCAGTATAAAAAATAGTGAAAAAAAAAAGTCCTGTACTACACATTAGTTGTGTAGTTGTTAGTTGTGTTTGCATGTTCACCCCGTGTCTGGGTAGGTTTCCTCCGGGCACTCCGGTTTCCCCCATCAACCCAAAACATGCACCATAGGTAAAAATCCTCCAGCTTAGATCCTGACCAAGCTGAAGCAAGAAGATCATGGAGTGCAGTAATGTGCTGCCCACTGCTCCTAATAACAGGATGGGTTAAATGCAGAGAAGAATTTCTCCAGTGTGAGATCAATAAAGTCACTTCTTAATAAAGTCACTTCTGTACACACAGTAACATATACAACCATATATTCACACACTTGAGAATTTGTACATTGCAGAGAGAGCTGTTTCCCATAACTCAGTTTAGAATAGTGCATTGTATTAAATATAAGCACACTGCCAATAAAACAAAGGACTTCATCAGGGGAAAAAAGTGGAAGGTTTAGACTGGCCAAGTCAGGCACCTGACCTTAACCCAACCGAACATGCATTTCACCTCCTGAAGAGGAGAATGAAGGGAGAAATCCCCCAAAACAAACAAGAACTGAAGGAAGCTGTGGTAAAAGCCTGGAATAGCATCACAAATTAAGAATGCAACAGTTTGGTGATGTTGATGGGTCGCTGGCTTGAGTCAGTTACTGCAAGCAAGAACCAAATATTCCATTTTATTTATTTTTATTTAGATTTTTTCCTTTAATTTTGCTCACCTAAAATGCTGTGGTGTAATACAAACGGTGACATATCCTAAGTTGTTTAACACATTTAAATGTAAATACCAGGAAATTAAAGCTGACAATCTGAATTCTTGTCTTTATTATTATTATTATTATTATTATTATTATTATTATTATTATTATTATTAATGTATATATATTTTTTAACTTTAGTCTGCAACACAACTCTAGGAAGAAATAACCAAAAACACAAACATAAATAGATTATATATTAATAATATATTAATTATTTATGTATTATCTATAATGACTGAAGTACATATAGATTAGAGAGTGTGCAAACACTGTCTAATCTATATGTACTTCAGTCATTATAGATACTGTGCCTACATATGTTTTGTGTCATGGTGCTGGGGATGGCTGTGTCGGAGAGTGCGTGGTTCTGCCATCTTGTGTTGTCCTCTGAATACAGTGGTCCCTCGTTTATCGTGGGAGTTAGGTTCCAGAAATAACCCGTAATGAGAGAAATCCGCGAAGTAGGACAACTTTATATTTTACAATTATTATACATGTTTTAAGGCTGTAAACGCCTTAAAACACTGGAATTAACGTTTTCTCACATTTCTCTTTCGTTTTAAACACTCAAACTTTCGAAGATTTTCAACAAAATGTATTAATAGTGAAGCGTGGGGACTCCACCGGGAGCCCCGCCGGACGCGCGAGGGGAGCGGAGACATGAGTCACTGGATCCGCAGGAAGCACCGCGCTCATCCCACGGCACTGCCACGTCCCGGGACGCAACGCGCACCAACCCCTTGGAGAAGTGCGCGACACGTCCACCCGCTCATCGTGGTCAAATCCATAACAGAGCAGCACGACAGGCGCGAGGCCGGGGCTGCGAGCACGAGATCGAACCGCGGCGCCCGGACCATGCCTCCCCCTCAGGACCGCGTCCTCGCAGCTCGAGCCACAAACCGAACACGCACAAACGAACGCAAGAGCCGCACGAAACCAGCAAACAGACGCACGGGGTGATTTAATCCTGGTTTAGACCTGGTCTAGTCCTGGTTTAGTCCAGGTCTAGACCTGGTCCAGTCCTGGTTTAGTCCAGGACCAGTCCACGTTTAGTCCTGGTCTAGTCCTGGTCTAGTCACGGTTTCCCCTGCATCCCCCATCTATCAATCGGCAAAGGTCTACAGTCTCCAATCAGGACGCAGAACACAAGGTGACACTATAAAAAAAAAAAAAAGTTACACTATTAAAAAAATAAATTAATTAAAAAAATTAAAAATCTGCGAAACCAGCGAGGCTGCGAACAGTGGACCTCGATAGAGTGAGGGGACCACTGTACACCAAAAGTTCCCAGATGAAGAGGGGCAGTACGTGGGCTTCAGACCAACGCTGGATTAAAGCGGGACGTAAAAGCAGAGACAGCTGTTGCCTGTCTGGTCATTCGTGCTAAGTGGACAGTGGTGGTGGACTGGGGATCTGTAGCATCTCCTGGACAAATGGAGCTGGGTCTGGAAACATGTCTTTGAAGATCAGCTCCAGGATGTCGTCAACATAATTTGCAATAATGGACAATCATCTGTTGCTTTTTCCTGTTTATTGAAAGGTTTAAATATTCTGTTTATAAAGTGTTTGTATACATTTTTTATTATTCTGTTTTTTAGAGTCAAGATTATAGAAGTAAATTTATGGTACAGAGATTGCTACATTATAAGTTATTTGTAACATATGATATTCATTGATTTGCCTAACTGTCATTAAAATACTGTAGATATGGCAAAGTACTGTATAGTTTTGTAATTTTTGGCATTAAAGCGCTGCCTTCTCCTTTTTATACTTTGGGGTAAAACAGCCTGCACATGAGCTCTTCAGTTGTTTTTGTAGCACAAAGCCAACAGTGGACGTACTAATATCAACATCAGTGCACTGGGTTATTTGAGTGCCTATATAAAAATAGAAAAACAAAGAAACACTGATATTTACCTTACCTTACCTTACCTAATCCTTTCAGCCCAGGGTCTATACTCTAAACTCACATAAAAACACACAGGCTACCATGAGCCTCTTTACCTCTTTATAATATCTGCATATAGTTTAAATGTTTACACACCCATACTCCTGAAATGAGTAAATGAAAAATGTGGAAGTAACAAATGACACACAAACTGCAAATATCAACTTTTCTAACTAGTTTGGTGTAATTTTTGATATACCGCATCAGTTGGATAGATAGAAGGAAATGATCCCTCCATCACATGGAGCCTTTCAGCAAATCCTTTGCTGTATTGGTGCAGGCTTGTGAAGCATTCCTCCGTGACATGGTTAGCACATACAAAAAGCATCTTGGGCATGTTCATAGGCACATTACCCCCATAAATAAAAGTAGTCCATGTAGTTATCTGGCGCAGTGGCTGGAGGTCGGTGTAACAATATGTGATGGTTAATACAACCCAAAACAGAACACCTAGCTTTATTAATGCACACGGTCTTCCTCATGTTGCACTTGGACTACAAACCAAAAACAAGATGGTGGACTCGGAGAGCAATTAGACGGAAGTTATTGAACTTGTATTGCCTTTTAAGTAGGGATGCACCGATCCACATTTTTTCGCTTCCGATCCGATCCCGATACCTGAATTTGGATATCGGCCGATACTGATACTATTCCGATACCAAAACTGTTTGTTTTCAATAGTATCATCATTATTGTTATACTACAAATAAACTCATCTCTACAGGCAAGTAGGCCTATGATTAGGGCTGAACGATTTTAAGAAAAAATTGAATTGTGATTTTTCTGGCAGATATTGCGATTTCAATTTCATCCACGATTTCTTTCAGATTACATTTCAGTGCACATGAACATTTGCAAACATCACAGAAACTTGCATCATACCATTCAAACACTAAATTCCACTAAACTGTAAAGCAAGAATGAAAACTAAAGTCAATAATTTATTTCAAATGTAGTCCTATTTATTAAAAAGAAACATAGGCTACATTGAGTGCTTGAGCAACCGCAGTTATTCCACCTGAAGAACTAAAAGAGCATCTATGTCTTAAGTAGAGCAAAAAAAAAGTATTTTAAAGTGGTGCAAGGTCAGTCTTTTATGGCTCAATTGAGCTTGATTTTTGTATTTTACAACAAATGTATAAAATACAATGCAACTTAAACTTAACTTAAATATAGCGATGCTAAATATAGCAATGCTAATCGCAGTAGCCTTTCTATAACATTTGTAATGTAAACTAGCCTTATGCTAACAGTTTGCCAGCTAACAACAGAGGGAAATACCTCTTATCCATCGTGTAGAGGAGACTTTTATCATCATTGAGAGTGTGACACACGCAATTCGACACGTTCACACGCTCACATGCCACACATGGCATTTCTCACGCTGATTTCTTTTTTTTTTTTTGTGGCCAGAAAATCGGTCTGTGTGGCTTAGTTTATGCAGGCTCCGCGCGTTTTCAGCGAAAAAAACTCCCCCTGCTCCGGGCGCACGGTCCGAGCGGAGGCCGGAGCAGATGCGCCGTCCCCCGGGCACGTCCTGAGCCTCAGTCCCGATGCCACGTCTCCTCTGAGACGCACCGACTCCGGTCCCGGTGTCTCCGTCTGTGCGTAACGTGTCTTACGCGCGAAATACGCGCGGCCCAGAGCCGAACTGCCCATGGTGAGCCGCAGTGAGCCGCGGGCCCGGTCCATTAACCAGACTCTTACATGAATCCGTTAAAAATGTCCCGCTCGCCCCCGCCCCGGTCCCTCCTCCCCGCCCCTCTCAGCGGCGCACTGACAAAGTGCGGTGATGATAAATCAAACTGAGAACCATCAGGTAATAACTTCATTTATATAACTCTCATTAGTTGCTTTGTAGTTTAAGTTTGCTCTTTAGACAAACAGGGTTCTCAACACGCAATTCGACGTGTTCACACGCTCACACGGCGTTTCTCACGCAATTTAAGCGCCCCCCCGCTCCTCGGGAAAAATTGTTCACTTCACACCCCCCCCTCGCAACTCCTCAGACCGCACGGGATGTGTATTTGGGATGAGGTCTCACTCGGAGCAGAGCGGCTAACACTGGCCTCACGTTGCTGACTTGCTTTGAGGTGTTTCTAGTAAAAAGTATTTCCACACAGCGGACATGTTGTGATGAAAAGTTGGTTAACTGCCTCGTGCTGCTCAATGTTCGCCTGCTAGCTGGCTGCAAACTGTGAAATGGATTTCCAGAACTGAGGCATGTCTCATCATTGCTCTGTGTCTCATTGAGATATGCCTCCATTCAGGAAATCCATTCCACATTTTGCAGCAGGAGCAGAGCAGGGAGTCAGGGAATCACTCGTGGAGTCATTTCAGCAGAAACAGACATGGCTCATGGATCGGAAATTTTCACAGGTTGGATCGGAATTTCCAATCCGTCAATTACGTTGATATCGGAACCCGATACCGATACTGGATCAGATCGGCCTCATCCCTACTTTTAAGGAGATTTCCCCTGCAATTCAGTGACGTAACAGATCGAGAAAATGTAACAGATTGAACAAAATGAAAACAGCATATCTGGGCTGGAAATGAATGGTGTCTAAAAAGATATAAAGATATCTTTGCAACTATTGTATGGTTTAAATTGAACTTTTGTGAGCTAACACAGACCCTATACCCAGGAAACGCTATCCAAGAGCTGAAAAAATTGATTTAGCATAATATGTGTTCTTTAAATAAGCAGGATTGTCACACTAATTAGTATTGACTTATCATTGATTTTTCCATGGGAATGTTGTTGGTTTGTCTAGAATGTTCCACAGTATATTAAATCGATCTATCACAAGACACAACAGGCCTACTAATCTATAATCAGTGGTGAATATCCACTCCCTGAACTCTGACCTTTTTATTCATACATACTGACTTCATTACCATACATCTGACTAAAGTGTCCATGCCATCTGGAAATGCATAATGCTCTCCTCACTCTCACTATAGTTCATTCTACGCTCTGTATCAAAACTGCAATTTTCCAATCAATGTACGTAGGTCTGTGTTGAGAAGCCGGGGACATGGGGTGCAGAGAGGTCTAGTGCTGAAACGTATAGAGCTCAGTGTAAATCAATGTGCTCTTTCTTCTTCTTTATCTCCCTGTCGTTCGTTACACGCTCAGTTTAATCACTTGCGACCTTTGAACTCTCATTATCGGCTCTTGATTAAAAGCTATTTTCTCCAGTCAAGATGACAAGAATAGGAGTTAGCAAGTCTTCTATTGGGGATAAGGCTAAATGAAACTAGATATAGTCTCAAGTCCAGTGAGAGACTAGTGGTGTGATGGCATTATCAGTGCTGTAAAGTAACGTCATACATTAACTGAGAATACGTATTCTGAATACTAATTTTGAGTATTCCGGTACAGTTACTTCTTTATTTGCTGATATTCAGAAGTTACAGTTCCTTTTCTAAAATCAGTGGAATACATGGTGGTACTTGATTCCACAATTTAGGCTTCAAACTGCACACAATTAGTGAGAAAATTATAAAGCACTGCTCTTTTGGTGCAAGTGTGATTTTTTTGTTTGTTTTTGTTTCCTTCTGTGATCAGCGATAAATGAATGCATAAATGATGAAACAAAGATAAAGCTGTTTTTTCATTCTATGTTGTGCTTTTACACTATAATTTAAATGCAACTCGATGTAAAAGTATGCCAAGTATTCAGAATGCAGTACTCTGATTAGACCATGTATCAGAATACGTTAAATGTCTTTAATACATTTTAATTCCAGTATTCTGTAACTAAATACATTTTCAAAGTACTCTTCCCATCACTGGACATTACAGATGGTTTTCAAAGATCTTTTGTAAGATATGGGGTTTTATCTGAATGTGATTATGGTTAATAATTCACTTTGTATTTCTTTTTATCTTGGACTGCAGTATCTTTACCTTAAGAAAAAGACAAGAATAAGAAGCATGTTTTTTTATTTTTTATTTTTACAATATTTGAAACATAATTAACAACTTGGAATATTTTCAGTTGTGCTGCAACAATTTATTTTAATTGCCCAGATCATGTAACTCTTTGGTTTGGCTCGGCACTTGCAATGTGAAACCCATTACTTTACTTGTATTACATTAGTAAACGTTTTATGCAAAATTATCACAACTGGTCTTATTGATACTATGCAACTGATATCATTAGCATTCCCTGATGTGATGATGCTATTTGTAATCACTGTTCTTTCTGTACCTCTGTTTTAGCACAATCTGACCATAAAGAGCTGACTTTTTTATTTATTTATCCTTTATTTATCCCTGTAGGGAAATTTATCCTCTGCATTTTACCCCTGCTTCCGGAGCAGTGGGCAGCACATGAAGACGCCTGGGGCCCATCTCCATGATCTTATTGCTAGGCTTTGGTCAGGACCTCAGCTGGAGGATTTTTAACCTATAGAGTATGATTTTGTTAGTTGGAACTACCACAGCTGAGATGATTGTTGCTGTTAAACAAGTTTTTCCCAAGCTAGCATAGCATTCACACCTTTTGTTGAAGATCACATATGGACCACGGATGCTCATTTTGATCACAGGCTTCTGAAAATGTTTTGTGTAAATAGACTTTGTCTGAAAACTCAAGAAAAAATACAATCGTAAATGTTTTTTGTCAGCGTTTGCCAATGTGTCTATGTGGGTATATATGATGTTTTAGTCATATATCAATATTACAATGGAAATGAGGAAGATTATAGTACAGCAAGGGTCATGCTCCTATCTGAACAAAATGTTTAACCACAATATTGATCTCACCATGTCACTCTTTGGAAGTTTGTTCTTTGTTCTTTGTTTCGTCCAGTGACTTGGCATGGTGAGCTAGGAATAGGACTAAATATACCTAGAGGATTGGAATTTCTTTTGAAATACAACAAAACGTTCTTGATTTCTTGATGATTTCCTCAATTCTTGTTTTATATATTTAGGTCAGATTTCTTCATGTAATCTTTAGAATGCACATCCCCACAAATTCATTACATAATTTCAAGTCTCAAAACTCATCTGTTCAAACTGGTGTTTAAAGGTACTATAGCGCACTTGTAAGGAAAAGCTTAATGCAAAGTCATACACCTCTTTGTTGTGAGCGATGAGAGACTAACTACCTAACAGTTAAGGTACACTTTATTGTCCTCGTAGGGAAATTTCTCCTCTGCATTTGACCCATCCCTAAATCTCGTGGGGCATCACCACAGCGCAGTGCTCAGAGACCCATCTCCGTGATCTAGTTGCTATGCTTGGTCAGGTCTGCCATCGGCTGTATCCATGGAGATGTCATTGCATTGCTTGTAGTGTATCACAGTATGGAATTATCATAGTCTATCTTGCATATATTAAATTACAGATGTTTTTATTCCTAGTGTGAACAGGGTTGCCTCTTTGGTAACTCTTTTGTCTCGTAGCACTACCTGCTTGTTTCCATGGAGATAGATAAGTTTAAGTGTCCAAAAAGTGTTATGTTATTATTAGTATTATTTTTATTTTGTCCACACAAGAGCTTGAACATCACAACCAAACCCCTTTCTCTGTCTCCTCTATTCAGCTCACAATACAAAGGGGCCTTTCACCTGTAGGTCTGGGAGTGTGTCCTGTGATGAGTTTATTTTGGCCTCTCGTCCTCAAAGATTACAGTGTGTTCCTGCAGCAGAGGTCTTTGAAGCGTGAAGTGTCTCTCTCAGTTGGACTTCACAGCGGGTTAAAGACTGGAGCTTTGGGCTTCTTTCACACATGAACAACTCAACTGTGGAGGTGACATAGAGACAACCTCACACATCGAGGTCGTGTGATGGGGTGAGGAGCAGACTTAAAGACTTAAAAACAGCGATTGTTAATGACTTTTTCTTCATCTTTAAAGCTTCTGTCCCAATTTGAATGTTTTTATTTTGTTCACCTGCTTCACTGCTCATGTCCTGGGTTTGGTTGCCACTACATGATGGGCCTGTCTATGGTTTTGCATGTTCTCTGTCTGGGAAGGTTTCTTCATACAAAAAATACTCAATAGAGCTGAGCCTTTAGGCAAAAATAGATCTATTTTCTCTTCTCCATATTGATAAATTTGGCTGCAATAATTCTGACTGCTATCAAAATAATCACTTTTTATTTTAACAATACATAATTGTTATCTGAACAAAACAGGCTCTAAAAGACATGAAGAAATATGTTTTATTACAAAGCTTGCTGGATTATTAAAGAGGGGGTATTGTACTCTATGGGGTGTTAATTGCTAATGCATTACATATTTAGATTACCTTTTATAGTTTTGAAAATAATTAGATTGTGTACTTAATTCATTTGTGATTTTTGGGAAAACACTTTATTTACTTATTGTACAAAAGAAATGTATTTTTAAATTTGATAGTTGAAAAATAGAGATAGACTGATATATTGGTTGACAGATACATCGTGCTGATATTTGGACCTTTTAGCGTATCAGCCTTCAATCTCCAGCACAGTCCAATATTTTGTTTTGAGCAACCTGCAGCCTAAAAACACTGCAAATGAACATTAAAACACTGAATATGGATAACTATGTGACTACAAAGCTCTCTTATGGGTTTGTGGTGTAAAAAGGCAGAAATATATCAGCAGAGCTTATCAGCCATCGGTTGCTCTGAACAATTGGGATTAGCAATGGCCTGATGCCAATGCTGAAAATCAAATCTTTAGTTGCACAAATGATTGATAACAGACAAATATTGGCTTTTAATACTGATGGACAAGAGAAACTCTTTTAATACACCTCAGGTAAAACAATAGATAAACACTTTTCCAGTCCACTGCCAATTAACTCCTTCCAACTCCAAAATCTGCCCTGAAACATGATCACAATTTGATTAAAATTTGATTAATTGCGCAGCTCTCCATCAGCTACTCGTGACCAGGATTTGAATGAAGATCAGCAGAAGATTCCTTGGGCACTGCTCCTTGGTTGAAGGGAATTTTTGGTAGACTTCATTTTATCACTAATTTAATGGTGCACTATGTAACTTTTTACTTGGGGATCTGTCACCTGCTTGTTTCTATGAATATGTCAATGCTCTGCCTGGAATATTCCACAATATAGCTCTACTTTACATTCATTCAATTACAGGTGGCTTAGGTTATTTGTTTTTTATACTTCAAAAATACCTTGAAAAACAGGCATTCTGACTGTGAGTGGGGTTGCTTCTCCATAGATCTGACCTGTAACTCAGTCTAGTTTGGTCTCCATGAAGAGAGAAAGGTTTAATACAATATTGTGAAAGATTCCAGACAAAGCATTAATATCTTCATTGAGAAAAGAAATTGGCACTCCACGCACACTCCAGAAAAGTTACACAATGCACCTTTTAAAGTTATTTATAATTTTTTTTGGTTTAAGGTCACTCTGTCTACCTTATAAAATGTTCTCCGCTCTTAGTTTCTTGAGTGACATACGATTAATCTCTTAAGCGAGAATCCCGATTTCGCGCCTGTCTTGTCTTTTAAGTACCTGTCTTTTTCGCCAGCAGCTCTTTGAACATTTGAACGCCTCCTCTGTGGAAGAAATTGGTGCATTTTTTGGTTCATTAGAGCGCGTCCCATTCTCACACAGGCGTAGCAGTTGAGGTCGCTGGTGGCATTCGCGAATCTTTGATCACAACACGCACGGCTCCCCTCTCCTGTCCGGCCTCTGTCTCCCGACGCTGGCTCATTGGCACTGATTGGGTGTGCAAAGTGGTCCGTGAAAAGACAAGCTGTTGCTTGGCGTAACGGTTAAGAGATCTGCCGGAAAAATACTGGGAATTTCTCCAAATTTGATGGAACTGATGCAACCAGGAAATGCACGCCAGTCTTCAGGGTTTTAAGTGGGGAAATATCAGGAGTTGTGCGAGTTTGGGTTCAGTTCAGAAGATAAACTGAGAGCAAAGGGAGGCCAGATTAATTTGACTTTTTGTCCCACTTCAAAATGAGCTGTGGAGCAAAAATATCCCCTTTTGGATAAAGACATATTCCTTCAGAATTTTTTGGTGTTGCTTGCCGATTGCTATATTGTGTGTATGGTCCTGGGTATGGGTAACCATAGACTAAATAGGGATGGGGCCGATCCGATCCAGTATCGGTATCGGGTTTCGATATCAACGTAATTGACGGATCGGAAATTTCCGATCCAACCTGCGAAAATTTCCGATCCATGAGCCATGTCTGTATATACACATTATCTGCTGAAATGACTCCACGAGTGATTCCCTGTCGGCTGCTCTGCTACCTGCTGCAAAATGTGGAATGGATTTCCTGAACGGAGGCGTATCTCAATGAGACTCAGAGTAATGATGAGACACGCCTCCGTTCTGGAAATCCATTCCACAGTTTGCAGCCAGCTAGCAGGCAAACATTGAGCAGCATGAGGCAGTTAACCAACTTTTCATCACAACATGCCCGCTGTGTGGAAATACTTTTACTAGAAACACCTCAAAACAAGACAGCAACGTGACATTTTTGCAAAGCCGTCAAACAGGTTAGCTAATATCACAGAATTTCCTGTTCTTCTGACGTCCTTTTATGACCTATACTTACCTCAGGTTGCCTTTTGGGACACACAAACATTTGTTCATATCATAGGCCTACTTGCCTGTAGAGATGAGTTTATTTGTAGTTAAACAATAATGATGATAATATTGAAAACAGTTTTGGTATCGGAATAGTATCAGTATCGTCCGATATCCAAATTCAGGTATCGGGATCAGATCAGAAGTGAAAAAATGTGGATCGGTGCATCCCTAGTTCTAAATAGGAAGTAAGTGTAACTGCGGCAGTGAACCTTGTCATTTTGGTCTTAAAATGTTCGTATTTACCCGCTCTACATAATCCTGCTGTTTAAAAAAAAATAAAATAAAAAATAAAAAAATCCGCTATTTTGTCCATCAAAAAAACCCTGTTCATAATAAAGAGCCTGGCTCCACATTTGCTCCCATAACCATGAGCTTTATTTGAGTGGCATCATCACACTATATTTACTTTTATACAGTCTATGTGGGTGACACACTGAATCAGTCCATTTATAAAGAATACAAATAATATATAAAATAATAGTGTTTTTGCCTCAGGATTTATCTGTTCATTTATTTTTCTCTTTTTTGTAACCAAACTTAGGTATATAATATAACTCTAACTCTAACCCTTTGTATGGCAACTGGTTCTCTTGAACCTTTTGATTAACTTTTCAAAGCACATTGTGCTTAACCTCTCATATGATTGCATTAGCAAATTTTTCCACATTTATTCAAACCAGTTTTTGCTGGATTGCTTTGTGTGTAAAAAAAAAAAAAAAGCAACATTTAGCACATTTGAGAGTAAAATGGAGAATATCTATGGCCAAATTTTGAACTGCATTGAACAAGCAGGTCACTTTATAACTTATTCATGCTTAAAAAGACACCTTAACTGTATTTTACACTACCTCCATCTGGGCTCACATATATAATTGGTACACCCCGCCCCAAGTCAGTAATTTTGACTTTAAGTTGAGACATGGGATCATTTACACCTGCACCAGGTTGCACGCAATACACCCTGACAGGTACGGCTGTGACTGTCCGGTATGCGGTGAGGCGCCTGAAGACCTCCTCCATCTGACCGCCCAGTGTCCTGTCGTGCAGCGGTTCTGGACCCGGCTACTGGACCTTCTCGCTTGGAGGCTGGCGTTGAGACTCCCACCACCGGCGGCCCATGGACTCGATGACCCCGGGCTCTGGTTCTGCCTCTTCGGCCCTGTCCAGCAGCGACCTTGGGGGCCGGATGCTCCCATGGTCAACTGGGATGCCGCCCGCCTTGTCCTGTCTGTGCCCAGATATTCGATCTTCGTGGCACGGAACCGCCGCCTCCACGACGGCCGCGCAGCGGAGCACTGGCCCCTCTTCACAGCGCTCCTTCGCGCCCACGTCCGCCATCTTTACGACGCAAGAGAAACGGAGTTTTGCGACACCTTCATCCCAGACAGTACGCTTTTCTCCATCTCCCGAGCCGGTTCCCCTCGGTTGGACTTTTGACTCCTACCCCCCTCCGCTGTCCCCCCTGGACCCTGGCGCCTGGACCTTCCCTGGGCACTGCATCGCCCTTGCTCTCCCCCAGGCCCCTTTCTTCACCTGGGGCAAGCCCCTTGGTCCTCTACACTTCCCCTGTTCCTCTTAGCCCTAATGCCCGGTGGTGTTTATTCCCGTGCCCACATCCCCCGGTGTGTCTTCTGAGTGCTTTGCAAATGTTGTTGTGGTGTTAATATATGTACCTTGTAATAATAAAAGATTAAAAAAAAAAACAGTGTCCATTTTGTAGATCAGCAAGTTGTTGTATGTTCCTCTACGGGGCCCGTTGAAATGTTTGTTCAAACACACAAGTCAGGTCAGTTCAGTTCTTCTGACTGTTGCACATCTAGTTTTTTCCAATGAGCATTATTTCAAAAAGTACTAAAGACTAAAGACCAGAGATGTGGGCAACAGTCAGTTACCTGAAATGTCAGAAGAAGTGTTCTCAACCAGCTGGGTTTGAGTAGATGATATTGCATATAAAGCAGGGCTTGTATTTTGGATTATAATGAAAGAAAATGTTCATGTTTTCTGAAATTCATAAAGTACTACTGGTTGATTTTATTTTTGACCTCCAAATTGTTTACTGACTCTTTTGATGACCATTACTATCCTTTCATACGAAAGAAACCTGTTGAACCTTTCTGAGCTTAAAAATTCTAAACCTTTTTATATTCAAAATTCCAAGACCTGAGATAAATATTTGTACATAATTTCATCTTTTACAGTGTTTTAAAGAAAATAAAAGCTTTAAATGCACTTAATGTGTTTTTTTACAGTGTACCTTAATTTACACTTAAAGGGACAGTGTGTAAGATTTTTACCTGTTAATTACTGAAACTGAAGATACCCATTCAAAAATACATTGTTTTCCAAGCCTTTTCACTTCCATCATGAAATCAAAGTATTCTTTTGGACTTAGATATAGTCACATAAAAGGGGGATCTTCCCCATGCAGAGGCAGCCATTTTGAATACGAGAGCCGCAGAAGGACATTTGGGCTCCGCCTTCGGCAAGGCTCGTGGTTTTGGGTAAACAACACAAGCATGCTGCCGGATCAGACGTCGTAATGGATCTAACACGTGTTTTGGACTAAATTGTTTTACTGGATTTTATTCGCTGGATCCTTACGGACAAATTGAGAGCAAGTTTTTGGTGAAATACAGAGTTTGACCTGTGCAAAGCATTCTAAGGTAAGCTAACCTCGTTTTGTGCTTTTCCGTATAAAAGCCCCATGTGCTCAGGGAGTGATTGTTTTGCAGGGAAATGAATTGCATAGTCAAAAAGAGGAGACTGTAAGGTTTCATTTGATGTGTAGAGTGTCATGGTACATGATCGGGGATGTGTGTTTTCATGAGAAAAAAACAAAACAAAACGGGACCGCGTTTTATTTATACAGTAGCGGCGCGCGGCTCACGGCGCACCCGGTTGACCCTCGAGGTCTGCCATAGCTAAAACAGAAAGTGCAATAGCACCATCCACCTATGTGCCACGAATCCTACACACTGGGGCTTTAACAGTGTGTAGTTACTACTCCCCAAGATATTAAACTGTGTAAAAATAATAACCTCTGTGTGTTGTTTAGCTAAATCAGGGTAACCCTACAATGTGTTATATGCTTAGTCTCAAAAACAAAACCAAAAACAAAGAAAAAAACAGATGACAGACAAATGGCTCAAAACAATGCAACGTTCTTTTATATAACAAATACATTACACCTAGCATCAATTAAGCTGTTATTGTAAAAAAAAAATATATATATATATATATATATATATATATATATATAAAATTTCATTTTCATTTATTTATTTCATTCATTAAAACAAAACAAAAATAACAGATGCAACACAATTACATCTATACAATTATAACTTAAATACAGTATGAATGAAAAGGGAACAGAAAGAAGCATGCCCCTTATCAACTCAAAATTATATTACAACAAAATATATATAACAATAATAACACAGTTATATAAATATCTTTCTTTTATAAAGAAGCATTTTATGGAGCAAAATTATTTTATTATGTAATCATATACGATGGACTGGAGTGGGTAATGTTGTGTTTTAGTTTTAGTTTTTCCTCGAGTGATGTAGAAAAGCCACTGTCTGTGTTCATGTATGTTAGCTTGAGCAGTCTGTATACAGCTGTGGCAACACAAGAAAAAATATTGGTAGCACATACTTCGGGTCGAAAACTTTCACCATGTTAATGAATCCGGGCTTTTCCACAGTATATGGGCACCATGTCTTTTACAACATACATCATGTTTTTGGTAAAACATACAACAGCGTGTGTGATTGCCTTCCATCGTGGGCCGTGCTTATCATACTGCAAACAGTTCGAAAATGTTTTAGGGACTGGACGGTGGTTATTTTCATTCCGTTCGGACCTGCACTAATCCCACTCCGCTGCGTGCAACAGCTTTCAGTGCTAGGATACATTTTTTTCGTGCTGCAACAGCTTTTGAACAGACCTTACAGCGAGCACTCGTTTGTTCTAAGTCCGACACAAGAAAACCGAACCAGTTCCATATAACAGATGTAGCAACACCTTTGTTTGGTACAAGCTCCGGCTTTAGCTCACTCGCTAGCCGCGCTAGCCCGTACAATGTTTGGGTACGCCCCGCTAACTTACCCGTGTAAAACGTGGCCGCGCATTAGTTCCGCTCGTGTGTAAAAAATAAATAAAAAATCGATTTTCATAAAAACACATCGTCCAGAACTGTAAAGTCGAATTAATCGATTTAATCGATTAATCGCGCAGGTCTAATGTATACACACACACTGTAAACACACACACATTTTTATTTACTACTGATGCAAACTTAAGTACGAAAGTACTTAAGTTTTTATCACAGAAAGTATTTATCACAGCTCAAGATGTGTAACAATATTGTACATTTAGAATACTTTTTGTGGTTTAAATCTGCTTTTGGGTTATTATGTCAGTATGGCAAAAGGAGAAATTCAATTTGTCAACTGGACAAAAGTTTATGTGATCAGTGGAATTAGTTTCAATATTGTTTATTATTTAATTTCAAAATTGTTATTGTGACAGGCCGATATGGCACTAAACGTATCTATTTTCCATTTATTAAAGTAAAGGTAACTATACCTTGAAAACATTCTTACAGGAAGTTGGCTCGCCTTTTCACAGATTTGACTTATTTGTCTGGTATGTAACCTCCTTATTGTGTCCATGAAAATTGATGGGTTTAATGCCGTACAGTGGTTTGTTACAGGTAAACCAATAACATTACAAAAGTCACATAGTGCATCTTTAAAACTGACCAACTGTATTTTGACAATGTATAAAGATTCTACTTTTCACAATTTTCACTGTGTATAAAATATTGATGTAAGATTTGTTTCCTTTCACAGTTGAGTGACGGTGATCTTTTAATCTCTGGAGTTTTTTTGCTTTTTATTTGAGCTTCAATAACATTTTTCACAAACAAAGATTTATTTATGTCAAAGTGCAACAGTGAGCCTGCTGAAAGCCTGCAATTACTTTAGAAAAATGAAGAAAATAATCTAATGTCATTTCTAAAGTGGATAAATGCCATACAGAAACTGATAGAAGGGAGTGCTACTTAAGTGAAGGGTAATGTAAACAGCCGTAACCTCTGAAATTGGAAAATTACTTTGATATTAAAATGTTTGGAATTTGAGATGATGAAAAGTTAAGGTTAGGCCTGTTGTGTTCAGCAGTCTTTAAGTACTTTAAGTGCTTTCATCATTTCAGAGTTACTGTAATATCTTGCTGGTGAAGGGTGAGTTATCTAAAGAGGTGTTATGTTGCGTATTATTGAAAACTGGTCAGTACAATGTGTTTCTGTCACATTTGTTGCCGATTTACTGTTGTACGTCAAAACGGATGAATGCAATAATAGGAGATATTTGTGTTCTGATTGGACATTATTTGTTTTTTTTCTTTACATTATCAGCTGTGTGCTTCAAAGCTCTAGGTCGATATGATGTTTGTTCGGACAATTTTGGTGGATCGGATATCGGTTTTCAAGATATATTGGTTCAGCTGATATTCCATTTTGGTCTATAAATTCTTGACAATTTACTAGCCAGTGTTGGCCCAAAACATCTCATAATATTAAACTTGTACTTTTACGAAGCTTTTTAGTAAATTAATTTTTTACCGTATGATAATTGTGTTTAAAGGAAATAAATTATATTTTCAGTCTCTGCCCTAGTATCCGTTCATATCGGGTATCAGCAGATACTTAAAGCCAAAGTTTAAACAGTGTATCGGAGCAGAAATATGTATTTGTGCATCCCTATCTGTTTTACTACTATATGAGTTGCATTCATCATAATAACTATTCTATTACCAAATCATTACCAAATTCCTCATATTTTTTTGGTTTTCGAGTGCACATTCCTTCAGACCCCCAATAGAGGTTTAGCCTGAATGTGTCAGCTCTGTCCCGTCAGCAGGGGGCATGGGGTCATTACATCCCCACAACCCCACCCCTCCTAACACACACACATGCACGCACGCACGCACACACACATACACACACACACACTAGGGTGGTCCTTATTTATAAACTTTTAAAATCATATGGTCTGACCTTCCCAAAATGCTCCAATTGAGGAGATATTGTGGTCTTTAAAGTTTTATGAAAATACTTTCTTATTTATAGGTAGCTCAAACGCCCTGAAGTGTGAAGTTGCTGTAACTGATGCAATTTCAGTGCTATTCATCATGATCATCATTTGTTCCCACACTATATTGTCAAAAGTATTCACTCACCTGCCTTGACTCCCATATGAACTTAACATCCCATTCTTTACTCCATAGGATTTAATATGACGTTGGTCCACCCTTTGTAGCTTTAACAGATTCAGCTTTTCTGGGGAGGCTGTAGGGGTGGGCGGTATAAACGGTATAAACGGTATGCGGTATAAATTTGGCCAACGGTAGAGATTTGGGTTATACCTTCCTATCGCGATAGTTCATTGCGTCACCACAACAAGGAAGCAGGAAAAATCGCTGCGAGCACATGGAGGTGGAGGAGCAGCGCAGAGATGAAAGAGTTCTGCTTTTTTTTCAGCCGCGGGGTCATCTGAATACGGGGGAATCGTCCAGTATTCAGAAACAAAAGAACGTGTCTCGTATTAAACTTCTACCGGTGTAAGCCACGAGCACGCCCAAGCCGCGAGCACGCGCAAGCCGCGAGCATGCCGCGAGCCGCGGCCCATTTCAACAGTACATGTGTACTGCAAACATCGTATTTCCCTGATGATTGCCCAGGGACTCAGGGAAGCGCTCGAGTCATGGGAACTTGACGAAGAGTTGCAGGTATGCATCACCACTGACACCGGCGCCAATGTTAAAGCAGTTTCATTTTCGATTTACATTGCCTTGTTCAAATTTTATACTGCTTGAAAGTGAAGTTACTTGTTTTAAGTTTTTTACAATTACAGTTTTGCACAATACATTTTCTTGTAGTAATATTCTTGACGTTTATGTTATTTAATAGTTTAAAAAACAGCTTCCTGCTTGAATGCTTTTTCCATGTGCTCTGGTGACCATTAAGAAGCTGTTAATACTGTGAACAGTTAATACTGTTACATACCAAAGTATACCGTGATATATACCGTCTACCGTCTATGGTTCAAATTATACCGTGATATAAATTTTAGGCTATATCGCCCACCCCTAGGAGGCTGTCCACAAGGTTTAGGAGTGTGTTTCTGGGAAGCGCATTTTTGAGGTCACACACTGATGTTGGACGAGAAGGCCTGGCTTTCAGTCATCCCAAAGGTGTTCTATCGGGTTGAGGTCAGGACTCTGTGCAGGCCATGCAAGTTCATTCACACCAAACTCTCTCATCTATGTCTTTATGGACTTTGCTTTGTGCAGTCATGTTGAAGACGAAGGGGTCATCTCCAAACTGTTCCCACAAAGTTGGGAGCATGGAATTGTCCAAAATCTCTCGGTATGCTGAAGCATTCAGAGTTCAAATTGCCAGATGGAGAAGCGCGATTCATCACTCCAGAGAACGTATTTCCACTGCTCTACAGTCCAGTGCTGATGTGCTTTACACCACTCCATCAGATGTTTTGCATTGCACTTGGTGATGTATGGCTTGAATGCAGCTGCTCGGCCAGGGAAATCCATTCCATGAAGCTCTCTATGCACCGTTCTTGAGCTAATCTGAAGGCCACATGAAGTTTGGAGGTCTGTAACGATTGACTCAGACTGTATAAAGTTGGTGACCTCTGCACACTATGCACCTCAGCATCCACTGATCCACCCTGTCAGTTTACATGGCCTACCACTTTATGGCTGAGTTGCTGTCGTTCCCAGTCTCTTCCACTTTGTTATAATACCACTGACAGTTGACTGTGGAATATTTAGGAGAGGAAATTTCATGACTGGACTTGTTGCAAAGGTGGCATCCTATCACAGTACCACGCTGGAATTCACTAAGCTCCTGAGAGTGACCCATTCTTTCACATATGTTTGTGGAAACAGTCTGCAGGCCTAGGTGCTTGATTTTATACACCTGTGTCCATGGAAGTGATTGGAACAACTTGTATTATTATTTTTATTATTTGGATGGGTGAGTTAATATTTTTGGCTATAGAGTGTATATACCACACATGGCCTACATCAAGGAGGCTCATATTAGTCTATCCATGTAAGAACTGCCAGCAAAACTAATATTCAGTAGGCTGAGGGGAATTCCTAAGAAGATGATTGTAGTACAGTGATGACATTGACACAAGCCTGGGAGGGAATACAGTGTAAGCATGTACCATTGGTAAGCCCAGCATTGCTGAATCGAGCTTTCAAGAGTCCTCTCTCAGACAAAACACATAGTTTGGACTGAACTTTGCATGGCCACACTTATATGATGTTTTGTCTCATTGAAACATCTCATGTCAAAAACTAGTCAGTAAAATATTATTCTGTCAGTCAATATTATGTTTTCTTTCATAAGACAGCAAATGCATCTTCTGCCTGTTAAGTGAACAGGATTTTATGTTGCCAAAATGTGACACTTTAATTATGTTGCCTTCAGTACATTAGAAGTAATAAGGGCCACAGTGACAAAAACGTCAAGGTCTTTGAGCTACCTTTAAATATGCATGGATTTTTGTGAAACTTTGCAAACCACCTTTTTATTTAAAGGAGAATCAACGTTTTTTTTACAATCTGAGCCTTATTTCGGTAATAAAACAAGTTGTTTTACTCACCCATAGCACTTTGGTGTCATATGGAGCTGTGCTATGGGTGAGTAAAACAACTTGTTTTATTATCAAAATAAGGCTCAGATTGTAAAAAAAAAAACGTTAATTCTCCTTTAAGGCTAAATATCTAAGGGGTCGGAGAGAGAAATTTTTAACTTTTATTTATTTATTTTTTGGATAAGTACCACCCTAACTCAAACCCATTCCACTGCTTTAGAGTCAACAGAGTAAGCAAAGCTGAGCAGATGTGGATTATATAACCAACAATGACTCATATTTTCTTAAGATGTTTATTCCACCTTATGTTTTTTTCTCTGCAAATCAGAACTGTCAATATTTATTGTCCTGAGTAATATTTGTCACCAAAATGACCAACTGATACTTTGCAGCTTATGTCATGAACATTCCCTTACAGTGTGATGCTATCTGTACACTCTGCTGTCTGACAATCTGTATTTTAATTTAACACAATCTGACAAAAAAAACCTGACTTAACTGGAACTAGCACAAGTGAGATGATTTTGTGCTGTTATACAAATTCCAGACACAAATTCTCTCAAATAACATTACAGTTACAAGCTAGCTAGCATTAGCCAACAGTTTTACAGTTAGTCATTCACACCTTTTTGTTGAAAATCAAACACTGAAACAGGACCATGAACACTCATATTGACCACAGGCAAATGTGTTGATTAAATCCATTTTGTATTTTGTCTTGTAACTTATTTGACAAGTGTGCATTGTGTCATCATGGCTACTACTGAACTTACTGCCAATATACTTGTAGAACACCCCCAACATGATGTCACCCCAAAGTATCAATGTAAGTACTCCATTATGTCTTGGAGATAGACCACCAAATGTCCTTGAGTACCATGTAACACTACTATGCAGAGTTTGACATTTGATAGGCATAGGTGTGATAAAGGTCCTGTCAGGCCTGTAGCAGTTACATTTGAGCGCCACTGATACATTTGAGTGGTGAGTGTGGAGACATATCTATGTAATAAAACTATCTTTCAAAATGTCATTTAGCCTCAGTGCAGACAAACTTCACACCTCAAAGTACACCACAACAATTTGAACTTGCATAAAATTAACCTATAAGTGATTAGTATTGGAAGTAAAGATTTCATAATCTCTAATGTTTAAGCATTTTTTTTTATTTTATTTTATTTTTTTCAACTGTTTAGTTCTGAAAGAGGATCCCAGTTTGGACCAGCTTGTTGTTGTGTCCTTTGGTAAGATACTCCATCAACCTTTTTGCTTTGAAATGGTTGTTTATCTTATCTACAAAATAATTGTACAAGAGGAAACAAAATACAGTGACTTGCATAACTTAAGACCAAGCGCCCAAACAAACCAAAACAAACATAGTAACACTGACTGACTAACGTCAGTCTATTTAGCATTAACCAGACCCTCCAGGAATTCGCGATGTTGCGATTTGCAACTTCAACGCAACTTCAGCCAATCCCCGCGAATTCAGGGCGGTGTTGCAATTTTGACCAATCACCGCAACTTTTCCGCAATTTTTCCTAATTTTGACCAATCATCGGCGACGTATTGAATGCCGACCAACTTCTTCTGTGTAGGAGACATAACTGAGATGAGGTGCACGGTGCGTTTGTGTGTGTGTGTGTGCGGCAGAGGCGGTGGGTCACGTGAGTGTGGGTGTGTGCACGTACGGAAGTGTGTGCGTGTAAAAGCGCGCGCTCACCTGTCACACAGAGGAGAGAGTCAGGGTTGGGGTGTAGCCGTATTTTTTGTTGAACGCAAACCATTCATTCATCTTTCACGTTAATCTGTTCATCCTGCTGGTTTTCATGAGTTCCATTTCATCCTGCTGCGCTGTCATAACTGTGTGAGCTCTTTTTGTAATAAATGCACAAAACGCATATCTGGATCTCAGCGTATCTGCCACAATAGCCTCCTCTTTGCGCGTCACATCTGCGAGCCATAGGACCCAACCTCATATTCTCGGCGGCTAAAAGGTTTGAGTTTGGAAGCCGCAACATTCTGCTTTACTTCCGTGTGACAAAACGAAACTGCGGCCGTGTCCCAGTTCCCAGAGCGCACAGCTCGGAGCGCGGCCCGAAGGGGGCTCAGACTGCAGTCAAGGAGGTGCACACTTGCTCAGCCGCGACTGCAGTCCGCGGACCGCTTAACGACTGCGGTCTTCGGACCGCGTGTTAACTCCGCATGGGACAAAAAAGAAGTGGGACAGCAGTCGTTGCGCCAGTGTACTGTCGAAATGTATGACGCACATGCCCTTCGGGCCACGCTCCGAGCCGCGCGCTCTGGGAATTGAGACACGGCTTCTGATGGCAAAGAAACATGTCTGCGGCGCCATTTGCCCACTAAAATAACAGCAAAAGACCGCGCGAAACAGTTCCCCTCCTAGTACTAATTTATTTTCAATATTGGTAAGGTTGTTTTAGGACCATATCTGTGATCTCTGTGTCTTTGTATTATTCTTTGTCAGTAATAACTCAGTATTCAAAATATTACTCAATTTTAATTACAAAAAGCGAAAATCGCAACTATCGCAACTTTCACTTCCTCCCGCAACAAAGTCGCAAGAAAAACCTTAAAAGCACCGCAACTTTCATCGCAACTTTTTGGAAAAGCTTCCGCAAATTCAGGCATTTTAGCCCGCAACAATCACAAAAAATGTCCGCGAAATCCTGGGGGGTCTGATTAATACAATATTTGTTAGTGAAAAACGTGCAAAATGTAAGCGCTTTGTGTATTTGTGAACAGAGAAGATGTCTGTGCTTTTCTTTCAACTGGATGTAACAAAAGTTACATTTTTTTCAACCAATCGAAAAACAAGTAGTTGCCATGACACTCTGCGTTTTCCAATCACTTTCAGTGAGAGCCATCCCAGATTGATAATATGTAGAACTCAATTCAAAGTGACACATATCAGTCTGGCTTGAGCCAGGTTAACCGGCTAATTATGATTCAACAGCATGTTGTATATCTTCTAGTATCACTTATACAGACATGTTTGGACTGTTGGAGCTGTTGGTTTCTCTGGTCTCACAGTCAAGTTTAACTCTTTGTCATATGTTGAAGAACACAGCGTGCAGGCTATTCAAATCTGAATGTTCACTGATGAAGCTCTTTTATTACGGCCTATTGTTAGCCTTTTTACATAAAAATGAATCAAAAACACCTTTGCTGAATGAGTAAATACAATAGTAGCTTTCATATATTCCTGGTAGTTGTGCGTACACTTGCTGTGCCTCAGTGTTGCTTGAGGCGTTCGCTAATGACTCACGCACACATCCACGCAGCAGGTGACTTAGTTTAATTCAAGCCTGTTTCGCCTCCACAGCTCGATTCATGAGTCCCGTCATTTTAATTATGTGTGCTTTCAGATAAAGACGCACTTTTGTGTCCTGCAGTTTCATAATATTTCAGCTCACTAATTGCTCTACTTAAAAGTGTCCACAAATGGCATTATAACAGATAGGAAGTGGAGGAAAAAAACACCAATTGAAAAAGTAATTAATATTTACGCTCGCAACCAAAATGTTCCCTTTGTCATTTAATTGCTTTGCAAGTATTCACCCCCTTTAGGTTTTTGAAATAAATAGACCACCTTTTTTCAACAGCGGTTGTTATAGAGAAGCAGGAACATATCAATTCAGTAGTTTTTTTTTATGCCAGATGCCCTCCCTATCTTGCATAACCATATTGACTGGAATGGATATTAGTCACAAGGTCAACCCTTTCTGACTACACCATTCAAAAATATTTTGATTATTTTTAATAATAAACACATTTTTTGGTGTGTAATTCTAAAACTGAATAGTGGTTGGCTGCTTCTGTAGTTTACCTCACCCTGGGGCAGATTGACAAGGACTTTCCTGCCTGTCTGGGCCTATAAAACCCACTGCCCCTCCACATATTACCTATTCAAAGAAGGGAAGTGTCTGGCATCAGAAATGTCAAGATGAATCGCTAATTGTGATTATTTATGTCACAATACATTCTTAAAGATATTTTGAAGGAAAATCGTTAATATTTCAAAAGCAAAAACAAGTAATTTAAGTTTAATCTATAACTGACTTGAATGTAAAGTGTTATATGTCTTAAATGTTTATGTCCAACATCCATACATCCATCCATCTTCTTCCGCTTTTCCATTTCTGGGTCGCAAAGGCAGCAGTCCAAGCACATCTACTGCCCAAACACAATGCTCCAGCCCCCATGAATCCTCCCGCAGGTGGTGGGTCCACGGGAGGACGGCCCACATCGAATTAAAGTTTTCAATATTATTTAGCAATGGTTTCAGTTAATATGAACTATCGTAGAATTGTGATGTTTCTTTGTACAATATAACAAAAAAAAAGTATGTAATAGTGACATCCTAGCAAACAATCTGCCTCTGAACTATTATTTTAGTCTGTTACACATCAGTGAGTGTATCATTGTTTGTCCTGTGTTGTTTTTGTTACCACACAACGATGGAGGTGTGGTGAGTTATAGCCAAATATAACTCACCACACATCAGTTAGTCTGATGCGTCATTGCGATTTTAAGTTTGGATAAATATGCACAATACAGATTAACAAGTTAGACTATAGTGCTTCTTGCAAGATCTATATACAGCATTAGCAGCTGTATATAGCTCTATATACAGCATTAGCAGCTTAACTGCATTTTCCCAGTTTATTTGTGTGTTTTGTGGTTCTTGGTGCTATTTGAGACCAGCTGTGCATGACCGGTAATTTACAATTGACACAAGACCAAACCAACTGTGCCTTAACTAGTGCTGCATAATTACTCAAATTTTAATCAAGTTTCAGGTATTTCTAATCGTCAATGATCAGCTTGGCTCTTTTTAATCGAGAGGTGCACAGCCAGTCCTCTGTCAATAAAAGCAATTTGGTTTGGAGTAGGGATGCAAATTATCGATTAATTCATTAATCTAAAGTCGACTGACCTTATCGATCGACTTACGATTAATTGATAAGCGGCGTTTTTCACCTGAATTTTAGTGTTTCAATAGGGTCTTTAAGAATATAAGCTATAGTAACATAACACTGAGTCAAAAATATATCATAGTATTATTATGATAACAGGAGAAGTTCAATTTGTCAACTGGACCAAGTTTGTTTGGTTGAAAACGTTTCGCCGCTCATCCGAGAGGCTTCGTCAGCTCTAATAAGAATACTGGTAAGACACTTGCTTATATCTTGCTGTAGGGAGGAGCTACCTAGCTAACTACTTTCCGGAACTATCTCATTGGTTTCGGTCTTTTGTTTCTCTGGCGTCTAGCTTAACGATCCCTATTCATCCCTACACGCCTGCTTATTCACACCTCTGGCCCTGACCTGGCTAACCCTATTGTTTCCCTGTTTGTTTGATCTAGGCTTAATAATGGAATTGTAGATGGGGTGCAAATTATATCTTACGCCACCATTTCTGTTCAGAGAAGGATTCTCTTTTTTGACAAAAATAGCCTCTTTAACTCCCCTCTCAAACCAATTCTTTTCCCTGGCTAAGATCTGAACCTCACTGTCCTCAAAAGAATGTCCCGTGGCTTCTAGGTGAAGATATACGGCAGAAGACGGTCCACTCTGGCACGCCCGTCTGTGTTGGTACATCCTCTTGTGAAGTGGCTGCTTGGTTTCTCCAATATAGCGCTCACTGCAGTCTTCACTACACTGAATGGAGTAGACCACATTGCTTTGTTTGTGGCTCGGTGTTTTGTCCTTTGGGTGGACGAGTTTTTGTCTTAAAGTGTTTGTGGGTTTGAAATAAACTGGGATTTCATATTGTCTGAAAATCCTCTGTAGTTTTTCCGACACGCCGGCCAGGTACGGAATCGCTACCCCTTTCCTCCTGGGTTCGGATTCTCTATTATCTTGTTTCTTGCCCTTGTCTCTCTTGGTTTTGTTAACAGCCCATTTGGGATAACCACAAACAGAGAGGGCTTCCTGCACATGTTGTTCTTCTTTTTCCTTACCCTCTGTGCTTGTGGGAACCACTTGGGCCCTGTGTTGTAATGTCCGAATAACACCCAGTTTGTGCTGCAGTGGGTGGTGTGAATCAAAAAGCAGGTATTGGTCTGTGTGTGTGGGCTTCCTGAAGACTTCTACTTGGAGTCCCTGGTCTCCTCCTATCGTTACTGCACAATCTAAGAACGCCAATGTGTTATCCTTGGCATCTTCACGGGTGAATTTGATATTAGGATCTACAGAATAGTATTATTATATTGTATATTCCTCAATTAATTATTCCTTAGTAAAAAGCACACAAATGTATTGATGCTGAATAACAAAATACACTCTTTATTGAAAATAAATTGAGGATGTTTTTTGTCAAAACGAAACTCGCGCTTTTAGGTGCGTGGTACATGCGGCTCGACACAGCTCCGTGATATGAAATGATAAAAAAATGAATTGATCGGGGAAAACATTTCATACAGTCGCGCACACACACCGGCACATGGGCCGGACAGCGGGCTGCTTCCACTGCGCTTTCACGTGGAGCGTGCTACGTGGCCCGGAGCGGAGGACCCAGACAGTGGGATGCGGAGCGAACCAAGTCGCAAAAATTGGGTGGGGAGGAGAACATTTTGCACGGCTTCTCGATCCGGCCGCAGATGTAACGCTATGGTCCTTCTCACGAGTGGGTTCACATCTCGTGTTCACATTCCAGAGTAGCGCCCTCTCCTCTAGCGATTAGTTACAATTAATGCATTTTAATCGACCAACGTCTTAATCGACAATTAATCGTAAGTCGATTAATTGTTGACATCCCTAGTTTGGAGCAGAAATCAGACTTTAGCATAATATCAATCAATCAATCAAACAATATTTATAAAGCGTTTTTCATACAAAAATGTAACACAAAGTGCCTTACAGTGGTTAAGGATTAGAAGATTGACTTTTATAGACCAGTTTCAAAGCTACGTCATCACTATTTGACTATTTTTGAATAAACTGCTATAATTAATAATACAGTAAATAAAGCTGCATTTTTGTTTGTGTACAAGTCTCCTAGCACCAAAGTACATCTCTGACATGTTAGTGCTATATGAAGGTTTTCACACACTGGAGACATCAGGGACCAGCCTCCTGATAGTCCTGGTATAGTTCTGATTTAGTCCTAGTTTAGTCCCGACCTGCTGGTGCCCAGTGTCAGGACTAAACATGGGTAGTCAGCTTTTTAGTTTTACGCTGCTAAAACCTGGAACTGTCCTCTTGAAGATTAGGGATGTAACAATATTCAAATCTCACACTATAATATTTCCATGATCTGCATCTCACTATATGATATTTATTGCAATATTTTGGAGAAACAGAATTGTGAATATGAGTTTCTATTTTAAAAGTCCTTGAAAAGACTTCACTGTGAAACTCTCAGAATCAAAAGAATTAAGATTTAAAAGTGATAACAGCTGCTTTATCATGTTGTCTGTAATGAAATGAAGCAAAGGATCATGGTTTATGTATTTTTTTGGAGATAAGATGTGTGTCTTGGTCTTCTGTTTAAAGGTGAATTATGTAACTTTTCTGGTGGAGGGTCCTTCAAATGCTTTTCTCCAGGGAGATGTTATTATATGGTCTGGAATGTTTCACAGTATGGTATTAAACCTTTCTATCTTCATGGAGACCAAGTCAACCCATTCAGTCAGAATGTCAATTTTTTCTAGGTTTTTCAACAGTCTAAGCAGGGACGCCAACCCCGGACACTTCCTCCAGCTCCTCCGGGGAGACCCCAAGGCATTCCCAAGCCAGCCGGTACACATAGTCCCTCCAGCGCGTCCTGGGTCTTCCCCGGGGCCTCCTCCCGGTGGGATATGCCCGGAACACCTCCCGAGGGAGGTGTCCAGGAGACATCCGAAACAGATGCCCGAGCCACCTCAGCTGGCTCCTCTCGACGTGGAGAAGTAGCGGCTCTACTCCGAGCTCCTCCCGTGTGACTGAGCTCCTCACCCTATCTCTAAGGGTGTGCCCAGCCACTCTGCGGAGGAAACTCATTTCGGCCGCTTGTATCCGCGATCTTGTCCTTTCGGTCATTACCCAGAGCTCATGACCTTTATGGTCATGAATGTAAAATTGAGCTGTTTAATGTCATATTGTGGAACATTCCAGGCAGAGCAATGACATATCCATAGAAACAAGCAGGTGATGCCATTCACCAGAAAAGTTACACAAGGCACCTTTAAATGCCATTTTGCTAAACCTTTTTAACGTTATACCTATAAGTACGATGCTCTAATTGCCTGATAAAGAAGAGCTTTGCTGCTGGCTCTGCTCCTCTCTCCAGAACAGTGGATTGGACTTGTATCTCCCTCCCCCCCTCACTGTAAACAAGATGAGAGATACTTGAACTCCTCTAACACAGAGCTGTACTTCAGAGTGAAGGGGACAAACAGTCGTCCTGATCCAAAGCCATAGTTTCATGCAATATATGGTAGTTTATTGTGTTGTTTATCTTAAAGGTCCTATATTACCAACATTGACAGTTGTGAGATTTAAGCCATGTTATAATGTTGTTTCCTCCTCTGAAACATACCTGGGGTAGTGTTTTGTTTCATTCACACATGTTTGATTAATCCTTTATTATTAGTCTGTTTGTCTCCAAAGCTCAAAATGCTCCTTAAGATGTCATGAAGTGATAGTTTTTACGTTAACACAAACCTTTTTTTTTTTGTTTTCTTTTGTTTAGATTTAAAATTCCACAGCTGAAATGATCCAAATGATTCTAGTGAAGTAGTATGGACTTTTTATTTAATTTATTTATTTTATTTATTTTTTTATCACATGACATCACAAGGTGGAGTGGAGTGGAGTGTTTTCAGTATGAGACAGGAACTCAGGCCTAGACGGGCCTAAATAGTCAGGGTTTGTGTGTTTAAATGTTTACATAACTTCACACTTAGTACACACATAACAGTTTATATTGTGTTTAATGAGGAAATTGTGTAATATGGGCCCTTTAAATATAATATTCTTAAGATGCGTGAAAAGTCCCTCAGTCGTCCAGGTAGAATCCATGATCAAAGGAGAAGTTCAATTTGTCAACTGGACAAAGTTTGTTTGGTTGAAAAAGTTTCGCCGCTCATCCGAGAGGCTTCGTCAGCTCTGGTTATTGTACTGGTTAGACCCTGCTTATATCTAGCTGCCGGGAGGCGCGTCCTACAATGACAAAAGCTCTGACAACGATCCCCCCTAATCTGTCTCTTTGTTTTTCAAATTACTCTGACGGCTAGTTTAGACCCCCTATTCAACGTCTAACGACCCTCTCCACCCCTCTGCCCTGGCTCTGTTTGACTGGTCTAAGAATCGCATTATAAATGGGAGACAAGTTATGTCTCACTCCCCCATTTCTGTTTAATGACGGATTCTCTTTTTTGACAAAAATAGCCTCTTTAACTCCCCTCTCAAACCAGTTCTTTTCCCTGGCTAAGATCTGAACCTCACTGTCCTCAAAAGAATGGCCCGTGGCTTCTAGGTGAAGATGTACCGCAGAAGCCGGTCCACTCTGACCCGCCCGCCGTACATCCTCTTGTGAAGTGGCTTAAGACAAAAACTGGTCCACCCAAAGGACAGAACACCGAGCCACAAACAAAGCAATGTGGTCTACTCCATTCAGTGTAGTGAGGATGTTTGTGGGTTTGAAATAAACTGGAATTTCATATTGTCTGAAAATCCTCTGTAGTTTTTCCGAAACGCCGGCCAGGTACGGAATCGCTACCCCTTTCCTCCTGGGTTCGGATTCTCTGTTGTCTTGTTTCTTGCCCTTGTCTCTCTTGGTTTTGTTGACAGCCCATTTAGGATATCCACAAACAGAGAGGGCTTCCTGCACATGTTGCTCTTCTTTCTCCTTGCCCTCTGTGCTTGTGGGAACCACTTGGGCCCTGTGTTGTAATGTCCGAATAACACCCAGTTTGTGCTGCAGTGGGTGGTGTGAATCAAAAAGCAGGTATTGGTCTGTGTGTGTGGGCTTCCTGAAGACTTCTACTTGGAGTCCCCGGTCTCCTCCTATCGTTACTGCACAATCTAAGAATGCCAATGTGTTATCCTTGGCATCTTCACGGGTGAATTTGATGTTCGGATCTACAGAATTGATATGTGCAGTGAAAGGTTCCAAATCTTGAATTTTGATTTTTGTAAAATTATCATCAACATAACGAAACCAGTGTGTGGGAGGAGTGCCTGGATATGAAGCTAAGGCACTCTGTTCAAATTGTTCCATGTATAAATTAGCCATGATAGGGGAGACCGGTGAGCCCATCGCACAGCCATGAATTTGCCTGTAAAAGTTCCCTCTGAACTGGAAATAGGTGGTATTTAGACAAATTTCCAGCAGTTGGCAGATTTGGTCAGGAGAAAGTTTGGTTCTCTCTTCTAGCTTGGAATCCTGTAGTAAACTCCTTCTCGCTGCTTCGACCGCTACAGCTGTGGGGATACAAGTGAAAAGAGAGGTTACATCAAAGGAAACCATTGTCTCATCCTGACCAAACTGGAGAAACTTAACTTTGTTTACAAATTCGGCTGTGTTCTCAATGTGGTTCTCCGTGTTACCCACCAATGGCGCCAAGATGGTTTTAAGGTGTTTGGCCAAATTATATGTGATAGAGTCAACACTACACACAATGGGTCTGAGTGGTACTCCTTGTTTGTGAATCTTCGGGAGGCCATAGATGCACGGGATAGCATCACCAGGGTACAATCTGTAATACAGCTGTAGATCAATGACTTCTCCTTGAGCCGCCACCGTAACGTGGTGGAGGGGTTTGAGTGCCCGAATGATCCCGGGAGCTATGTTGTCGGGGGCTTTATGCCCCTGGTAGGGTCACCCAAGGCAAACAGGTCCTGGGGGACGGGTCAGACCAAGAGCGGTTCAGAAGCCCTTATGATGAGTATTCAATCGAGGTCAGTTACGTCGCCCGGATCGGCGTCACCGGGGCCCCACCCTGGAGCCAGGCCTGGGGTGGGAGCTCGCGAACGAGCGCCTGGTGGCCGGGCCTTTCCCCATGGGGCCCGGCCGGGCTCAGCCCGAAGGAGCGACGTGGGGCCGTCCTCCCGTGGACCCACCACCCGCAGGAGGATCCATAAGGGCCGGGTGCAGAGAGATCTGGGCGGCAGCCGAAGGCAGGGGCCTCGGCGACCAGATCTCCGGACATGGAGACTAGCTCTGGGGACATGGAATGTCACCTCGCTGGGGGGGAAGGAGCCTGAGCTCGTGCGGGAGGTTGAGCGCTATCGACTAGATATAGTCGGCCTCACCTCCACGCACAGCCTGGGCTCTGGAACCCAACTCCTTGAAGGGGGCTGGACTCTCCATTTCTCTGGCGTTGCCCGCGGGGAACGGCGGCGGGCCGGTGTGGGCCTACTCATTGCCCCACGGCTCAGCCGCTGTGTGTTGGAGTTCACCCCGGTGAACGAGAGGGTCGCGTCCCTGCGCCTTCGGGTCAGGGACAGGTCTCTTACTGTTGTGTCGGCCTACGGGCCGAGCAGCAGTGCAGAGTACCCGGCCTTCTTGGAGTGCCTGGGAGGGGTACTGGACAGTGCACCGGCCGGTGGCACCGTTGTCCTCTTGGGGGCCTTCAACGCCCACGTGGGCAACGACAGTGACACCTGGAGAGGGGTGATTGGGAGGAACGGCCTCCCTGATCTGAACCCGAGTGGTGTTCTGTTATTGGACTTCTGTGCTAGCCACAGTTTGTCCATAACGAACACCATGTTCGAGCACAAGGGTGTCCATCAGTGCACGTGGCACCAGGACACCCTAGGACGGAGGTCGATGATCGACTTTGTTGTCGTGTCATCTGACCTCCGGCCGCGTGTCTTGGACACTCGGGTGAAGAGAGGGGCAGAGCTGTCACCCGATCACCACCTGGTGGTGAGTTGGGTCCGCTGGCAGGGGAGGAAGCCGGAAAGACCTGGCAGGCCCAAGCGCGTAGTGAAGGTCTGTTGGGAACGTCTGGCAGAGCCCTCTGTCAGGGGCACCTTCAACTCGCACCTCCGGGAGAGCTTCTCCCAGATTCCGGGGGAGGCTGGGGACATAGAGTCCGAATGGGCTCTGTTCTCGGCCTCTATTGTCGATGCGGCCGCCCGTAGCTGTGGTCGTAAGGCCTGTGGTGCCTGTCGCGGCGGCAATCCCCAAACCCGGTGGTGGACACCGGAAGTAAGGGATGCCGTCAGGCTGAAGAAGGAGTCCTATCGGGCCTTGTTGGCTCGTGGGACTCCGGAGGCAGCCGACGGGTACCGGCGGGCTAAGTGTGCTGCAGCCCGGGCGGTGGCAGAGGCAAAAACTCGGAGTTGGGAGGAGTTCGGAGAGGCCATGGAGGAGGACTATCGGACGGCCTCAAAGAAATTCTGGCAAACCGTCCGGCGCCTCAGGAGGGGGAAGCAGTGCTTCACAAACACTGTTTACAGTGGGGGTGGGGAGCTGTTGACCTCGACTGGGGATGTTGTCGGACGGTGGAAGGAATACTTTGAGGATCTCCTCAATCCCGCCGTCATGTCTTCCGAGGAGGAAGCAGAGGCTGGGGACTCGGGGTCGGACTCACTCATCACCCTGGCTGAAGTCACTGAGGTGGTTGGAAAGCTCCTCGGTGGCAAGGCCCCGGGGGGTGGATGAGATCCGTCCTGAGTATCTCAAGTCGCTGGATGTTGTAGGGCTGTCTTGGCTGACACGTCTCTGCAACATCGCGTGGCGGTCGGGGACAGTACCTCTGGACTGGCAGACCGGGGTGGTGGTCCCTCTGTTTAAGAAGGGGGACCGGAGGGTGTGTTCCAACTATCGGGGAATCACACTCCTCAGCCTTCCCGGTAAGGTCTATTCCAGGGTGCTGGAGAGGAGAATTCGACCGATAGTCGAACCTCGGATTCAGGAGGAGCAGTGTGGTTTTCGTCCCGGCCGGGGAACACTGGACCAGCTCTATACTCTCCATCGGGTGCTCGAGGGTGCATGGGAGTTTGCCCAACCAGTCCACATGTGCTTTGTGGATCTGGAGAAGGCATTCGACCGTGTCCCTCGTGGGGTCCTGTGGAGGGTGCTCTGGGAGTACGGGGGTTCGGGGCCCTTTGTTAAGGGCTGTTCGATCCCTGTATGACCGGAGCAGGGAGCTGTGTTCGCATTGCCGGTAGTAAGTCGGACCTGTTTCCGGTGCATGTTGGACTCCGCCAGGGCTGCCCTTTGTCACCGGTTCTGTTCATTATATTTATGGACAGAATTTCTAGGCGCAGTCAGGGGCCGGAGGATCCGGTTTGGGAACCACAGGATCTCATCTCTGCTGTTTGCGGATGATGTTGTCCTGATGGCTTCATCAAACCGGGACCTCCAATGTGCACTGGGGCGGTTCGCAGCCGAGTGTGAAGCGGCTGGGATGAAAATCAGCTCCTCCAAATCCGAGGCCATGGTTCTCGACCGGAAAAAGGTGGTTTGCCCTCTCTGGGTGGGTGGAGAGTCCTTGCCTCAAGTGGAGGAGTTCAAGTATCTCGGGGTCTTGTTCACGAGTGAGGGGAGGATGGAGCGTGAGATTGACAGGCGGATCGGTGCAGCGTCGGCAGTGATGCGGTCGTTGTACCGGACCGTTGTGGTGAAGAGGGAGCTGAGCCAAAAGGCGAAGCTCTCAATTTACCGGTCAATCTACGTTCCTACCCTCACCTATGGCCATGAGCTTTGGGTAATGACCGAAAGGACGAGATCGCGGATACAAGCGGCCGAAATGAGTTTCCTCCGCAGAGTGGCTGGGCGCACCCTTAGAGATAGGGTGAGGAGCTTGGTCACACGGGAGGAGCTCGGAGTAGAGCCGCTGCTTCTCCACGTGGAGAGGAGCCAGCTGAGGTGGCTCGGGCATCTGTTCCGGATGCCTCCTGGACGCCTCCCTCGGGAGGTGTTCCGGGCATGTCCCACCGGGAGGAGGCCCCGGGGAAGACCCAGGACCCGCTGGAGGGACTATGTCTCCCGGCTGGCCTGGGAATGCCTTGGGGTCCCCCCGGAGGAGCTGGAGGAAGTGTCCGGGGTGAAGGAAGTCTGGAGGTCCCTGCTTAGACTGTTGCCCCCGCGACCCGGCCCCGGATAAGCGGAAGAAAATGGATGGATGGATGGATCAATGACTTCTTTCCTCAACTTCTGCAAGCAATCAATGATCTTCTTTTTGTACCCATTGGTGGGGTCCCGTTTCAGTATTTCGTATGTTGTCGTGTCACTGAGTAGGCTGTTCACCTTAGCCTCATAATCAGCTGCGTCCAAGATCACCGTGCATCTCCCTTTGTCTGCAGGCAGGATTTGGATGCTCTGGTCCCTCTCTAGAGCAATGATGGCCTTCCTCTCCTCTGGTGTTACGTTTGAGGGTGGAAGTTTTGCATTGCTCAATGCAGCTGTTAATTTCAGTCTAAGGTCTCCAGCTTCTGTCTCTGTGAGCTTGTTGTTTCTAATGGCGGTTTCCGCTGCCGTGATGTAATCTACCGTGGGGATGTGGTTGGGAGTCACCGAGAAATTCAGTCCTTTGCACAGAACTTCTTTCTCTGTCTGAGTGAGTACCCGGTTGGAAAGATTTTTCACCCAGCGTTCTTTTTGCACTGATTGGCTCGGTCTGTCCTCCTTCCTATTGTCACTCCGACCCTTGAGGTTATTTCTATGTTGATTCTGGAGTTGTGCAAACTTCCTAATGTGTCGCTCTTTGGTTTTGCTGTGCTGCCTCAACTGACCCGTAGCTATGAAGTCGTTAATCTTGTGAAACATTTCTTTTGGCACTAGACCCGTTATTTTGTTTAGTAAGCTGTCTATTTCAGATTTTAAGTTATCAATTTCATAATTGAGACGGCTAATTCTAAGGCTAAGTATACCTCTCAGGTAACGCTGGGTTAACCTGTCTGCCCTTTGTCCTGGTTCCGGTGCTTTCTTTTGTAGAACCTTGGGAATAAGTTGCTCCTGTCGACATCTAAGGTTAAAGCGTAGATGATTCCTCTTCTCAGCTAGATTTCTTGTGCCCTTTTCCAGCTTTCTTACCAGTCCAATGATGTTAGGCTCGTAGTTTTTCTTAAGATGCGTGAAAAGTCCCTCAGTCGTCCAGGTAGAATCCATGATCAAAGGAGAAGTTCAATTTGTCAACTGGACAAAGTTTGTTTGGTTGAAAAAGTTTCGCCGCTCATCCGAGAGGCTTCGTCAGCTCTGGTTATTGTACTGGTTAGACCCTGCTTATATCTAGCTGCCGGGAGGCGCGTCCTACAATGACAAAAGCTCTGACAACGATCCCCCCTAATCTGTCTCTTTGTTTTTCAAATTACTCTGACGGCTAGTTTAGACCCCCTATTCAACGTCTAACGACCCTCTCCACCCCTCTGCCCTGGCTCTGTTTGACTGGTCTAAGAATCGCATTATAAATGGGAGACAAGTTATGTCTCACTCCCCCATTTCTGTTTAATGACGGATTCTCTTTTTTGACAAAAATAGCCTCTTTAACTCCCCTCTCAAACCAGTTCTTTTCCCTGGCTAAGATCTGAACCTCACTGTCCTCAAAAGAATGGCCCGTGGCTTCTAGGTGAAGATGTACCGCAGAAGCCGGTCCACTCTGGCACGCCCGCCTGTGTTGGTACATCCTCTTGTGAAGTGGCTGTTTTGTTTCCCCAATGTAGCGCTCACTGCAATCCTCACTACACTGAATGGAGTAGACCGCATTGCTTTGTTTGTGGCTCGGTGTTCTGTCCTTTGGGTGGACCAGTTTTTGTCTTAAAGTGTTTGTGGGTTTGAAATAAACTGGAATTTCATATTGTCTGAAAATCCTCTGTAGTTTTTTCCGAAACGCCGGCCAGGTACGGAATCGCTACCCCTTTCCTCCTGGGTTCGGATTCTCTGTTGTCTTGTTTCTTGCCCTTGTCTCTCTTGGTTTTGTTGACAGCCCATTTAGGATATCCACAAACAGAGAGGGCTTCCTGCACATGTTGCTCTTCTTTCTCCTTGCCCTCTGTGCTTGTGGGAACCACTTGGGCCCTGTGTTGTAATGTCCGAATAACACCCAGTTTGTGCTGCAGTGGGTGGTGTGAATCAAAAAGCAGGTATTGGTCTGTGTGTGTGGGCTTCCTGAAGACTTCTACTTGGAGTCCCCGGTCTCCTCCTATCGTTACTGCACAATCTAAGAATGCCAATGTGTTATCCTTGGCATCTTCACGGGTGAATTTGATGTTCGGATCTACAGAATTGATATGTGCAGTGAAAGGTTCCAAATCTTGAATTTTGATTTTTGTAAAATTATCATCAACATAACGAAACCAGTGTGTGGGAGGAGTGCCTGGATATGAAGCTAAGGCACTCTGTTCAAATTGTTCCATGTATAAATTAGCCATGATAGGGGAGACCGGTGAGCCCATCGCACAGCCATGAATTTGCCTGTAAAAGTTCCCTCTGAACTGGAAATAGGTGGTATTTAGACAAATTTCCAGCAGTTGGCAGATTTGGTCAGGAGAAAGTTTGGTTCTCTCTTCTAGCTTGGAATCCTGTAGTAAACTCCTTCTCGCTGCTTCGACCGCTACAGCTGTGGGGATACAAGTTAAAAATTACAAGCAATATTCTTGTAATTTTTAACTTCAAATATGATAGCATCTTTATTGGTTAGGTTATTATTAAAGATATACTGTGTGACTTTTCTGATGGAATGTACACCTGATGCTTGTCTCAATAGCATCTCTGGATATTGCTTTGTCTGGAATGTTCCACAGTATGACATTAAACATATCTATATCTCAATGGAAACTAGCAGGCAAGACTATCAGGCTAAGTTACTTGCAAAATATGTGGAGAGGCAACCCAGTTTAAAGTAAGCATGCACGTTTCCAAGGTAGTTTTCAGCAATCGCAAACGCGAGTAAA
This sequence comes from Paratrypauchen microcephalus, assembly GCA_036785185.1. Classification (NCBI taxonomy): domain Eukaryota; kingdom Metazoa; phylum Chordata; class Actinopteri; order Gobiiformes; family Gobiidae; genus Paratrypauchen; species Paratrypauchen microcephalus. Next base: position 908,901 of record JAVJIX010000137.1, read on the forward strand.
TGAATAAATGCTAGATAGTTTAATGGCATACTACTGTGGAATATTACAGGCAAAGCAGTAACATCTCCATGGAGACAAGCAGGTGGCAAAACCTCAATGAGAAAAGTTATAGTGCAGAAACGCTGGTTTCATTTGTAAGTCTATCAAAGTCTGAACCTCTCCTGGATTGGAAAATGCCTGATACTCCTGCGTCCTGGTCTCTGCTGACCCTAAATCCCGGTCCAGTGAACACATCTGTAATCTGCTGTTGAGATTAACAGCTGCAGGGAATGAGGTTACCCCCGGCAATGGCATAATCTGAAAATCCCACATAGAGGTCAGCATGAAGAGAGGGGGATAGATGGAGGGAAGAGATAGAGAGGAGGGGATTGGCGAGTCAGATTGAGGAGATAAAGAAGGGAAGAGAAGAGTGAGAGAGGGGAGGAGAGGAAAGGGAGAGAGGGAGTGGTTAGGTATGAATAAATATTATTATTCTAAAGGGCCCAATACTCTTACTTTCAGATCCATGTTATAATGTTTCCTCATCAAAAACATACCTGAAGTTGTGTTTCGTTTCATTCACAGATTTAACACACAACTGGAAATTTAGGCCATGTTTATTTCATTTCATTTCATTTCATATTTATTTCTATAGCACATTTAAAAACAACGTCAGTTGACCAAAGTGCTTCACATGAAAGATAAAAGACAAAAGAACATATACATATATAACAGTGTAAGGACTATAATAAAAACTATAATAAAAAACTGACTAACTAGTATTAAAAGCCAGGGAAAAGAGATGAGTTTTTAATCTCGTCTTAAACTGCGTTACAGACTGAGAGGATCTGACAGGAAGAGGAAGGCTGTTCCACAGTTTGGGCGCTGCCACAGAAAAGGCTCTGTCCCCTCTCGTCCTGAGTCTAGTCTTGGGAATGACCAACAGAAGCTGGTCAGCTGATCTCAGGGCTCTGGGTGGAGTGTAGGGCTCCAGTAATTCCCTCAAATAGACTGGACCCAAAGAGTGTAAACATTTAAACACAATTAATAACACTTTAAATTTCACCCGATAGGGGACAGGGAGCCAGTGCAGGTCACACAGCACAGGTGTGATGTGTTCACGTCTCTTAGTGCCAGTGAGCAGACGAGCTGCAGCGTTCTGGACGTGTTGTAGGCGTTGCAGGGAGCTCTGGTCTAGCCCCACATACAGAGAATTGCAATAGTCCAGACGCGAAGTTACAAAAGCATGAATAGCTTTTTCAAAACCTGCACGAGGTAGGTAGGGCTTTATTTTGGCAAGGAGCCTCAAATGAAAGAAGCTGGACTTTATCACAGAACTTATGTGCTTGTCCAGTTTAAACATGGAGTCCACAATCACATGTTTATATGATGATGGTCTGAACAGAAGACACAAAAGTGGCGTCACATCATAACTTTTTATTCTGTCTTTATTCTGCGTGCATACGGTGATGCAAAAGCGTGTGGAATTCGATTGGGTATGCATGCCAGGCGGCTAGGTGGTGCTGTGATACATTATCACTATGTCCATGCACATGCATAGAATCTTCCTTCTTCTCATCTGCACCAAGAAAATCAAAACAAAACATGGCTACCGGTAGCAAAAAAAAAAAAAATCATGTGGTCAGACAAAGAAGTTCAACTATTGCTTCAGACCACGTTAGATTACAAAGCAACAAAGGAAGACACAAAGGTGTGGACCGGGAGTCCTGCCAAACAAAGTACACTGATATATGGACCGATGTAACGTAAATGCGTACGTGATGTCAGAAGATTTGACCAGAGTTTTGTGTCTTAGGCAGTGTAGGCGAAAACGCTACGGCAGAGCGGATTCAAGTTTTCCACTTTGGAGGGTGGTTTCAGTTTTTTGCATTTTTAAGCCCCCAAATCACCGTCTAAACAAAAGGCACTTACGATAAAATATTTTGTCATTTTTACCCATAAGCGTTCTTATGTAAACAGGCCCTTAGAGTTCTACTCTCAAACACATTCCACCTTCCTTTTTAAACTCCATACACCTTTACAACTTTACTAGTTCCCAAAATGAGTTCTCACATTGACTTCTGTCGTATGAATAAAAATAAAAAGAGCTCTTTTTAACGGCTCTTTGAAATGAACAGATCCAAAAAATTCAGATCCAATAAAAGACCCGAAAGTCCCATCACTTGTCTCAATTTTGTGCAAGTGTGAACACATTGGTGGTCTGACATTTTTTAATAATTCCTGCAGTCTTACTTCATTTTAGTCAAAAGTCAACCTCAAATTACTTTCTCAGTTCTTCCCACCTGCTCAGACATTTTAACATTTGTACCACCTTTTCCTCCCCCTTATCTTCTGTCCGCCCACGATTCGCTCCATTCCAAACATGTGCATGATTTCTGAAACTTCTGGTGCCTCTTCTTGTCTTCTCACGGTTTGTGAGAAAGCCCAGAGGGATTCTGGGAATGCAACACAAGCTGAAAGTTTAATCAGATAAATGAGAATACGGAGCGGAGATGTTTTTGGTTGAGAAAGGTGCTTGGAACGAGTCAGAGCTGCTGTCTCACATGAGAGGCCAAACACGCAAAGGCTCATGGGTCACTGATTGGAGACTGGAGTGGAGAGGAAAAGACTGCTTGTTTCTATGTGTATGCCATTCCTCTGCCTGGAATGTTCCACAGTATGACAATAAACAGCTCAACTTTAAATTTATTCAATTACGGGTGGTTTTATAGCTCAAGAATATAGAAAAAACAGGCATTCTGACTGTGAGCAGGGTTGCCTCCCCACAGATCTGACCTGGCTTGGCCTGGTTTGGTCTCCCTGAAGATAAAATAGAATAGAATAGAATGCCTTTTATTGTCACTGTTCACATGTACAATTTACATACTCATAATGAGATTGAAAGCATCTCATTTAAGTGCAGACATTTAAGTAGTATATATACAACACGATAGAAAGATTTAATACCATCCACCCATACTGTGAAACATTCCCGACAAAGCAATAACATTTCCATGGAGAAAAGCATTTGACGGACCCAGAAAAGTTGCACAATGCCCCTTAATACAATTTAAAAAGTAGGGTTTACTTTTCATATTGATAACACATAAACTAGGGCAGGGCGGTGTGGGGGAAAAAAAAAAAAAAGAATACATTTTTTCCCCCCATATTGATCAGTCTCGATTTTCGATTTGATCTTCTTCCATCGTATTGAAAACATAGACATACTTACAAGCATAAAGACCACTACAGTTATGAGTTTGTACAATAATACGCGCGTTTGCATTGGAGGCAGAAACATGTGCACACGCGGTAGATATCAGCAGAAACACATGCGATGTCCCTGCTCTAAATGAGAACTTAAGTTGTGCACATAAACAAGAAAATACTCCTTTACTTCCAGTAAAGTAATATAAAATAAAGATGAGAAGTACCAGAGGAGAGAAAGGGAGGAGAAAAGGAGCTGTGGCTGGAGAGGGAGGGGGGAGCGGTCACATGTTAACGTGCACACACAGATACGTGCACGCAGAGGGAGAGACACTGGACTTTTAATCAAATTGTGCAGATTTAAGTCAAAACTTAAGTCAAAACACGTGAGGAGACGCACTGTAGCTCAGGGTGCTTTTTCCTCAATAAGAGCGTAAAACCTCGTTAGCACCACACGCTCTTGCCACATGAATGCATGACGCCTGCCTTATCATCGATGTCGACCTAAGTAGAGATCGCAATCTATCAATTGTTTGATTTTTGGCACAGCCCTATCATCAACTATTTGGATCTTCATGTTAACTTTTATTGTGTTGAAAATGATACCTTTAAAGGGACAGTGTGTAGGATTCGTGGCGCATAGGTGGTTACTAGCTATTCCACTTCCTCTTTTGGCTATGGCAGACCTCGAGGGTCACCCGGACGCGACGTATCGCCGAGATCGCGCGTGCCCGCGCACGAACCGCGCACCGCTGTATACATAAAGCGCGGTCCCCCGTTCACTTTTTTTTTTTCTTTTCGCATGAAAACACACAATCCCGATCATGATTCATGACAATCTACACATCAAATGAAACCTTACAGTCTCCTCTTTTTGACTATGCAATTCATTTCCCTGCAAAACAATCACTCCCCGAGCACATGGGGCTTTTATACGGAAAAGCACAAAACTTAGCTTACTTAGCTTACCTTTGAAGGCTTTGCACAGGTCAAACTCTGTATTTCATCATAAACTTGGTCTCAATCTGTCCATAAGGATCCAGCGAATAAAATCCAGTAAAACAATTTAGTCCAAAATACGTGTTGTATCCATTACGATGTGTGATCCGGCAGCATGCTTCTTTACACAGGCTCCCCCTTCCCCCTCCCCTTCCCCTTCTCTCCTTCTGTCCTTCACTCCCAAACGCAGCGCGGCTAAGCAGCTGTTAGCAGGAGCCGAGGCGAAGGATGAGCCCAAATGTCCTTCTGTGGCTCTCGTATTCAAAATGGCTGCCTCTATATGGGGAAGATCCCCCTTTTATGTGACTATATCTAAGTCCAAAAGAATACTTTGATTTCATGATGGAAGTGAAAAGGCTAGGAAAACAATGTATTTTTGAATGGGTATCTTCAATTTCAGTAATTAACAGGTAAAAATCTTACACACTGTCCCTTTAAAAAGCAATGTAATAAAATGTGCGTAGAATTCCTCAGTCGTTCAGGTAGAATACATGGCAAAAGGAGAAATTCAATTTGTCAACTGGACAAATTGAATTTCAGAACTGAAGAAGCAGCTTGGATGAGCTGTGAAACATATTTGACCAAATAAACTTTTGTCCAGTTGACAAATTGAATTTCTCCTTTTGCCAAAGTAATAAAATGTTTCAGTTTTGATTTTTGGGACTCCCTCCCAACAGAACAACAGAGCACAGTGCTGATTTGGTGGGAGAAAATTGATCTTTTTTGTGTTAATCTGCAATGATTCAGATATTGTTTATTGAGATGTGACCAGACTAGTATGTCTCTGTATAAAAATATTCTGTACTTACCAGGCAAATTACAACTGCATTTCTAAACCGTATAGAATGCTATCCTCTAGGGCTGGACGATTTTGCCTGAAATTAAAATTGTGTTTGTCTAAAATGTTGTTCTTAAAAAAAAAAAAGGTTTCGATTTGATTCCCCTCTCCTCTCCACTAAGAACTAAAAATAGCAGTATAAAAGGAACATTGTATTGAGTGATCATCTAAAACTAATCCTGCCAGTGATGGGGCTGCATTAAACGTATACAGCTTGAAAAAAAGATACCACTGCATTTTTTTTCCTGAAATCAGCATCTCTACATGTATTACAGCCATTCCATTCCAGCGTCTGTTTAATTCCAACACAAACACAAAGCTGAGCTTGCACCAGGAGTGGAATAAAGTCACCCAAGAACAATGTGAAAGACTTGTGGAGAGCATGCCAAGACGCATGAAATCTGTGATTAAAAATAAGGGTTATTGCACCAAATATTGATTTCTGTACTCTTCTTAATTGATCTTGTTTGAGGTCTGAAAACATGTATCTTTTTTGTTATTTTGAAAGATAATATTTTTATTTGGAATTTGGGGGAAATGTTGTCAGTAGTTTATAGACTCAAACAAAAAATGTTCCTTTTGCCCAAACACATACCTAAGTAGTAAAATCGGAAAAACTGATCATTTTGCAGTGGTCTCTTATTTTTTTATATGATGTGGGGCAAAATATGTGATGCACAGTTTGCATCAGTGATTTCAGGGGAGTCAGCTTTGGCCCTATACTGAACATTGCTTTTCTCTTCTCTGTGAGGCACATGCAGTGGAAAGTTTGATTTTCTTCCAACCAAATCGATTTGAACTTAAAAATCGATTTCATGAATTTAGTTCAGTTTTTTGCCCAGTTCTACTATCCTCTGAACAGAGCTCTAACTCCAGCACAGTATGTAGTGCTTTTTCTCCCTGTCCTTTTGACCTCCAGATAAACCTGCACATATATACATCATAACTGTGAGCTGTGGACAACATGAGAATACTTCAGTGCAATCAAAGGCACAGTGCTTGCTTTAATGTTTTATGCATGTACACACCGGAGGGCTTACTGTTCATATTTTAACACTGAGGGTCAAACAATACACGCATTTTCTAAATAACGATGCACATCTAATCATTTACATAAAAATAAAGTCTCATGCAATTCAAAACTATGGAAATACAACTAAAGGTGCGTGTTTGTGGCTCCGAATTCCTGCTCAGCGTGAATTTTTGTCATTAACATAATATTAGAATAGTTTTATTTAAATTAAAGTATCTACAAATAAAATTTACGAATAAAAAATGACCATTGCTTTACTTTACACATCTTTAACTCTTTGAAAACTTAACTTCAGAGTGATACAAACAGTTCACATTTAAAATATATATATATTTAAAAATGCAGTTAGTGTCTTAACCTTATTTATTTATTTATTTGAAGTTGCAGATTCTTAGGTTTTGAGTATTATTCTGTATTTAAATAATACTCTCCATGGAGATGTTATTAATTCACCTGGAATAAACTTCTTTTATCTCCATGGGATCAAGCAGGCGAATACAAGGCACGTGTTACCGGACTGATCTGTGGAGAGGCAAGCTCGAAAACACATCGTTCCACCTTGAGATGCCATGTGGTAATACAGGAAGTGCTCCACTGTGTTTTTAAATTCCATACACCTTCGGTAGAGATCAGCAATTCCAGGTCTGAAATGAAAAGGTAGCTGTTCACTTGAAAACTACTGCTTCATGACATCACAAGGTGGAACACAGCCTTTTTTACCTTTGAGTAACTCTTTATTATTAGTCTGTCTACATCTTCAAACATGGCTTAAAGCTCAAAAGAGTCAATTTAGCTTAATACAGGACCTTTAATGACCACACACCCTGCCTCTATACTTTCATCACTGTCCTGCCTTGTTTCTTTGGTGGGATATACTTCGTCATCTCTATGGTAAATTTCCATATAGTTCCTTTGTGAAATGTGATTAATTATTATGGCATGATGTGATTGAGTAACTGCTGCATTTTGTCGTGTTCAAGTGTCTGTGCTCTGATCCTCTAATTGAGCGCTTCTGTGTTGAGAATGGATGGAAACCACACTGGTCCCATCTGAATTCTCCACATCAATATTCAGTTCACAACCCAGACGGGCAAGGAGCAGGAGCATGCACGTGGACAAACCGGGACTGTGAGCGTGCACGTGGGCCAAATACTCGGTGTGAAAAGTGTGGAGTGACGATGATGGAGACAAAGGCACAAAGGGCAGGCTAGTACTGCTGTTAAAGCACAAGAATCTCCATGTTCAAAACATTTTATAAAACGGTTTTCTGAAACCGTGTAATACATTTTTTAGACACTGCAATTGCCAATGTATTTTGCAATATATGTTAGGATTCTATTCAAAGTGTACAATGTACACAACTCCAGGGGCATTAACATTCGAGAGAAAACTGAACTCTGAACTGATAAACTAATACAAAAATCCCATGCATTTCAGAACAAGTTTGAAGTCTAAATAGAAGCAACAGGGTTTTTCAATAAAAATATTTAGCTCTTTGCAGAGGACATTCTATTCTTTCTTCATTCTTTCTAAATCAGTTATTCCAAAAGTGGGGTCTGTGGCCATTTGGGGAGTCTCAGAGGCATAGCAGGGGGTTATCAAAGGTTATCCACAGAACAAAAAAGAAAATTGAGTTTGAAATCAACTCTACTTAAGATGTTTGTTTAAATGTAATACTTTTAGTATAAAACCAAATGTATAGTTTTAACATTTCACATTCTATTAAATGTAATGTACATTAGTTTTAGTTTTGCATCAATAAGGGACCACAGAACTACAGACTTTGGGAATGGCTGATCTAAATAATTTCAGCCTTTGCTATTTGATAATTATGACATCTCAAATTATGATTTTGATTCAATTCTGATGAATTGTGCAGTTCTAATTTCAAGTGGGGCTGGGAAATGTGAAAATTAGAATTTTGATTCTTTTAGAGCAGGGGTCGGCAACTTTTACCACTCAAAGAGCCATTTGGACCCGTTTCACACAGTAAAGAAAACACTGGGAGCCGCAAAACCCTTTTGAAATTTAAAATGAAATAACACTGCATATAATGGCTTTTTTACCTTTGTGACATAGAATTAGATTTTGAATATGAACGAACTAAAACAAAATACATTTTAATTAAATACAGTGGTCCCTCGCTGTTTCGCTGATTTTTTAATAGTGTATCAACACGTATTGTGTTCTGCATCCTGATTGGCTAAAGGACTGTAGACCTTTGTCTTTGTCAGTCATTCTCCTCCGTGTCTGCTGTACAGAATGTGTTCAGTTTGCCAAATTTATTTAAATGTTCGATCACGAGCAGTGTGACTCTGAAGACTGAGCGGTCTGGCATTTGAGCACATGCCAGAAGGGCCGAGGCCGTGCTCTATTACGGATTTGACCGCGTGCACACTTCTCCGGGTGGTCAATGCGCATCGGGAAGTAGCGGCAATGTTTGCGCATAACAAACTGGTGGAACCTGGAGTCCAGGCGGCTGAACCAGTCCTGAGAGCGCACGGATGCGTTCTCACTACAGTTCTGTGTTTGGTGCAGAGCTGTAGAACCCTTCCCCCCCGTTCCACAGACTACGGGGCCGCTTCTAGGTGTAAATTGCCAGGGCCGATGATCCCAGTCCGTCACTGCTCTGAAGTGCTGTATGTTTGCAAGTTTTCTCCCCATCAAAACCCGCAACAGCGCAGCGGCGCCAGGCGCCTCGGTCAGAGGGACTGTGAAATACACACATATTTATACACGCAATATAAAACTGACTACTTCACGGATTTTGCCTATCGTGGGTTATTTCTACAACGTAACCCCCATGATAAACGAGGGACCGCTGTACTGAGCATCAGAGGGATCAAAGAGCTGCATGCGGCTCCGGAGCCGCGGGTTGCCGACCCCTGTTTTAGAGTTATTGATAGATTGTTTAATGAATTATACCCCATATTAAAGATTTGCATATATTTGAAACAACATTCATGATAAGAATGAACCCCTACTGGTTGATATCACCATATTGTGATTCAGCACTTGTTTGTAAAGTACTATTTAGTTGACCTAACCAAAGGACATGTATTCTGTCTTTTTATTTGAACCTAAAATTTAAATTAAATGATCCTCATTTGCCTTGCACTTAATATAAATTTCTCTTTTAAAACCATCCTGCATAACCCAAAACCTAACCTTAAGTTCACAATGTTTTTCACATTTACTAATACAGTACTGAATAGACTGAAGCATGCTTTTATTCAAATGTACTTGCTAATGAATGTTTTCTTTTGTCTTGTTTTTTCCAGGTGAATCGTGTTGGTAAAGACTCTCCTGTGGGCAGAGTTGGAGTGCGGAGAATAGACTGGCATGACTATGAGGCCATCAAGAGGGACGCTGCCAGAGCAGGTTTAAAACTTCAATTTAATCACATTATTTTTTTAAATGAGTTCTTGGGTCTAATCACTAATAGAAGTGATCAGGTTCAACATTTGTGAATTCACTTTTTGAATATTCCTTATGAAAGTACAATGTAATCAATAGGGAAATCTGACTCCTGCCCCCCTCAGGGCATCTGTTTTATGCACCGGTACAAGGAAAAAACACTTTTCTAATTCTTTCGTGGCCTATCATACTAAAGTGCTCAATGATGATGATAGTGTTAAAGGTGCACTGGGTAACTTTTCTGGTGGAGGATCCGTCAAATGTTATTTGTCTGGAATATTTCACAGTGTGATATTAAACCTTTCCATCTTTATGGAAACCAAACCAAGTTACAGGTCAGATCTGTGGAGAGGCAACCCTGCTGACAGTCAGAGCGCATGTTTTTGTAGGTATTTTTGAGCTCTGAAACCACATGCAACTGAATGTAAGGTAGAGCTGTTTAATGTCATACTGTGGAACATTCCAGGCAGAGCAGTTACATATCCATAGAAAAAAATTGCATAGTGCACCTTTAAGTTATTGCATTGTAATATATTGGTGTATTGAGTTCAGCTTGTGGATTGTAAGACACACTGTATAAGTTTATGTGTTTGTGTGAGAAGTGAGAACTGCTCTGAAAATGAATTGTTCTTTGGGACCAGTAAAGTTTTCTGAATCTGAATCCATCTGGCAGTATAACATAATAACATTTTACCATTTGTTTTAAGGCCTATAGTAAATCTCAAAGGTGAGAAACGGGTATAAAATTTAGTCCTAATAAGTAGATTTAAATAGATTAAAAAGTGCAAAACGTTAAATAAATGAATAAATAAATGGCTAAATCTTGTGTGTGTTCAGGTAATGGTGAGCAGGGGAAGGCGTTCCCTCTGAGTGACGCAGACAGAGTGGACCAGGCCTACAGAGAAAACGGATTCAACATCTACGTCAGTGACCGCATCTCACTCAACAGGTCCCTGCCAGACATCAGGCACCAAAAGTAAGAGCACACTACTGTAATACTATAGACTACATAACGTGAACTATGCAGGTGTGACGTCACATAGATTTCAGCTCCACTCAAATGAAGCTTGAGATGCGAATGGTTACAGGGACTTGGGGCCAGGCTCAATATTAGGAATAGCATTTTTTGATGGACAAAATAGTGACATAAACACACCAGGATCACGTAGAGCGGGTTAATACAAACATTTTAAGACCAAAATTACAAGGCTCACTGCAACAGTTACAGAGAGAGAGAGGCGAGAGTATTCCAATGTAAGTCAATGGGAGACAAGGTCAGAAGGAGCAGGAAGTGCCCTCATACTAACTTCCTGTTTGGAACGCACCGGCTAGCGTATTAGCTATGTCCATTTATACTCAACAAAAATATAAACGCAACACTTTTGTTTTTGCTCCCATTTTTCATGAGATGGACCCAAAGATCCAAAATTCACTCCAGATACACAACACTATCATTTCTCTCAAACATTGTTCACAAATCTGTCCAAATGACAGCGAGCACCTCTGCCCCGCCGAGACAATCCACCCCACCTCACAGGTGCGCCACATCAAGATGCCGATCCGACATCATGACCAGTGTAGTTCTTTAAGCTCAAATTATGCCAAACTAAGGCTGCGTCCCATTTTTCTGTCTTACCCCTTCGTCTTACCCCTACCCCTTGGTTTTGTGCGTTCATGTGAGGGCAAGGGGTGTCCCGATTCTAAATTTGATCAAGGGCTAGAGCCACAACCGAGGGCTACATACCCCTTGAAACGAAGTAAGCTCTCGACCAGACTTGAAATGAAGGGGTACGCCTACAAGCTCAGGCAGGTTTTGGGATCAGGATGGCAGCGTCACATCGACCAGCCGAGGAGTCTCATAAATGTATTTTCAGCAGTTGTAATTATCAATTAACAGTTTAGCATGGTTTACAATTATGGCGCTTATGTTCTACATTACTTTTAGTGAACTGTTTTTAACTCTAGTGATGTCTGTTTAGCCGACGTTACCATCTTCATCAACTTTCATGTATAAACAAGCTAGTTTTTTTGTCGAGCTGAGGTACCCAATAATCCTTGACATTTGTTTACGTTTGTTTGCGTCAATTGTTGTCGCCTCTGTAGACGTAGCAGCCAGGTAGAGGCATGATGATGACGCAAATGGGAATCGAGTGGTGTCCCATTTCTTAGAGGAACATTCGTACCCCTGGCCCTCTCCGCTCGTTATCGAGGGGCAAGACAAAGATGTATATAAAGGGGTAGGGAAAGGGGTAAGACAGAGTAATGGGACACAGCCTAAAGCTTCAAATGCAGAGCTCCAAACAGAGCAGTGTCTACAGTGAGCATCACACCCTCAGGGAATGTTGTTCACAGCTGCAAACTGTCAATACTAGTTTGTTTCTGTGGCTGCTGTTTGAGCACAACCTTAATTTTAAATATAGTGTAATTCCTGTCTCTCCTGGGGCAGTGTGGAGTGAGACTGGGGCCACCGGGGTCCAAGAGCCTCTCATTCACACAAACACTGCACCAGGTTATTTCTTCAGATCAGCTCTCCATCAAGAACACCACACAAACCAATCACACAGCCCTGACAGCTGGACAGGCATGCTACCCAGCCTCTCCTCTTGTCTCTGAGAGGAGAGAGGGAGTGAGGAGAGAGAGGTGGAGGTGAGGGGGAGAGGGAAGAGAGGGAGGAGAGGGACATGCTACCCAATATCTCCTGCTGTTCCTGAGAGGAGGAAGAGGTGTAGATCAAAAGAGGAAGATGAGTAGAGAGGGAGAGAGGAAGACAGAGAGGAGCTGTTTTTGTTCTTTCTGTCGAAAAGGGGGAGAGGCAGGGAGAAGCAAAGAGGAGTAGAGAAAGAGCAAAGAAGAGTGACTGAGTAGAGGAGAGAGGGAGCAAGGTGACAGAGATGGAGGGGAGGGAGAGAGGAGGAGAAAAGAAGAGAGAGAAGATAGTAAGAAGAGGAGGGTGTAGATACAGCGAGGAAGGAGAGTAGAGAAAGAATAAGGAGAGAGATGGAGAGGTATAGAGAGAGAGGAGGGGGATAGATAGAGGGGGGAAAGTAGACAGGAGAGAGAGAGATGGCGGTCAGTTTTAATCGTGGGTCATTTTTCTTCCTACTAATAGGGAACTTTTGGTGATTATTTTGGATTATGAACACAAACTAACTACTACGTTCTGTTATTATTTAAGCTAATAATTTTAACAATATTGTACATTTTATAATACTTTAATAATAATTCTGCTTTATGGTTTGGTTTCAGTGTTATAATTTATTGTCTATATTTACTTCAGCAACACATAATACAAAACTATATGTGAAAGACAGTTGGTGAAAAGGTAGAGTAAGAGGGCAGAAGGAAAGGGAGTGACAGAGGAGAAAAAAAGATTAAAAGAATGGGTCGCAAATGGGACGAGAGAAAGTTGGGGTGGAGAGAGGATAGGAATGACAGATAGAGAGGAAGAGAGGGGGAGAGAGAGAGGCATATAAGATAGAGGGGAAGAGAGTCAGAGGGAGGAAATGGAGAGAGGGGCATGAAATTGTGTTTTGGAGGACACAGATCTCATCTTTGGAGCTGGAAAAGAATGTTTGCTTCTATCAAAAACAAGACATGGGAGGTTTGATCAGTATTTGATGTGAGGTTTAAAAGAATCTAACAAATAAAAGTGTTTTCATGCAATTTTATAAGATTAGCAAGTTAAATGTCCTATATTATGCAAAATTGACTCTTGTGAGCTTTAAAGTGGTGTTTTAATGTCGTTACCTCATCTTATTTGGATAATTTCAGCCCTGAAATTGTCCATTTCTACTGAACTAAAGGTAAAAGGTAGCTGTTAACTTGAAAAGGTCAAGATGTCACAAGGTGGAACAATGAGATGTAGACAGACTAATAATAAAGGATTACACAAACGTGTGAAAGAAACAAAACACTCCAGGGATGTTTTTGATTAGGTAAAAATGTTATAAAAAGGCTAAAAAAAGAAAAAAAGAAAATCATTACCTGATTTATCAAACAGTAAAGTAATTGTCAGTTGCATTCCTAAATATTTCTTTGACTTAGGTGACTTATTAACTCTACATTTCAAAATCACACTATAATATTTTTTTATCTGTCACATAAAAATTGCTGAGGCTGTCTTGGTTTTATGGTGCATTGTGGGATACTTGAGTGCACTTCACATTTACAGCAGCGCTCTGCATTAGCATAATGCTATAAAGTGCCCTCTGCGGAGACAATTATACGCTTTTTGATCCATCTTGCGCCCTGTACTCTCACTTCTAAGTTTATATCAAAAAACTACTTTTAATCTGTCTACATTTTCAAGTTTAAAGTGCCTATGACAGGTTAAAATATTTTTTTTTTACCAAAACACAGTCAAGATCATTATTAGGGGCCAAGCACCGAAGGTGCTAGGCACCCTATAGTGTTTGCTCTGCGTTGACTAGCGACGTTGACTAGCGACGTTGACTAGCGACGTTGACTAGCGACGTTGACTAGCGACGTTGACTAGCGACGTTGCCTAGCAACCCTTTGATCTTTCCTTTGATGTTCTGGCCTCCTGATTCTTATTCTTATTCTTATTTTATATTTTTTCTTCAATGGGAGTCTATGGCAACCCCTAGAACCGTCTGGTAAAAAGTTGTGAAATTTTGCATGCACATTCCAGCCAGTCTCCTCATTACCCACAGCAATTTATAGGGCCCCAGCCCCAACCGTCTAGTGGCACCAGCAGGTCAAATTAGCAGGAATTTGTCAATTGCCTAGCAACGCACCTAGCAACCTTTGATCTGTCTTTGATGTGTCTGTTCTGACAGGGTCTAACCCTGTCAGAACAGACCCTGTTAGACCCTGTCAGACCCTGTCAGACCCTGTTAGACCCTGTCAGACCCTGCATGCGGCCTATATGCTGAGGCCTACATGAACCTTCGGTGCTTGGCCCCACATTGCTGCTTGCAGCTATATTTATATTTAAGATTTGTGACCCGCCACGAGAAAACCCGCTACAACTTGGCATTTGTGAAACTTAGAAAATTATGTTTAAAGTTTTTTGCAGAATGTGTTAGTTGAGATCATGAAGAAGCCACTCCATGTTTCAGATAACAGCATTAGTTGCGTAAAAAATATATATATTTTGTATTTCAAATTGGCTTGTTTTTCGGAAAGAAGTGCCGATGTGTTTTCGCCTGTTCGCCTATCAGCTATGAGGAGCTCATGAAGATGTACAAGAGGATAAGGACAGTGAAAATGGACTGTACTTTGACACGGGACACTTTTGGGACATGTCTGTTTCTGAAAAATGTACTTTTTTTTTTGTTTTTTTTTTTCCCAGTTTCACCAATTTGTAGTTTTCAAATTTGACTTCCTGGTTGGAAATCATGTCATTACAATAGGGAATTCTATAACTGTGCCAAGAATTCTCTAATGCACATAGAAATAGATATTTGACTAATAAAAATATTAAAATTATTAATATATATATATTTTTGGCAAACTTTTTCTGGTAGAATTTCCCCAATAGCAGGATGTCATAAATATAGAGCTCTTTAAAACAGAACTCTCCACTTCCTGTAATTTTGTAAATATTTCTCAACTTCTCTTTGCAAATTGTTCTTTGATGATGGTATAATTCATATTTACAACAGTTATTGTCCCATCAAATTAAATCAAAATTACAGAATCATAAAAACCTGTTATACACACTTTAATAAGAGAAAGTATTTGAGAATGCCACAGTAGAAAATATTGGGATAGATTTCATGTTTTCATGTTTTGTTGAAGCGAGGTGTGGGTGGATGCACTGAAGAAGAGTAAATGAGGACACAGAAACAGGTGTGTAAAACAAAAACAAAAAAAATTTGAAGAGTTTGAGTTTTTTCTCAGTGTTTGTGTGGTTGGTGTTTGCTAAGTAATTTACATATGAAGTAATTAGTCAACCCACACAAACTCTAAAAACGCATTGCAGCATGAAGTGTTGTCAAGTAAAATCATGGCTGTTTCACTGCAGCGGTGCGTTTCATTAGAAGTACACTGTGTAACTCTCTCTGTCTCCATGGTGATGTTATTGTTTCACAGTATGGCATTAAACAAATATATCTTGTGTTTTTTCATTAATAGTTTAATATAATATAAATATAAATATAATATTAAATATAATATTAATATAAACTATAATATTAATATAAACTACCACAAAAACATGCATTATTGTGAGTAGGCCCGCTTCTCTAAAGATACAGTGGGTATGGAAAATATTCAGACCACTTAATGTTTTCACTCTTTGTTATATTGCAGCCATTTGCTAATATCATTTAAGTTCATTTTTTTCTCATTAATGTACACACAGCACCCCATATTGACAGAACTGTTGACATTTTTGCAGATTTATTAAAAAAGAAAAACAGAAATATCACATGGTCATAAGTATCCAGACCCTTTGCTCAGTATTTAGTAGAAGCACCTAGGGGTGGGCGGTATAAGCGGTATAAACGGTATAAACGGTATGCGGTATAAATTTGGCCAACGGTAGAGATTTGGGTTATACCTTCCTATCGCGATAGTTCATTGCGTCACCACAACAAGGAAGGAGGAAAAATCGCTGCGAGCAGTGAGCACATGGAGGAGGAGGAGCTCGTGAAAAAGACCAGCTCAACTTCTGTAATCTGGTCATGGTTTGGATACAAGGTGTCGGATACTGAACAGGACATTGGAAAACAATCTGCAGAATATGCTGGGCGACAGTGATCGCAAAACATGGCAACACAAGCAATCTGTTCTACCACCTAAAAGCTAAACACGTTATCGAGTACGAAGAAAGCCAACGTTCCCTCTAAGCTGCGCGCCTGTGCAATTGCGCACTGCTCACACATTCTCAGCGCACCAGAAAACCTATGCAGCGCAGGGATGAAAGAGTTCCGCTTTTTTTCAGCCGCGGTGTCATCTGAATACGGGCGAATCGTCCAGTATTCAGAAACAAAAGTATGTGTCTCGTATTAAACTTATACCGGTGTAAGCCACGAGCACGCGCAAGCCGCGAGCACGTGCAGCTCTTTCACAACAGCGTGTACCGGGGGTGCATGTCGGATGTCGCGCACAGGAGTCCAAGGAGCGCTCAGGGAGTTAGTGTGTTTGCTCAGACACATAAAACATTAGGGGGAACATTGGCGGTGACACTCAAAAGCCAAGCACTACACCCAGGCATTTTCAAAAGGCGTAGCTTATGATAAAAAAGCCAGCAGTGGATTGACATAACGAAGTCCATCGCAATATTCTTGTGTAACGACACGGTGCCTTTCCAAACCGTAGAGAGAAGCGGCTTTTTAGGCATGGTGAAGACGCTGGATCAACGGTACGTGGTACCAAACCGTAAATATTTTAGCCAGGTGGAAGTGCCCAGACTGCATGACGAGGTCCGCAATCAAGTGGGAAAAGAGCTTCGTGACATAAAACACGATGCAACCACCACGGACTTGTGGTCGAGTCGCACTAAGGACCCGTATATCAGCCTGACAATCCACTTTATTGACGACGACTGGAAGTTGTGCGGCACATGCCTGTGTACGGCCCATTTCAACAGTACATGTGTAGTGCAAACATTGTATTTCCCTGACGACCACGCCAATGTTAAAGCAGTTTCATTTTCGATTTACATTGCCTTGTTCAAATTTTATACTGCTTGAAAGTGAAGTTACTTGTTTTATGTTTTTTACAATTACAGTTTTGCACAATACATTTTCTTGTAGTAATATTCTTGACGTTTATGTTATTTAATAGTTTAAAAAACAGCTTCCTGCTTGAATGCTTTTTCCATGTGCTCTGGTGACCATTAAGAAGCTGTTAATACTGTTAACAGTTAATACTGTTACATACCAAAGTATACCGTGATATATACCGTCTACCGTCTATGGTTCAAATTATACCGTGATATAAATTTTAGGCTATATCGCCCACCCCTAGAAGCACCCACAAATTTAAGGGGTCTGAATACTTTCCGTACCCACTGTATGTCCTATAACTTGGCCTTGGTGATGTGGCTGCTTGTCTCCATAGAGATTGTTCTACAGTATGGCATTTAATTTAACTTTCTATGAATAAACAATAAAATCAACACGTGGCAAAATGAGTTAATTAGGCAAAGTTACACAGTGCACAACATTGCCAAATTTGGTAAAAATGGCTCAAAATGTAGTGTAGAATCTTTACAGCCATGGTATGTAACATTTTAGCCTGAAAATAGACTAAAATGTATGTGTCCTTACTGTGATCGGGCTTGCATCTCCACAAACATTATGCAGATGATCTTCCATTCCCTTTCACCTCCTTACCTTTCACCTAGCCTGGAATGTGGGTTCTTCTGTGGTGGTGTGTTCAGAACATCCCCTTCTGTTTTTTTGTTTTTGTTTTTTTTAACTGGCTAAGTGACGCCTTTGTATGTACTTGTACTGTATGTAACCAACTTTGATGTGTATAGTACTGCTATCTTGTTATCTTGTAGAGGGCACTCTGGTCTTGGTGTCACCAGAGTATGTATCATTCATAGTTTCTCCAAATGAGTTCCTGATATTAATCACACACTTTTATCGGTTCAGAACCTGGTTTGACTTGTTTATTGCTGATCGTGGTCCCGGATAAGTGCCTGTCATATTTCAATATGGATTAGAAGTCTTATCCTATGAATTTCCTCATCCTGTGTTAATCTTGAGTTATCGTTGTTTCTGAATGTTGATGCCTCCTTGTTGGGGTATAAAGCTCTGTATGTGTTACAGTGCTTCAAGTTAGGGTGAGACCACTCTGTGAGAGACAGAGACAGCCTTTTCACATGTGCACAATTGTTAAATAAACCAGACTCCTTGACTGAAGACAACTTTTCCAGGTTTTTCTTGTTTGCAGTCTAGAAAATCCACAACATGTACAATCTTCAGTAAGTTACATACTGGCAAAGCAAAACAAAACATAAAAATGGTAAAGGCTCATGCAGATGGTTCTCATCAGTCTCTGCCAACTTTGTGTTGTGCCATTTTTTTTCTCATAATTCTTCAAAACAATGGTACGGATTGGACAAAATTGATGTCCCTGGTTATGTGTTTCAGTCTAAACTTCTTGCATTTCCGATACACTGCATAATAAGGGCATTTATCTTGGCTAGAAGAGATTAAAATCAGGGGCATGCAGGTCATTTAAAGGTGCACTGTGTAACTTTTCTAGTAGAGGGTCCGTTAAATGCTTTGCTCCGGGATTATTGCTTTGTCTGGAATGTTTCACAGTATGGCATTAAACCTTTTTATCTTCATGGAGACCAAACCAGTCCAGGTTACAGGTCAGATCTGTCCCCCCACTCTCAGTCAGAATACCTGTTTTTTCTAAGTATTTTTGAGTTATAAAACTACCTATGATTGAGTTAATGTAAGGTAGAGTTTTAATGTCATACTGTGGAACATTCCAGGCAGGGCAATGACATAACCATAGTAAGAAAGCGATGGACTCCCAATCGAGAAGTTGCAAAATGCACCTTTAAGGTCCTATATTTTAATAACTTAATTGTTTGAGCTGCAAAACTCTGCTCTGGTCTCTGAAAGTTTTGAAAAGTGCTTATAAACTCATCACTGTGACTAATTATGATACTCTTAAGGTACATGAGGAATAACTTTGTACCACTGCAGACCGTTTAAAATGAACTTGTTCTGTTTTTCACTTTACAGGACAAATCTGGTACAGTAATCGGTTTATTTGGAATGCAAATAATGTTCAGTTTCTTCTTTCATTTTTGTCTTTGCCCCGATAGTTTGCCCTTTTTTGCATCATTTTCCTTGTCAAAACCGGCACAGGTGTAAACAGTCATAAAGATATCGGATTACTCAGAACTCCAGAAATAGTATAATAATCAGATCTTTAGTGTGCATGAGTAACAGATCTCTTCCCTTATTTTTAAACCATAAAAGTAATAACCAGGATGAACCAGCATTAGCAGCATATGTTGGCTTCATATATGATTTCCAAGCCTGGTGTTTCTGTGGAGGCAGGGTCAGAAGCCAGCCACTGTCAGGTTGAGAGCGTGGGGTAGTTTTAGTGGGAGAAGCTGCTGGGTATTTTCACTGTTGTGGATAATGAGTCAGAGCGGCAGCAGGTCAGTGTGCAACCAGGGACCGGCCGTGTTCAGACTACAGAGTACATCTGTCAATTACAGCCTCTGCTAAAGACAGCTAGTGTTTTTAGTGATCCAAGAGTGAAGGCAACAATGTAAAACGTCTTTAAAGGTGCACATTGTAACTTTTCTGATGGAGGGTCCATCAGAATGGATATGGATATGGAGAAAATAATGTTTCACAGTATTCCATTTGACCTTTCTATCTTCGAGGAGACCAAACCAGGACTTTTTTTTTTTTGTAGTAGTAGTAGTAGTAGTAGTAGTAGTACTTTTTGTCCTTGTAGGGAAATTTTCCTCTGCGTTTCACCTTTCAGGAGCAGTGGGCAGCACATGGGGCGCCCGGGGACCCATCTCCATGATCTTGTTGCTAGTCTTGGTCAGGACCTCAGCTGGATGATTTTTTTTACCTATGGAGCATGTTTATGGGTTGATGGGGGAAACCGGAGTGCCCAGAGGAAACCCAGACACAGGAAGACCATGTAAACTCCACACAGAAAGGCCCATAACTGACCTGTAACTGAATAAATGTAACATACAGCTGTTTAATGTCACACTGTGACAGAGGACTGACATATCCATAGAAACAAGCAGGTGACGGACCCCCAACCAAAAAGTTAGCTAGTTTCTGGGGGAGTATCCATCGCCTGCTTGTCTTCATAGATACAGCTCTGGAAAAAAATAAGAGACCACTGCAAAATGATCTGTTTTTTTTTCCGATTTTACTACTTATAGGTATGTGTTTGGGCAAGAGGAACATTTTTGTTTGAGTCTATAAACTACTGCCAACATTTCCCCCAAATTTCAAATAAAATATTATTGTTTAGAGCATTTATTTGCAGAAAATGACAAATGGTCAAAATAACAAAAAAGATACATGTTTTCAGACCTCAAACAATGCAAAGAAACACGATCAAATTCATTTTAAAACAGCATAATACTAATGTTTACACTTAAGAAGAGTTCAGAAACCAATATTTGGTGCAATAACCCTTATTTTTAATCACAGCTTTCATGTGTCTTAGCATGCTCTCCACAAGTCTTTCACATTGTTCTTGGGTGACTTTATTCCACTCCTGGTGCAAGAACTGAAGTAGCTCAGCTTTGTGTTTGTGTTGGAATTCAACAGATGCTGGAATGGAATGGCTGTAATACATGTAGAGATGCTGATTTCAGAGAAAAAAAAATGCAGTGATCTCATATTTTTTTCCAGAGCTGTATGTTATCGCTTTGCCTGTAAAGCATTAAATATTTATCTATTTTTTTTATATTGGTCAAAAATACCTTGAAAGTGTGCATCTTGACTGTACATGAGCTTGCTCTCCACAAGTCTGACCAGTGACCAGAGAGAGCAGAGTTTTACATCAATGTTTGTTTACAAAACAAAATGTATAAATGGTGATCTATCTCTTTTTTTTAATCTATGCTTTATTACTAAATACCAGAACTATGCGGCACGATACAGGAATATTTAAACATGCATGAATCCAAATACAACACTTAAAAAACTAATGATGAGGCAACATAACAGTTATAACATGATTAAAAGCTTACTGTAGTATATTGTGCATAATATATTTAGGGGTGGGCGATATGGGGAAAAAAAAAAAAAATCTCGATTTGTAGGATTTTGACGATATCCCCTCCATTTAGCATCCAAACTTATTTTATCACATGGTGATAAACTGTTTTAGTGCAGACAGCAACGCTCGCTAACGCTGCAACTTCATGTTAACCGCACAGACGCTTCCTCCTCTCAGGCTGCGCACACACATCCTCTGTGTTCATAAACTAAATCTGTCCATAATACATGCATACATGCATAATACATAAGACGCAGGGTTCAAAGTGTGAGAAAAAAGTAGTGGTTTATAGTCCGGAAATTACGGTGTGTGTATATATAGGCTAATCTTAATGTTCAACCAATAGAGCTACGCTATAGGCTCGTACTGATTTTTACAATTAGACAACCGAGCCTGTCTAAAACTTTATACCAATTTCACCAAACAGCCCGTCTTCTAGATGACGGGTGTGATGTGAACATTGTGGAAGGGGGATTTGTGTGTGTGGAAGTGTGTTTGTACCTGTTGTCCCTTGGTCATTGATGTCCACATCAGTTTTGCACACGGTGCTCTAAACGTGTGCAGCCTGGACATGCTAAGGCAAGGACATCTCTCCCAATATCTGTCCAGAAATATTTGTTGTTTTCTAGTCTTTTTTTTGGGGGGGCGGTTCAGCCATGTCACGCCAGCCTTGCAGTTTAAAACCAAAACTGTTTTGTCTGCAATGAATAAGGGGAAACGTGGCGATGACCATTGCAATACACGATGACTCAAATGGTTCATCTGTTCATCGTAACCTTGACGAGTGGTTAACAACACCATCGGGTTAATGTCGGGCTAACTACATATTAAAGATCCCATGACATGGTACTTCTTGATGCTTT
This sequence comes from Paratrypauchen microcephalus, assembly GCA_036785185.1. NCBI lineage: Eukaryota > Metazoa > Chordata > Actinopteri > Gobiiformes > Gobiidae > Paratrypauchen > Paratrypauchen microcephalus. The sequence continues at coordinate 930,943 of JAVJIX010000137.1, forward strand.
TATATGGTGCCTTAATGGTTCCCTAATACTGTAAATGAATCCTTCTTCAAAATCAAGACTCAGTACATAAGAAAGACCCCATGGACACAGTTAGAGTCAAAAATATGTCTCTGGAACACCTCATTATGGGCGTTGTTGCTTGAATGCAAATGAGAAGGACAGAGGGTAGGGGAGCTCACATTAACGAAATTAATGAAAAACCTCAGAAAGTGAAAATTTCATGCCATGCGACCTTTAATCTTACTTTTTGGGCTCAGCGGGCGAAAGGGGAGCTGGCGCTGGCTCACATCCCTGAATCTGAACTGTGGTGTGGAATGAGGCAGGGCGGGGGAGTTGGAAGGAAATGAAGCACTGATTGGCTGAAAGTTCTCTGTTTACATGCAGATCTCTGTGGATCTGCATGTGGATCTGCGGCTCAGCCGCAGAATCAACGTGACAACTTGAGTGAAACGGACGAAATGTGAGATCCATACGCGTAATTTAGAACAACAAAGCGTACAAGGAGGTCAAAATTGCGTGCCCACTGCGCAAAATGTGTACATGTTGGCAGGTCTGACTGCATCGGCAACATCTTTTTCGCTATGATTCTGGTGATGGCATTGGTTATGTTTCGCCATCGTTGACTTTTTCTGTCATACGGCACTTTTCTGCTGAATGAATCCGTAAGGGTTTGTTGGGTATGCTGAACAGGTCACCTGGTTGTTTTTTCCTTGAGCTGCAGAGTCTTGAAGTTTCTCGTATTCTTCGTACTTTTTACTGTGGTTGGTGCGGAGGTGGTGAAAGAGGTTCATTGTGGAGCTTTGGTTCACAGCAATAGATGACAGTGTTTGACAGTGTTTTGATCAATGTCAGTCTTTTCGAAACCAAACCATTTCCATGCCAGAGAAGTAGACCCGTGTCTCGGCACTAAATCATCTGAAGTAGATCCAGCTTCAAGGCCTGGAGCTGCCTCTGCCTGCATTTTCTCAAACTGCGCTGCGAACCTGTTCCAAGGCTGCTCGCGAGAGAGGTCATGTGATCATCTAGGCCTAGAAGTCGAGCGGCAGAGTCGAGCTAAGTGTGGGAGCATTGCTGTGCTCTAATGTGTGTCGGCGTCTGTCAGTGTCGGCGCGCGTTTTGGCGTCATTGGTTTTGGCGAACTAATTTAAATACTTGATAATGTAAATTTGCACATCGTTAAAACAACAATCACAATAATATCGCAGACAATATATAACGCCCACCCCTAAATATATTCCTTTAAAAGTATTTATGCTGAGGTACCTAACTTTTTTCTTGTAAAAGAGTACATTTAATTTCACCATATTATATTGTAAAACCAGCCAAATCATCTGCAGCCAATTATGAATCATTTTACTGCTTGCGAATATCCATCCATTTTCGTCTTTATCCAGGGTGGGGTTGCAGCAATATGAACAGGGATGCCCAGGCCCCTTCTCCACTCACACCCTCCAGCTCTTCCGGGGGCATCCTGAGGCATTCCCAGACCAGCTAAAACAGGGGTCACCAACCTTTTCAAAGCCAAGGGCTACCTTAAGGTCATCAAATAATACGAGGG